>JAWWEE010000074.1:18604072-18625088 GCA_035221455.1 Xenops minutus
CTCTCCTCCCCCTTTCCCCTTTCCCCTTTCCCTTCTCTGACACTTGCTGAGGGTTAGGCTGGTACCTGAAATCTATCCAAGGAATTTATACAGCTGCCAAGGTGCCCTATGTATATACAGAACTAGAGATAAAAATGGAGAACGCAGTTTGGGCTGGCTGACAATTCTTTCTCTCTGAACATGGAGAGAATCACCATGGTTTTGGCTTTCATGTGGCTGCTCAGAAGGTGAGTTAAGGCACAGTTTAGTTCAGGACAGTTAAGAAGACATATGATAATTTATTATCTAGTCTGCTGATATAAAAGTACACATACTGCAAATAAAATATCATGCATTCTCTTCAATTACTTTTCTCATCCTCAGGGAAACAATTTTTGGTAGGTTGATCCTGGCTGGATGCCAGATGCCACCAAAGCCACTTTATCGTTCCCTTCCACAACTGGACAGGAGAGAGAAAATATAACAAAAGGTTTGTGAGTTAAGGGCAGCAAGAGATGACTCATAATTACTGTCGCAGGCAAAACAGACTCAGCTTGGAGAAATTAATTGAATTTATTACCAGTCAAACTCAGAAGAGGATAATGAGAAGTAAAACAAATCTTAAATCCACACTGTCCCCTACTTCTCCCTTCTTCTTGGGTTCCATGTCCTCCCTTTTCAGCAGCACAGGGACATGGGGAATGGGGGCTACAGTCAGTTCATCACAGGTTGTGGGCAGAGCTTATCGCAGCTTTTCACAGAAGCCACCCACATAGCCCCCCTCCCTGCTACCAAAACCTGGTCATGCACACCCAATACACAATTAATTTAAATCCAAACATTTTCACTTCCATCATTGAAAATAAAACAAGATCTCAAACTCTTTCAATTTACTGAATTTTGAAGCCTAACTTGATGACTGAAAGTATATAGCATTTACATGGCAAAGTTTTGGTAGCAGCTGGGTGGGACTGCAGAGGTGGTTTCTGCTAAAAATTGCATTTTCGGCAAAGCCAATGCCAGCTGGCTATAAGATGGATGCAATCCCAGACAAAGCCAAGCACAAAAGCAATGGTGGCAGCAGCTGTGATGAATTTACCACAACCATCATACTCCACCCCCCTGCACTGCTGGAGGGGAGGAGATGGAGGAAGAGAGGAATCACAAAATCAGTTAGATTGGAAAAGATCTCTGAGATCACTGAGCTCAACCTATGACCGAACACCACCTTGTCTACTAGACCATGGCACTGAGTGCTACACCCAGTCTTTCCTTAAACACCTCCAGGGATGGTGATTTCACCACCTCCCTGGGCAAGATGTTTCAATATCTAATCACCCTATCTGTGAAGAATTTCTTCCTAATGTCCAACCTAAACCACCCCGGTGCAGCTTAAGGCTATGTATGCTTGTCCTATCTCCAGTTGTCATGGAATGAAATTGAGTCTGGGAAAAAGTAAGGGATGGGGGGAAGGATTTTAAAATTTAGTTTTATTTCTCATTATCCCACTGTGATTTGATTGACAATAAATTATAGTAATTTCCCCAAATTGAGTCTGGTTTGCCTGTGGTAGTGATTGCTCAGTGATCTCTCCCTGTCCTTATCTCAATATCTCAACTTTTTATGATATTTTCTCTCCCCTGTCCAGCTGAGGAGGGGAGTGATAAAGCGGCTTTCATGGGCATTCGGCACCCACCCAGGGTCAAATCACCACGGAGCTTTATTCCTGAAGTAACTGTGGTCTTGACATCTATACTGTAACTCTTCCCTGAGCCACATTAATTTGACATACATTAAAGAATACTTCAAAGTTCATATATCTTACAATCCAGTACATATTTTTAAATTAAAAATATTTCTATACAGTGAAAATATTACTTTTGTATTTTAGCTTAAGGGTATGTGTACTTTTTTCCTAAAGGACGTACAAAAGCCTCCATGGGAATAGCACATAGTTCACATAGTTACTGTTTCCCACTTAGAGATGCAGCATAGTAGCTGATTAGAGCTAACATGAAAAGATCCTTCCAAGCATTGAGAAAAATCCTCTATATTTGTATGTGTGTTTAAATTTAAAATTCATGGAGCCTTCCAGATCAGTCAACACTGCAAAAGCTGGCAAGAAAAGTTCAAAAGTTCTTAATTTACTAGAATTTGCTGCTTTTGGGAAATCTCTTAGCCACCTAGCAACAGCACAAAGGGTATAATTCTTGGAGACTTAAATTCACACTGACTGAGCAAGAGGAAAAATTGCAAAAGTGCAAGCTAGTTTGAGGACATTGTGTCACCAGTGTGTCTAGTGGGTCAGACTGAGTAGGCCACATACCAGGATGTGGTTAGTACAGAATGCAAGACGTATGTCTTTTCTACACAACTTACACAATAATACAGATTCTCAAATACAGACCTCCACCATCCTCATCTTTCCTGCCATCAGCAGAGACTAATCTGCATCACAGTATTTCTCACTGTAGCATAATTCAAAACTCCTGTCAGCACACTTCATGATATATATGTTTTCTAAAAGCCTCCTTTGCAACTTTTAGGATACATTTTGTATTGTATTAAGTGTATCCAACCAGCAGCCTCCAGGTGCCTCCTAGAGAGAGGGCTTTCTTGGTGAGCTAATTGTCATTCAATGAAGTTTTGATGTACAAAAAGCAGATGTAATATTAGGGGACAAGAATACTAGTTTTTACACCAAGTACTGTCTCTTACTTTCTTTTAAATCCAGGAAGATTGCATCTGAAATAAGACTGTTACTCAAGCTAAGTAAGACAATCTGAACCCAGACTCTGTAAATTATTTTCATTTAATGTAATCCAAAAAATGTAGAGGCGTTTATGTGCCTATAAATAGATATACCCAAAGATGTTTTAAATTTCTGTGGACAAAAGACAGCTACATGAATGTGAAGAAGAAATGACTGTAGCACAAGCATCTTCACAATGCTTGTATTTATACTGCCTCAGTTGCTCCTTTTTTTCTCTCTTTTGAAAAGAATTTACAGCTATTGTTTCCTGTTTAGAACAAAACAGAATTAAAAAAAAAATGTTGTGGTTTAAAGCTTTCTATGTATGTTTCCTACTCTTGAGCATCTGGTGTTAGTAGGAGTAACTCTTCAGGGAACCCTCCATACTTTGGCGATCATCCAACTTTCAACATTAATTAACATTCTCCCATATAAATATCTCTCATATTATCACTCAACACACATCCTCTCCTACACATAAACTTCCCAGATCCTAAGCTTTTCCTTATTGTAGACAAACCCATCTTCTGAATTTTAAATGTAATAATGCTTATACTTTTGTATAAGTCATTCTGAGGTAAAGGTGCACTGCACTTAGTAATAATAAAAATCCAGCTGTGGTTTTCTATACCTTGTAGTACCTCATTTCACTTTGAATCTTTTTCAAGAGTGAAATGAAAATCAAAAGAGAAATATAGGATAGTTATCAGAGAACTTGAATGCTTTCAGCATCTTAAGCATTGCTAATCCAACTGAGAAGAAATTTTTTCACTTCATTATTCTCATATGCCCAAGTAATTTTCACTGTATCTGCTAAAATATACTGTTCTCAATAAAATTATAGTATCTTCATATTAAAACACCAATTATTTTGTTCAGACACAAAATATAATTCTCCCTCTGGTCTTGAGAGTTGCAATGATGTTGATAAAGTACTGAAGCACCTTTTATAATGAAATATACATCTACTTTTATTCACAAAGCTGTGAAATTCCTTTCAGCTCTGAAATTTTACAAGAAAATATTGTACAAACTGTTCATCAAGCTCCTCAATTTAGAAATTGTCCCAGAAATTCCTTACTGATTTTCTCTACAGGCAAAAACCTCCCCACTCAGCAAACATTAAGAGAAATTTTCAAAATACCTAGTTAACAGTTTGCTTTCCAGAATGACCAGTGGGCGGTATGTAAAATAAGCCCTTCTATTAGGAGTGTTCAGATTCTAGGAATGGGTCGTTCAGGAGAGACTTCTCCCCTTTGTCAGAGTAATATTTCACCTCAGGAAAACAGAGAAAGACTATATACTACTTAGTTTGCTTCCAATTTTAAAGATATCCTGAGCTTTGGTTTTCTGTACAAAAAGAGACCAAAATGCAAGAGTTAAATAAGAAAGTCTGATTTACATTTGAATCAAGTGCTAGAGAAGTCTAAGCAACATGATCAGAAACATTTGTTGTAAAGACAAGCTTTGGGTCGGCTCAGTCATATTTGCTTAATTGACTATATAATCTGGTTTTCAATTACAGTCAGGCTATAACATTTACTAAGAGACAACCTTATTTTAGCTCTATTATTAAAAAAAAAAATAAAAATGAAAAAGGCATTTCCTCAGGAGTCTTTAGATTCAGCAATCAACTGATTCAGACCATTCCCAAGAGAACTTCACAGGGTATCACTGCCTCATTGGAGAAGGTGGCAAACTGCTCTGTGTATTCAATTAGGTTTGACCAAGATAAATGTCACTTAGGTTTTTTCATCATTTCTAGGAGTCGTACACTGCATGAAGCAGCTGGTCTCAGTGTGATAAAGGGCTGACCTCAGGATTATACTATTATCTTCAAAGAGAAAGAAAAAGAACAAAACTCGAAGTAAACTGCTTCTAAATACAAAAAGATAGCCATTTGTAAAGAAATAATTGATAATTTGCTCAATGGCAAGGTTCTGACTATTTAAAATTGATTTGGCCAAATATATTTATTTACTCTGAAATCATCTGGTACAAGTGGGGAAAATCTAAAAGGAAAAAACCCAAGGTATTGGACAAATTGGACATATTCTTTTTATATGGATGAACAGTATTGCCAGAATTCTGATATATGAAGGATTCAGTGGTTGTCCCATGGTTTTTTTGTTGTTATTGTTGATAAATTATCACTGAAACCCCTGTGACTAGGCTGTCAGCATCAAAAGCAAAAACTCTTTCATTCCAACTATTACAAAATAGACCAAATGCTAAAATTTGTGCATCTAAGTTTCTGTCACATTGCAGCATAATCCCTATGGGATTTTCCTTTGGATAAGGTTATGAATTTAGAAACATGAAAAACCAAAATGCAACAGTGCTGTTGCATTAGGCACCTTGATTTCATGAAACCTTTCTGAACAAGAAAAGATAAAGAGTAAACAAAAAATAATATATGAAATAGAAACTTTAGGAAAGAGTTTCCTGAAAGCAAATCTTTAAAATGCATTTCCATCAATTTATTGTATTCTCCTTTCAGGGCAAATTGTGTCTAATCTATTCTGGAGAACAGACATGTTACCTTGTCCTCCACACTCAATTTTACCCAGCTCAGGCAACCTGAATTTATTTTATTTGCCTCAGCATCACTTTCAGATGGCACTTGGGTAATGGAAAGACATGAAAAAAAACTTTTCTATGGTAGCTGTTTATGTTTGTAAATATATCTTTGTTTCCCAGAAGCCAAATCTTAGCATAACATTTGTTCCAATGCCTTGTCTTTTTGATTACTCATCATGACTTTTGTTCTTATTCATTGCTACACACTTGTTTCAGTCCTCCTCTATGCACAATTAGTTTTCATGACTATAACTTTCTTGAGTAGGTATGATAGACTTGATACAGCTTTATCAATTTACCTGTTTCATCTTGTTCAATAAATCTAAAAGAAAATTATTAGGAAAGAAGCAAAATCAGTACCAATTTATTTGCTTTTTTTCTTTGAACTTGTTTTGTTTGAACTATTAATAATCTGTTGTGATTCAGCAGCTACTGTGTCAGCAATCCTCTCTCTAACTAAAGTGGGAATTTCTGAGAGCAGCAGGACAAACAGCTGAAATGGAAACTGCCATTTTCTCCCATTATAAACTCACTGTACTCATGAGTTGGGTGTTTCTATACTGTCAGTCTTTTGACTTTGCATTTGCAGGAAATCACAGTCCAGAGGTTTCCAAGCATTTTATTTTCTAAGTTTGGAATACTATTATCACTCCATTTTTATGACATCCTATGTGATATCAAAACAATCCCCCCACTTTCAGTTTTTAAAGATAACTACCATCATCAGTCCTCAAAATCCAATAAAACAGTACAGGTAAGAGTCCACTCAAAGTCAAACATATTTAGAAAGAAATCAAACAACTACATTTCTCACTGGAAGATATTGCCCAGTGAGGATGTAGAAATTCCCTCCTTTGCCACATACAATACTCAAATGAAAAGATAGCAAATAGTCTACTGACGCATTATTTAAAGCGGCATGCCCCTCCTCAGAAATATAATTCGCTTACTAGAGTTTAGTATTTTGAACACAGAATCAGACTGAAAAAATGTCTCAACTACCAAAAATGTACTTAAAAAAAAATAAAATTGTAGAATACTGTTTACTATTTTACCACTGAGGGTAAAATATTTTGTTTGCAATTTCAAATAGATAATTTTTGCTCTAGTAATGAGCTCATTTTAAAAATGAGAAGGAAAGAAGCAAAAAATAGAGAACCAATCAACCTGTGGCTTTTCTAAGAAGAATAAGCAAAAATTCCTCTCCTCTGAATGAATTACTACCCTGTAAAGTCAATTATTTTTCTTAAACATAAAAGGGAATATAATCTTCACTTTTATGAAATAAAGGAAACAAATAAGTTTTTATATTTTGGGCCAAATCAGCATTTCGATGCAGAACTACAAAAATAACCATAATTAATAGTCTATGTAGAATGAATCCTTGCAATTTTAATCTCCATAGTTCAGTTACCTAGGTAGTACATATTCAATAAATTGAAAACCTGTTTAAAGAATACCTATTTCCAATTTTTAATATGATTGTTTAATTACAGGCCAGTGAATGCAATTACTTTGGTGTTGTTTTTTTTTTTGTTTGTTTGTTGTTTGTTTTTTTGTTTTTTTTTGGTTTTTTTTGCTAAAGGATGAAACCTCATGGTTCAGACATTAATAATATCACTCTCATCATACTCTTTAGTAGTTGTCAGTGTAACTGCTCAGAAATTTGATGTATTACATTGAAAATATTTGTATAAAATAAAAGGAAAGCCAAGCATTTTAATATGTCTTTTCAAACCTAAATTATTCTATTCTACTTTTAATAAGACCTGCAGCAATAGTACATGGGATAATGATTTTAAAGAAGAGGAAATTCAGATTAGATAGAAGGAAGACATTTTTTGCAATGAACATAGTGAAATGCTGGAACAGGTTGCCCAGAGACATAATAGATTCAAGATGAAGTTCTGTAGTTGAAGATGACCCTGCTCATTACAGTGGGGTTGGACTAGATGAATTTTACAGGTCCCTTCCAACCCAAACCATTTATTGATTCAATGATGATTTGATATTTATTATATGTGAGGTTGAGCACATTTTAATGTGCATGTTTTGTATTATTCTTCTCCAGTTGGATGAGAATGAAAATTATATATTAACAGTCTGGTAAAATATTTTCTTTTTTCAGTGTTTGGTTTTTGTTGTTTGTTTTGTTTTTGTTTTTGTTTGTTTGTTTTTTTCAACACTAGTACAGTCTTTGAAGCCTCACCACTTCAGTGTTTTACAAACATATTTTTCCCAGCTTGCTTGCTCTCATCGATATTCCTCTCCTATGTTTCCAGAGGTCTGTGCTCTTACTTTAAAACAAACACAGAAAACCACTGGACAAACAGTTGGGGAAAGCATACATATAATCAAAGGAATGATTTTGAAATCAGAGGATTGAAATTGCAAAAATTCTAGTCATTATTGCTCAAATTATCATGATTTGCATGTGCAATCACAATAGCTGATTGCCAGCGCCAGACACTTGGCTTGCACATCAGCTCCAGCAGGGACCTCAATCAGGACAAGTAGGAGTCATATTTTGTGAAATGAGAGTGGCTGTAGAATTTCAGACTAAAGCTCCATCTAGTCTGGCAGACAAAGAAAATACCCATGAAACAGTAAGAACAAAATAAATGTGTTTGATATACACCCCAAGTACCCTTCTGACCAAACAGGAGAAGCAAATGCAAGCGGCTTTCAAACCTAACCCAAAAAATTCAAATACCAAGAAGGACCAGGACAGCCATCGAGCTATTTTATTCAGGTAGGAAGCTAACCATCACCCACAAAGCAACACTGCCCTGTATTTACTCACAAACTCTCACAGAGAACATGCCACATTCTCAAATACTGTGACTTCTCACTGATACTAGTTCAATCATCATGCACTAGCTAAGAGAAGCTCTTCTCAGTAGCAAGAACAGAAACTACAGCAACCTGATACAACTCTATTACCCACTCCTATATACACTGAAACTTTATCTCAACTTGTATCCACTGTTCCCTTTTCCACCTGGTCTACAGATACCTCTTCACTGAGGGATGTCAGAGCTCACCCTTCTGCCTGCTACTGATCCCTCTTACTTACATACTACTGGAGGAAAGCCCTAGGTATTCACCTTATGTATTTAAGCTAGTGCACACATGTGAAAATGGCGACAAAGGAATTTGAGAAGTACTAAAACTATAAAATCTACTATCAGAGTTTATCTAGGTTATCTTGGAAAAGGTTAACTCTCTTGTTATTATATGTATGAGTAATTCCTTCAAAATATTATAAACTCTTGAGGGGTATTGATATCAGACTGTTGATCTGGCTATGCATTTTCTTCTCTATTTGCTATTTTCCAGCTGCTTCCCTTGCTAGGAGAGTTTTCAGGAAGACTTTCACTACTGTGACATGCACTGCTTTCCAGGTATTCTTGAATAGAGATGATCTATTTCCCCCACACAGGCGCATGAAGCTCTTGGAGTTATGCTAGCTCATTAGGTCATTTTTCTTTCTGTGCCTTTTTTTCTGATTGCCTATGCATTGCATTAGAATTAAATATCATGTTTCTTACTGAATGCTGAGGGAAAGTACCCTGTTGACTAGTATAATTTACTATTTTTACTCCAACTGTCTTTTATTTCTCTGCATAAAGGAGACTTGCCAGTTTGGTTTCTTTTCTATTGCAAGTCTGAACATAAGTTCAAATCTTGTATACTTAAAATCTCAATTACTCCTGCAGTACTTTGCCCCTACAATTTTCTTTTTGATCAATGACTTAATCTACAAATTGTAAACTCCCTATTCCAAACTCCTTTATTTTCTGCTGATTTTCATTCTATTTCATCTACCTTGTTTCTCTGTGGTTTTTGTCCCATTTCTCTCTTTATGTGTTCCAAGAAGTTTTCAAACAACCACCTTAATGAAATTCCAAGCTTCTTGCAGAGACCATTCTCTGTTCTATAACAGAGGAGACTCTTTGGGAAATCTTCAGGTAATTAACATTGTTTTCTGAAAGCCAAATCAAAGTACCCTATATAAAAGTGCTTATATTTTCTGCGTATGTTATTTATTTGTTCAACAAGTAAAGGATAAACATGTCTTGAAAAACATAGTAGGTTTATTAATGTGCATTTCTTAGCAACTAGGAGACAAGCCTTAACATCTAGTCTTGTCTAGGATACATACTCTGATAAAATAGTGACTTCTTTATTCATTTGTAAAACTCTTTGGCAAGATCCACTGAAGCATGTGAAGGGCAAAAGCAAGATAACGCATACCATTGCTTTCTTTTCACTTTAAAAAGTCTCCTGTAATTTCCCAATGGGAAAGAGAGTGATATCTTGTGTAAACTAAGCCCTTCAGATAGCCTCAGACACTTTCTAATGACTTGTACATTCCTCATCCAAATTGCATGCATTATTTCTTTTTCAGCATAGAGTACTTCCCGGGGGGAAAAAAAAAAAAAAAAAAAAAAAAAAAAAAAAAAAAAAAAAAGAAGTGAGAATATGTTTAACTCTGTTTTTGGAATAAGTGGAAAAACATTACTTTCTTTTTCCATGCCACAATGGTGAAGATAATATTGCCTGCTGTTAAATGTTCTCTGAGGTACAAAACACCTGCTGCATACAAGGCACAGAAACATGTGTTGCTAAATATTGTTGCAAAACATAAGACACAGAACAAGACACAAGACAACAGGCTGCCTCATGTAATGACATATGAAAGTTACAGAAAATCCTATTTGATATATAATGTTCTTCTCAAAATGGATTAACTCACTAAATGTAAATAAATATAGTGTAGACCTAGAGAGACTTTAAAAATACATTTCTATTGAATGTCATTTCAGTCCCTGGGGAGCAAAACAGCTCTTTCAACAGCACATTTGTCCAGCCTCAAGAACTAGCCAATCACCAATGAAACTTACTGGCATAATGGAATGTCATCTTTGATGATGCATCTTCCTCCATTTTTGCAGTATTCTTCAGGACAAACTGCAAACACACAAGTGAAAATTATAATTTCCCTCTCTTTGTTATTCTGTTTGTCATCGTCTAATTTTCAAAATGGCAGAATATTCACACTTATCACTTTGGTGTTTAACACTTCCAGAACTTCTTTTTGACCTGGTCTTTGTGATACCAATGTAAAGTTATAAATGCATTATAAGCAATAGAGTGTTCTTGAGCTTTTAGAAATCCTGATGCTTCACTTGAACAGGATGCAAATGTTTCCCAAGTCAGATTTTCATCTGTCTCCAGAAATAGAGTTTTTTCACTTACTCAGTTTTCAAACAATAGGAATATATAAAATAAGACCACAAAGAACTGAACTAATACTTAATTAGTACCGAAGTCTACCTTATTATTAGTAGCTTTTTATATAGGAGTAATGAACAGCCACTACTGTATGAGCAACTCTTTTATTAAAGAAATTCAGAATTTTAACATTTAGAATCACACTCTTGTAGGAACTAGCAAAATCAGGCTTTAAAAGAGTTAAGGTGTTTCAGTAGTCATTGATATCCTATTAAAAACTCTTGATGTCCCTTAACTTGGATTTCCACATTAACACATGTAGTTTTATGGAAGTTAGTTTTTACATTGTTTTAGCAAGAAAAAAATCTAAATAGAATCCCCTCAATCTTTAGTAAGAAAATGATTGGTAAAATGCTAATTAGACCTAAAGAGTTTTGAATATATGCCAATTGTTTACTGAGGCATATAACAGTGCTATTCACTGTGGACACCTCCAGTTTTAGGAATAAGTTTTGAAAATTAAATTACTTAATTTTTTAATGTTAAAATATGATTTTTAAGGTCCTTTCCAATCCAAACCAGTCTATGAGTCTATGGCATACAGTGAACACAATATTTGTGGGCAAGTTTCACTCCTAAAGAAACTAGTGGATAACTCCTACAAATAAGTGTATGGAAAACTTAGTTTGTGAATAAAAATTTAACATATTATAATGAATTATTGCAATAAATATGATGCATTATGAATTTTATTACATAACTCAAAAAATTATAATAACGGAAAGTTAAATTCTCAGCTAATGCATCTTCAGCAAACACAGGGGAGTACTGTTTACACAGAATTGGCCCAGAGTTTGAAACTGTCTTGGGGAAGAGCTGCAGGAACATTGTGTCATTGAATGGGATGTTTTGAATCAAGATTTCATTTTTTTATATCATTATCTATGTTTTTGTTAAATTTTGTTAAGAAAAATCTGATGCAGATTGAGTGTGCATTATTGTTCTGTACTTATCTTTCTCCACCATTTAACTATTGCAAACCCAACCTGAATATTGTGGCAAAAACAAATGCTATCTGGTTTGTTTTCCAAGCTGGACTTGCAATATACTTGAAAAAAAACCCCTCCAAACAATCTTATTAACTCAAAAATGTGGGTTAACTTAAGTGGGCTATTCAACTGGCTAAAATCAAGGGAGTGCCTAGTAGTATAATACAAAGGGTTGTTAATTTTATTTATGTTTTGTGTTTTTTTTAACAAGGTGTTCATACCTTAAGAAACACCCTCTGTGAAGACATTAAATAAGCATATTATTCTTCATCTTCTTCTCATTTTTTCATCTGTGTCATACTTTCATCAGGAAAACTCATGCCTGATATAATTTGATAAAGTTTTAGCAGAGGAAACTTAGTCCAGTTTGAGGACTGCCTAAGGATTCAGTAGAAAATAACTATACTTTCTTTGTTTCAAAGGATATTTTTATGCAAAACTAAGTACCTGAACAGCTGGACTCATCAAGGCTGAAATCAATGCAGTCTGCAATTCCATCACAACGCTGGGAGACTGCTATGCATTGATTAGTTGATGCACATAATAAGGAGCCATTGAAACAATCTTTAATGGCTGAAACAAAAAATAACATGGTGGTTATCAGCCGTATTTTTTTTCTCACTGTTAAAGAACTAGTAGAAAAAAACTTGATTCATAATGTAGGCTATAAACTTGCATCTGTGTGACTTCTACAAGCTTTTATCTTCAAAAGCATACAACTTTACTACTGAGCTTCTAAATAAGTGAACAAATAAAGAGCACAGATGGTACAGAAGCTGAATTTTCCCAGGTAATATTTGTGAAGAAGAGGAGGGTATGTTAAGTTAAAATGTTGAGAGTGTAGGCTGGAAAATCCCAAAGAAAACCCATAAAAAAGATATCACAAAACATAATCATCTTTCATTCATATACTAATTACAAAATGATGGAATTAATTTTTTAACACATTTTAAAACATTACAAAGGGAACAGTCTTAGCAATGCAGGACAATGACAGTAAGTTAGAGGTGCTGAGGTAAAGACTGTTAGGAGCATGTGGAGGAAACACTGGAAACAGTGAAGACATGAAAGTGAAATGATCAGATTTCTGTCTATATTTCATTTTCCAGGTCCAAATTAAACCTGTATAAAGGAATCATAATCTGTTTGAAAGCATAAAATTTTGAATATTTCCTATGTATTTAAAACTTAACAGGACTACAACAGATACTTTTTGGTGCACTACAGAAAACTGAGAAATCACATTTTATTCACTTTTTATTATTTATAATTTTATTTATTTTAGCATTCAATCAGATGATGTTGGGGTCTGTGGCAAAGTAATGTACACATCCCATCGGTGCTGATAGGTTTGTTTTGCCCTCTAAGTATTGTGACCAGGCAAATATAAAAAATAAAATTAGATTAAATATAATATAGATTAAATAATGTACCCTTCACTAAAAGAAGAGGGCCAGCCAAGTAAAACATCTAAAGCTGGAAAACAGTTTCAGGATTTTCTTGTTAAATGCAACAAATAATAAAATCCATCACATTAGTTAGTATAAAACAGTATTAGCATAATACTGTACAAGCTAACTGCTGTGTGAATGCTACAGGAAATTCTGTCTGCATAACCTCTTAAGTCATGAAGAAAAGCATTTCTGTGGCAGAAAGTGTGGGTTTAGTAGAGATCTGACTAATACTTTTTGTTTGTTTGTTTTCCTTTGTCCTGGCTTTCTTTTGAGCTTTATGCTCCATCTCTGCAAGATGCCTTTTGACAACTAGTCTTTATCCCAGATGAAAACATTCCCTAATGAATTCCTGAATTCAGAATCCAGAATATTTTTGACCATCTATTGAGAACCTTAAATGAATGAAATTGCTATGGGACACAAAGTGGAAGGTGTCAGTAAGTACTAAACTCAAGTTTTTGGAAATCACCAGGTAGATTTGATCTGCAAAAAAAAAGAAAATCAAGGAAAAAAAATCAATCTAAAATCTAAACCCCAAAATTTAGAAAACACTCTAAATCTGTTCTACTATTACAGTGCACATAGGCTAGAGTTATTAGCACAATCAGTTTTACAGATTATGCATACATTTCAATAAAATAAATCATTTTTTGCGATGTTTAGCTTTCCTCTCTGATCTTTCTCTGCTGACAAACTTCTGTGGTTTTTCACATGTTTAAAGTAGAAAGCTAAAGATTAAATGCTGCACTCTCATGGCATACACAGTTTGATCTGAGCACCAGCTGTGACAGTAATCAGCTTTCCACTCACTGATTGCATTCCAAACTAGCACTAACCAGTTTCTTTTCACCTTGGCTGCATCTTCTTCAGAGTAGAAAAGTGAATAGCTGCTTCTGTTTTTCTATCTTACGCTGTCAATACTTACATGTTTCTATACTAAAAAACTGAATTTTGCAGTAACACTGTGATTACAGACTTGACTAAGTTTCCACCCCGCTGAGAACTCCAAAGGTTTGCAACATCTAGTGAGAATTTTTGTTCTTTGAATAGACCAGGATTTAATTTCTGCTCAATCCCTGAGCACTGTTGAGAAGTCAAAGCAATAAAATAAACTAAAGAAAAAAAATCCAAAAAAAACCCCCAAAAATCCAAACCAAAAAAAACCCACAAAAAATTCCAACGTCAACAACCAACCCAAAAGGAAACCAAACCGGAAAAAAACCCCAACATTTCAAGTCTTTGGGAAATACTGATAATTATGGAAATCTTGTGGCTTTCAGATTTTGACATTCTGTATTAGATGCTGTGCTGTGGAGTTGGGATGTGCACATAGTAAGACACAGCATGGAGGTCTCAAATAGAGGACAGACTTGAGGGGAAAAAAAGGTCAAATGAAATTAATGATGAGAAGTTTATTTGAAGGAAGAAACATGTAAAATTTCTCCATGCCTTCTGAGTAATTGAATTTAAGATAAGAGATAGCTCCAAAGTCATGTCTTTTGTCAACAAAACCACAGAACTCACTTCTAAATAAAAGATATACACAAACAGTCTGCCAAATCCATGCCCATTTTGGTACACTAATTTGCTAAAATAAATGGCATGTACAGTGGCCTGCATTTATATTCAATAGTTTTCATACAAAATGTTTAAGAACTCAAATTTCTTGTCCACTGGAAGCTGATATCTTATCATTATTTTTAATTTGGTTCTGATAAGGATGAAAAATAATGTTAAAGAAACCCCAAACCTTTTACAGCAGAAGTTAAGGAAGAAACGTTTTTATATGTAAAACCCCCTTTTTTTCTTTTATTTTTTTTCTATGTAGCTAATTGTTTTGAAATTTCTGGAATGAAATATTTGGCCTGAGTTCATATACCAATGATGAAATATTTTGAAACGGCCAGACACTCACTTTTGTCTATCTGAAACTCCATGATACTTCATTGCAGTTAGAGTTCAAAGCCTATTGTCCTTGGGTTTTGTTTGTGAGCCCTTTTCCTGGCTTGGGGCAGAGATTACTGCTGCTGCATGAACAGACTTGATTTCAAAATCCTTGAAAGGTCAGAACTGCAGTGAACATTACTGAATTATAGAACTGCAAAAGTCTATCTGTCATATTGTAATCAGAGACTACAGAGGCAATGCAAATGCAGCTGAGTGATTGATAGAAAACATGTGGAAATACTTGCAATTTTTAATAGAAACACAACAGAAATTTTTTAAGCATTTACCAAAGTTGATGGTATCAATGCATAAGCAAAACTATTTGGAAATGTAAAGTGTATCTGCAGTTAATGCAGTATATGTGATACAAATAGTATTTTTTTGACAAGAGAATGGTGAATTTTACACTATACTTCATTGTCTTGCTCTTTTTCTTTCCTAAGACCTCACTGGTTTAGGCAAGGAAGATGCCTAAACCATAACTACCATAACTAGAGCAATGAAAGTAACTTACGGCAGCCAACTTCATCTTCATTAAGGTGGCAGTCAGGCACACCATCGCATTTCAGGAGGGCTGGGATACAGCCTTTGGAGGGACACAGGAACTCTGTTTCCTTGCAGGAGCCTGGAGTCATGGTGGTAGGCCTCTCCATGGGACAGTTCATTTCATCACTTCCATCCACACAGTCTTCAACCCCATTGCATCTTGCAGCGAGGGGCAAACACTGCTGCACATACGCACACATGAACTTGTCACTACTGCAAGTTGGAGGGTGTGGATCAGCTGATGCTACAAGGTGAAAAAAGAATATTTATTGACTCTCTTCTTTCAGAAGTCATTCATACAGACTTTGAGATATGCGTAGGGACTGCTGGAAATGCAGCTGATTTTGGTTACTAAACTTTTTAAAAGGCCAACTTCTATAAAAACACAGCTCCAAGTGCAGAACACAGTATTAAAAACATTTTTTCTCATATTAACTCCATTGTTGTTGCTGCATTTTGCTTCTAAAACTCAGTTGCAGCATTTATTTTCATCCTATTACTTCTTTTGCCATGTATGCATAGAAGGGTTAATACCAAAGTATTAATTAATCTTGTCTTTCACCCTGTATCGGGAAAGTGTTAAAACAACGCCCAAGTTACAATCTTTCCCCGTTTTTAATCTGAACCAGTGAACAAAAATCAGACTGTGTAAGTCTCGCTTAACAAGGAGCAAAATTCATGGAAAGCTATAACACTCTTCTAAACCTTCAGAAGAGTAAGAAAAAGATTTTCATAGAGTAACAGCAAAGATTTTCACTGATTTAGTTTATTGTCACTCTGATTCTATAACTTAGTTTGATGTGATAGATAATTAAATCACAGAAAATACCAGATAAAAGTAAGTTTCCAGGGTACAACTAAGGAAAAACACCCATGTTTTTAAAATTTCAGAATTTAACTAATTCAGACAGCTGATAAAAAAAAAATAACCCATGCTCACTTGCATTGCTGGAAGAAAATAATGGAAAAAGCTTTTTTTGATCATGTTTATAAAAAAAAAAATTGTCTCAGACACTTAAGTCACTCTTTCTTCCTACAAAAATAATTGCAACTGAATTTTACCAGCAGAAGATTCAAAACTACATGAGGAAAATGAATTTTAAGGAGCTGGCTATGCTAATGCTGTGTTCCTTAATACCATCAGTGTCTCCTGTGGAAGCAATGTGATGGATTTGTGTACTTTTTATGTACAGGGAAAAGAAAAACATCTCTAGAATTTAGCTCTACACATTTAATCTTCTCAAGGTCAGCTTGCAGCAGGTGACTAAAAATACAATATGATTTTTAGAGACAAGGAAAGCCAAATTAATGTCGTCACCTCTATAAAAGACAGGAGGAGTTTTGCTATTGACTTGTGCTGAAGCAGAACAGATCAAGTACAAAAGTCATGGATGGGTTTTAGCTTGCCTTTTGAAATGGTGCATGCATTGTTCTCCAGCCTCAGATGTCAAATGTTACTGCTGCATTGAGGCATGACACACTGTAAGCAATTATATGACTTTGGTATGATTTTATGAATTAATCCCCTGGTCATAGCAGTATAATTGTGTATTCTGCAATACCAAGCTGGGGTTTTACAGCATGAGAACTTTGCTAAAACATGCTCAGTTTCTAAGATCATGAATAATAATAGCATTTTGTAAACAAACAAACAAACAAACAAACAAACAAACAAAACTTCTAATGCATTCAGGTAAACAGAATACTAGCATTATTTTACCATCTGGTTGCCTGTGAAATAGTTGAAAGGAAAAAGAGCTCAAATTTCTGTGTAATATAGACTTTTTCTAGATTAGAAATTTTTAATTTTCATATTGGAAAATCATAATTGAAAAGTTTAATACAATAAAACATTCCTGACATAATTTCATACCACTAGTGTTATTAAATTCTACCATGATGCTAGAAAAAATGTATTTGATACACTGGATACAATCTAAATATAAACCAATAAAAATGGAGTTTGATGTAGTGAAAATAATAACTTAACGATCTTTTGCCCTGTTTGTATTCAGAATTATGTCATAAATGCCTCAAAGATGTGCACATGGGACTGAAAAGATTGTGGTTTCATATGTTTTATAAATATGTTAGTCTAACAAAATTATTTTCATTTATGCTACTTCAAAAGGCCTATGAAAGTTGGCTTTAGATAGTTGATTACAGACATTTAAATCACACAGTTAATTTGAACAAATTAAAAACTTTCTATGTTTTCCATTTTTTCCTACTTTGGTACCATATTTTGGCAGATACTTAATAGTAGCTCATAAAGATGTTAGGATTTGATTTCTCATCTAGAATTTGCATATAAGAATTATTTTGTATTTTTAGTTTGCACTTGCTCTGGGTGGGTGGTGGGGGGGAAAGGAGTATGATTATGTTCAATAGCAATTTCTTTTTCTTTGTGTTATTTCTGACCCTTTCCTCACAGTACCTAGGGGGCATTTAGGCAGCAAAAATGACTTGAGCTGCCGTCAGTTCTGCTTAGGCATGTGCTTTTGTCCTTGCACAGTCCTTTGTTAGCTTTTCTGTGTTTGTTCTGATACAGTGGAAATTAACCCCCGTTTCAATACATTTGACTTTTCTCTGGTTGCTTGCTTATGTTGCAGGAAAGACTGCATTTAGAGCTCATTTGTGAGCATTTCTGACCCAATTTAATTTTCTATGCCTGTCCAGTTCATGGTATGTTTGCTAAAATGTTTCTAGTTTATTTTGTAAACTGAAATCCTCTCTTATACTCAATAATTCCTGAATGTGTAGCTTGGTACGAATCCTGTCTTGAGTGTTAAACTGTTTTCAGGCTTTTGTAGCACTGATCAGTTTAGCCTTCTGGTACCCATCATATAAATGAGCTTATGCATGTAAATAATCCCCTACTAAACTCAGTATTGAGGCAAATACTTGAATGCTTTATTGAATGGTGGATTTTTAAAAAAATATTATTATTATTTTATATCATGATTCCCTGTGGTTTTTAGAAAATAATTTGCAGGATGAAGTTCTTCCTGACTTGCATACCAGTTATTTCAGAGCTTGCAGTATTCACTGAGGGCAGTGAAGATGTGTTCAATTTATGGCAGAGCTTAAATTAGGGGCAAAGTTAACCGGGAGTCTTGTTGAGGTCTGTTCTATGTTTTCAGTACATTAATAAAAATCCAAAATCATACCCTGAAATCAGCAAAATCATTTTAGATCAGAACCATGCATGAGATGAGAATATACCTCAAAAACCATAAGAATATTCCATTGTTTTTTAGCCCACATTATGTATTAATTAGTTCACATCTGTTTGGTTTCAGATACATTAGAAAAATCGTGTTCTGGATGACATTGTGTAAAAATGAGGATTGCCATGGTCTACCAAAACTCTACTCTCAAGTTCAATCTATTTTCTTTAAATAAAGTGAGTTATAAATGCTTTTCTTAATTAGAAGTTAAATCTGACTGGTAAATATTTTGAAAATTTATAAAAACATTAATTTTAATGTAGCTAACATTTAAAACAAACTAATTAGGAATATGCAAATATAGAAAATCATTAAACAATTCCAACTGAAAAGAAATCTCAAAGCAACATTAATGCAAAACTAATTACTTGTATTCAAAACTACCATCTATATAATTATTTATTTTAACCTCATCATTTTTCAGTATCTACTAGTGACATATTTCCTTCTACAGAGTAGCAATATTCATTCTGTTTTCTTGCCACTGGGAAGAATTTAACTAACATGTTAACAACACTGCAATGTGGTTTGCAGCAAAAACTGAGCTAGCACTAATGAGAGACTCATCATTAAGACATACCCTTCATGTGCTGAGTCACACAGTGGTACATTCAACCAAGTCAGCCATAGAAACTAACTTTAAACTTATGTATATCCATGAATCTTATATTCCCCTCTCATATATGTATGTGAAGGTTATTTCAGTAGCAGAATCTGTGGTGCGCTTTTTCAATGCAAATTGGACTATCTGTTTGTGGCCCACAGGTCATTTTTGTCACTTAATATCATTAGATTTAACAAGTGCCTAATACTGACATGCCAAGAAAATGTTTCCCTCACCTCTTCCCAAATGTAGAAAAGATGTTCCCAACAATGAGTGCACTGTGGCTCTCATTTTCAGATCACATTCAGGAGTGGAGGAGATATTGTACAGGTCACTTTTTTTAAAAGCAGTATCTATTTGAAACTGTTTAAGGATTTGGAGATAAATCTACTAATAATGATGAGTTCTAAGGAAGACAGGATAAAAGCTTTTTGTATCCAGACTGCATATTCATTAAAAAGTATGACTAAATATGGTCAAGAATATGATCAGTATTTGCACACAGATGAAAAGCAAACAGAACAAAATCAATTTCAGCAAAAATAACTTCTTCACTGCAAAACACTGAGTCTGTTTTCAGATCTGCATGAAAAACAGCAGTAAATTGTTGATGTTCTGTTACAGCGAAAGGATTCATGACTTTTTAAGTAGCAAGCTGAGTACATGTTCTTACTTATTTTACTTTGCACTCAGTGTTTCACTCTGCACTCAGTATTTTATTTTGCACTTATTTTTACCTTGCATATGGCAAATAACCAAAATTAAAGAAAGGGTTTAAAGATGTGCATATAACATCTGCCTGTATATCATTAAAAAAAGACATTTTAATTAGGTCCTAAAACTGATGTTTTAATTTGTTCCTATTCCTTTGTGAAACTTGCATAGCTTTGCTGGCTGAGTTATTATCTAAGGCCCAGAAGTGCTGCTCCACAAGCACCTTCACACTTTTAAGAGAAGTTAGGTAGCTGAGGTAGATGGAAAAACATAAAAATCAGACCAGTGTGTAAAGCAAACAAAATTTGGTATGTACTACTTCATGAACTCAAATAACTACAGCTGGATATATCTGTATTTCATTGTTATCAGGTCAAATAAGTGCTTTTAAGTACATTTTTATTGTAATGTGCTAGCTATCAAAACATGTTTACAGTAAATAGATCTCACGAGCTGATGATTTGGGAGAAAGCCTTTAAAATTGAGAAGTATTAAGTCAATAAGTGCTCATCATCAAGGATGTAATTATATATTTGTGGGATAGGGATTTGTAAAAGGCTGTACTGTTGTCTGATGAACATCTTCTGTACACATATGCTTTGTTGTATTATTGTCATTGTCACACATGAAGTGTAATGATCCTCTTTCCTGACTGTAAAGCAAACTTCACAGATTGGCACTGCAAATATTTTGCTCATGAATCAGAGGGATTCAGTCATGGGAAACCACATAACTGCTATTAACCCACGCTGAGCAGGAGGCGCCCAAGGTGGAGCAGAGTCTTGTAGAGATTTGCAGCTGAGACCCATGGAGGGAGAAACCCATGCTTAGCAGGTACAGCCAGCTTTTCATGAGAGACTGTGCCCCATGGAATGACCCATGAGGGAGCAGAGGATCTCTCTCGTGGGGGGACCCCACGGAAT
>JAWWEE010000074.1:18644060-18784737 GCA_035221455.1 Xenops minutus
CTAGCCCATATAAAACCGTTGTACCTCATTAAATATTGGACCATTCCACGTTACCCTGCGTTTGTGTGTGGTGTGGTTCGCCCCGTTTCCCCACAGATCTGTGCACTTTACTGTCATGTAAGTAGCATTCCCTGGCTACTACTCATGTTTCTTCTACTGGGACATTGCTGCAAAAAAGTAGTTCAATGGCAAAAAAAAAAAAAAAAAAATTTCCATGTGGCAACCACTTCCCCAACAGAGGACCAAATAAGCCCCTATGGACATATACAGTGCATTCCTGACAGATAAGAATAATATAACCCATATTTAAAACTACTGAACAAAGAATGTCCAGCTTTTTTTCAAAACAAATTCATAATATATTTAATTATTCATTAAATCTTTATCAAACTCTGTGATTTCCTATTCTGAAACTATAGTTCACATGTGAAATAAAAGGAAACTTTCTGTAAATCATAATTCAAATATCATTTTATTTCTCTTCTACTGAATTACACTCCGTTGGGCAATAACTGTCTTTATCTGTGCTTAATAACTCATTTTTCATATTATTCAAGTGGTTTCAGGGCTTTTGTATTGTGTTTCTGGGGTTTGATTTTATTCATTTCTAATATAACCATTTTACAGGGTCTCCAGAGAATATTTCAGAGAAGGAGTTGGCACCATAGTGTGCCTCACATGGTAAAGAGCTGATTTTTGGAGAGAAGGCCACTTTGTGAGATTGGAAAGCTATCATTATCCCTATAGGGTCAGTTCAATTTAAAACTTCTGAAGTTATTTATACACTTTAAAAGGCATTCCAAAGAAGAGAAGAAAGACT
The DNA here is from genome assembly GCA_035221455.1 of Xenops minutus. NCBI lineage: Eukaryota > Metazoa > Chordata > Aves > Passeriformes > Furnariidae > Xenops > Xenops minutus. The sequence continues at coordinate 18,644,881 of JAWWEE010000074.1, forward strand.
ATTTGGAGTTTTAAAAAAATGTTGGTGGCATTAAAATGAAAGACTACTCACACCTTTTCATATATTTTTTTCAGAACATTACCCTTGTATAAATAGAACTATTAATTTCTACTTAAGAGTAGGAAAATACGGAGTAACATTAAAAACAAACAAACAAAAAACAGAGAAACAGCATTCTATGACTTTCTAGGTGACTTTATTAGATCTCAAGATACACAAAGGATCTAGGCAGAAAGAGTTGGTTTTATTTCAGTCTTTCCTCACTCTTGCTATTGTCAATTGGGACCACTACTTGCTCTTGCAATACAATACGTGGCCTCATCATATATTTCTTAAAGTTTAAAACAATGTTTAAAAAATGGATCAAAATATAGTGGAACTCAAGTGCTGAAGTCAACCCAAATGTTTCAAACGCTAGTCTTTATTTTACTTCACAACCTGAGGAAAAAGACACTGTTTGACCTGGATGAAGAGGAAGTTGCTACATGTCTGATTACACTATTCACAGTCCTGAAGGTGGAGCAGAGCCCAGGCTGCTCCCAGATGGGAGAATTGCAGGGTCTTCACTTCCCTTTCTGGATCAGAAACTCATATTGTTTGGTATGCGCCACTGATAAGTACATACAATTTGGATAAGGAGAATAGTTGCAATGGATTAAAAATTCTATTTTTTACTGACCTTGAGTAATTTTTTCTTGTTGTTTTAAGCCCTATAAATCTAATTAGAGCAGAATCATTGCAATGATTTTAAGCTGCATGAAGGTTATAAGGTACATATGAGGATATTTTTACTCCAATGATGCTTAAAACTATGACAAGCCACTGTTTCATTGCCCACAACAAATTATGGGTTTTGGATAGAAAGCAAAGAAACAAACAAAAAAAATACTTCACAGGAGTAGTCTCTGAATTTAATGGCTAGAGACCTATCCAGTGGGAAGCTCCCATGCTATGTTCTGCATGCCTGAAGCTTTTCAATCAGTACAATGTTAGCAGTGAGTTTACCACTATCTTGTGCTAACAGACAAAATTAAAGACCCTACACCAATATGCATTTAAATATTTCATAGGGAAAAAGGTACAATTTCTACATAAGAGAGTTTATGCCACCAGCATCTACTACCCTCTTCCTTCTGAAAACATGTATACACAACCCTTTGGGATGGAAAATCATGTGCAACCTGAGAGATGCAGGGTCAAATTTAAGATCGGGAAGAAATCACATTTATTAGCTGCTACTGAATCCATAAAAACAAACTCCATGTTCATCCTATCTGCTGAATCAAGTGCTACTTTTCACAGTCTTTCCCCAGGTAAAATGGTTAAATTATCTGACCCACAGTTTGCAAATTTAATATTTACATACTGGCATCAAGCTTTTCAAGGCACAGATTAACAGCAGAAAAAACCTGCCCAGGCATAATTACTATATCAAAAGACAGCAGGTAGCAAGCTTTTGGAAGCATTTTTACTTAGAACACAGCAGAGGGTAAAATTAATTTCTCAATTATCTTAAGTCAACCTGTTATAACACACTTTTGAGTCACAGGTATGCTTATCAACTGCATCAATTTTTCACTAGATTTTCCAATTTTTTCAGTCCCAAAAAAATTAGCTAGATCTACTGGTGAGCATTAATCACAGTTAACATTGTGCATTTTTCAAAGTATACTTTTTCAAAGCCAAAGTGTCTTAGTCAGAAGTAGGTGTGAGAAAATATATCAAAAGGAATTTTTTGTTTTGCTGTTTCCCACCTCCTACTCACCTCTCCTCCCACTTCCCTTTCTCACCTTCCCCTCCTTTTCCTGCTGGGAAAAATCATATGCAAAATTCCACAAGTTCTTAGTTGAATAGAACTGGATTAATCAGAAATCATCAAAAAATCTAATATTATCAACAACTTTAAGATAACTAAATATACCCATTTATGTGGTATTACATATATTATATATATGCTATATATATTCTCGCCACCGGCTGCCGTAAAAGAGGAGCCCCGAAGAGGAGATACAAGGACTCCTTGAAACAACACCTCAACCTTGGCCATATTGACCACCATCAGTGGTCCACCCTGGCCTCCAATCGGGAGAAATGGAGACACACCATTCATAACGCTGCTGCTTTCTTTGAGCACACACGCAGAATCAGCCTGGAGGAAAAAAGGCAACGCAGGAAAAACCGTGCCTTGTCAGTAGTGCCGACTGAGACTTTCCACTGTGCCTTTTGTGACCAGACTTGCCTATCTCGCATTGGCCTTTTTAGCCACCAGCGTGCTTGCAGTAAGCGTGGGTAGAGCCCTTGTAAATCTTCGTTCGCGAAGCCTAGCCATGATGAATACAATATGCAATTATTGCTCACTGTTTACATAACACAGATTACTGTAATTGCCTCTCAATACATTTAATTCTCCTGACAGTCAATGCCATTCTGGTAGCAGTCTATAAGCAACATCTTGGGAAACAATTCTGTATCATGATTTCTGGCAAGCCAGTGCCAGGGAGGTAAGTTAAAGCAAGGTAGGAACCTTAAGCATTTCATGCACATCCACACACATAGCTCCTCAAGCATTCTCTAAGGACCTGCATATAATTGCATGTTTTTCTAGAATCCATTAGGATGATACCACTCTCTAGGAACATAGTGTGTTTAAAATACTGACAAGGAGAAGATTACTACTGTAGCCAGTGATATTTTCAGAAAATTCATATTTTAATATTAGAAGATGATATTGTATAGACAAAGTTTGTTATTAGAATAGAATGGAATTATTTCAGTTGGAAGAGCTCTAAAATGATCCAACTGCCTTATCAGTTCAGGGCTGACCAGCTTAAAGCATGTTGTTAAGGGCATTGTTCAAATGCCTCTTAAATGCTGTCAGGCTTGGAGCACCAACCACTACCAGGAAGCCAGTTCCAGTGTTTTACCTCTATATTGGTAAAGAAATGCTATTTAATTTCCAGTCTGAACTTTTCCTGGTTCAGCTTTGAACCATTCTGATGTATCAGCTAATCACACTGAGATTTGCTGTTACTTTGACATTGACCTACACTGGTTGTTCGTGTTTTTTTGTTTTTTGTTTTTTTTTTAATTCAGTGAATATTCAACTTTCCCAAAAGTGAGGTAGTACACGTGGAAATACCTGGTGTGTGGTCAGTATGAGGACCCATTTGTCCCATGACATCACTGTTGCTAATATTCCAATCAAAATCATCAGTAGGGTCTTGTGTTAATCCACATACAGCTGTCCATTCTTGATCTTGTGTTTCAAAGTTACAGCTTCCAGGAATACTTGTGTAGTAACCTGAAAATACAGCAAGAAGTAAATTATCACCCCAACTCTATGTAAAGAAGCTATAATGAACATACTGTACATGGTAAGAGAAAGGATTCTGTATAGCTAATGTTGTGTTTCCCTGCATTTCATGTATGGACATAAATAACATATAGTTAATGAAGAAAGACAAAACTAATTCTTCACAAAGCGGTACCAACTTTATTATAGAAAAATCCCCACGTAACTCCTGAGGACAAACCGAAGACTCCACCAAATTTAGTTCAAGGTGAATGGACAGAATGATTTCCAGACAATTAGCTAGCAAAATTGGACTGCACTTCCACAGAGGCATTTTTCGTAAAGATATGTGGCTCATCCTTTTGAATGCTATGCCTGAAGGCAGTTTTATGATGAAAGAGATGTTCTGGTGATTAGGACACTGACTAAATTCAGGAGATGAGAATGCGCAGTGGTATTTTTTCAGTGTACATAGACACTTGCTGGATGGTTTAAAGAAGACAAAGCCAATCTCTTCTCATTGGTGCCCAGCGTCAGGACAAGAGGCAATGGGCACAAAATAGAGAAAACACTTTTTAAGGTTAAGAAAAAAACTTTTTTAACAGTAAGACTAATCAAACACCAATACAAGTTGCCAAGAGAAGTTTTTGAGTCTCCATTTTTTGAGATATTCAAACCCTGACTAGCAACACCCTCTGCAGTCCATTGCAATGAACTCTGTTTCAAGCAAGGGGGTTGAACTAGATGATCTCCAGAGGTGCCTTCCCACCTCAACCCTTCTGTGCTTTTGTTAGTGCTAGGCAAATGTCCTGAGAATCTGCATTGGTGCTGCATTACAAGCATCATGTAAGCCTAATAAAGTCTAACTGCAACAACAAACATCCTCACATGCAGTAGGGCAAAGAAGGGAACACATTAATCAAAAAAACAAGCACAAATATCTTGTATGTCTCTATCAAGATCAAAGTCCAAATTCCACGTAGAATTTACACTAGTCATAATGGGATACCTGACTTCAGGAATGATTTTTACCCTAATATATTAACAGTGCTTTCAGAAGGTCATTATTAATAAATATTTATGAACAATATTTGCTGGTTTGACAGAGTCATGTGACATATCTGTACCTGCTGGGTGCTTTTTATTTTATGGGCAAGCATAGCCTACTTAGAAGGCAACAGGAGCAGATTCTTCCATTTTTTGGAATAGTTGCATTTATTTCAATGATTCAAGCAGTCCTCTAGTTAACTCATCAACACTGAGGTTTGCTATTAATCAAATCTGTGTGTATAATTGGCTGCAATCCATGAAAATTAAAACTGCTTTCATGTGTACTTTTTTCACCTCAGTACTTTCACCAGGTTACTGAAAGAGAATGAAAATTTTGCAAGATTGCCTGACTGGACTGAATGAAGCATAGAGCAAGCAATTTTCATAACTTTATTTAAAAAAAAAAAATAAAAATGTTCACCAGCCTACATGGATGCAGTTCATTTCATCCAGCTTCTCTTGTAAATCCTGTACAGAGGAATTGCTGCTGAGTAGATTATGGTCCATTTACTTCTGTGGAGTTACACTGGTATAAAAATATTGCAGAATGTGAAATAAGCTCAGTCCTTGAGCTCAGTGCAAAGGAGAAAACCAAAAACAAATGTGGCCATAACTATTTGTGATGGAACAAGTTAGACCATGAAGGGCTTTCTCTGTGCCTGTTCTGCTCTCTCTTTTAAGTGGTTCCTGTTGCCTTTTCATTAAAAAAATGAGGTTTCCATATCTAGAAGGCATTAAATGCCCATTAATGCTGTTTATTCCCATCTATAAGACATATACTCAGGGAAAAGGTGTATTTATCTAAAAGTAAGCCATCATTTGTTGGAACTAAGATATGGCAGATAGGGAAATATTATACTTGAGGCTTATCTGAGTATTCTGAATGCCAGATTACAGTATCTCTGTGTTACTGATATTTTGATACTTCTGCAGAAACAGCAAGACTAAAGACTGATGAAAGCATTTTGAGGTAGCTGCAGCCTTTCCATCTACAATAAAAGGACATTTCACTCTATTTATTTGAAGTGAATGTCAGTATCTTTTTTTTCTTCCCTTGGAAAAGCTTTTCTTCAGTATAGTAAAGATTGAGTTGCTTTACTGTGATTTAAGATCATTTATGGCCTGAAGTGTTTCCATATCTGACTAAGAGAGAATTGATGCTACCATAGTCCTTCCAGAAAACACAAAACAATGCCCTCCCCCAATGAAATTACTATATCTTATAACAGTATTTAGAGAATAAATCAAGTGCCTCCATAGTTCTCTAAATATCTCTACCAAGCAATTCACTTTGGAAACAATTCAGATTTACTGTATGTCTGTTCTGCAAAATGTTACAAGGGTGAGTTTACAGTCTCCATTAACTTTGCCTAACTCCTGAAAAATATTAATATTGTATGCAAGAAATACAGATTAGCTGTGTAAAATCTATCTTTTCTTGGAATCTGCTGTTAAAAAGCTAGTATTTTAAAATTATAATTGAAAGTGGCTCCATTTCCATGAATATGATTCACAAAATTCACTGCAACACAAAGCTCTGCAAGAGGTAGAAACCAGACATGGTGACACTGGCTTCAGCATATGTACTTCAGAACTATTATTTACTTTTATGAAAAGGAGAAACTCTAAGTCTCCTGCAGTGACATCTTAGCATGTATCCCAGTAAGTATAAGGCTGCAAATCTGCTGCCTGGCTAAAACAATGTAATTTTCATCACCCAATAAAGGGATGTAATTTTTGTAATCCCGTCCAGTCAAAGCATAGAGTAACTCTATGTGAGTGAAAAGGCCTTTGATTTTCAAGGGTTCTCCAAGTATTTGTTGATTTCAGTGAAGTACTTTTACTTCCACACAAGATGAGCATTGAATTGATTTGTGTGATGCATTTGTTTTATCTATCAAGGTTACTTTTGATCATATCTGCATCATGGCAGAATTTGGCCCTCCAGTTAGAAGATTAACAATTAGACTGATTACTGAATTGTATATATGGACTACTAAATCTTCCTCGTCCAAGTGCCCAATCCAGACAGTAACCATAACTAAACAAAGACATGGAGCAGGAACAAGGGCACAAGATCTTACTGCCTCTGAGTTTCAAACCTGAATTGGAGAGCCCATTACCTTGATCCAGATTTTAAAATTGAACTGTGCCCTTCCATCTCAATCAGCCTTAGTGAAGAATGCCTTCAGACAACGTTTGTCTCAGTATTCACTAAGAGTTCAAAAAACATAAACACTTTGGATTTTTTCCAACTGTTCTGTAATGAAGAAATGGTAAACTGCTTGTAATCACCTTCTGAGTGAATCAACTGTGTGAATTCACCTATATTAAAGTTACAATTTTAACTGAAGATTGCATTAACACACAAAGAGATACTTACTGCAGTCAGCTTCATCAGATAGGTCTTCACAGTCTGGTTTATAGTCGCAGACAAACTGAGACTCTATGCAATTCTCATTCCCACATACAAAATCAGTGAGGGCAGGGCATTCCCTGGGATTCTCTCCAACTGAAACCAACAGGATATTTAAATCAATATTGTAATTTAATTAAAGGATGCTCTTTTTTATTTGTTTATCCACCATACATCATGACTTTAAGAATGTATCTACTTCCAACAGGTGCTATTTGGTCTCACTCTTTTAATGTTGCATTATACATTTCTAGACTACAGTATTGGCTTTGCCCACAGCTTCAAGGGTAGGATGTTTTGCCTGGATGAAAAATTCAGTTCAGCATCAACCTAACTGTTTCTCCAGTGCATTTGTTATGGACTTTCCATATTAAAAGGGTTCTGTGAGAAGTTGAAAAGTAGACAGGCTAAAGACTCATAATTACAGTACATTGTTTGGAAAACAAGAACATTTTAAACTGAGAAAATCACTGCTATACACATTTGAATAATACATAAACTTTTAAATACTTAATAAGACACAACTTATTTGGGAGGAGTTTAGAGAAACTTCTGCTCTGAGTGTGTGAACTGCCTAGAAATTCCTCTTATGGTATTGAATATACAAATCTTTTTTACAATTTTTTTTTTTCATCTCTGAAAATGAGTGAAAATTATCTCATAAAATGAGAGTAACTTAGCAACTTGCACATAAAATGTTAGGGTCAAATCCAAAGAATGCTGAAATTCAGTCATCCCTGAACTGTCAGACTATAAAGAAACTTAGGTAAACTATTTTGTAGTTTGGTGCACTGTGTGCATAATTTCAACAAATACTAATTGAAACAGTTCCAATAATCCCAAATGCAACATTTCAAATGTGCTCCTGTAAACCTTATGTTGCTTTTCAGTCTACAGCTTCAAGCTGTGCAAAAAGACATTTAGAAGAATTTATTTTGACTCTATTTATTGTAATGTGTTTATTTTTTAACTTCAAACATGACTACAGGGTGACACATCGTTAAACACAGTCTGACCAGAACACCATGATATTTACTGTTGTGCAGGCTCATATTCCCAGAGGAGAAGGTATTGTTGTCAGGGTTTTAATCTCAAGTAGTGGTACTTACCGAATTTTACAGGCTGAGGAAGTGCATTCATTGAAGCAAAAAAGGGAAGAACTAAACTTCTGGTTTAGTTTCAACATGTACACAAGGTAATATTGAATAGAGTAACAATACAGCAGTAAAAGGCAATCCAAATATTTAAAATGAATAGTTAAAAAAAATAAAATCAAAAAAGCAGTGCTATTATTGGTTATTTGCAGGAACTTAACATTAAAATTTTAAGCTTTAAATTACAAACATCCCTTTGCATTGATACAGATAAAATCTTTTTCCAAATTGATTTCTGTGTTGTTCTGTTTTTTTTTTTTTTTTTTTTTTTTAAATTTTGCACTGTCATCTGATTGGTGTCAGGGAATTCACATCAAAAACAGCATTCCCATGAATGCCTTAAATAAAAGAAAAGCTGTGGCTGCTTTTTACAGAGAATTTGTGTGGCATAGAGCCCTTAGCAGAGGAGCATACTCTTGAGAAAAAATTGACTGAAGGATTTATGATGGTTAAAGCAGTTCACACACATATCCAAAATTACGTAGATTGAAGATACCACCAAAAATTCAGTAATATGGCTTATCCTAAATTCTGAAAAATCACATAATAGTGGAGGTTGGCAGAAACCTCTCAAGACCTCACTAGTCCAACCCACTGTTCCAACAGCTTCTAGTACAGCAGGCTGTGCAGGACCATGTCCAGTTGAGTTTTGGGTATATCAATAGGTGAAGACTCAACAACGTCTCTGGAGAAGCAATCCTTTTGTTGGGTGACCCTCACAGTAAAAATGTTTTTTCTGTGTTCAGATTAAATTTCCTGGATTTTTAATTTGTGCCCATTGCCTTCTGTCAGTACGCACCTGTGAGTCTGACTCCCTCATTTCCATTCCCTCATATACACTGGACATGATGTGCTGGAAAATTAAATTACTTCCTTAAGTCATTCAGTGGCTTAAATAATGACAGAAATTAGGTAATAATGGAGCCATTAGTGTACAAGAACTTTCACATCTTATTTTACTGCATATGAAAGGGGTACATTATCACCATACAGGAGAACAACATTTGAAAACCCATGGCTTTGTAACTGATCATATTCCACACCTTTACCTTAATAGAGTAATATTATTTTATGTTATACTACTCTATCATTTATATTTAGCACTTAATTACCATTTTTTTTAAAAATAAGCTACTTTATAGTACTTTAAACATTCCATAAACCCATCATTTAAGAATATCATTCATTTCTGTGGTTATCCTAAAATAAATATGTGATCCATAAACAGACATCATGAAAACATTTATCTCAGCAGATGTGAGTGCCATAAAGTCCAAACACAGATTCTTAGATCTGTGAATGCTATCCTTTCCAGAGTAAGACCTTGTTTACATGTCATTTTTAAGAATACCAGGTCACATTTAATGGATAATAATGGACTTTCTGACACAGCCTGTGGCAGAGAGAAATAAAATCCTTCTTCAAATAAACATATTGGCATTAGCATAGTACAGTCAAACCAAATATTCTAAACTTCTATTCAGAATTTTGGTATAAAAAATCAACTTTCCAGAGTACACTCATTCTGACCAAAATGCCTACACCATCTAAAAAACTAAATCAAAACAAGAAGTACAATGGGATTTAATCAAAAAATTAAGCTTCAGCATCAGTAAACCAAATATCCAAACAAAGCTCACACAGAAATTGCACCTTAGAAGTTTCATTTTTCCCAGACACTCTTTAAATACAATATTAAAAAAATCAATTTAATCAGAAAATAAATTTATTGAATGACATATGGGAAAATATGTTAGAAACTACTTTGAACAAAGGGAAAAAGAGGAGATTCAAAATATTATCTTGCCCATTTCTAATTTGTATAGTTTGTGTCTATCAGTACTGACTTTAGAGAACTGTATCCAAACCTCCCTCTAGGGATGTGTAGCATATAGCAAAATGATGTCTGCTAATGAACAGCTGAAAGTTTGTTTAGAGCTGACAGTTCAGATAAAATAAGCAATTTTCATTCAGTCTTATTTCTTTGTATATGTTGGTTGTGGGGACTGCATATATAGCTTTCTGTCTGATTATACTCCTCAGCTGCATTTTGATCACCAGTAAGTAGAAAGATAACATATATTGGATGATGGTTGATTATATATAGCATGCAACATTATATTTTTTTCCCAATAGTCTAGCTCACAACATTCCATGAAAATAGAAACATGCGGAAAAACTATTCTAAGCAGAAAAACACCATGAGGAAATATGGCAAATTTCCTTTCTTGCATCTTTCTTCTCACAATAGCTCAAGAAACCTATGAGGAAAAAAAACTACCTACTGTTGAACACACTCCAAACAAATTAAGAAAAAGATTACAATGAAAAAAAATATTATCAGTTGTACTTTTCTTACTGTGTTACTCTGAGGTTATCTTTGAGCAACTACAACATTGAAAAGGATGACTGAGATACAGTAAGCAAAAGATGAGCTGGTGTTATGTATGAAAATATCAGGTGTAAAACAGTCAAATATGCACAAATGTGGATTTGTCACAAAATGGGAGTGAGAGGAGTTACAGGGAGCTGAAATGTTTTTGTTGGATGTTTTTGCTTAAGTACAAAGCTTGTTTCTGAATATGCTATGAAAAATTTATAGAGAACCAAGATATCCAAAATAAAAAAGAAAACATTAAATTTTAATTTAAGAAAACTGTTGACCAGAGAGTAGCTTAACATAATGAAAACCCTGTAAGTGTTCTTTTTTAACCTGACCTTCTTCCAAATCTTTGATTTAGACGCTAAACTGAGCAACCAAAACTTTGCCCAGCTCTACACATAATTTTTGCGTCATGAAAATATCCTTACAGATATGGAGTGTTTGTCCATGAAGCTACCTTTGTTTTTCATTATGCTTTGCTCTTTCTTCTCCTCCAATTACTCTGTCCATAAATTTGTGGGATCTGAAGACTATACAGATATGCAGCAGGTCAAAAGACCTCAATCTGTTCCTTTCCCAGGAAAAAAAAAAAAATATAGATGACAAAAAACTCACCATAAACCAAAACAAAATACTGTAGAATATAAAACACAAGCACAGAGAAGAATTTAATAGCTTATAATAAAAACTGAGCTTTAGATCAGCATAGAAATAACTAGATTAAGAAGAATCAGTGGAGTAATTAAACCATTTATTTTCTCCTGGAACAAAGTTGCCTGGCCATAGCACATATCCTTATAAATAACTTTTTTCCTACTACAGTAACTACATAGGTATTAGATTTTTATAGATTAAAAAAAAAAACCCCACAATTATTATGGCACAGAAAAATGATAATGGGTTGTCATACCCATTTATTTGGTTTCTGCTTGGAACTTTAGCATTTCCCAAAAACCAGGCACCACCAGAAATTACCAAAACCCATATTTTAGATGAAGTAATAACTAATGGCTGCATGATTCTATGCACATCCCTACGTCAAATGAAATGGCAGTACTTGAAAAGGAAAAAGCATGCATAGGATATCACTTTTCAATTAAGTACAATTTTGTATTGATGGACAAAGAGCCTTATAATCTTCTGAGTATTTTAAAGACCAATAGTACTGGCTTGGCTTCTGGATCACTAAACCCTACACAATAAGCATGATTGTCATGGAATTTGTATTTACATCCATTCACTTTCCTTTCTACATATTTTGTTCTTGACGATGTAATTCTCAGAATACCAGCAAAGAAAATCTTCCCTAGTAAGAATACCTCTGTGTGTTTGTATATACATAGAAATCAAGCAAGATACAGATGCCCATCATTCACAACACAAATAAATTTTGACTCTATTGTGAATATAACACCACAAGTTGTATTTTTACAATTCAAGGTCAAAAGTCTCATCTCCTCTGTTCTCCAAGATAAACACAGGCACTCACTCATCAATACAGCACCATGTCAGCAGTATGAAATAAAACATATAATGTATAGTCAATGGAAATGAGACTTTTCCACTGTTTGTCTTTTTAGAAATTAAGGATTATTTCTGAGTGGAAATAATTTCAAATTATAGGTGAAAATTCACCTCTTTCTATTATTTGTTGTTTAAATTGTGTTGTATATTGAGAGTACTTATATAATTTCCCTCCCCTCTCACAATGTTTGAGAGGGATAACTTTGTCTTTTTCAAGTCTGCAAGTGGTAAAGGGAGAAGAGGAGATAGGGCAAAAAGTCAAGAGATGCTTTTGCAGAAAATTCTATTTCCCAGTAATTAGGAACATGTTCAACCAGCTAAAAATAACTCCTGAAGCCGTTTGACATGAGGTTTCTACTCCTTGGTCCTTTTTCCCCTCCCTTTCTCTCCTCTATCCTCTTTCCATTGTAGACCTACACAGCACCTCAGCAAGTTCAGCTGAACAGACTATTTTTAGAGCTTTCCAATGATATTTACTCTACAAAATGACTGTCAAGCTGTTATTTCCACTGTGATGCAGAATAAATCCAAACCACTCAGTAACAGCACTTTCTCCACTTATCACAAATTTCTTAGAAACATCTCCTATGAATATTTTATTCTTTTAATATATGGACTTGTCCTAATGTGGTCCACAGAGGTTGTTGTGACAGACCAATGGAGTACAGGACACGGTTCAAGCTGCAATTATCTGCAAGAAGGAGATAGTTCCTCAGCTGAGTGCTCTCCCTGGCTTTGCAGAATCATAATCAGATCTGAAATTCATCCGTGTGTCATCTTGCATGGAGGTGTATGATGGGTTACAGTCATACGCAGTTTGGCTCTACTGCCTACCTTCTGCAGTAATTTCATATGGAAATGAACTCAAGCTGGGACAGTGGTTATTCTTCCAGTGCCACCTTTATAGACAATGATTGTGAGTTTAAAAAAAAAGGGATTGATAGTCCTCTACCATGTATTTTTTACTAGCCATAAAAAGCCTTCTCTTGTGGCCACTTTGAAATATGTGGAGCTAAGAAATCTACCATTGGATATGAAGAATATACAATATTTGAAGTGAATGTCAAAATTAAGAGATTTTAATTTTATTCTGAAAATGAGTTTACAGTCACATGCTAGCAAACAAAAGTGTCTTTGAGATCAGCAACTCCTCTTCAAAAATTTCTCGTGAGTCAAACAGAAAAGCCACTGAGGTTTCATGAAAAATGAGGTAAAAGTTAAAACTTGTTTCTCATATTTATAATCTGTGGCAATTGACACATTATTTCCCTAGTTGTATTTCCCTAATAACAATTTGAGAGTTTCAAAAAGAAGGAAAAATGGTAAAAAATCTTCTGGTTAAGCTCAGAATTTTTTTACATAATCTCAAACAGAAGGAGTAATCCTAGTTGTGTAAATGACTTCTGTACAGCATAATAAAACCTAGAGAATTCCAAGCTGCTGCCATATTTCTCTTTTTTCCATTTTTTTAATATTTTCAAAAGAGATTGCCAAATGCGAATCATCTCCTGAATTCAAATTATACAGTGTTTACCTCTTTAGTATAAAGGAATTTATATTTTCATGCATTATTAGAGAGCCTTAATGTTCAATGATGGTTTAAGCACTTGTGCATGACTTGTGCAGGAGCTCACATCTTGTTCCCATAGTGTAACCCTGGCAGCCCTGGGAACCTGGGTTGGGGTCACCTGCATTTCCTTGACACCTCTCCTCATCTGCCTTCCCCACCAAGTCTTTTGTACAAGGACATTTGGGATGTCCTTTGGAAGGCAGCTGTGGCTGGTTTTCGCATTGCCAAAAGGGAGATTATTACTTGTCTAGAACCAAATTAAGCATATCTGTACCCTCTGCTGAGTGTAATAAGATTTGACTGCAGTAAAATTTTCCCTCAAATGATAAGTACATTCATGTTAATGTATGTTACACTAACACAAATTAAATTAAGGCTACCAAAATTTCTTAGACTTCTTAAAATTAGCTTTTTTTCTCTGTCATGAAGGAGATTCAGTACATATCAGCAATTTGTAAACTGACAGTTCATAATGAAATAAAAGAATAATTTCATTCTAAAGGCAAAATCCAAATATTAGACGAATTTTACCATTAATGTCAGCACATTTACTGAGAAGTTTAAGCTGGGTGATGTGATTCCAGTGCCCCATGTCAGAATACCTTGGCACTGACCTATTCATAAAAATTGAATTCATAATTGAATGACGTTATAAATCATTAAAATACTTTAAAGGCGGAGAAAAAAGAAAACATTGAAAAAAAAAAAGTCCCAGGTAACTGGACATCCATTAGGTCTGAACACAAATGCATATCTTTCTCTAGCTGAATTCACGTACCTCTCAATTCAGGGCTAGGTTCATCCTGAATATTTCTGTTATAAGAGTTTGAACTTCTCTCAAGTGTCTGAGAAGAAGGAACTAAACTCTCCACTAAACGTAAAGCTATGCATGCTACATAGCTGAGGATTCAAAGAAAACACTGGCTTGTTTTAAAAATAAAAAAAGCCGGTCTACACACACAAACACTGCGATGTTTTGGTTATTGTCTCTCTGATCTGCAAAGGTAGGATGGAATACTAATGAGAAAGGATTTCTCTGCTGAGACTTTCAAAGCTTCTTCTTTATGAGAGCATGGAAGTAAAGTTGTTCAAAGGATTTCAGTACTTTCACCTGTGGTCTTTGCCATAAACAGTAGGTGAGAAGGAATACAAATATATGAGGAGAAAGGGAAAGAAAAGGTTTACCACCAGGCAAAGCAAACTATTATATTTTAAAGAAATTTTCTGTTCAGCTCAATTTCCTAAATCAATTTCTGATTAATAGAGTGTGGCATTTTTACTTTTCTTTCTTTTAAAAACTAACTGTAAGTGTAATGCCGCTATCCTATTTACCTTAAACATTAGAAGAAAAACTTGGGGAGTCTGATCCCAAGCAGTCAATCAACAAAAATCCCTGGAGCTGTAATGGGTCTTTTTTATTCCTGATCTTGTATGGCACTGAATTCCCAGACTGTGAAAAAATTGACTAAATAATCAAATGGTCTAGAAATATTTGTCAAATTTTAATTTAGAATTATGATTCTCTTATTTTCATTTATCTTTCACTGTTAGTTTTTCAGGTGGTTTCCTGAGATGCTGAAATCAGTATGTAGATACGGTTGAGTAATGTATATGTCCGTGCTTATACTCTTTGTTGTGTATCCGGAGTACAAGATTAATTTTCTTTAAAATTAAAAATGTACAAAATTGAGACTACTGGCAACAGCATGTCTGACAAGTTGTGCTTCTGATTCACTATTATATGACAGTGAGCCATGAGCTGGAGAAGCAAATCAATAATGCTTGAAGCAGTCCTTAAGGATACTAGACCACATCTTATTTCTGACAGAATTTTTAGAAGATGTTATAAGGAAGTTAAGTGTCATAAGTCTCAAAATTAAAGTTATCACTAGGGATTATTCTGTATGACACTCATAGGTATTTTACCTTTTATTAAGTTAAAAATGCAGGCATTTCTTTCTAGCCTGCAAACAACCTCATGCATGGCCAAAGTCAATTATCAAAAAACACAAGAAATGACCACACTAAACTCTATTTGAGCCACACAGTCTGTCACTAAAGTTATATAAAGAATTATTGTACAAGAAGTTGAAAAAAAAGAAGTATCAATACCCTGATTAATTTTATAATTAGGATGATTTTTCTTGTAATATTTTTCAGATTTTTTTTAATTAAACCTGTAAAATTTGGAATTTAACTTATTTTTGTTTTGTTTCCCTCTCACGACTGATAAGACCCTTTTGTATCTTTGCTTTTTCTATCTCTGACAATATTTCTAAGAGCTCATATTTCCAATAAAACCACAGTTGCCTCTTGTCCTTCACTTCCGTGGAAATTAGTGAGACTCAAGGCAAATGAGCCTTGAAAGATAGGGCCCCAGAAGGTCAGATCGTAATAAGTAAAGTTATCTGGAGCTGTTGACTAATTCAGATAGTGAAAACATTCTTTGTGTTCAGTTGAAAATCCTCATATAACAGGAGAATGTAAATCACAGCTATGTACATTAAAAGCAAAGAGTTCTGCAAAGCCAACCCACTTCCATGCAGATGCTCTTATGATGTATATCTATAGTTCACTGTATAAAAGCAAGCTGAAGGAAAACACATGTACAATAAAATAAGTATTTAGATTTATTAAATGCTGTTATTGAATAGTACCATACTGCATAAAAGAGATGTAATATTCACATGTCAAGAATCACATCTGAGTTGCCTCTCCCTTCCCTTTTTACTGTCTCGAATACACAATTTCTGCAAAGAGGCAATTATTTTGTTGTGTTGACTGTAAACCAGGTTCCAGGAATACCATTCAGCAGCTTCCAAAAGGACAGCCAGTGAGGAGGAGGGTATTCCAAAATATTTGAAAGCTCCAGAATTGATCTAACACTGGTTTCCACCACTATATTCTGTCTGCTGGGAAGCAACTAAATATTCATTTTTTTTCCCATGCAATTTAAGGCTTTCTCATTTCAATTCAATTCTACATGGGGTTATTTTAAACCCATTACCAAAGTTTTAATTATTTTAAATTATTTTCTAGGTTTTTCTGTGCATGGTGTCTTCCACTGTTCATGTAATTAATATGTCTGGAATACCCACATAGGATTTTACTGAAGTTCCAGTGGAAAATACAAATGTGACCTCAGTTCCCCTAGAGGACCCTGGCCATGTGTCTAGCTCAGCAATTCTACAGCTACAAACACAGTATATGGATAAGTGCTGTAAATCAACTCATTTTTGTCAATAAGAAGCCCCTGACCCCCTTCTGGTTTGTATGCTACTCTTCTTCTTGAGTTTGCAACAGTAAGATTCTGTTGTGCTGTCTTTAAGGTTTGCTATAACAGACACAATAGAACTGTGAACCTTGTGCCGCAAAAAATGCGATCTGTACATGACATTCTCTATCTTGAATGCCTCAGGTGTGGGTCAGATAGAAAATGTTATTTTTGAGAAACTGGCAAAATGTATTTTGCTTGTTTGTTCTACAAAGGTAAAGAATCAATAACAACAAGAATGAGAAAGGTCAGATCAGGCTCCTTCATGTCATCATGCCAACAAGAAGGTCAGCATACCAAAAGTCTAGAGAAAATTAAGTAAGCAGGTCTCAACTTGTTCAGTGGAAGGCAAAAAAATAATTATATACAGAGCCGATGTGAAAGGCACTAAAGACAATGCATTGATTCTCTTTTGACTTTGTTTTGAACAAAAGTATCATCATATAGGCAGGAAAATAAAGGGGTAGTGGTGGGGTGGGGGTTGGTTTTTCAAGTTTTGTTTGCTTGTTTTGTTTTTTTGACAGACATACATTTGCACAGACGCACATAGATACAATTAAATAGCAAACATATGACAGGCTGCAAAGCAAAGGCATAAGCATAAACACATTCCCATAGGATACATACACTTAAATGGTAACTTTGCTGTACCTAGCATACACTAACAGACATGCTGTTAAGGGAATGATTCATGATTGTATAAAGACTGGACCTTATTAGAGTGCAAAAACAATGGCCATGAAAGTGACAGCTCTGTAAAGGATTAGTATCTTGGGTCTCCAACATTCCTAAATCAATCTTAAAAAAATTTGTCTTGCATATTGAGCTTCAACGGTATATTTCAAACTTTTATGAAAAAAAAAGCCTCCTCTGTATCATACATCTTCATAAAGAATAATTTTCTGCAAAATACATAGGAATATTACAATGCCAACGGTGTAAGTGAAAGTAGTCAGAGCACATGGTGCAGCTGCTTTCCCAACAAAACTTCTTGCTGCAGCAGTGCTGTAAAACAAATAGTTGCTATAAAGTAATAAACCAGGTTGCTTTCTGAACTGTTTCACTGCAAAGATATTTAAGTGCAAGACTGGTTATAAAACACTGTTAACATTCAGATTTGTAGGGTCATAGACTAAAAGAAATGTAAATTTCAGCAATGTTAACATTTTAAGAGATTTAAGATCCTTCATATGACAGTTTTTCAAATCCCCATTGAAACCTTCCTTGCCATGACAACTCTGTGGAATATTTCCAGTTATGTTTATACAATGTCCTTTTCCGACTTATTATATAATACGTGGAATTAAGAATAAGGAAATAATATTTTTACATTATATGAAGATATGTTGATACTATCTTTATGAACTTAACTGACATATTTCTTCTTCCTTAAAAAAATAAATCCTGGCTTTTTTATTTTCTGAATGTCTTCATGAATCTGACTGTGAAATGAAGTGTCTAAATTGTTGTAGCCCAAAACAGGATCAAATCTCAGAAATATAGCTTAGCTAGACCCCAATGGTATGAATTAGTACATGTGAACACGACTGGCAAATAATTGCAAGAGAGATCAGTGTCTGTTTTGTTCTTCAAGTTGGTAGAGGGATGTCAACCTACCATCTCCTACCAGCGCATCCTCACCTACCTACCCTTGTTCTTTGGAGAACAGTCACATGCATAGCAATGGGGACAATGAAACACTTACAAAAAGCATAAGAGGAACACTACAGCTCTTGTCCTTGGAAAAGCTTTTAACATCTATCTTATAGTTTTATTAAAGTTCAGTTCTGAAGTTCCATTCTTTGATTTATACAACAGAGCAAATTCTGAATGAAAACTTTCATTTTTTTTTCAGATTAATCTGGACCAAAAGATGCTCTCCAGAAGTTCACTTTTCATCCAGCCTACGGCAGGAGATTAAGGCTTGCCAAAACAACTGCCCCAAAACTCATACCCTCTTGATACGTTGCATCAGTAATGATCACCTCACTCAACAGATCCACTTATATTGTGTCACAGGTTTCCACCAGATAGACCACTTTCTTGACAGAAGCCATGATCCACTCAGTATTTATATTCTTTGGGTTTTCTTTTTATTTGTTTGCTTGCTTGTTGTTGCGTTTTGTTTGTTTTGGCTTTTGCTTTTTTTGATGTGTGTGTTTGTTTTGGTTTGTTGTTGTTTCAATAAAGGCAAAATGTTTTGCTATTTTATCCTATGTCCACAAAAATATGAATTAGAGTGAGTATCCTGTGAGGGAGTCGAAGGTTTTCCTTATTTTGCTAGCCTTAACATTTCAACTGAACTGGGAAAAAGAATATTGACAGTGGTTCATTTGTAGTCTTAGCTCATTTTTATGGCAAGAGCCTTTATGATAAAACACAGAGATCCCACGTTTCACATGATATAATCTAACGCAATTTATATTAAATGGTTATATACAACATCAGAGACTCAATAACTTACCAATATATTAAAGAAGGAAACTTACTCAAAACCAAATAAATTAAGGAAACAAAACCTTAAAAATTTCTTGGATTTATCTGCCATAATTTAGTGAACACTGCATTAGTAGATTTTCTGTATGAGCAGAAAAAGGTATTGAAGTTATGAGTGAAAACAAATTTATTCATAACTGATTTTATGAGCAGTTACATTATGATGTAAACAGTAAAACCATGATGTATTTAAAAACAAACAAGAACTTCGTACATCTTGTGTGGCTTTCCTATAGAAACTTCCCTCTCGAACTTACTTGTGGTGCAGTTGTTGAACTCTATGTCATCTATTGCTGCTCCTCCTCCTAAGTCTCTGGTACGAATACCTTCAAATATAATTTCAAAATTCCTCAGCTTCCCCAAGTGTAACTCGACTTTCTTCCACTCATGACCATGATTTCCTGATTCACTCCATATTTTCACAATTCCATCATCAGTCTGAAATTTGAATAAATTATATATAGTAAAATACATATAAGTATGGATTATCAAATCTAGGTTTTGGGGGAAAAAAACGCAAATAAACAAAACCAGAGAGAACACTGGAAGACACCTATTCGGTTTTGTCAAGAATTAGTAAACAGATGCTTTGCTAGAATAATAAGAAAGGTAATGAAAAGAGATGATTCCTGTAAGAATAACATAACCATCAATAGTACACAGAGTCTTGGTAGAGAAATTGCTGTGTGAATGACTGAACTGCACAACAATCCATTTTGGTAGAGTTGTATTTAACTTTATATAATACTGTTCTTAGTTTTTAGAATATATTACCAGATGCAAGAGTACTCTACCATTTTAAAATTACGGTATCTACAGGTAGAATCTTTAAAAAGTTGTGAAAATTATGACACAAGTGAGAAAAAATTAACAAATATAGGATAATCATAATTTTGGTGTAGTTTACTTAAAGGTAAGTAAGAATATTATGACTTTCAAATATGCTAATATATTTTAAAGCTTTTCTTTAAATGTTCCATCGTATTACCTGACTAGCAAGTCAGCAGCAAGTAACATGCTTCATTCTTTATTAGTAGTGTTAGAATGCAGATACACCAATTTCACTTGCTGTGAACGGATGACACATATATATAGGGACATAATATTTCGAAAGTTTTGTATATGTCTAAATCTTTTTTTCTTTATCTGTGTGACTAATCATCCAAACCATAAATAAGAAATTTCTTTTCTACTCTTTTCTTATCAAAAGCCATTAGTACTCTAGATAGGGCTAAGAAAAAGACTGTGTGATGCATCAAGCAGCTAAATACAATGCATAACAAAGTTTCTAAGACAGTAGTATATGAACAAGCAAAATCTGAGGAAAATAGAGACAGCAGTAAAATAGGCAGAGAAGAAAATTAATTACATTTCTTTATCCACCATGAACCTGTTAGATCAGATTTATGTTAATAAGATTGTCATGCATATTCATCATAAGAAAATTAATATTGGTGCTTTAGGTATTGTATTCTGAATAAGACAGTGCAGACAAGCATGCACAAAAGTATTACATAAGTTGTTTCTGAATCAGGCAACTCTCAGAATTGTTGATATCTTTTAGAAGAAGGTCCTCAGACCTACCAAAGCATATTGATACTTGAAGTATGGATTGGCAAGTGTGTTCTGGAATACCATAACTAACTATAAAGGAATTTTTGAAAACAATGGCAAATTTACTTTAAAATGCTAAGCAGAAAAAAACCACAGAGAAGCATTTCCATAATTGCCTGTAAAGTCATAGATATCCAGATGAATAACTATCTCTGCACATAACTAATGATATTGGACCCATGGTGATAGCAGTCCTTTAGAAGTCATGATGTCTGAGCACACAGGTACTTACAGAGGCACTGCTTCTTCAGTTATGTCTCAATGATTTAAAGTCTATGACACTATCCATTAAAGTGAAAATAATTTGAAGGACCTCACTGTTGCTTTGCACCACTAATTTCAGTTGATGACAACTGGCTTATTTTCTCAACATATTTCTCTCAATGAGACTTCTGACTCTATGTGCCATTACATCTAATCATAGATTATCTCTTAAAAGGGACCAAAGACAATCATCAAATCCAAATCCTTACTTCTCGCAGAACTACCTGAAACTAAACCATGACTAAGAGTATCATCCAGGTGATCCTTGAAGTCAGACAGGCTTTGTGGTGTGACCACTTCTCCAGGAAGCATATTCCAGTGATGGACCACCCTCCCAGCAAAGAAGCCCCTTTTGGGCCTATAACCAATGCAATTAAGGGAGAGTGGTATCAGAACGAGTGTGAGACTTTTTCTAAAACTTCCACATATATTTCAACATGGAGCACATCTTAGAGGATTCTATATTAACACTGTACTCAAAAAGAGTAGATACAGTAATTGCAGCTGATTTTAACAATGGTAAAACAGTGAGGCAAATCTATTTTAATGTTGTTCTTATTATTCCTGTCCATCAACTATGTAGTCTACAATCTAATTATTTCAATACCTCACCAATATCTATTCCATTGATTCTGATATTTTGGAATAACCTCCAAAAGAGTATTATTTATTATGGGGCAAGTTCTGTAGTCTGCGAACATCTTCCACCTGCTCATGACATGAACAAAATGGTTGGTTACGATGAGTTTTATTTGGCTTAATGTCTCCAACACAGATTACAAAAATAAAACTTGGAAAAGAAGCACTTTCAAATGTTTAACCCATTTGTTGTATCTAGAGCCTCTTCTGTCTGCACTTGAGAACTGTTTGGAATATAAATAATATTTACAAGTTTTATTTATAATCAATGACTGATCAATTTCACAGAAGTAGCTCAGTGCTGTGGATTGGTGGTGAATTTAGGAAACTTAAAATGAGATGGAGAATAATAATACGAAATGATAAGGCACTTCTTTTACTTTCATACATCAAGATGATAGAAAAATTCAAAACTTGTATCTATCCAAACATTAAGCCCCAAATCCATTTAAAAATTACATGTATTTAAGTTTGGATGTATGGAACTTAGAGGACCTTTTTAAAATACACAGAGATAAATATTTAGGTAAAATCTGGAAATGTTAAATGTTGCACAGTTAACCAGAGTATGCGCCTCATGTGTGCAGTTAGCTGGATTTGGATTGATTTCACATTATATTTTATCACATGACATTCTGTTCAGACTTACACTGTGTTTATCACATCAATTTTTGAGTAAAGGATGCTGCAAGTAATAAGGGATACTGATCTCATATTTCTTTAGAAATAGCCACATAAAATGTTGTAGTAATCAATTTGTATATGGTATCACAGCCATAAAGTATCAAATCTTTATGCAATTACAGGCACTAGGGCATTTCTTTTATGCAGTGAGACACTGAAATACTTTTTGTTAAGAAGAATTTTTTCCATATGGAAACTTTATGGCAGACTTCTCACACTTCACAAATTCTTGAATATGAGTACACAAATAAAATGCAAAAAAGACACTTCTCTTCCTGTCTGGGTTCCATGGCAGGAGATCCTATACAACAGCAGCACTTCATAAAGCACAAAAGGCTGATTTTTCAGTTGCTCCACTACAGCTCTAGATACCAAAATGAAAAGCATCCTCATCTACTACATAACTGCATGAAAGCTGTTACAACCAAGAGTGCAAAGTCCCTTCAAAGACATAAGCTCTACACAATATCCGCTTGAAACTTCCAAGGTGGGAAAGGGTGAGACAAGCAGGAAGCATGGCTCTCTTCCTCTCCCCAAAGTCAGATAGTGAAGCCAGCTTTGTTCAGGGGTGTAACCTATACCCTTCTTCTGGATACATCCTTGCTATGAGAGGATCATCACTTATAAGCTTTGCAGATTCCATTTCATGAATTATTGTTTTGTTTTCTGCATTCTCCAGCCATTTAATCTGTTTTGTGCTTTGGCATTTCTTTCATGTCTTTGGAATGTGCTTGCTGCTAAAACAAACACAAATATGGCCTGAGGCAGCAGAAAAACTAGTCTGTGCTTCGACCTCCCCATTGCATCCAGAAATCCTTCGACCTTTTTCATACTCATATATATATGTCGATGTAAAGGAGAGATATGTAAAATAACAAGCAGAAATGTGTCTCAGCATGGAGAAGGCTGGAGGCCACAGTGTCACCTTTCTTTCTGTTTCTAACCAGCTATTCTACTGACTCCTACTCATGCTGGGTGTCTAGGCTGCTCTTCAACCTGGGCTGGTTGGAGGCAAAAGGTCCAGCTGAATTCAATGCTCCAACAGACATAAAATATGGCTAAGACCTGTGGTTTTGGTGGATGGTGTCAGTGCTTTCTGTATGTGTGTGGACTGACCACGCTGGCTGCCAATCAGGGTAGAAATCTCATATTCCAATTTCCTTGGAAGAGAGTCTTGCCGCATGTAGGCATGATGAAGACAAAACCAGTTAAAAATAATTATTTGTTGGTTGTATCTATTAGCTTTATAGGAGGAGTGAACCACAGGCTACAAGAGAATAACACCTAGTTCAGCATGTGTGTTTCTGCTTTGGATTTATTTCTTCTCAGCATGTGGTCCACTATTTATAAGTGCAGACTACTACCAAGCAATACACCTGGAAAAGAACTTTGGAAAGTTCCTCAGAACTTAATTTTTACAACCTATTTTGTAAGTCTGTACTTTATAGTTTCCTAAATTCAACTGAGAAATTCAGAAAGTCCAATGTTAATGACACAACACCTAAAAAAAATTTTCAATTCTTCCCAAAAACACACACCAAGACCAGAAAAACCAGACAGTGTTTTCATTTAAGGCTCTGGAGTTATTAATTGCACATCACTGCCCTCTATGGGTTGAATATAGCCAAAGGTCAGGCTGAGGTGAGGAGCCATCATTAAGGAAAACTTCACTGTAAGTGGCATCTTTTTGCATTGGTGTAACATCATACTGAGCAATAAACACCCTCGGAAAGGGGTAGAATTCCTTCTAGGAAGACCATACCCCGTTCAGATCTGTAGGTCTATAAATCGAGCCATAACTGAAAAATTAATATTCACATTCAGATGATTTTTTTTTATCTGCTTTCTGATAGTCTGAGGGGAATTATTTCTTAATGGTTTCATTCCGTTGCAGTTCAGAATTGTTCTCATGCTTGTCTTATCTGAAGAACAATCTAAAGTGTTTATAGCTTCTCTTTTGAGTACTTCATGGTGAAGGTATAACTTACTAGGCTTGCTATCCTCATTCATTCACCTGGGGATACTAAAAAGAAAGCAAAAGGAAGAATTTTTCGGTGCCTTAGAACTCTTTTTATTTTGTGGCTAAATTTTTTATTTTTCCTATGCAGCAGAGACCACAATTATTCTCAAGGCTACGTTTCTAGCAGATTGAGAACAGTATTAGGAACTGACTTTGAAGCATGAAAGATGAGTATGTGATTTTCTATTACAAGATGTCACAGAGAAACTTTGTATGAATACACTTTCTTTCAGAACAATATACTAAGTATTCCAGATGAAATTATAGAGATCCTTCTACAAGACAATCTCCCTTGTTGTGTCTGCAGTGAAACAGTGATGAAACACAGATTTTGTTCTTGATCGGCACCTCTGTTTCTATCCTTGTTCTGAACGGGATTCAAAATATTTCCCTGGTTCATTGCATCAGATATTTATTTCAGCAGAATCACAGGAAATGAAGCAGAGCTTACCAAACAGATGGAGGCAAGGAAAACACTTGCTAAATATTCCAGGATTCTTCAAACCAAATACACTTGAGGGCTTTTTAATCAGAGGCAGAATATTTTCAAATGACTCATCAAAAAGGCATTAACTCTTTATTATTAATACCATGAAAATACTATCAAGATTCACTGTATCAGAAGACTCCTCTTTCTGCAGTACCTTTCAGACTTTGAGAGAAGTAAAACTGTTTTTACATGCACTTTTAGGAAAAAGACTTCTCTCCTCTGCTTTCAGGTTCCTTTGAAAACATGCTCTTCCTGGAAAGCTGCAACCATCCAGAATTTTTTAAACATGATTTATATTATGCAAAGCATAGAAAAATTGCATAGAATGAGCATAATGTGACTTTAACTGTCACTGCTCTTTTCTCTAGCCTTTGATTCATGGTAATCCCTCTGTTTTACAAGAGTATTTCAGGAGGGTTATTTACTTTTCAGACATATATTCTTGGTTTAGAAGCAAATGTATTTTCATTATGTGGAAATGAAATTAATTAATAAACCTGGTTTTAATGAAGATTTAGTTTCCTTATGAATACTCCTTTAGTATCATCATTAAAGCTTATTCATGGCTGACCAAATAGTTAAAAGATGAAATATTCCATGATGATGTGATGTGTTCTTTCCATGTGTCCTCCTTTTTTCAATAACAACTGGACTACAGTCCTGCACTTTTCAAGTACATCAAAGAAACAGGAGAGAGAAGGAAGGAAAGTCACAGCCTTTCCTTATCTGTCTATATTTTAAAGACCTTTTCTATGAATCTGAATTTCTCCAAATCATGGAACAATTAATATCTTTGCTGATAGTTCTAATGTTATTTATCTACTTCTTTTGATTTCATTGCTTGAGGGTGAGTCCTATTTGGAGAAGGTTCTGAGCAACTTCCTTGTGGATTTGAGCGGTTGCTACCTCTGCACTGCAGTACACAGAATACTCGCTTATTTTTAAAGATCTCACTTGCTAGGATTAAGTCTTTTATATATATGTGAAAAAAGTACATTAAAATACAATAAAACTGAAGACTTACGTTGTCCAGCAGAATCTCTTTTAAAATGCAATTATTGTGTCTGCTTCACCTAAAGTTGTTTTCAAAGTAGCTGAAAGAGTCTATCTTACTTCATTTCTCATTGATTTTGTCTTAAAACTTCCTAAAAGAGTATCATTTAGGTTACTCGAAAAAAGTAACTTAACCCTTCAGAGTTTGACCTTATATTTAAATCAAGGATAAAAAAGCTCTACATCAGATAAATGCACACAGAGTATCAAATTATGAAAAGTATTTAAATAAGTCAAAGAATGAACTGAAGTCAAGATTTGTTCATCCAAGACTTGCATTTTAAGTTACCATTTTCCTTCTGTTTCTCCTTCCTAACATTTTGGGCGTTTTTGGTTGTTGTTTGTTTGTGGTTTTTTTTGGTTTTGTTTCCTTGTTTCTTCTTTTCTCTCTTCTATCTTCATGATGACATGAAGAAAAATGAGAGCAGCCAATAAGGCCATGAAGACGTGAGTTATGAGTGTCCTCTGGCACACCTGTCAATCACCAGTCATAATACAAACAGTTCAGTGGCATTTTATAACAGCACTGGTTAAAATAACTCCTTACCTATTAGAAGACAGAAATAAAGCAACTCCTCTTTGTAAAAGAGGATTCATTAGGTACACTGCACTACTTCATCCTCTCCTCCTTTTCCAGACCTTCCAGCCCTCCTCAAATGCAAACATTTCTTCTTCATTTCCTATCATAATCCACCTTTGTTTGATTTTGGGTTTTAGCTAGCTTAAGGGATAAAATTTTGATTGCTTGGATTACATTTTTTTTCCTTCAGTTCTATTGCTAAGACTGAGTAACAATAAACATCAAAGCCATTTTATAAGACCATTAGCATTTCAAGCAACTTCATTTCATTTTGTCTCAAACCTTGTCACACCTTTGTTTTAATCACATTTTACAGATCTCCTTGGATTTTTCCAATCTCAGAGTCGAGGCAACTGTAATTTTTTTTGAAAATCAAAGGTTTAATGGGAAATAATCACAGTTATTCTAGTAAAACTCTGGACAACTGTTACAATGCTACACAGTGCCAAACAAGGACAATGTGTTAAATGCTGTGCAATGTTAGATTCCTTCAATTATAAAAGTAAAACCTTTACTTCTACTGACTACCTAAAAAAATGTAAGAGATGTAGAGCAAGAGATGTAACAGAACAATTTACGAATCAAGGTCATAAAAAGTTATTTTCAGAAATGAGGCAATCTCAGATCTCTCATTTTTTTGCTCCTACAGGGAATACTCTGAATACCATATTGAAATATGCGAGGCAAAATCACTCATCAAATTTCAGCTTTGTATTATGCAGCATTAACTCTTTAACTCATCTTCTATTTTTTCTGGGGGGGTGGGGAGGAGCGGGGGAAGGGTTGTGTTTGGTTTAGTTTTGGGGGGTCTGGTTTGATTGGCGTTTTGTTGCCATTAATGTTTTCCTTTATCAGTTTGGACGTGGAAGGAGAGAAGGAATACAAACTTGTCCAAATATGAGATGCATACCCCTGATAACTCTAGAACCAGTAGTGACATCCATGATGCATTTTTACTTCAGAGAACCCATTGGGAAGAATGATGGCAAGGCACAAACCCCTGAGCATTTTGGAAAGTCTGTGCACACAACCAGCCACACTGAAACTGGGACACAGGTAAAACTCACATCTCAGGTCCGCAGATCAGACCAGGTACTGGCAGCGTGTACTTGTCCAGGATGTCTTTTAGAAGGATGGTGAAGCACCTTTCTTTTCACGTGTCATGGATCAATGTACCACTTGAGTGACACAGCGGGAAGGCAGAAGCTGTGCTGGTGGGACTAACTTTTCTCCTCTGACATTTTGACAGATGCTTGCTAAGGTCAGAAGCATTTTTCTATTCACGATATCCCAGTGTTTACAAAATCAGTTTCACAAAGTGGGAAATACGGAATCAGTCTGTGCGAAAGTCCTCTCAGCTCTTCAAAATGTGAAGACTTGTTCATAAAGAATTAAAGAATTATCATTACAGCTGCCTTGAAAAATAAAACCCTCAAGACAAAGCCAATTCAGATGAACAAATCATCTGGAATCTTTTAGAGATTTTGTTTGTTTTAATCAATATTTTAATTTCACAATTCACCTTTAATTTCATCTTGATTCTATATATAAAACTGAATGGAACAAGTGGGAAAACATATCTTTCCAGGGATTCTACTGAGAGAAAAATAAAATTTATAAAATAAAGTAAAAAGAAGTACATATATCTGATGTAAATAAAACAAATCCAATAAGAAAAAGTAAGATTCCTTTAGGCAGGACAATAAAATTAAAATATTAGTAATAATTCTTAAGACTGCCACTGGTAATTCTTATTTCTTGTACACTGTGATTAAAACTTTAACAGTTTTACTAAATATTTAATCTGACACTTCTTCAAAGTGACAAAACTACAGGACATTGACATTGACATGAATATTCCCTACTAATCATCAAAGAGCATCATATGGTTTTTCAGATATATAAAAGTGTGATTAATGTCAGTCAAGTGTCATTCCTATTTTGATACAGTGGGATGTTCACTGGGATAGAACTATATTTCTTTGTGGCATCTACTATACAGCCTATTTGTATTCTATTAGAATGTTGTTTTCGGTTGGATTGCAGCTTTTGGGCTTGTAGAAATATAGAACAGATCCTCTGGGATATTAGATGAACTGGACAGCCTCAGGGGACTCAAAACACTAAGGCTGAGAAAAATGGTAAGTTCTTTATATAGTCAAAGCTCAATTAAGTATTTTAAGCTTCACTGAATTGATCCTGAACAATGAGACATCTTTAAGAGAAATACTCAAGTCCTGTCTCTACAGTATCTGATGGATATGACTTTATTCTTAGAGAGTGCCAAGGACACAGATATCTGATTTAATTTTTTAATCTGTAGTTAAGAAATATATTCTCTACAAATTAAGGGCTCTCATAACTGACATATTTTATTTTATTAAAGCATTGCAACAAGATTCCCTCTCTTTCTCTATTTCTTTATCCAGTGGTGACTACCTAGTATGTTCAAGGATATATAAAGTTATAAAAATCTAAATATATATAGCCTGGTATGGATGTACAAGACAAAAAATTGCACCACAGATTAATGAGATTTGTTGTTTGCATTGCCAGCATTAAGTATTTATATACATATACAAAAATATTTACTGAAATATTCAAAATTCAAATATTTACCCAAGGACATTCCTGAAGGTACCTAATATTGCTTATTGAAATATGTCACATATAGGTACAAGTCTACAGGAAGATATAGCGAAAGTATGTTTCTCTTACCGATGCTTGTTTTACAATGAGCTAAATCCTACTTAAGATTCCCTTTGACAGGGTGACTAAAAACCCACCATTAAAAAAGAAAGGCTAGAGTGGCTGCAGCAGTGACTGCTCTGGAGGCATCTATGACTTTACGTAATAGGAATCCTGCCCCGATTGGAACAAATTGTATTTTTACAGCAGGTCTTGTAACCTTAACATATGTCTTAGAAATCTCTCTGCTGGACAAAATACAGAGATCTTTTACTAAGATGTCTTTCCTGTGGTAACACATACATAATTTTCCAGATAAGGGCAAAATGACTGATCTGAAAATAAACATGGAAACAAGTGTCAGCCACACTTCAAACATGTACAGGAGAATTTCTAATAACTTTGGACCTGTCAAAAAATACAGATAAAGCTAAGGTAGAACAGGAAGTTCCGTGTTATTTTTTCTTTTTCATTATTTTTTGTTTGTTTGTTTTCAGTTAAAATCTCTCAGATGTCCCTCAATTTTTTTTGCAGTGCAGAAAATGTTACATAATGCACATCCAATTTATCGTTTCCATAGCCTAATAACCTCAATTCTCTTGTTCCACATCTTCGTTCTTTCCCTGGATGTTGCAGACAGCACAAAAGTTTTGGAACTGTGTTTTCTAGATGGATTTATTCCCTACAGCAAATAAACACAGCTAATTATCAGAAGAGTATAAACCTTTGGTGCGAACTGAAGAAATGCCTTAAAAAAGGCAAATCAAAGAAAAATATAGCCACTGAGCAACAAAATAACCAAAAATAAAAAAAAAAACACCAAGGGATTTGTGGAAGAACGTACCTTCTTCAGCACTTCTACAGCAGACATTCAGCCTAATCCCATCAGTATGGAAGGGGATATTTTAAGATGATGTCTAAGAATTTTCTATAGCAATGGCATCCTCTATGTGTTACTGTAAGGTCTGTAGCCATTAGATTGGCATACTCAGAAAATATTGACTGAACAGTAAGCTCTAGGGTATCATTACCAAGTATCATTACTATGCCTACTTTTGTCTTGCCACATGGTTTCATCTGCCTTTCTTCCTCATATGACCACACCTTCTGTGAGTATTATTTGTAAGATCATTCAGGTTCTACAACTACACACAGTAAAAATTTTCTTGTCGAGCTCTTTTCAAAACAGCTGGTCTCTTTAGAAGAATCTTACTGCATTATTATTGTCAACAGACCTCAGATCTAACCTCAAGAAACACCTCAGTTCTCTGTGCAACAAATCTTCATACAAGTTGGAATGAGGAAACTGCAATTTTTAGAGAGATTAAATTCCAGAGATGCTGACTTTAACAGACTACACTACTAACTAAGGCAAAGTCTAAGGTTAAAAATGTCCAGCTAGTGAGTCAAGGGAAGATTTTCATTAGTTATTAATTCCTTTCCATAGCCCACATACTCCCAGCAAAACTGGGAAAAAAGGCAGAACCCTCATTCTTTTAGTAACACTTATAGAATACAGCTGGTGTATAAATTGTTAAAGAGATGGAAATCCACTTTAATAATTTTGGACTGCTAATTAACTTTTTGAAAACATACTCCCTCTGAACTCCCATTGAACACAATTCTGAACTGAATCACACTGTCAAAATGCTCAGAATAATGTTGTGCACTGCAGTATCCTTCACATTTATTGAGTATTTCTACGTCATAAATAATAAGAGTCTTCTTACGCTCGCTGATCAATGAAATGAATTAGATGCCTCACGTATCAAAATTTAAATACTATCTCTTCTGGTTCACATTGGAAACTCTTATTTAAAGAAGCTTCTCTTCCATACAGATCAAACTAAATTAAACTAGAAAGTTGTGCTATTCAGTGGAAGGAGTGGAAAGCAATAGTGAGGTGCTGAGGGGAAAAAACAAATAACATCTAAATGTAAGCTGAAGATTTTAATTGGAGAAATGGCAGAGTAGCTTTATCATATTGACAGTTAAAGGAAGAGTGCCTTTTTCAGACACGCAAACAAGACGGTATAAATGAATAGAAAATAAGTCTAAGCAAACTATTTTAAAGCTGAAAGATGATTCACATTTGTGCCTTGATTTATCGATTCAGCCAAATATAGATTGAGTGTCTGCTCCATTTCACTGTAATTTCAAACAATCAAACACAGTTTTCAATAAACTGAGAAGTTACCTCTATAAAATGAATGATATTATACAATTGCATTGGCCTAAGTTTCCACTGTGGTTTCACATGACCTTTGCAATAGCTGTCTCTTACATTTCAGTGAAAGAGCAATTGACATTCATAAAGTTGGATGCCAATTAATAATTACAACGATTAATAATAAAATGGCACTCGTATCAAACTTCTGCCATTATAATAAGAAAGGTGTGGTGACATTTAATGGTTTATAGACAAGACATGATTTTGCAGGGACATAAAAATAAGGTTACTTGCATTTTTTTGTTCACCATGCTTTGAATTATTTTCCCATTATGAGTGCTAGAATTCAAATAGTTTAAAATATATCACTGGTTTTTTATTCAGTGACTGCTATCCAACAAAAAAGATTTTCACTAGAATGTTTTTCCATTATAAGAACTTCATCTTTTTCACTTGTATGATTTTGAAAGTTAAACAAAAAAATTGGTCTTGCAGTTTTCATTTATTACAAAAATCTGAAAAGCAGGCACATGATGTTTTGATAGATACAGTCTCAAAGGCTTGGGGTTTTTTTCTTGTTTGGTAGACTGTAAATTTTTATGGTGTGCTCACTGTCTTTGGAAAAGAAGATCCCAATTCTGCTAAGAAAATGTTCATATTTTGACCACACCCAGTTATTCCTGGTTCACATTACAGCCCAGCATGACAGCTAAATATTAAATAATGCCCCTTATTTGTTAATTCCATAAAATCCACACTTATAATACAGATTTATTTTAAAAAAAATACTTCATGTAGACACCTGCAGCTAAAGAAAATGTAGTATCACAGGTAGATTAAGAGCCTCAACTGATCTGGTATGTGGGAGATAAGAAATTAAATTTTTAGTGTTCATCTTCTTCTTTTAGTGTTCCTGCTGAAAGTGGAATTAAATGTACCCTGCAGACCACACACTTACACCCACATATTCCAGACAATGCAAATGGTCTGTAATTCCTGATTTTAGTAGTACTACAGTATCATCTCTCATGACTTCATTAATTCAAATAGGAAATCATGTTAGCATGGTTTCTTTAGCTTTAAGGGTAGTTTAAAATTTCTTATATGAGCTCCCTATTTTTTTAATTTTGCAGATATGGCCTGAAAAACCTTGTAGAAACAAGTTACAAAAGAACGAGGCAGGAAGTAACATAAAGACCTATCAGAAGAACTTGAGTCCAAATACCAAGACAAGAAGCTGCTATGAATGGACTATGGGGTTTTCACAAGTCTGCAGGAAATTAATCTCTGAGCTGCAATGACCCTCTCAGCAGCAAGCAACACAAAGTTATGGGGTTATGGAAGGGTTTGTTTCCATAGTAAGATAGCAGGAAGAAAGTGGTGTCTCTCAAAGCCCCCATTCCATTGACGCTATTAGTCTCTGCTGCAAATAATAACTGCTCTCTACCCCCACGTTGGATGTCAGTGCATGCAATGATAAGACAATTCTACTTAATGCAATGGGGTCAACCTACAAACACACGTAGAGATTATTACAGTCATAAATATAGGTACAAAATAATACCTAGTTTGATTCTCACATTAAATGAATTGGAATCAGATCCACAGACTGGAATCTTTGCTAAATAAACTACATCAAATTATAGAAAAAAAAAATATTTTGGTGGTTTTGTTTGGTTTACGTCTTGGTTTTTTTTCCATATAAGGTAGTGAGGATTCAAAGCTAAAGGGTTATTTATCATCTTTAAAAAAAAAGAAAAAAGGTTAATTAAATTTCTGAAATTACCTTTTTAAAAGAAAAGGTGTGGAAAACTAATGAAAATGCTCAAGCTCAAGGTTATACCTCTATCATTCAGACAAAGTCCTACGTCTGTTTCACAAGTGTTATAAATAAGATCTGATTTCAATGTCTGTTGCTTCAGTAGAAATCATTAAACAGTGGCTCTATGATCCTTAAAAGAACTCTGCCCTGAGACACACTTAAATACAACTTTTATTGTTGAATGTTTGCCCTGAGAATTGTTAGAAAAGAGCAAAATAATTGTGACCTGCAAAGATCCCAGAGTCACTTTAAAGCCTCATATGCTAAAAAGCAGCAATGAAATAGCACTCTATAAGATTATGAACTGACAAATCAATAAAGGGAATCACTTCAGGAGATCTCTGATTTTCAGAATGAGTTCAGTGAAACAACACTGGAGAACTGTGCAGCCTGGAGAAGACTGAAAGTGCATTTGTTGTCTTTGTCATATTATGCAATATGGTGCCAGGCTGGGATAGAAATTAGGAGAGTGGTATGAGCTCTGACATGCAGAGCTTGTGACTCCAGGTGTAACGTTAGAGGATATTGCTGCTTTGCTCCAGTGATTTGGTATCATCGCGCTGTCGAAATCTGTCAGTCTGCTCAGTTTTATAACCAGGCACTATCCTGCCAGACAGAGACAGATCCTTAGTAACTCTAATCCTACACTACCCATCAGCCTCATCTCCTAGAGGGAGGAAAAGGTCAAGTTCTCCACGAATTTAAACAAAAAGAATGCTTAATAATTCACATATGAACAATTTCACTTTGATGTGTTTCTAGAAAAATGATGGATTTAGATTACAAATTCTCTGATGAACCTCTTGTCTTCACATTCAAGATTCCAAAAAGCAAGGGTGATTTTTTTAATCTTTCTTCAAAATATTCTTTTCCTTTAAAGCACATTCATATCTATTATTCTATCACACCAGCACTGGAATGAATGCTTATATCGCTTGTAGTAGGAGAATACAATGAATTACATGCTTCCAATAATTGACAGTAAGAAGATTGAAATAACTTCCTATTGTACTCATCTGTGAAAATAAAACACTGACTAGTGTCTGCACTTACCTACAGTTGTGCATATTTTTTGTCCTTTCTATGTCAACTGTTTTTGAAAAATGATGCTTTCACTGAAACCTGACTTATTTCTATTTAATCATTGTCTTAGTCTCAGTTTGCTAGGACATATGCTTATGTAATGGAGTCAAAATCAGACCTAAACCAACCTTGTTTAAAACAATGCCTAAAAAGATGGAAAGTGCTATTTGAGATACAGGAAATACAAAATTATCTTGCTCTGAGAATAAAGATGCCATAAAAGTTACTCTTGACAAGTAATATTGTATTTCACAGTATCTCCACTGATTCCCTTGAAGGGTCTTGGGACTAAGGTAATATTCCCTTCCTCTCACTCATTAGTCAGATGAGACATTTCATTGACTCAAATGTGACTTTTAATAACAGTTCACAGGTCAATAAAGGGAGTAAATAGTTTAAAACTCTGTCCTTTGGAGATCTGTAGATACTCATTGAATAAAGGCCATTACCACTATGCTGCTACATGTAACTAAATACTAGGAAAATTTAGTTTGCCAATATTTTTGAAGAATTTCTCAAATTATTTTATCCTGTCTCTGGAACCCTATGTCTATATTTATTAAATCTACAGATGCTCTACAGCTTTTTTGAGCATGATTTGACATTCAGTGAACTCTTAAGTAAAACATTTAAGCAAATCTTTGAAAATTTAGTTTCTTCTAGTTTCATGAAGGTCAGATAATATTCTTTGAGGCTACCTGAACCCAATACAATCTCTTAATCCTACATTAATGTGAGGAGTTGCTTCTTTTTTATGCAGTCAGCAAGAAGAATCAATGTAGAAATAAAGTCTATTTTAAGCTGTGAAGTAGAATAAGCTGCTTCCTCAAACTTTAATCTCTAATGACTTCCCATAGAAGTAGGGTCAATTATATTGATTTGCAAAAATTTCATTTTAAGCTACTTCATGCTAGAAATACAAATATCTAGAATGTAGCAGCTGGCATCTGCAGCACCTTTGCTGCAGGTTTTCTTGTCGACAGCATGGGACAGTAAGCCGCTCCACTAAAATTAACCAGGGGATTACAAAACTCACTGTGAGTCATCTATACCTGAGTTGTGGCAGCTGCTAAACTGTACATTTCTACATTTCTAACCCTCCCCTCTCTACATTAGGCTAGTTAAAACCAATAAAAACATCAAGAGAACAACTGTGACAGCTTCAGCTTTTGCTGAGAAGCAGCAGCAGCCAGGTGCCAGGGTCTGTGCTGCAGCAACCCTGAGCAGCTGGGGCAGGCTGGATTCTGGCTCCAGCCACCCATTGCCCTTGGCCAGGTTAGACTGTTACTAAGGTCCTATCAATGGGGGCCTGCTTTGCTTGCCATGAGCTGGCCAGGACTTTTTGTCCTCCTGAATATCATTCTGTCTTTGCTCATTTGTATCTGGATGGAATTAATTAAATGGGTAAGGTCCACTGGAAATTTTTAATGAGATCCTGTGTGTATTGGCCTTGTCACAGTCAGCAGAGGTAGTTACTAATGACAGATTTCACCTTCCTTATATAACTGCATATTTCTTTTTAGCGGCTTGTTTCAAATCTTTCAAAGAGCTTCCCCCTAACTTTATTAAATACTAAATTATCATTTCTTTTTTTTAAAAAAAATTGCAATATGCAGAGCAATTAACATTGATACCACAAAAATATTTTCAACAAATGGTTTTATTCTTTGATTGGTGCTCCTTTCCCTTTGTGATGCCTAGGAGTTCCTAAATTTTAATGATAGAAGCAACTGAAGTAGCAGTAGGAATCATGCTTAGAAAAACAGGATAATAAAACATATCAGTCCTTTCCCTCAATAATTCTTGTTTGCCTCTCTAAAAGCATGTTTTAGAATACACTGTTTCTTCTGAGTCATAAAATAAAACAGCACTGAGTGCTGAGTACTGAGTACCACCTCCACTGAAACAGGCAGAGGGAATCTGTTGCACTTCATCTTCAACATATCTCCTACAATGGATTGTATTCTCTTACAATTGCCACAGAGAAGATTAGTATACCTCAAAATCTCATGGGAGTAGCAAAGTTTTGACTAGCTGTATCCAGATGTTTTCTGGTAATATTCTGTTTGCCCAATGAACTTTTGCAGTGCTATTAAACACTTTGTAATTTGAATTTAGATGGACAGTGAGCTGGATATTGCAGTCTCTGCAAATAGCTGCAATGTCAACGTCTTTCATTTGCATAAATATTGAGGTGGTTGATTGGATGAATACAATTTGTTTGCATCTAGTTCAAGAGCCAATTGCTTTGATTGGATTATTATCCCATGTACAGAGGGTTTTCTCCAAAGAATATGTACTACAATTTCAGGAGAAAAAAATCAAACCAACAGTAACTGCAGAAAAAATTCCAACAGGAAAATACATTGGTTTTCTCTAGCTGCAAACCTTAACACAAAACATTCATCCTTGGCTCTAGTACCCCTTTTATGATCCTTCAGTTTTATTGTTTATATCATAATCTTAGATACTACTTTAGTACTATGAGAGATAATATTCTTAGGCTTCCTGAATGTGAACAAGCAATGCAAATATTAAGAGAAGCCACCAATGCATACCGTGAATCATGATGGCAAAATTTTTTTTTTTTTAACTCTTGATTACCATTTTTCTTCCACTGTGATATTTCAGGAGGAAGAGGAATGTCTTCCTCCTTCTATCTCTACACAATGTTTCCTTGTCATATTGTTCTTAGCTTTGTCATTGTATGGTGTTCATTCTCCATTCAACTTTTAATGGATGGGATGACTTTAGCTAGAGACAGTTTGCTAAATTATCAAACTTGATATGGTAATAACCTTTCCAGATCGTCTCCTCTTCCTCATATTTTCAACTAATCACTACTTACACATCTGATTTCTCTGACATTAACTTTACTTTAAATCAAGGCATACTCAATCTGGATGGAAATATATTGGTGTTACAGTTTGAATTAGGAGAAGCTTCAGTTTGACTTCCCATGACTATGTGTTGTTTAATTAGATTTTATTAGTATACACACTGCTAAGTAGAAACTCTAATTAAAATATTGACTTATGGATCCTTATAAGCAACATAACAGGTAAACTTAAGTTGATCTGCAAAAAATGCCAGGTACAATAATGAGAATATTTTTTCCCATCTTCAGGTAGAATTCTTTTCATTAAAAAAAAAAAAAAAAAGAAATTGAATAGAATAATTAGTTGTGACTCAATTGTCTTCTATTCACACTGCCTTTAAAAATAGATTTAAGCTCCCTGGAGACAAGGGTTTAAAATAAAATAAAAATAATGTCTGAAAAGTTCATTAGAATAATAAAATTAGGTGAAAATAAAAAGAGGGCAATATCTTGCTGCAATAAGAATAAAGGAAAGAGAAAACATAAAAAATATTTCCAAAACCTCGAAGAAGGAAATATTACTGATTGTGATACAGAAAAGTCCATGGAAGTCATATATTTGAATGTTAGTACAGTAAAAAAATAGTCTCTATAGGCTCTCATCAGTGGGGATAACTATCTAGTAAACCTCTGCTTAGGTTAGTTTTTTTAAAAAAACAAACAAAAAAGATTAAATCCCTTTGTCTATTCTGAGGGTGGAAAAAATAATTAAGAATTTTAACTACTTGACTTGAACCCTTCAGAGAAAATATACCAACAGAGAACAAATGTCTCTTTTTAACTCAGGAGGTGTGGTTTGTTTGATTTTCTTTTATTTCACTTCTTTTGTGTTCTGTTTAACAGAAGTATTTGAACGGGTATTATTAAACATGTAATAAAATGAGGTTAGGTTTATTTTTGTGTTGTTAAGGCAACTGTCCATGCTGCAACATACTTACTGTGATAATCACTGTACACAATCAGCAGTGATACAAACACTACATGTAAACCACTAACACATGCCTGATGCAGATAATATTTATTTTCCACCAAAGTTAGTTTGCAAGTTAATTTACAACTAAAATTAAGCAATCCTTAAATGCTCATAGTTACAATATTTGGGTGCTACAAGATAGAAAGTTGAGTAATGCAATGAGAATGTAATTTGACCTTGGAATGAAGATATTAATTTTGTACCTTATTTATTTTAAGTAACATGATTTATTTTTTTGTTTTAATTTTTAAACTCATTAAAGATTGAAAGTTCTT
Organism: Xenops minutus; assembly: GCA_035221455.1. Lineage (NCBI taxonomy): Eukaryota > Metazoa > Chordata > Aves > Passeriformes > Furnariidae > Xenops > Xenops minutus. The sequence continues at coordinate 18,683,273 of JAWWEE010000074.1, forward strand.
TTCAAACAATTATTTTTCTTTAATCTACTTGTCACCTTTATGGATTCAAGCCTTTCTAGGAAAAAGAGCTATGCAATTATATCTCATTAACTATGCAGTTACTTGATGAGTGTTGTCATTTGTAGGTGTTTGTACTAATCCATGAATAAAATCTCTTAATGTCTTTCAAAGGGATCATTGTTTTTATATTTCAGACAGACATATCCTAGGTTGTATCTTCAGATATTAAAAACTACTGAAGTATTTTATCTCTAAGGCTTTTAATATATTTTTATAATACCCAGAACATTTGAGTAATGATTTTTAGTAATTTATTTTCAAGGAAAAAATATAATTTATCATTTAAAGGTATGGCAGTCAACATACACATTGGAATATTTCAATGCCGTTCACCAAGACATTATTAGAGATATTGTAGAAAGGGAAGTTAACAGACATATGGCAAATAAATTGCACCATGATTTATACTTGAATAACCAGAACTCCCTACACAGATACAAGTAAGCACAAATACACGATGTCTTTTGCAAAGGTTTCTGCTGTGTCTAGAAGTGGTATATTTGGCCATCATGTCTAAACAGTATTGATTATTTCCACTCAGAATCATATTATGATTTAAAAATTGCTTTTACAAATAGTTGATCTTTTTGAATGAACAACAAAGGAACAGCCAATTTCCAATTAATGTCTCAGTTTTCACTTGTAAATTAATAACTAAATAATTATTATAGACTTTTAAAATAGTGTGTTAGTCATTTCACATTTAGCAGAGAAAATGTCATTTCTAAAGAAAATGGATTATATATTCCATACTTGTTTACATAAAAAGATAAATTATTCAATGCAGTCATATTTTTGTATTTTATTCTCACTTTGTGCAAGTTACTAATTCTATTTTTTTTTTTTTTTTTTGGATGTCACCCCATCAGAACAATATGGTTGTACACTCACAGCTACTAACGGGGAGGGAGCAAAATATGAAAATACCTTCACATGGAGAATAGCTAAGAGAAAAGTACTGTATGTGAAGAGGGAAAATGGAAAGAGGATTTTCAAAGACTTTCTGTGGCTTTTTAGAGAAGCTTCTTTTGTAAAAGAAATGTTAAGAGTGTTTTTAAGAGACAAGTAATAAAAACCACCACTGAACTAGGAGGCGTGTGGGAGCTCTTCCAGCCTATAAGACAAGCAACAGAATGTCAGTGCAGAAACACTCTGCTGGAGCACATACACCCTGACAGATACACTATATTCAAAAGAAAAGGGTTTTTTAAATTACCTTAATCAGAACCTGAATATGTCCCATGGCTTTTGATGATTTGAAGTACCAGAAGCTCATCACACAAGTCCCACTTGATTCTTTCCATATGGAACTCTTCACATGGGCTTTTTCATTTATCACACCTACTGAAGTGGTCTCAAGATACAGGAAATGTCCTGAAATTAAATTATGTTTTACAGTAAAAATGTTTTAGACTTTCAAATTATATTTCAAAACTCAGCAAAGTACATGAAGAGACATATGGTCTATGCTTCCCATATAGGTCCTATAGCAGTCAACCTCAGCTTAGGGTAAAAAATGACCAGAGCACATTTTTTGTGTTCTTATACCAGGAATAAACTTGTAGCAGCCTAACATTTGGATAGGCCTGTGTAGAAGAATGAGAATACTTCCATGTTTTCCAGCTAGTCCAATTATGTCCTTGCCTAACAGCACTAGTAGCTATTCTGAGAGTACATCTTACAAAAGCCACAAAATAATAAATTTCAGGATGAAGTTTTCTGAAAGATAATCTTCAACATAGCAAGTCACACTACATAAAAACTTGTGAAACAGGCAAAAAACCTTTATACATTAATAAATCATTAAGTATCCCTAAAGGTTCATATTACCTTTGGTCATTTGTACTCTCTATGAATATTAACACACATGTAAATTATTTAGCTGGAGAAAATTGTAAAAATAGATACCTAGAGTTAATATTTTCCAATACTGATCCTTGAATCTTCAGTCTTTATTTTAAATCAGAAACATAATAAATTCTGAAAGTTTTAAAATTCATTTTTTCTTTGTATAAATAAGAAACGTGCAGTTCACATAAACACAAATGTAATGTAAATAACACAGTTAAACTATAATTGCATATCTATGAAAATATGTGTATGAATTAGACAAAAAAGTTTTACTTCAGTAGAGATGGAATCCAACGGGCTCGTTCTGACTTCTCTAGCTATGCTCCAACCATAGACATTTGCCATAACACTAATGGATGTACAATTTTCCCAGAGGCCAAGCATATATTTAACGTGTTTAGTCACATATTCATGGCAATACTTTAAAAATATTTACTACTAGATAATGCAAATGAATTAATATTTTTTCTACATATCTTCAAGTTTCATGGGTTTTGTCCTTCAGCAGTCTATGTAAACATTCAACAACTACTATCATGCCTTTTTGCAACTTCCCTGTGAAATATTTCAATTTAAAGTCAGTTCTGAGCTCAGTTTTGGTAACATCTTTGCCTGAGCTATAGGACCTTCAAAAGCAAAGGATGAAGGCACAGATCTTGTAGCAAGAACAAGAGCAGATAACAGGGGGCTTTGGTTAAAAAGACCCCAGAAGATGCCCTACCACTAAGAAAGGAAGTTTGTTTATTTAAATTTATTTATTTAACATTATCCAAAATTAAAGTATGAATAGCCACTATGGGTAACTGTAGTTACCCATCCTGGCAGTGACCTCATGCTCTGGAGGAGCAGGACCCAGCGGGTGCTGGACCTGAGCTAAATTACCCTTGCAAGTTTCAGCCAGACCAAATGCCTCTCTCCAAACAAATATTAAATTATCTTGCCTGACTCATATAAGAAACAACTGAGAATCAATTTTTTTCTAACTTAAAGTCTTTGTACAATAGTAATTAATATTTTTATATTGTCACACATCTAATGCATTGAGAATGACATCCTGATCAGACATGTTAGAACTCCCCTGATGCCTGTGAAGGGAGGTATGAGACACTTCATGAAGACAATTTTATTTTGTTTGTGAACTGACAACATACCGGTTCTATTTCTAAGCGTGTGGTCTCCGGGAGGTCTAAGACTTTGTGGTGAGCTGACCCCTAGTACCCAGTTAAAACTGTCAGCCAGAGAATTTTTCCAGCCACATCTGCCATTCTCAAAGGTGCAGGAAGTTCCGCAGTCACTTTCGTCTGTATTATCCCCACAGTTGTCTTCAAAATCACAGCTTTGTTCTGGTCTGTAACACTTGCCATTCTGGCACTGCCAATGGCCATGTGAGCAGGAGCCTGAAAAGAGAAGAATGAGGGTGTCCTGGTGAATCATACTGCCATGCATCCCAGCAAGGTTACTGAAAGGTTACATCTCAGAGAGCTTGATATTTAGGAGGAGGAGGGTGGTCCAGAGCAGTTTTATTAAAGCCTTTGGTTCCCCTGAAGTGCCAATCCATTATCAGTTTATTTCTTTTGTATTTTGTCAAGTGATTGCCTAAATAAATTACTGTTTCTCTTGTAAAGCCTTGGAGGGCAAGCTCCAGCCAGGCATTCCTTCACTAACAAAGCTTTCTAGTCTGACTTAATTACTGACATTCTCCTTTCATGTGGTGTAGGATTAAATCATTTCATTTTAGCTGCAAAGTTGAGCCTACGTTAGGAGCTCTAATTTGGATGAAAAAACTTTTCTATTTTAACTACAGAGGTTTGTCTTTTAATGGACTTATTTTTTCTCTCTGACAAGTTCAGTGGGTTGATGGTGTCCTTTTTGGGCAGTATTCCTGGCATTATTGAGGGATAATTCTGCTATTGTACAGCCTAAAGATTGTAGAGCTCAGATTGCAGGATCCATTTCCAAGTTTCATGTTTTCATTTCAGATCAGTTTCTGCAGGACTCTGGATAAAACAGTCTCTTCAGTGCATTCTGTAATCAAACTCAAGACATAAAATTCTGAAATGTACCCCATACATTCTGCTGTGCCAGAAATAAGTAAATAAGCATAATTTTATTTAAAAATAGGAGTATCGATATATTAGCTCATCAGACATAAAATTAGAACATGCACATGTATGAAAGTTGTTCAAATATGGGGAGAATATGAGTTAATGGACACTGAAAATCACATTGTTTCCATTGCTACTATATTAAAGGAGGACCTGATGGAGGTAAATGAAATTCACTACAAGTGGATTTTATTAAGAGATCAGAAAAACTGATTTATTAATAAAAAGAGAATAAGAGATTGGGTATTCAGTTGGCACATTGGTAACCTCCATCCCTAGGCGTTTGTTTAAGCCAGACTCTAAATAATAAACACCCCAAACAAAGCAGAAAACCATTGCCAGACTTCTTTGCTGTAGGCTTTGGAAAAAGCGAAAACAAGTCTTGAATTTCTACATGTTAGCTAAAGAAAACAAGTGTTAGCATCTCTTTTTTAAGCAAAAATCCTCCTAAGACAATACTTACTGAAAATAAATTAAAAATACAAATAAATATTAGAATACCATAGAAGTATCTAGAAAGTTTTGTAGGGAAATGAATTTTCAATTCCTGATTACTTAGCAACATAAAAATATGTATTGTGCTTGCTCCAGAAGAATGTGTTTGATTTGGCTTTTAACATTTGCTCAGAGAAAAGAGGAAAAAAATCCTGAACAGAGAGAAGCAAGCCAGAATAAAAGTTGGATACTGTTTTAGAAAGTCAAGAGCATTATGAAATGATCTCCAGATCTGGAGCCAAGAGAAATGGGTAATCTCTGATCAAAAGAAAAATACTTGCTTTAAGTCTACAGTTACAAGTTTATGAAAGCATCAGTGGGATTTTTATTAGGACACAATCTCTGAAAATAGTCCTGGTTAAAAGAATGGTGTAATTGTATGGATGAATAAGTCAATATCTATCAGAACATTCCATCAATCTGTTTCAGATTTTCAGTCATCTCTCTCATTTCCCAAAGGCTGACAGAGAGTTGTTAAAAAATTGCAGCTTAATTTAAATGACTTATACTTTTAGTAGCTACTTATTTTAATCCTATGTTTCTTTTATGTGATTGCAGTAAGAATTTAGCAGGCAATTATTTTGCCAGCAAACAAGGAATTTAAATTTCAGGATGAAGTTTGTGCCTTGAAATACTTTTCCTTGCAGTTCAATGATCAATAATTGCAATAACTATTGCATTTTGAGGTCCCTCTGTAGCATTGCTTCCAGTTTCAGGTTGAAAAAAGAAAAGGAAAAAAAAAAAAAAAAAAGGCAGAGTTGAAAAGTGGAAGTCTTTGTTTCCTGAGGAAAAACAAAAAAATCCATCTTGACTCCTGGCATGAATGAATCTTTTCAAGCATGTGTAATGAATGATATTACACTGCCTAACTGAGTCTGTAACGTGACTTGTTTCTGGATGTGCTTCCATAATATGGCTTCTCTTTAAATGATGTTACTAAGACTTTGTCACTTTAGGAATTAAAAAAAACACACCATAAACAAAAAAACCTCCAAACAGACAACTCCTCCCTGCCTCCTCCAAAATCAACTCTGAACCTATATGAGAAGAACTTATTTAGAGCTTCTTTTTTTCCTCCCTACTTTTTCTCAATCCTAACTTTTCAAACACGCTGCTATAGAGATTCTTGTGGGTATAAGAGAGATATTTATTTGAGAGGAACTTCTCCTTACCAAGGTTCAGTAAGCTTTTCCTCCAATCATACTAGATTGGATTTTTCTCCAGTCTTGAAGCTTATTAGCAGGTAGATGTTTTGCCTTGAGTGGTGACTGCATCAACACATTGGGCTGCAGTAGACCCAAAGGGGCTCTTAGTGTCTTTCAGATCAATAATCTTTGAACTGAGAAGGATTTACACAACAAAGAATAACAGCTGCACCAGTCAATAATCCCCTTGTTTTATATATCTTGAGCAAAATCAACAGGTGGAACAGTTATATTTTAAAATATGTAGTTAGGACAAGGATTAATCTCTTTATTTTATAAGGGTGTTTCTCTCAAATGGAAAAAAAAAAAAAAAAGTACCTGAAAACATTAAGAGAGAAAATAAACTTAGTAAGAGAACTTAGTAAGAATATGGCTTATCTTCTACATCAAATAGTAATAAAGTTAATACATCTTGCAGCATTGAGGCAATATAGCAATAATTGTAGAAAATATATTCTTGTTAAGAAAGAACCTCTATATGTGTTACTCATGCAAACTTCAAACTCTGGTAAGACCAGTTGTGTTCTCAAAGGAGTAAATCCAAAGGTGAAAAAATTATTCTCTAATCTTTGAAACCACAGTTTCAAAGCCTGTGCCCCTACAGGGCTTTTCTATAATCAGATAATATTTTATATCACCCTATACCATAGTAATAGTTTTATTGCATGTTTACCTGCTCTCTGAAAATAAATTAAAATAATAAATTAATAAATTAAAATAATATTTTAAATGCTCTAAAATAAATTAACTCCATTAATGTTTGATAATATGCTGCACAAGCACCCTTTTATTTATTCCTTTCTTTCACCTTAGTAGATGAAGACATTTGAGAAGAACTTAATTTTTTCCAATATCACTTAAAAGGTCTGAAGATCTTCAGATGGTCTTTCTATATCTCTGTTCAGAGACATCATATACCTATTGATTTTATCAGAAACATCATATACCTATTGTTTTATTACCCAAACCCTTTATCAGTTGTTGTTTCTGCCATAATATTAATTTTTCCTTTCATTTAAGGATGAGAATCACTCACCCTTCCTTTTGTGAAGGCAATAAATATGGGGGGTTGTAGGGGCTTTGTTGGTGTTGTGTTTTGGGTTTTTTTTGTTTTATTTTTTAGCTCCACTTCTTACTTTACCATTAAAACCCACTACAAGTCCTCACAAGGTTTTTGGACTCTTATCTGAGTATGCAATGCTTTCATTTGCATTCAATACTGATGAAAAGAAATTGTGTCACATTTCTTGGACTGGCCATGAAAGATTCCTAAAGGAGTTTTCCATTACACATTTACACTGAGTGATCAAATAGAGCCCGATTAATGCAATTTATGAGAGACAAGATGAAGGAATAACTAAATCACATTCTGTAATTATTTGCAAGTAGACAAACAGTTATAGCAGAAAATTCTAACCTAGTAGAAAGAAAATCCCAGCATTACATGCTGGAAAACTGAAGTTACTGAAGTGCAAATTATAATGAAATGATTGAGTAATTAACCATTGAACAGATAACCAAAGACTTTGATAAATACTCTATTAGTTAAAGGCTTTAAATAAAGACTGATTTTCTTCCCAAGAGATACGCTTTAGTTTAAATTAAAATTAGTTGACAAATCGAGGAAGACTCTGGATGAAAACGTAGTGTTATACAGGAGGTTAAATTACATATTAATTTATTACTTATGTATTAATTGATTTTAAAAATCAAAGTGCATTTGCAAACCTTAATTTGCTTATATAATTATGGGAATTTATAACATATAAACTAAACTTTTGTCTGTGCCTATAGCGCCTGTAAAATAGAAAGGAAAATCTAAAATATTTCCATTAGATTCCAGTCTTCTGGAAGCTGGTCCTTTAAATACCTTTGCTTGTTAGAAATAATTCAAGTATGATAACTAAACTGATAAAGATAAATAAGATCAGACCTTCTACAAAATTGTAAAAATATGATTGTATCTATTGGACCCAATGATCTTAAACATCTTTCTCAACATTAACAATTCTGATTCTATGACTGTATACGGGATTACACCAGTTATGACTCTAGCTACAAGCATTTAACTTTAATTCTCATAATTTAAACTTTTTTGTTTATTAGTTCTTATTGTATATCAGTATTGTTTTAAAATCACCAGGAAAATAAATAATGTTTTGGAACAACAGAAAACAGATTGTCGATAATGATATTCCAAAAATTGTTAAACTTTTGATTCTTATTATGTTTAATCTTATCAACATTCATGTTTTCCAAACCTAAATCAAATTGAAAGAATGGAATAGTTTACAATTATCAGAATAATATAATAGTAGGTGCAAAAAGCTAGATCTGCTTCAAAATATGTTCAAGAGATTTTATTTACATTCACATAAGTTAGAAGCACACCTCTTCCTAAATCAAAGCCAGAGCTCATGTAGAACCATAATCTGGCATAGAGGCCAGAGTAATTAATCAGCAGGCTAAAACTGTGACATCCCAGGGATAGGGGCTCTCTGGATAATTTAGATCTCTGAGATTTTCCCTGCAACAATTACTCCATTATCATTCTTGCTCTGAGTTGACATTACTGTATGACTGAAATCTCTGTCCTTAAAAAAAATTGTTTGTTAAAAAGAACATCTTTCACCTAATATCTCACCAGTATAACCCAAGGACACAGAGTAAAGTGCTTTCATTGCTGTTGATGATGTGGAGTAATACTGACTTGGCAGCACAGGAATGTGAAAAATGTATCTCATTTCAAAAGCAAAGTTTTAGAAATTACAAGAATTTTTGAAGACTTTCAGAAGTTGAAGTGTTGGGGGGAAAAATATTTAAAAATTATTACAGTTTATCAGCCTTTTTTTTTCTTTTGAAATGGCCTTTTTTCCCTAGAACTGAGTGAAAACATTTGGTTTTGTAAGCCTTTCAAGTAACCTGACATATTGATTTGCATTCTGAGCATCTGAAACTTGAAAAAAACATCTTCATTTCATTTACTAAAGCGGCTTCTAGAAGAAACGGTTAACCTTCTAAATTACTATCATGACAAAGAGCAGATGAAGACTTTGCCAGCAACCAAAGCTTCCTCAGCTGATTTCTTATGTTGTCCATTTCCACATACAAACACAAGAGAACTCTTTCTGTAATCAGATCTAGTAATATTCAGCCTCAGAAACAGTAGGAGTCAAATCCAAACAGCAAGGTAGCCCATCACTGTTCAGTGTTACTGTCTCTGTCCAAAACAGAGCACTGAAGAATCTTCTTTCCATTTGTTTTCACTTCGTTATTAGAAAAGTTTCAGTTCTCAATATGCTTTATTATGTGACACAGTCATTGAGTCACAGAATGATGTTTTATTTTATTTAAGGTTAACAGAAATTCTGAAGAATATGAGGAGATGAAGGTAAGATGGGCATTCAGTGCCACTTCAGACTGAGTTTACTGCACAGGCTGAGCAATGCTAAGAAGAACACTATAAGGAGAAAAAGCTTCATTTTCAAGTCCTTAGATGTATGTGAATGTGCATTCACTCAAAAGAAATAAAAAGCCAGGTTTTGACGAGAGAAGGAGGTACTAGGTCTTTTTATCTCCTCTACTCTTACAGTGTTTGTATACTAATACTTTTAGCGGTAGAAATAATGCATACTTTCCACATTGCTCAAGTCATTCTACACCTATTTAGTCTATAAAACATTCCAGTAACACAACTTAAAAGGAAATTTTTAGTTAATCCCTTCAGGTGGGAAATCCTCATAGAGAACAAGGAGAAACCTAGGCCTGGATTCACTGACTGATACTCCTTCTATTGCAATAGTATCAGGACTGGTTCGTTCCTTGCCAGAAAACTGAAACAAGATACAAGACATGTTAAGATTATTGTTCCAGTTCTAAGCAGGTTGTTTATGTCTCAAACATAAAGAATTGAACAGAGAAGGAAAACTACTGTAACAGGACATACTTAATGGGAATGGTGATATAACAGTTCTTATATACGATCATCCCTTTTCAAAGCCAAGTTGAAATTTGTAGCCTATCTTTTTGACTGTAGAGAAAGAGAAAACGAATCCACATATAGTTTTTAAGCAAAACTTTATCAGAAACAGTAGTATTCACCACATGCATCTACTACAGTGAGAAAAATTAAATACTTACTAACCTGAAAAACTTAATTCACTCACTAAGAGTTTACTCTTAGTAAAAAAAAAATAACTAAAGTGAACTAAACTTTATTTTGGTTTGCCACGTTCTAGCTAAAAGAAATGAAAGCTCATTATTTGCTGCCTAAACTTCTTAGCAAAGACATAGAAAGAAGAAACATTCTTTAGGTATAAAGTATAGAAAGAAGAAACATTTCTTAGGTATAAAGTCCACAACCCTAAAAATATGTCAAAAGTTTGTAGTGTGCCCTTTAGAAGTACAACTCGACAGCTAAAATAAACTGCACGCCAACACTTTGCCTGAAGCAGATAAACGTAATAGTGCTTTAATGAAAGCCTGGGCTGGTGCATAGCTGCTGACATCTCTACCTTAGAGCCACAAGTGGGTTCACTGTGACCTCTGGTTTAATGTTCCTATTGATACCTGACTTTTTGGAGGGTGAAAGAAGGCACGGCATTTGTATTTCCTGGTGCCCAGTGCAGGCTGTGGTCAGTAGTTTCACCACCTGCTTTTCTGATGGGAGAAAAATCTGGAGATTTAATCTAAAAGATGTCTTGAAGTAAAGCAGAAACCCATAAATCAAAACATTTTGAGCATGAGGAATGAGGTGCACAAACTCTGAATAGCTGAGGTATGTCAAAAGGGAAGTTCTATATGGAGATCAAAGGAAAGCTGGGTAGACAGTGAACTAAAAGCATTTGATGATGTTATAACTCAGTCTGAAGGAGGTCTCCACTGGCTGCACTGCAATATGTGTTCTTTTCATAATATCCACCACACTCCAAGTTGCCCAAAGTATATAGTGGAAGGCAAAGCTGCAGTGCAGTGATAAATCCCCTTTGCACAACTTCCCAATAAATGTGCTCCGTAAATGTGACAGGTGAAAAACACTTCTTTCAAATCCTACTCAAAGCCTGAGCTCGCATTTACAGTCACTGACCTGACTCTGAGACCAGAGGAGAGGATCCTGTTCTGGTCAGATCTGACCTAGGTAAAGAAGACAGTGGACATGGAGGCCCAGAACCCGAGAAATACTGGTTCAACAGCTGAAAGTATGAACAGTATGAACTAAAATATGTTTAAATACCCTTCTCCTGTGCAGGCCTCAATGATCCTTGTGGGTCCCTTCCAACTCAGCATATTTTGTGATTCTGTGATTCAACAATATAAATGTAAATTACAAAGGAAACTGTTCTGGAGTGTTCTCAGTCATGTACAGATGGGATGGAAGCGTGAAAGAGCTGCAAGAAACATAATTTCTGCAGAATTTGTATAAGCAATTACAACATTTAAACACAGCTATATTCTTTCTAAATATCTTGAGTAAGAGTCAGGGGTAGGAGAAACTAAAAACCTCCAAAACTGATTAAATTGATTCTCATGATCCCTATGAATCCTCATCTGTCACTGCTCAGAAGGAATAAGTTCCAGGATTTATGTATTTACCACATGATATTACAAAACTTTCTATCTGTATGAGACAAAATGCTATAGTGAGCTGAAGAGAACATGATGATTAAAAGATTTTATAGATGTCTTGAACAGCCTTCTAAACACCTTTGAGCCACCACTGAAGAGGTCAGCAGGAATATGAAAAATACCTTTTGCTTGAAGAAAGAGAAAGGTACCAACAAACTCTTTAAGCACTCAGTATCTTAAAGAAATACAGCTTCTAAGAAAGTCAGCTTTTTCATTCCTCTGTGTTACAAAAAAAGAAATGTTTCTCAGAAAGCAAAAGATTAAGATTATACCTGTAGAGTTAGCATAAGTGCTTTGAGGTGACGTTCTGCAAGCAACAACAATTACATTTGGAACTGCTTTGTTCTAATGTCACACTGTTAGTGTCTCCTAGTGAGATTAAGTAGTTCAGTTCCTTATCTTTTTCCAGACAGTATAGCAATTAAGACAAAAGCATTTTTTTATTATCCTCATTTAACATTACTCCAGTCCAACACAATGTTTTATTCCTCAAAGCAACAACAATTTTATTAACTGTACCTTCATTCAGCATGTGTTCACATTTATCAGCACACTTTGAAGTAAGCAAATAGTAGCCCATCTGCTTAAAAAGTGTCTGAATGTGGAAACAGCAGAATAGCTCAGGGTTAGAGAGTCCTGATGAAATTGTTTTATGCCACTTCACAGGAACATCAGTTTTAAAAGAAGTTGCTCAAATCACTAGTCTATTTCACTTTTATGAAAGGCAACAACTTCAAGCATTTTCTCTGCATTGAATTTAATCAGTACTGTTCTCCGCTGCTGTTACTGAAATGCTATTTTTGGGGTTTCAGATAAGGGAACCTTTTAGCATCCAGCTTAAATTTATTCATGACCACTTCAGATACACTGATTTCTGTCTAAGCTCTGGCATTCAGCTTTCCTTCACTTGGAAAGTGAAAGGAAAATACAGAAGTACAAACAGACTTGAAACCCAAAAAACAACATTACTCAAAAACTTTGTATTTACGTAGCCCAAACCTTCATCTCAAACTTCAATAGAAGGTGAAAACTTTCTTACACAATCCTCTTTTGAGGTTTTGACAATTTCAAAATACAGAATAGTGGTATATCTGTGGTTGTGGCAAAAAGAGATGAAAGACTTTTCCTGTGTAATTTCTGCTTTGTCACAAAGTAGTTCTCAGTAATTCGAAGGTGGGCATCCAAATTCAATTTTTTATTTTTTTTTTTTTAAATCTAAAATACGTGCCTGAGTCTTTCCAAGTTCATAATTTGGTAGATCATGTTTTGTATGCACCAGAATACTGAATTAACCTGGTTAATACTGAATTAGCCTGGTTAACCAAGCACTTCAAATATATAAACATATAAATATACATATAAATATATATAGATATACATACATCTCCTAAAAGTGACTATGTAGGATCATGTTAGCATCCTCTGCAGAAATTGATCCAAAGGAAATAAGTTGTAGGACATGTATGAATCTATCTATCGATGTCCCTGCTGGGCACAACAGCACAGCAATAGCTCTTCTATAGAAAGGATCTTTTCCTCATATATAGACGCAAGATTTTAGCTTCAGATGCTATTTATTATTTGTTATCCCGTTGCAAAAAAGTTATGAGTAACAAAATGTCTCTCTTGGATAGTGAATTTTTGTTAGCTGTGATTATTCCTGATCACTAGAAAAAGTAATTTCCTATCTATCATCCTAATTAGGTTTTGTATATCCCACTAAAATATTTCTGTTCAGATTTATGAATACTCAGTAAGTAGGCTTAAAAGCTTGTGATCAAAATCAGCCCAGAGTTTATGATCATGGAATAATTATAACATGCTATTGATATTGTCACTTGAAAGCGGACTGCGGTTGCCATTATTCTTTTTCTCAGTAAGAAAATACTTCCTTTAGAACAAACATTCTGCTTGCACAGAGCCTTTGTGTTGTGTGTGTTGTTGGGTTTTTTTGCAGAAGTAAGAAAAATGTCAAAATATCCCAGGAAGAGTTATTTCAGTCATGTTTCCCAAGCTGAGAGTCTCAAACAGTTTAATAATTAGAAGTAAGTGCTTGCTCTAGGATTGTATCCTTAGATATGCAAGGGGAAAGCTAAAGTACAGTCTCCACTGGGAGGGACAGAGTAGACATAACTCCTGGTCTGGTGGACAGGCTGTGTTCCTTTGAACCTCAAGGAACAAATAGTTAATTTCTCCTTGATAACTGGCTATTAAATAACCACATTTCTGTTTTGATGATTAATATCATATTTTTTTAATAAAATAGAAATTTGCTAAATGAGAAACTTCTGTCAAATTTAGACAGAAAAAGATAAGCGCTGGCTTTGCGAGAGCTTCTTTTATCTAAAACAGGAGAATATATGTTTCAAAGCAGATACAGGACACGATGCATAGTTATTACATAACAACTGCTCGGCATACAGTTACATATGTGTGTCACATCCCATAATGAGATACTGCACCAGTGTTATGGGACACACTCCATGTCTTACTCCATGAGGCTTTCAGCCTAACTGCATATCATTTGGCAGTCATTTCTGCTTATGGTAGCAGCAAGGCAACTCAAAAACATTTATGATAAATTGTATTACTTAATTTATGATATTAAATAACCCAGCAGATGAAAGAGGCCATTAAGAGATGATGTTTAAAAAACCCTATGTTTAAAAGAGTCCTAAACCAAACACTTGGATGGCATTCAGCTCCTAAAAAGACATATACCTGTATGTTTAGATGTAGGCAAGCTAAGTGTCCAAATTGCCCTTAAAATTGATGGGATTCTGGTTGATAACCATCATTGGACTGCAACTCATGATCCCATGATGCTAAAGTAGAAACCTAGAATTTTATTTGATTGCCCACATGCATAGCATTTCAGAATGTGTCCTTGTCACCACGGCTACCCTGAAGGCACATACTTTCCATACCTCCTGTTGTACAGCTGTCAGGACTGTGAGGACATCTTAGACACCCTGTATCACAACAACAATGAATGCTTTAGATGTGCAGTGAATTCAGTTGTATCAAGTGACTAGGCAGCAAAAGATCAATAGCATCTGCAATAACCACAGTTTAGATACCTGACACATCTGGAGTACATGACATCTGATTTGAGTCTTAACTTGGAGCTGAATCCCACTCTAAATATTTCAAGTCTTAGATAGGTCTGATAAAATTTGAGTTTATTTTACCTAATAACTCATATGCCCATAAAGATGTTGATTTATCTCTTCTCTTCCCTCTAAATTTATTTTTCACTAAGAAAACTAATAATGCAGCAGACAAGTATTAAGGACTTTCTTCAAACAAATAAGTGTTTACTAAAAATGAAGGTGGAGAAAAGAATATTTGCTTTCTCCAGTTCATTGACATATTCCCTCTCCCGTCTAACTGGAGAGGAAAGTCAGCTATTTTTTTATGTCTCTGATTTGTGAAGATGATGCAGCCTCAGTCAACAATCTCCCATCATGATTTCTAGAGGACAACTTCTGTGATTATTGGTGGCACAACCTTTGCTTGTGTTCTGGAGAGCTGGAAGTGTCCAGTGATCCAGAAAGCAGGTTTTTTAAATGTTTCTATTTCTTTAATCTCCTTATCTGAGTCATGTGAGGTGATCTAACTTTAAAGCATTAAACAATAGTGGTCCTTCTACAGTCAGGAATGATTTACAAATTTCGACAGTTAACAGGCTTTTTACCACTTATCTGTTTATTAACTTCGTTTATTCTAACACTAAACAGCATCCAGGCACATCTTTTAATAGTTGGGTATCTTGTAACAATTACAACATCATTCTACTTGGAAGTCATATTCTCTTAAAAATTTTGAGAACAAAATAAATCAGAGCTCTCATTGTGGAATATGTAACACTTAGGGAAATGTCTGAGCTAATAACATCAGTATCACTGGTGGTCCTGTGAAAGCTCAGATGTGGCAAAAATTTCTTACTTCGTTCTCCCAGTAGGGCAGAAGCAAAAGAGCAGGGCTCTCCTTTACAAATATAGTAATAGGAATTCCTCTTGCACTTTTTGGAACAGCTTGCCTGTTGTTACACAAGCTATTCCAATACCCCAGCTACTCACTGCCAAAAGGAATTACCAATTCATATTATGAATGTAGATATAGATACCTGCCCTCATCTGTTGCTCAGAGACTCATTTCAAACTGCCAGCACTGAAAATACTTGTTTAGATGTCTGCTTTGTGACCCCTTTCTCAAAAATGAGTCTGTAGAGACCTAAGAGCTAAGGAAAGTTTTGAAAATACTAAACTGTTTTGCAAAACAGAAAAGCAAATGCTGACAGTGCTCTACCTCCAAGGGCCTTAGGTGACATTAATCATGTTCTGAGATGACATGAATCACATTCTGTTGTCCAGTTTCTAGAGCTGTAATCAGTTACGAGCCTGATCCAGGCTGTGTTCTGACTGCTGATCCAAAGAATTGCTGAGCTTTAACTCACTTTCAAGGTATTAGCTCTGGGAATACCTAGGGGAAAAAAATTGTTTCTTTGACATAAAATTATAATAATTCATGGTAAATGTCTGCAAATTAACTGTACTTTATTGTGTGTTCAAATATTGTAGTTGCCTATGAACAGAAATAAATCATAAAAGTATTTTTAACTCTAATGTAGTTTTAAAATTACAACCCAGATGACATTTTTGTCATTTTTTTAAAAATGAAGCCAGTACAAATAAATGGGATTTTGTTTGTTTGTTTGTTTGTTTGTTTAGCAAATGGGCCCATTGCTTTCAAACCATTATACAATCTGGTAAGGCTAGAAGTCAAGAGGAGACAGATCAAAGTCCTAGCTACCAAGAAACAAAATGAAGAAAGTGTGGAATGAAAAAAGTAGTGCAAGGGCAATATTTCCAGTAAAACTGATAACCTACAACAATTACAATTCCATGGATTTGAAATTTAACTGGAGTTTCACAGAGTTAGAAAATACAAGAAAAAACAGGCTATGTATTTTTCTCCTCACTGTCAATAAAAGAATAATTTTTGTTACAACAGCAGGGCAATATATGTAGAAGTTGAATTCAATTCACTTGTATGCATGACTATTTTATATTCAAAAGCAGCACCTTTATATCAAGCTACTTAACCAATCTGCATATTCTATAGTATTTCCACCATTTTTCTGAAAAGTATAGAAGTAATTGCATATTGAAAGGAGAAAAAAAAAGTAAACATGTCAATTTCTTAGTTTTAAAAGCCTAGAGTATAACTATAAACTTTTTGTATTCTTATATAGGTAAAAATTAAAATTGCACCTTGCCTGGAATTTCATTCTAGATACAGCTGAGTCTGTTTCTGTTCAGGTACTAATGACGAAAAAAAGATTCACAACCTGCTGTATGCAATTAAAGCAACCATAAAGGTATAGTTAATCTTCCAAAAGAAATTGTGAGTCCTCTTTACAGGCTTGGTTTTGTGTGTGGGTTTTTGTTTCTTTTTGTCAGGCTTTTTGATGTTGTTGTTTTGGTTTTTTTCAGTTGTTTGTCTGTTTGGTTCATTTCAGTTTCATTGTTTTGTTTGTTTCTCTTTCTCTAGAACTATTTTTAAAGTGCTTTAGACATTCTACTTTACTTGTTTTGCATCCTGTTCTCACAGTCAATTGTCAATGCTGGCTGTTTCAAAGAAGGTTATACAGGCTTTGTTATTCAATTAGTTTTCCATAAAAAGATATTTCTTCCTCTTTTCAGTGTAAGATCATATTATGCCCTAGAAGCATAAAATGTGATTGTTCTTGTAATTATATATTAGTTACAATAACTGCCACGGTTATTTCTATTTATGTGTCTGTAAATTTTTAAGGATCTAATTATAACTGTAAAAGAGCAGTACAAGCAATACCATTTGGCCTTTAGAGTACAGTCTAAACTTTTGAGCAATATTTCAAATGAAAATATTTTTGGCAAATCTGATTTCCTGATTATTACTTTGCCTATATTTATTTTAATTATGTTGCTGACTGAATTTTATAAATTTTAATATATTTTTGTGGATCAGTCACTTGCATGAAAATGATTTAAAAATCAGTCTGAAACAAACAAACAAAAAAAAGTAAAACAAACCCAACAACCAAAACAAACAAAAAACCAAGCAAAGACCAGAAAAACGGAGCAAGACTATTCTTTAATGCTTTCTTATAAAAGAGAAAGAAAGTGTATGATTAATGACTTAAGAAACCTTGACAGTGATATGAAGTTATTCAGAGTGATATAAGCTAGAAATAATACAAATAATCAGAAAAGTATTTTTTGAAAATTAAGATGCTTAATGTGACTGCACCACCACTAGTTATGAACTGGGCAACCTTCCTGATATCAGCTGCCACTGCAGGGCATTAGAAATTCCTATAATCCCTGTAACATCCAACCCCAACAGCTGTGTCAGTTATTTTATACAACCACAATGGAGAAAAGCAGCCACAGTTAAGCAAATGAATTGCATCCTGAGTGACTGGCAATGAAATGCGATCTTAACTGAGTTACCCAGAATAACATAATCTGTCTTCACATAAAGGTGGTGGGATCTTATCATTACCACTCCTAAAGAGTGACAGAGCAGAGTATTGAAATAGCTCCAGGAACACAAAAGCCCAGTATTCTAAAACAACAAAACAAACAAGGCTTTAAGATTTATCAGGAAAGAGAAAAAAGAGAAAAATTATTATTTTGTTACAGTATTATTCCACTGGTCACTCATTTTCTAATTGAGTGGTCTACACAGACCTGATTTTATAATCCCAAAAGAGTATAGTAGATTTTTTAAAAAGTCAGAGAAAGGAAAACATATGGAATAGTTTCCATGTAAGAAATAAGCTGGAACTTCTTTAGTGTGTAACGTTGTTCAAGGATAATTGCAAAGAGAACAATCTGGAGTAGGTGTGTTTGGCTGTTGTTCACTACTTTCAGTAAAAGGAGACAGGGTGAAAATAGAGTCACTTTCTCAGCAAGTGGC
The DNA here is from genome assembly GCA_035221455.1 of Xenops minutus. NCBI lineage: Eukaryota > Metazoa > Chordata > Aves > Passeriformes > Furnariidae > Xenops > Xenops minutus. Next base: position 18,701,583 of record JAWWEE010000074.1, read on the forward strand.
AGAACTGCACAACTTGCTGCCAACATTGAGAAAGGGGCTATATTTCTGAACATGTTCCCAGGGAAACAAGACTCTACACAGAAGGCAAATACCTTAAGGTTTACTACATATGCAAACCCACATTTGGTTCATAAGGTCTCCTAAAAAGGAAATATTAGGAACACTAGGAGGAAGTATCATATATGTTCAGCATCTCTTTGACAGCAGTAGAGACAGAATATCAAGTGAAATGGACCTTCATGAATATTCCTGTGTTCTGAAAGACACATGCAATACTTCAGTGACTTGCTTTTAATTTGCTGAAAATTACTGTCTTCTCTACAAAACTGAAGCAAGCAGATAAGAGTTCTCTAGTCCCTGGAAATAGCTTTTTTTTTTTACTGTAGCCTGCTAATGTGCTATTCAGCAGCCCTTGGACAGCTGTTATATTCCCAGGTAAATGTACAGACACATGAACAGGAACTCTGACAGAGGAATTTACCATTTTTATAGTCAGTGACAGCACTGCAGGAGGGAAGGTATAGCAAGAAGACAGGACAACGAAATTTAGAGACCATGGAAGTTGTTGCCAAATCCATGATGTCTCTTTTTAAGCAACTGCAAGTTTAAAATATGACTCATGAAAACTTGTGGGTAACTGTTCCACCCTTAATCTCCTGGTCCACAGGAGGACAGCCTACCTCACCATGGTATTCACCACTGACTGCAGGGGAATCTCCCCCAAGACCTTGCCACACAAACCCAATACAGAAACAACTGCTACTTTTACAAAGTCCAGTGTGGCCAGGGCTGGTGTGCATATAGGTCCTTTACACAGGGAAGAATCTGACTCAAGAATCTTACCACACTGCAGAGACACAGCAACAGTCATAAATAGTGTTGTTAGAATAAACCTGTCTTTGTATTTTCCTACAAACAGTACTACTGTGGGACATGAGCAAAAACTGATGTTCCCCCATGTATTGCCTTTCATACATGAAAAGGTGACAAGGGCCAGCCTAAAATTATGTTTGTTGTTTCTCAAGCCCAGTAATTTAAGTTGCTCTCAGTGGCTTTCCACTTCAGCATTGTTGTTGCTAAGCAACATCATGAGGACAGTCTACAATATCCTGTCAGTTTACAGAAAATGACTGCTAATTTCCAAAATTATTTTTTCTAGCTGTCCAGTGCTTGCTTTCAGCCTTTAAACATTAGTGCATGTTTCTCTGAAAGAAATAACCACCTTAGAATATATTTTTTGTTAATGTGTAGAACTTCAAAGTATTTATATAGAGCCAGGGAACAATTCTTCTAAGCAGTGAGAGTCTCTGTCACAGATGGGAAAAGTTAATAACTCAATTCCATTTAGTCCCTGAACAACATCCATTCCCAACATCCATTCCTCTCTGTGCAGAAATAACAAGCACAGACCCCCTTAGCATATTTGTCTTACACAGCAATATGGCTCAATAAGACTGAGAAGATTCTCCCTTACTCTGTCAATTACAAAGATTATGCAAATATACATATATATATATGGAATTGTATTAGAACAGACCTCAAAACCTAAAAATTTTTCTCTTAGACAGGAAACATTTCAACTTCCTTAGCAAACATTCTCCCTAGCTGGAGACAAGAAAGGAACAGATCTCTGCTGCATGTTCATCATCCTCAGAAACTTCAAAAAATTTGAGAAGTGGATAAAAGTCTCTTACTTTTGGTTAAACTTTCCTTTGTCTCTGCATATAAGCAGATAAGAGTTCACATTTTTGTAGATGATCATCATGGTCATTCTTGTTGGTTCTTATTTAAAAAATTGCATTGCAGAGCACTTTTCACAACCTCCAGCAAGAATTTTGCCACTGCTCAGAGCATTTCTGTGGGCATAAATGGATTTCATGCTCCAGTTTGTACACTCACTTTTTGAACAATGATCTAAACAGATATCACTGCTAAACAATAGCTGTAAATTGAACCCCACAGTGGCTCATGTAACTCTTACACTCAACAAGAGAAATCTGTTGATATAGAGAAGATGGTTCATTATAAGGATGAATTTACACCATTGCCTCAGAGTGTTTTGAATCTACAGAGTTCACAAAGTACATCTTAGGTGAAATACATCAACGAATCAGTCTCTAGTGGCTCTTTCCTGAGATTTTAGTAGCTTTTTTATTATATACATCATAAAAGTGTTTTGGAACATCCTTTCCTATCAAAACCAAAGCTTTTAAAGCTTCTAACATTGCCACAGGGACTTGCATCTACCATTAAGAGGATAGAGTCTGAATACAACAAAAGTAAAGAATCAGAAATCTTGGTTAGTGTTCCTCTTGGGGTAATGTTCATAAAGAGTTGAACTTTAAAATACCAATCTCATTTGCAATAAATTTCCATGACTTGTTTGGCAGACATAGGAAGGCAATACTAAGTACTGTAACTGGCACCTGATCAGAGAGATGTCCAGAAACTTTTGCCCATAACTTTCCTGCTTATCTTTTGTGTGAAGTTCAGTGTAATTTCTCAGGTTTGATGTAGTCTCCTTGGTGTTATTTCTCAATGCCTGAGCAGTGCTTAATGATATCCTAAAGGAAAAGGCTATCCATTAGCAGCAATAACAAAACAAAGCAGCTCACATATATTAATGATACAGTCTCCTGGTAGTCCTTGACATTGGGAAATATTAACTTTGTTTTATTGATCAGAAACACAGAGAAGTGAGATAAAATGACTCTCTGCAGCCATGCAGAAAATTTGTACTAGGCCCAGGAACAAAATGTATGTCCTAAATTCCACTTCGGGGGTTTACGTTTCAGTAGCTCCATGATAAATGTGAAAGGAGAAAAAAGATTTGTCCTGTTCTGTCAAAAAGAATTTCTCTTTCATCATTTGTGTCGAAGCAAATACTAGTAATGAATGACATCAGTGCTTTCAGGAGTAGCAGCTACCTTGGGGTTATTGGGATCCTTCTCCACTAGAATTTTATTATTTCTGGTAAATATTTGCTGAGTCTTATTTCCCTTGTGCACAAAGTGAGGATGGTGCAAATAATTGTACCAATGCTGGCACCACAGCACACAGGAAGAAAATGGATATGGTGCCTGAACAGTATCAGTTGCAATCCCCACCAGTTAAAAGTATTAAAGCTCACTGGCCTTATTGCAAACTATCCATATTGGCTCCGTCCCACTAAGTTCTTTATTTTACAACAATGATATTTTACAACGATTAATAAATAAATCCTACTGAATTAATCAGAATATTGTCTAAGTAAACACCACCTGACAAGATTTGCAGATTCACAAGTGTTGACTCAGTACCCAAGCAATTATTTCATAAATTAATTTTATTAGAACATCATGGTTTGCTTAAAAAAATTTTAATTTCTCTATGTTTTTAGCAAGCTATGTATTCTATTTCTCTTTAAAAAGGAGAGACAAAGAAATGAAAGCAAGGCTGCCATTCCTTTCTTCCAGACTTACATGACAGTCCATAGCAGGAACATACCTGTTGGAGGTGGCTTTGTGGGTTGTGCTGGTAAAAACTCCTGCAATAGCAAGCACTCCCTGGAAAACGTAAGGTCATCAAGTGCTATGCCATCTTTGGGACCTTTTCCAGCTATCCCTTCAAAGACAACTTGAAAATCTTCATTTCCATTTCCAGCCAGGTTCAGCACCTTGCGCTGCCAAAAATTTCCCTGGTTTCCAGTAAGATTAAGGAGAATTCTTTCATGTTTTAATGTAGTTCTCTGATAGACAATCAGTGATCCAATGTGAGCACCATACATATGGTAATAGAAAATTATCTGTAAGCAAGAACAATAGCATCAAGGAGCAATAGATGACCGCAGACTTCAGACACATTCTACTATTGCATTTACCCTTAGTCTTAAATTGATCGTTACTAGTAGTGTTCACAAGAGCCCTTAATTTTAGTGATAGAAAAACTATGTGATTAAAATACACAAAAAGACTTACCAGTGGCAATTTTTTAACTATTCTATAAGCCAAATTTTGAAGCCAGCACTAAAATACTTGACAGTTTATCTTTCATCCCAATGAATAACTCTTGTATGAAAATATAAAAGATTGAAAATACTTAATAGGGAGGAATGGAGTAGTGGCATTAACAATACTGGAAGCAACTAGGTTTACTGAACAATTATCCAGCTATAGATGGGTTTGTGCTACATTATAGAGTGTGCAATTAGAAAATAATCTAATCTTTTATGAGAATAAATCTTCTAGATGGACAAATGAAAAAGAAATATCTAAACTAAGACATAAAATGTCCTTGGATTAGAAAACAGTGATTTATTTATTTTTAGTTAAAATGATGAAAATAAATTATGAATAACAAAAGACCAAATAAATACCGAATATAAACCAAATCACTGTGAAAATTAATTACCATTAACTGCACTCTAAGTTATTTCCAGTTCAAAAACAATAAAATAATTGTATTTAGTCAAATTAAAATTTAATCTGGTCCGTTATCTTGTTTCTGACAAAGAACAGAATATTTCCAAAAAATATGTAGGATCCTGAAAGAAAGCAATTCATGCTCTAATATGCAAGAACATGTCTATAGCTCAAATTTCTTCCCAGCATAATGCATGGCACAAGCCCTAAAGTTTGACAACTCTTAACTTATTTATTATAGCTATAAAAACACAATGCCACATATTATGATATTCATGTAAATGTAAAGTCACATCTCTTTGTGTTACCTGATGCTATAGGATTTTATAGGCTTCTGCAGTATATTACATTGCATAAATATACTATTTTTTAAAAAAACACCTACATTTCTTTTTATTTTCTTTATTATTAATTAGTAAAACTACCACGGGTTTTGTGTTCCAATTCTTTTGGAAGTTTTACTGTGTTTATTTTCAGAATGTCTTCTGGGCAATGTAGTCAAATCTAATTTTTAAACTAGTTTTATTGCTTGGAAATATTTATATTTACCTGGCATTTTCCTGTCCTGTGACTACTCTGTTTCTCTTGAAATTCTTCTTTAAATGAGGCCTTTTTATTCAATATATCTGTATATCTTTAGATATGATATTTTCACATTTTTTAGGATTAATCTCTATTTCTTTTTACTACTGTTGAATTTTGTTTAATTTTATGTCATTAAATTCTGAGCAGATATTTTCATGGAGTTGCCCACCACTCCTGACTGACTAGAATTCTTTTCAAAATTACCATACTGTATTTTATGTTTTACTTTATTTTGCAATAATTGAATTCATACTCCATCTGCCCCTCTCTCACTATGAATATGTCTTTCTGCACTTCACATTTACGTGCAATGCACTTTTCTCAATTACACAGAATGATTTAATGTATTAGAGTCAACATACTGGTCTTCTGTTCTATTACATCACTTCAAGATATATCATATAGGATTAATATCATCTTGTTAACAGCTATATTCCAATTTAATTTTAAGCATATTTTCAGCTCTTTTCAGGGCTCAATTCAATTCAAACGTGAATTCATGTGAAATATTCATTCCTATACTAAATTTGCTTTTCATCAAGACGTAGGCTAGCACTCTAGTCTTAGTTCTACAAGTCTCTCTGGATATTGTCATTCATCAATTGGTTACTTAATATTTTCAGGTTTATTCTGAAAATTTTATCATAGATTCTTTGAAAGAATTATGACAACTGGTTCCATCTGAAACTACTTTTCTCATATTGAAATAAATTGGAAAGATTACAATGCAGAAATATACAAAAAATATAGTATTTGCAAAAACGATCAGCTACCCACTGCTTCCTACTGTGCATGGCATAAAGCAATTGGTGATATTAATGACATCTTTCATGCTGTTTATTAAAATCCTTTGATGTCATTCTTTAATTTCCTCAGAAAAACAAGCTATGCTTTTGGTACTAACTGCACTTAAGACTGTCTCAGCACAATCTCTTTTGGTACCATAGTTTGCAACAATAGTGTTTCCACATTGGTTTGAAGGAGCAGCTTTCAGGTTGGTATGTCTACACAATAGAAATAGTAATTCACAAAAGGTACGTAAGGGGTTTTTTTTAACACAACTTTTGTATTATTCCACAGCAATACATATATTCCCTGGTTTTCTTATGGGTTGATGTTTCCAGATAATATAATTACTTATCACTGCGGCTTTGATGCAGAATTCATCTTTTACTGTTGCAGATTTATTTTTACATAGTCTTACTTTCTACTTACGCTATTTTCCTTGGATTTCTTTTCTTTTGAATATGCAGCTTTGATTGCAAAAGTCTTGTATACAGACAAAAGATTTTTTTAGTCTCTTTATAGTTGTTGATGTGTATTTTTTTTTCTCTGCATAAAACTCATCCCATTGATGTAAATGTACATTTTCCATTTATTTGAAAGGGTTTAAGATTGCAGACTAAGTCTGTTGTAATATATGGTGTAGCATTTGCTTCTCTAATAACACAGAGGAAGGAGAAAATACTTCCAGGGACTCTGATCTGCTAAGATGAAGCTTGGCGTTTGAAATGTTTGGTTTTCACTAATACAATTTCCTTTACCAAAATTTCACTTTGTTTGGTCAAATGTGTATATATAAGTTTCATAACTGGTCAGAACCTTCAAAAAGCACCATATAATGTCATAAATATGACTGATGGTTTCAGTCCATATTATGGATGTCAAAAGTTTTGTCTGTAGAAATGCTGCTCCTTTTTGTAAATAATTTTTAGCGTATAAAAGCAATAGTTTCCAATAGTTGCTTCAAGCATTTAATTGCTTTTAATGTATGATATATGATAACTATTTAGATATGAACATGACATTTTAAGTCATTCTGCATTTCTTTGCATGTGTTTTACTCTTCATAGAAGTTAAATAGTGGAAAAATTATTTTTAAAACATAAAACAGATAAGGTTGAGAAAGACATACTTTCAAATACGACAGCAAAAGAAGCCAACACCTCCAAGTTTGTGTGAGCTGAAATTTTTTAAATACATATATATTAGGCAATATAGAAAATTAACATAGAAAATAAGCCCATGGTTCAAATTTTGAAGATAAAATAAGCTCATGGTTCAAATTTTGAAGATAATTTTATAATAGCCAGATTAAGTTTTGCTACTGAATATTAAAATTAGTCAAGTTGTGTTTGGATCATAAAATCAAACCATCTATGTTTAATACTTCCTGACCTTCTTATCTACAAAGAGTATAGGAAATTTTTCAACAGACAGAAGAATTTCAGTAAAATGAACTGCTTAGAAATCTCAAGCATAAGCAGAACTTTTTCCAAGTTTCAGACAAATTCTTACTGGTTTTGATTCTACTCATGATTAGTATGAGATAAATGAAACCAGATGCATATTTTGAACAGAGATGTCATCTCCATATATAGTAACTGTTTAGGATTGTTTAAGTCTAACACAACTTCTGTTTGACATTGTGATCACACAAACAGTTCCACTCAAAAGCTTTTAAAAAATTACTCCGTTAAAATTATCCTCTTGAGAGACCTAGTTCTTAGATGTATAAAGGCCAACTACAAAATGAGGACAACTGAGGGTAAAAGTCTAAGAGTAAATAATTACATGTTCTATTTCACAGGAAAAAAACTCTACAAAAATTTATGTATTTATATAAAAAATATTATATTTATATAAAATTTTGTGTATCATAAATATATATTTATAAATAATTCTTCTGCACCAAAATACATATTTTCTTATGATTTAAAGAAAATAGGATCAGACCCTGACTTTTTAAAAAAGAGGTTTGTTTTTTTCTTTTTCTCAAGAATTATTTCAGTAATCATCTTTATTCATTTTATGAATACTTGGTGCAATCTAGAAATCAAATTCTTTATTCCTGCTAATAATCACGTACCTTGCAGTTTTTATTCCTTCTGCTTAGGATAGGACTAGAAATCCTAGCTTTCTGTCCCGGCAGCTGAAAAAATGAACTCTTTATAAAAATATAGTGACCAGATGGCTCTTGCAGTGTATGATCAGTAGCTGGTCCAGTGCCCAATTTTGAAGTACTACTAGTTCTGAGGTTCCAGTCAAAATCATCATTTTCATCTTGCTTCCATCCACAAAGATCAAACTCAAAATGGCAATGCCCAATGGATGTACCTGAAAGACATTTGCACACAAAAGAAAAGAGATTTTTTTTTTTCTGAATATAATTAGGTACATATACTACAACCCAGAACTCAAATCCATGAAAGAAAAAAAAAAAGCTTCACTATAAAAAATAATATCCATGTACCTTATTAGAAGGAACATTTTTAATGTTACAAGATATAATAATAGGATAGAACTACCTGCATATACATGAGGTGGTTGGCTTTGCTTTTGTTATTATAGTCAACAGAGTTCTGATATAAAACTAACCAAATTTAGCAGCCTATGTTCGGTCAAGCTGGGTAGCTCTTTAGGGTTGTATTGGCAGAGGTCAATTGGTGCCCTCCATAGAGCATTCGAGACATATGCAGAAAACTAGTGGCCTTTTGGAGGAACATGTTAAGGTCAAATGAGAACAATAACAAAGAGAGACATATCCAAACAGAGACATATCAACATAACAAACAGAGACATATCCAAATGGATGTACTGAACACCATAAAGACAGAGCCTCTATACAGACTATATAGCTAAAATATAAACGTAGATGTGCTAGCTTTGAGCTGAATCACACCCACAGTTAGTCTACTTTTGCACATTTCCCAAAGAGTTCACATGTGTTTTCTTAGCCAAAATGGAAACATAGATAATTATGCTGTTGGTGGAGCTTGTCCAGAGCAGGATAACGAAGCTGGTGAAGGGTCTGGAGCACAAGTCTGATGAGGAGCAGCTGAGGGAGCTGTGGTTGTTCAGCCTGGAGAAAAGAAGGCTCAGGGGAGACCTTATCACTCTTGACAACTACCAGAAAGGAGACAAAGGAGACTGTAGCGAGGTGGGGGTCTCCTAGGTAGCAAGTGATAGGAGAAGAAGAAATGGTTTCAAGTGGCTCCAGGAAGTTAAGATGGATCTTAGGAAAAATTTCTTCACAGAAAGAGTTGTCAAGCATTGAAACAGGATGCCCAGGGAAGTGGTTGAGTCACCATCCCTGGAGGTATTTAAAAGATGTGTAAATGTGGTGCTTAGTGGCAAAATTGGAACTGCTAGGTTAACAGCAGGATTCCATGATATAAAGGTCTTTTCCAATCTAAATGATTCTATTATTATCTACATTTCTCCTTAAGTTGTATTTAATGCCTAGAAAAAGAGGAAGTTGTTATAATTTTTGTTGACTTTCATATGACTCAAGATGCATGATCTTTACCAATTTTTGAATCCTGAATTTCAAAACAGCCATCATGGTGAGTAAACTGTCTATGTAAGTTACAGTTAGTTGAATTGCACCACTCCAGAATTTTAAGCTCTGTTTATTTTTTTCTCTATGCATCTATAAGTTAATTATAATGCTTAACAAATAAGACTAAAGTTGTTGAAATAAGATGGAATTTCAGCTGAGCCTTCGAGAGACTGTGCCCTGAATATTCTTACTATTCTGGCTGGAAAGGAAAGTGCCTTGAAGATAAATTTGGAAACTGCATCAATTATTTGGTCTGACAATATAAGAAATTACAAAAGTTTTCTTCCAAAATATATACAAAACCTGAGCCTCTTCTGGGACCTGAAAAAGTTCAGTCACTTAAAAGCAGCTTTATTTAACTGACAGCTGGTCAGAAGCATCGGTAATGAGGCCAAGGAGCTGGAATCCATGGAATCTATACATGGACCTAAACAGTGCAGATGGTTACCTGCACTGATTTCAGGCTGAAATCATAAAAGAGTTTTTCTTTATATTTTTCCTTCTGAAGGTCATAAGGTGACAACGAAAGTAGAAACTTTTTCTTAAAAACATAGAATGTTTAACAAAAATAACTCCATAGTCTTTTACTTTTGCCTTTTACAGCAAATATGATGCCATCTGAAATAAAAAAAATTGATCCAAACCTGAAATGCTATATAATTGCCTTTTGTGAAAAATAAATATTGTAGTTTACCTCAGCTGAATGTAACTGCCTATACCATTTGTTATTCATCATATTTTGCCATATGATTACTTTATTACTTAATATTTCAGGACCATTCTTTAAGAAAATCCTTCCGTTACTTACAAACTCCATTTTGAGCCAATAAAATTTATGCATGCAACTGACAATTGTATTTTAAAGATGTATTTTCAAGAATCAAGATCTTAAAGCATGATCACTGAATGTCCCTGCTAATGTTGCAGATAATGGGTGTCACCTAATCTAAGTTTAGATATTCCTGTGGGACCTCTATAGTCAACCAAGAGAAATACTCACATCTATAGAACAATTTATTTAATCTAACTCAAACAACTGATTGTAAGTTGCATGAACTTCAGCCTGAAAGTGAGTCCCTCCGCTGATGAAAAAGAGAATTTAAGCATCCTGCTTAGAATCTTGAGTTACAGCAGATGATTGTGCACTTGCATATTAAATCTTTGGTAGCAGACACTTCTACAAAGAACTATGAACTCTTAGTAATGAAGTACAAAAACAAAGCTAATCCTTCTGTCTGTGGAGCAGTGACACAGGGCTGCTGAATTAGTCTACTGAATGACACTTAGTAATTTAAGAAAAACATTTAACTGTAGGTGCCTGAATCATATTATAGTGATCACAAATGATCTAACGTATCTTTGTAAAAAAATAAGTAAATAACTGGAGTAAAACTTGAGGAATTTTGAGTCATACTATTCCCAACTATGCCTAAATGAGCAAGAAATACAGCGCTATACGAGCAGATCTGTAGAACAAAACACCTGATGCTGAGGACCTGATGTCATCTAATGGGGCAGTAGAAGAAAGGGATCTAAGGTGGTAGAAGACTGACCCTATGGGCTGAATGTCCACGAGTGGTTAGAATACATTTGATGCCCTCTTGAGGGTCATTTTTCAATTTATTTTCTAGTAAAAGTAGCCTTGATCATATGCTTGAACAGAGTCTCCAGTGCAGACTAAAATGCAATAAACAGGAATATCTGAGTTTTGTTTCAGAAGAACACCAATAAGCTAAACCAAACATTAACCACATTCAGACCAAACCGCTACAAAATACAGCCATCTGGCATTAGTTCATATTTCAGACTGTCCCCACAGCCTTTTCCACAGAATTTCATTTAACAGCTCTCATAAAAGACCATATCTATCTCCAGGAGGTATGCCAAACTCAATCTAACCAGATCTGTCTCAGAGAGCTTCCTCTGATGTACTGATATAGGCAGAATAAGGCAAATGCCAGCAGCTTCCAAATAAGGTTCAAGGAATGCTACTGCTCGTTACCTCTCCAGCACTGTAACGGTGTATTTTCTGTCTTAGACTTGTAGTAAGAAAATGGTACTAGTGAAATTATCCTTTAAAGAAAGCTCTGAGCATGGATCATTCATTCCTTACGAATGGAATAATCTTTAAACATTTGACAAAACTGTATATCTGTTAGAATGTATACTTATGCTATAGCACTGTCATCATGCAACTAGCTCAAAGAGTCCTCCTCAAAGAAAATAAAACCAAGGCACAGATCTCTCAATGGCAATATTTCAGCTTTATGAGACATAGTATATATTTCAGCAGTACTGGCTTTGTCTAGACTTTGCTAACTGGACTTGGTGAGTATTGTCCTGTGATGTAGCCCTATTAACATTCTGGAGTTTCAGGAATGCAGCAAAGATTAGAGACTAGTTTCCTTCAATATTTTGTGGAAAGATTTCATTAACTAAAGTGTGATGACTCTTCATGCACACAGCTCACCACATCTACAGCTAGAGCAAGCAATTTAGGAATGACTGTTTCAAAAAGCTTTGCCCTACTAGAGCTTCCCTCAGGCTTCTAAGTTTGAGGTTTTCAAGCTACCATTCTATGACTCAGCAGTTAGGAAATAAATCTTTGATGGCTGGAATGAAGAAACCTTCATAAAGAGTAGAAATATGGGTTTCCTATGATTGTGTTCTTTTAGGAGGCAGTCTGCCTCATAAAAAAGCTGGGAAAAAAAGAACTACTATTTTTCTTTTAGGTATTTTTTCAGCAAGTGGTATATTATGTATTTCTACTTTATAAAATATATAAGGCAGAGGCAGCACCAATAAAATAATACCACATATCATGGAAATTTAATGCAGCGTACCTATTTCAAAACTGAAGAAAAAACATAAAATAGAAAAAAAAAAAAGGAAAGCAAAAATTAAAGCACCACCAGATCTAAGAAAAAAAATCATAATTGGTCACCAAGTATTTACAGCACAAGTAGACTCTATGAAATGGGATTACTTTTTTTCAGATGCAAATACAATTGATTTAGAAGCTTCAGCCCAGTAAGGACCTCTGTGCTTTTAAAAAATCCATAAAGCTTCACTGTAAATGTTACAGTCAAAATGCAGATAGGGAAATGTTTTTTTAAAGAATTTTTTTTTTTACCTTTTTTTTTTTTACTTAATAATATTAAAAAAAACCCTCACTTTTGAGGAAAGCATTTTCTTTGTGGGACTGTTTCCATTCACCTCTTCTAATGGGAAATCAGAATAAAATCCTTATTTTAGTAGGTTGAAAAACTAAATCCCATCAGCCCATTTGAACCATTTTGCCATTAATGCTTCAGTTTTTACTTGGCTAATGCTGTTTAATAGGAAACACAGGCAACCCAAAAAACCTCAAAAAACATGAGTAAACAGTTTTTAAATATTTTCAAAAATAAAAGCCAAAGTTTGAGATTCTTTTTCAGCAAAGTAATTCCAAATGAAATATTCCTCATTTTCAGTTGTAGAGGATCTGAAGATCTCTATAAAGGGTAGTGATGAGCCATTCCTGAATTGGAAATGAATGAGGAAAATAATTTGCAAAACACAGTTCCTTTGCCGTGTACCTTGGCTAACTAGGATATCAGTATACTTTTGCTTCATAGAATTATATTTACTGAGAATCTGATCAACTGTATTCATATTCTCCATAAAAATGAGACACCTGTTCATACAGTAGCAAATAATGCAGAATTGATTGTGTAAGCATTTCCCACAGTTGTAGCAGAAAAAAAAAAAGAAAATGTTAATACCATATATTGCGATCCAGGAGGAGCCATTTGATAGGAAACATCACTCTGAATCAAATACTACATATGCTGTTTCTTGATATCTCTTGTAAAAGCAAAATTGTACAGTATTCAGATTAAGATGATTTGCTGAGAGACCTGACACGCTGAAATATCTAAGGAGGTAGGTCCCTCATCTCCCAGAGGTATTACGCTTGAAGTATTTTTTCAGCTTTAACACATTCTTTTCATATGGAAAGCAGGGTAATTTTATTCCACTTTTAAAGACATCTGCTTTCCGAGTTATTTTAAGAAATTCATTAACAGCTCTTTGTATTTTCTATAATGTGATTTTAAATTAAATAATAGTAATTTGAAATCCTTAAAAGCCAAGGAATCGAATTAAATTATTACTTTAAGCAAATTATTTGCTTTTCTAGCTGATGAGGTGTCAAAAGTATTCAAGTAATAAAAATTCACAGCAGGCACGGTTATTTATGACAATTATGTTTTTTAAAAAAACACATACTTACTGCAAATAGTAGGGCTTTCATCCGAGTTATCTGCACAGTCATTTACGAAATCACACAGATTATTCTTGGGGATGCAGTACTTGTTGGCACACGTGAATTCCTCTGATGTGCAAGGTTTGCCTGAGATGAGCAAAGGGGAGCAATCTTCAAAGGTAATATCATCCACTGCCACGTCTCCCATGTAACTGACACCACGTTTTGCCCTGAAAATTACCTAATAAAAATTACAGAACTATTACAGTAAGCCACTAATAAGATATAAAAAAGAACATACACACACCATAAGAACAACAAAGACTGGTGGTTCTTGCAAGTCTTGGAATATGAAGTGGTCAGTTCTTCAAAGCACAGTCCTACAAAGGCTTGTACTACAGCTTGTCACTACAGTTACTGAAGGACCATCTTCTAACATCCCCAAGTTAAAAAAAAAAAAAAAAAAAAAAAAAAAAAGAACAAAAGGAAATAAATAGTGCAACACAAAAAGGTACCAGTCCTCACTCATCCTGAATTAATAGCAAGGGTTCCACCTACTTCTTCAATGTAAGTCTGAAAAGAGTAGTCTGTCATTCATCATTTATTCCCAAAAATTTTAAAAGATTTATGTTTCATTTAAAATCCACTTCTAAAAATATGTTCCTTCATATCTCTGTTGTTAGTTCATAAGACTATAACCAAGTGTGGCAAGTATCTCTAATAGTCTTGGGAATCTACTCCTATTTAAAAGCAAACATCATGCTCAAGATTCTTTTTTCAAAACCCAGATGTTTTTACTGAGCACATAGTAGGGAGAAAGAAGTAGAATAGTTTAACCTGAGTTGGGTTCAAGAATGGAAGGGATTCTCAGTCTTAAAAATGGATATCAGTCTAGGATTAAAGAGGAACGAGAAATCTCCTAAAACTTGAGTCCAGCTCAGATAAGCACTCATACAAATGAAAAGATGACTTTTAGTACTTGGGAGCAGAGGTACATGTACAAGGCTAAAAGGGAAATGAGGAGGTGAAGAACACATAATATAGAAGAACTAAAGGCAGCTGTCTAGGAAGCACATAATAGGAATACACACCTGAAAATTTGAACGAATTCCCAAGAACACTTCTGCTCTGTTCCACTGGGGACCTTGGCTGCCACTCTGAGTCCACAGTTTAGAAGTCCTGTTACTGGTTATACAAAGCACCTAAAAAGGGAAATAATCCTGGGTCACAAAAAAATACCTTTCCTTTTCCAACTCACTTTTGGTTCCCTTAATTATATGCAAGAGCACAAAATTATCTTGGATGTCTTATCTCTATACCATCATTAAATATCACAGAATCAGAATATCCAAAATTAGAAGGGACCATGAACTCCAAATCCCTACTCTTTGCAAGACTAGGAGTCTAGGAGTATTGTCTAAATGCTCCTTGCAGTCTGACAGGCCCTGTGTGGTACCCACTTCCTTGGGGAGCCTGTTGCAGTGTCCAACCACCCTCTCAGTGAAGAACTTTTTCCTGATGTCCTATCTGATGCAAACAGATATGCCAGTGTAAATGACTATACTAAGAAAATAACGTTTTAAGATTTTTCTGATCTCCTCATAAACATACTCAGTCCAGAGCCTTAACTGGTCTAACTTATCTCATTAATTTATCCAGAGTGGCTAGCAGTGAATAAAAATTGTTCATTACTGAGTTGTGATTCAGCTGTAAAACATGGAAACAGCACTAGTGAGAGTAGTTAAAAAATATACACTAGTTCACACATATATTAGACTGCTCTTCTGAGATTTTCTTGTCCTGATTGTTATGAAACACTTTTCTTCTTCTACAAATAAGAACTTCAGGAGTTTTTTTTATAAAGACCAAACTCCACCTGTTTGGACAATGAAAGACTTGTAAACCCCCATGCCCCTGTAAATAGTCAGTGAACTGGGGAAAGACAGGACTTTTCAACATGAACAGAAACTCCTAAATATGCTTTGCATCTCTTGAGCATCCAAATTCAACTGAGCTGACAATAACAACAAGATGCGTGTTTGATGAAGTGTGTCAAGCTGTGCCTCCAGCCAGTACTAGCAGAACCAAACATCCATTCACCAATTACCTGAACTACTTCTGCTTTCAGGGATTTACTGCTATTCTGTGTAATCTTCTTAGGGCAGCCCAGGCATTTTTCATCATAATGAAAACCCCCTTTTTTTTTGTTTTAAATTTATGCAGTCCTATGAGTGTATATGATGTTGCACAACAGGTAAGTTCTGCCAAGCAAACAGCAGACCTTCACAATAAAGGGTATTCAATCCAGGGGAGAAACAAAAGGAACAGGTAATGTATTAAATTGAACAGAAAAACAAAGTGGCACTTGACTTTATAGACAGGAAGAACTGCTTATGGAAGACATGAATTTTAAGGGAATATAAATAAATTAGAGAGAAAGGTGTTACAGCTATTATTTGAGAGAATAAAGGGTGCTGAATAAGAAAATATCTTTTTTACTCTCACATACAAACAATATTTTTATATGAAGATGTGTGTGACTATAGGCACATACATACATACTTTTGCAAAGACTGCAAATTACCTATTCTGTTACATATCATTCCTTCATGAGAAATTCATACTTTCTATCTATATCATGATAAAGATTAAAATTTTAGAGTAAAACTTGGCCATAAATTTATGTGCTGGTAAAATCCAAGGCTTCCCTGTGCCTTTATACCCTTTGAAGCTCTATGCATTTCAATTATATTGCAAAAAACCACATCTAATACTTTGGTAGAGTTACCCATGCAAAGCCAAAGTACAGATAAAGAGGTTCAAACAAATAATCAAACGGAGGTTGCACAACAAAGTAACAGCAAATCAATGTTTAAGAAAGTCATAGAAACATTGGAAGATAGCTATTCATTCAAACAGCAGGAAAGTCTTCAGTAATCCCACATAATATTTGATGACATGTATGCAGACTAACATGCAAAAGTCAAAAAAATGTGGTAGATGCAGGGGAAGATATGAATAAAAGGTCTTTTAAGTCCAGAAAATATTTACATTCATACAATGCGCAGAGCCTTTATGATATAAATAATGAGAAATTGCCTACATAATTTTATATTTTGAGTTATCCCTACATCCATTATGAATTAAGAAATTGATTAATTTTCATTTATTAGCAACCTAGACTGTAATGAAATTAAAAGAGAAGCCATAAATTTCCTCACAGTAAAAACCAACCAACCAAAGAAAAAAGCCCACAAAAACAAAACTAAAAAAGCTGAAACACCAAAAACCCCAAGCCAAACCAAAGACCTTACCTCCAAAGAACCTATTGTTGAACCATTCATGTAGTTCCAGAATATGATTTTGCATCTGGGACCTGTAAGGGAGATGACTGGAGTAGCAATGTCAGCTGTGTGGCCAAATTCTCCATTTGAGCTATCTGCAAACAGATACCAGCCTTCTTCAGTACACCTGCTCAGAGAAAAAGGGTTATCTTTATTAAAATAAAACATTTAATCATTGTTCTGACTGCAGTATTTCCTTAGATAGTATCTGCTGTCTGGGTATCTGGATACAATTTAGAATGTAGCCAGAATCACAAAAAAACCCTTGCAAAGACAGTTAATATTTTCATATTAGAGATTAAAAAACAAAAAAATAGAGTTGAAGTCAACCTTTATCAACAGGATCATATAGATGTGGGCTTTCCCTACAACCCTCTTTGCTTGGGGTAATAAGTGGGTTTGATCCTGACTTAAAGTCAAGAAAATACAAGAGACTGGGTGAAATTTTGTCTCCTGAGCTGCTGGGAAAAATGAGGCTGGCTTTGAAGTAAGCATCAGACTGTGTGTACAGAGGGACCACAAGTGCAGTTTTAGTGTTTTGGATATCTAAGATTTTGCCCCTAAAAACCTTGCTTTCCAAAATAAAAAGCAGCTGTTGAACAAAGATAAGATTCTGCTCTTCCCAGTGGAGGTGCTTCATGCTCAGTGTTTCTCAAAACAACCTTTCCAACAAGTGCTCACAAATCAGGTGATGTAGCCTACTTTGTTTTAATAGGTGCTGGTGTCAGGTTTTCCTTGCTTTTCAGTTTTCCTGACTGGCCAAGTTCTGAGCAACCACTCTATAAAGTTGCACCACTGCAGCTGTGAGAAGGCAGTGACCACACCCAGCAAGCACTGCTGAAAGAAATGCAGTATTCCAAAGGTGTCATGGTGTCAGGCTCTTCACAGACTGAGAGTCCTGCCGAATGGGAAGAGGCAGGAATTTGATGATATAGATTCAGAAGCAGCCCTTCAAAAATCCTCATAAATCAGAGACCAGTTCACTGTTTGTTACTGCTTCTATCTCCACTGGTGTCACAACACAAAATAAAAACAAACAAACAAACAAAACAAACAAACAGACAAACAAACCAAAACCAACTAAACAAATAAAAAAAAAAACACAAGCAAAAAACAATGAAAAAGGTAACATTTTAGAACGTGGGGCAGACCTGTATTTAGTGTAGGTCAGAAGTTGCAGGTGAAATGATTGAAGGCTGCTCATAAACCCAACAAGGACCAAAGTCAGTCAGGGGAAGAGTAATCCTCTGTGAAAATCAGGATCTTCTCCACTGTCTTATTTTTCTTTTCACTCAGAGGTAGATAGAAAATTGTTGCTGAAGCTTTTCTTTTATCACTGAATTCTGGCAATTCAGAAGTCTTTATAATTGTTCCATTCATTTATATCATCCTTTAGAAAGCAGCTTAAATATTAAAAGTTTCTCCTAATAGTACTGCGTGTACTATAAGGAATAGTTGAAAACTTTGAAAACTCATTGTTGCAGGTCTTTCAAGCAAGTATGTATTTGGCATATTCACTTATTTCCCTCCTTTCTGCTGAAGAAAGTTGTTATTCAATGTAGCAATTTTAGCCTTCTATTTTCCCTTGGTGCTGAGTATTCTACCAGAGTCTGGCCTGGAGGTAAAAGTTCTCTTAAGGTTTGCAAAAATATTTAAAAATTCAGAATTTACTCTGCTACTGAGAACTCATGCTTTCAGTGGCCCACGAGTGTCAGCACTGTATTTACATCAGCATTCAAGAGAACTGTAAGAAGCAGAATGACAAAAAGCTCTGAAAAGCAATAGCACTTACAGCCCTTGTACTTTCTAGAGTGTTCAGTATTACATCCATGCCTCTCAGTGAGATTAGTTTGAAACACTGGTAGGCTACAATCAGTACTATGATGAAATTCAATCATCCATCTCTTATTGGTGTATTGTGTCAGTCATGTCTTTGTCCTTAAGGCAGACCAAAGTTCACATCTCTGCCTGGATACTACTTGTTCCATAGCACATCCTAAGAAGGCAGGTGTCACTCCAATTGTTTGACCTTGTTTCAGTGTTTGCTATAATATCACATTTAAAACTAGTAAACCATATGAAAGCTCCCTGTATGAAACACTTCACAGAGTGCTAGCCATTAAGCATGGTGGCAGTATGTGATTACAAGAATATTAAGGCTGTGCAGGAAAGTAATGGGAAATGAAAGGACAGGAAGGGATGGAAAAGTATGTGTAGAGCATCCTTGTAGACTTTCACTCCTATCATGGAAATTTTTACGCTTAGGACTACACGATTGGTGTACTTGTGATCTGTCCATGTTGTTTAAAAGGAATGTTCTCTTCTAGTGACATTAACTTGCATCATGTTAGCTCATAGAAGAAAGCAGTTTCTCTGACTTGAACTTTTGAAGCTGTCTGATACAGCAGCCTGCATGGAATTTACAGGGAGATGCACATTCCATAGGGGGAAGAGTTCTATGAATACATCTCTTGTAGCAGAGCCTGTTAATGTACATGTAACCATCTGTTCAGATTGTCTGACTTTTAAAGTAAAAGATTTCTTAGTTGGCTTACCTGTATTTTCAACTAGCAGGACATATACAGTGTAAAAGTATAGGTATTCCAAAATTTCCATAAACAAAAATTATCAGTCTCTTACTCTGCTCAGAAGATGTTCTTGTCTTTACCCTCCATCTTTGTTTTCAAGTGATCTTTAGCAAAGGTAGCTGTTTGTTCACTGTCTGATTTAATCATCTGACCCCTCCTTAAATATATTTCTTTTCCTATTCCATAAAAGAAAGTACTCCCTCGATTTACTTTTTTTATGACATCTCAAGGAGTCAATGGTAACAAGCATAAAATGAGACATTGTTCAACACATATAAGTGAATAAATCTAATTTTCAATGTAAATCTTATGTAAGTGCTGAAATTCAGCAGAATATAGTCAGGTTCCCCTGCCAGTAGCAGCAAGAGGTAAGGCTAATTTGGAAAATTATCCCGTGGAAAACCTCTTAGTTGGCAGCTACAGTAAGTGTCATTAAAATCTTGATACTTACCCTTTGAAAATAATTAATTTTACCTCTGTACTGAAAGCATTCCCTATATAGAGGCATTCCTGTGCCAGTGCAATAATCCTAATTAATTTCAGAGGGAAATTCAAAGCATTTTAATGGATATAAAATTTTCAACATAAGCAACTGACCTATATTTGCACACTTGTCTTTGTTAATAGCTTAATATTTTCAAATATCTTTTAAAATGTAGTTGGCAAAGAATGGCCATTCATAAAAGGATCCTCATTGTATTTCTATCCTCAAAGCATTCAAAAGAGAACAGTGAACTGAAAGTACTAAATGGGAACTATTAGTGAGGGAAAGATTAGATGTGTTAAAAAAATAGGAGAACTATCAAAAAATTAGGCCCATCTTAAATTTGGTAGCGTTATCAAGTAATGTCTCGTGCTCTGAAGTGCACATTTCACAGTAGTAATTTTTGGAATGTTCGAAAGTGGATGAAAAATTAATCAGCTGAACTATCTTGTTCAGAAAGTTTAAGCTCTTAATTAATTGTTGGACTTCTCTTAGTTTGTGAAGTGTTAATTCATTTGTGTATCTACTACAAATTGTTTGAGAAAGCCTAATTAAGCACTTAAGTGGACTTATATTCTTTTCTCACTATTTTTCTTTAGGAATGAAAACTAAACCTGATTAGAAAACAAACAACGTAATTTCATTACAATTCTGATTTCCTTCCAAATCTCAGCAATGAGAAAAGCAAACAAACCAAGAAAGTAAACCAGAGATGGAAGTTTCAATTTCATTAGAGTTATAAGTATCCCAATGATTAGCACTCCATACTAAATTTTAAAATTCAGAAAGCAGCAACTTCAACATGTATTTCCATTTTTCCTGAATATATATGTCCATAAACACTGTACAGTATCTATTAAAAAAAGAAGCCCTTAGTCATGTTGGACCTATTGTGCATCAAAAGTATTATTCTTCAGCTCTCCAACACCATCTGCACAGGATCTGCCAGGTTAGTGACCTGCTATTACACCAGATGGGTTTCTGTACAGAGAGAAAAACCCAAAACAATCATCAAGAAAACCCAGTAGAGCACTAGATGACATTCAAAAGGTCTTTTCTCTTGATCAAAGGAGAAGGACTGTGAGATACTAGACATATCAGGAAAATTGTGCCATCAAGGGTCAAGTTGATGGTTTGAATCAGACAAGACAGTGTCTTCAGTTTGCATTTACCACATCCTCTGCATCTTTTTTCAGGGTAGTGGGGCAGAGAGAGACCACTCTCCTCTCTAGCTTCTTTCTTTCCACCAAAAGCATGGATAACCAGCTGACAGAAATTTTGCCAGAGTTAAGGTATTTGCAAAAGAATTTTCATTTTAGATTAGCTAGGATTTTCTAGTTAAAAAAAAAAAAAATTATCAAAAGACTTCCGAGAAAATTTTTAGCCAAGAGGGAGTTAATTTCTACACTTTTAATTCCTAAAAAACATATTTATGACAAAATACTTATGCTTTTGTTGTTGTTTTTCTTGTACTATGACATCAGAATATAGTATTGGTATTTTAATGCCTTATATATTTGACACAACATGCTTGTAAAGTGCAATACTTTGACCTTTCCATCATGCTTAGCTTCATTTCATGTCAGTTCCCATTAATTCTTGTTTATAGTGTCAGAAAACAGATGATATGAAAGTTCTGGTAAAATTTAAGTAGGTATAAAAAGAAAACTTTTCATATTTTCTAGCGTTGGACACAAAGGTTGCAATACAAATACTTAGTGTAGGAAAATGCATCAGGCCTGCGAATTTCTAAACAGAGTAAAAGGAATTTGACCTTGGCCATCGCTACTGTGTAGCTGTGAAGATAAACTACTTGCAAGAGACTGAGAGAGAACAGAAGAAACAGAAGATAAAACACCTGCAAGAGTTTGTACAGAGACAGTAGCTTGTAACTGTGGCCAATAGATGATTGCTTGTATGCTATGTACACCAGTAATATTAGTGCACGTACTCTTAGAAAAAGTATAATTGTGTGAGTGCTTTGCAATAAACTGAGCTTTGCTATTAACTCATATTGAGTCATCGCTCTGCTCCGCAAGCCCACCTCCGCAACAACCTAGCATTCAAAATTTATTATTTCACTATTCCAAAGGAAACAGGCAAAGATACAAGGACAGTTTAATCTTTATGTGTCCATATAGAGTCCAATGTAGTTTCAATACGTTACCTGTAAAATGGGAAAGCTGTTGCCCTAGCACTGTTTGCTTGAAATTTGATTTTAAGGTGGAAAACTGCTAAAAGGTGGATAGAAGCAATTTAGAAATATTACAGAAAGTGTTATAGAAATATATAAAAAGAATAAGCCTTATGTTAAAAAAAAGGTAAATTAACACTTCTCTCAATACTACATCTGCCTGTAGAAATAACAACAAATGCCAAAAAATAATCAGAAGTGAGCGAGACCTTAACGTTCAAGCACTCATTTGAGAAGAAATTTATCAACTCCTTTATTTTCAGGGTAACAGCTACTCGATGCACTGCCATTTATGCCCATTGGTTTTGTCAGCAGATAACATGTGATGTAGGAAGAAGAGGGTAGTCCAAGGTGGACAACACCAAGGTTTTACTTTAGATGTGATTGTGAATCTGAAAGAAATGTGGCAGAGCACATCTCCAGGAAGCATGAGAAGAGTTATGATGAGAAAGAAAGAGAATGAGACAAAACCACTTGTTTATTTCATATCTGTACTTGCTAGATATTCAATGTCTGCACCAGAAATACCTTGACTACTTATCCTTCTGTAGATTATATAGGATGGCCTATTATAGATCATAACATATGAACAAATCCTTCACAGACTTTGTCTTGCAGTGTTTGACACATAACATATTAACAGGCTTCAAAAATGTTCTTCCCTGAATAAAAATTATTGTAGCTGTGAGGATACTGTTTCAGAAAAAAAAAAAAAAAATCTATACTCAAAATTAGAATGTTTAAAATGAGTTACTTTTGGTATTCTTAAAGGACAACAAGAACTCAAATAATTAATTCTATGTATGAAAGAAAGATTTTCTCTGCTGAACAACCTTCCAACCAGTTAACTATTAATGGATTTTAAATAGTCAGTAACTAAAATCTCTATCTAACAAACAGAAGGGAAAAAAAAAATAAAAAAAATACAAAAAGCTTTTCTTGAATTTCATTTAAGCATTTCTGTAAAGATTAAAATAATATAAAAAAGGATTTGAGAGCAAAAATTGTTAGGAATGCAGATTTTCACTTAGAAAATTATTAAATTTAATTTCAAACTCCACGATAAAGTAGACATCAATTTTTTGGAAGACTGCTTTCTGAAACGATGTCATAGAGTTATTTTGTATAACCTGCATTTCAGCTGTCTGTAAGCTGCTGGATGCCAACAGACCTAGTTCTTTGCACAGTGCTAGAGAAAAATTTTCTATCCTGAGCATCTAAACTTTGGCACAGGAATACAGGATGGAGGTTCAATGGTTAATTCAATCTGAACAGAAACAAAGGTGCTCAACACACCAAAATTGTAGTCGCATTCTGAGACCTGTAATTGGGCACTTACATTAGAAAATTGCTCCAGAGAAAATCACCAGAAATGTGAGAAATTCCAGGAAGAAAATTAGCTGATAAAGTTTTACCCACTTGTTAAATTCTCCACAGTTTAATCTATTTTTATTGTGAGATTAATCCTAACGTAAGAGATAAAAAAATACCTTGTGTATGTTCTTTTTCTCCATTCAAATTAGGTCTGATTAAATTATGATTACTTGAAACGAACTAATTTGACATAATTCTGAAAATAATTTCTAGCCATTGGCTTATTCTTAAAGGTAATTAGTATTATTTAAGTTGGACACACACAAAAAATACCCCTCCAAAACAAACAAACAAACCAACTAACAAACAAAAACAAAACTAATCAAGAAAAACAAAAACAAAACCTGGAAAAACACACACAGCATACTTTAAGTCCCCAAGTGAATGGTGCAAAATGTAAATTTACATTTTCAGCACTTCTCAAACTTCTTTTTACCTTAAAATGAATTATTATATTTTCTTCAGTTACATTAAACACACACTACAAAGATTTCTCTTATAAAAACATTGAATGTAGTCTTTAGTATCTCGTTTTTAAGCAACATATTGCTTCAGGTGATACTAATGTGTATTATCTTTATTACTATGACAGCTGTGTGCAGTTCCAGATGATTTTTCCACACACATTCATCTGAACTTTGCCACTAACAACATGACCAAACTAATAAACGTATGATGACAAAGTCAAAAGATAATATTAAGATGAAGTCCAATAAGACTTCAGACTGACAGTGGCTCACTTCTCATAAGCACTGGTGGATTAGCCTGGCATTCAAAGCTGAATCCATCTGTAGATTCATCTCGCCATATTATTCAGCTATGGGGAGAAAAATACAAATGAGTATGCAGACTTGGTTGGAAAGCAGAGATTAAAACTGGGGCACATCACATAAATCCAGATACAGCATAATCACAGCAGAAAAGAGATGAGAAAGGTGCAACCACTCAAATTTTTACTTAACACTCCAGAACAATTTTGTGTACAATGCTCAGTGCCACACTCCCATACTGTGGCAATGGGATGCAGTGGTAGCTAACTTGGGCTAAAGCAGGTATATCCACACCATTTTTAATCACATGTGAACTGCAGGGCTGACACAAAGTTTACAGAGGAAAGTGCACAATGCTACTGAGACATAAGTCTGATGAGGAACTCCACACTTCTCAGTAACTGAGCAGATCATCCTTTTGGAAGCAGCAACAACTGATTATACGAACTTATTTGTTGCTCAGACAAAGCATGAACAATGCACACTCCTCTAAATATAGTTGTGCCTTTTTGTTCAGGTCTTGCATTTGCAAACTTTGCAAATGTCTAAACCTTCAAGCTGTAGGTATGACTTTTAAAAGTGCACAGATGTGTCTTTAGAAGTGTAGAAAGTGCTGGACCATTTAAGAGCAGGAGTATCACTACTTTGAGGCTACCTTAAAACAGCAGAACACTAAAATAACACTATAGCTGATACCGAAAAAGAAAGCCTAAAAACCTTCCACAGCAAACAAATAAACCTTTATAGTTGAACATTAGAGCACAGATTAGTATGTTATTACTCTATCTAATCCACTTTTTTTCTTTGTTCTTTCAGCACCACTGTTCTCAGAATATTTCTGTTCAAACTGTCTCAATATTCAGCAATGCACTTAAAAGCATTGCAGCATACCAACCACCACACAAAGATGGAAGGATCCATGTTTTGATCATAACACAACTGTCAGTGATTGTTAGTTGGATTTTCTCCATTGGAGATTTTATTGAGTCTCTCTGACTGACATAGGGCTGAGATTAATTCCTGGTCTTTCCATGACTCATCTGAACCTGCCTCATCTTATTAGCATTCAGTCATATCTCCATGAATTCTGTGCCACTGAAGGCAACAGGAAACAAGAGGAATGAGTTTCCTTCTGAAATCACCAAGCTTGAGGTGAAATTGCCACCAAAATTTCTAATCACAATGGGCATTACTTTTAATTAGCTATTTTCTGCATTGCACTTTGGTATAAAATGGTATGTTACTGCAGAAAGCTCCCCAGTAACTACATTTTTACTTAGTATAAAATGCCCAATATCTATGGTCTCGTTTCTTGCCTTATTGTCATCCTGGATGTTTACTTTCATGAAGAGTAAAACATTTGATTAGCTGTGATACTTTGCTAATAATTTAATCAAGTACTACAAAAAATAGTACATATTTCATAACCACTTAGAGAGCAAGCATATACTAACCTGCACCTTGTTCAAAAAATTTGACAGATGAAAACCTGAACTTTGATTACCTGAATTCTTATTATCTGGAAACAAAAAAGGTTTATAGAATAAATTGTCACAGCCTTTTTTTTTTTTTTTTTTTTTTTTGTGAATGACCTAGTCAAGAGTTTCAGCAAGACTTTAATTATTTGTAGCAATAAAAATATAGTATTAAATATGGAAATTTCAATTACTTACATTGATCTTCTTAGGTAAATAAAAAGGCTTAATTTCTGTTTTGAAAAATATTTGGCTGAATTACTTTTATAAGAAACCAAGTGTTTTACATATTTGCTGAAGTAACTGTAGGCATCTTCATGTAACTTCTGCATCACAAGTCACTCTAGACAAGGTATTTTCTTCTTATGAGAGCATATATGCTTTTGAGACACACGCAGGACAATCCAAGTGAAAGTCATCTTCTAGCCTTTGAATGAGGTATTTGCCTGTAACACACCAGTGTCTCAAAGGCTTTGTCTAAATATCACATGCACAAAGCTATCCCAGTGTGGGAAAAGTGTTACGAAAAGTTTGATTTCAAGAAGTATCTGTAATGAAGACTGAAGTACTGGCATGACACTAGGGGGAAAACAAGTCAACTTCAAGAAAGCTCTCTAGCAGTAAAGGAAGCTGCAACCTGTGCTGCAAGTGTTGGGAGGACTGAGAGCTCCAGCCATATTTTGGTAACACAGGGCAGCTGCTGCAGTGACTGGAGGAGGGATGGCCTTGGCTGTTCTCATTCACCCACTTGCAAAACTACAGTTTGCCTTTGATTTCCATCTTTGCACCCTTTCACCTAGGCACTAGGAAGCAGCTGCAGCAATGAATCTCCCTTTCTTCTTGTGGGTTGTTAAATGCTCTTGCACCTCACAAACTGTGAGGCAGCTCAGTCCTGATGAAAGTTATATAACTACCATTTAAAAAGAATTTTAGGGGGAAATATGCTGTACTGGAGAGGATTCTTATCCATGAAACACCCTGTTGCCCCTCTTCCAGCCTGGACACTGGAGAATTTTCCTTCTTTGTGTTCTTTTCACAAAGAGAAAATCCTACCTTTAGAGTCAATGTATTCAGCCATGAATGCTCCAAATAGAGCTCCATGCATATAAGGCTGTCTCAGCATTCCTTGCACACTTTCCGGGTCCTAGTTGATCAGGTATCTGACCCCTTCATACAAGCTATTCCTTAACTGCACTTAACTATTTTGGAGACTATCTAGTACCTACCATACATACAAAAATGTATTTCAATATAAATTTCAATGTTTATTTTATTATCTCTTCTCTGTCAGACTCAATGGCACAAAACAAATACAATTTAGTACATGCTTAGTGCAATATATATCAGCTAGGTGAAATGCAGTATGAAAAAAGAAGCATCTTCAAGTACTTAAATCATGCTTTCTCCTTCCAAAATTCCACAGTGTTCTGTGGGATTATAAGTTTTTTCTCCTATTTTGAAATTCTCAAATTTAAACATTTTTTAACTGCTGAAAAAACTGCTGGGATTAAGTATATTGCTTAAAACCTTTAATTTTGCCTAAATTTTCCTGTCCTGAATTTTGGTAATGATTGTCTGAAAAGCAGACAAAAAAGCAAGACAGATCTGTTAGAAATATGGTTTTCAGGGGAGCTATTTACACAGCAATAATTATCATATAAGCTTAGAATTTTTTTCCTTTATCTTTTTTTGTTTTGATTCATTCGATCTGATGATGGATTTGGGTATGAATTACATCAATTAAGTGACTACAAAGATTGCAAATAACAGTCTTACGCAAATATCATTAATAATGTCAAAGAATTTTCTACATCACTAACCATTTTTTCTAAATAAGGAAATAAATTAATGGAAGCATCCATTGGCTGATGTCTATTCTATACACTTGTTTAAGGCTACACAAATGGATACTTTCATTGTTATAGCTTTCAGAAACCTAACCGCATCGTGAATTCCATTTGCTAAGTGTAGAAACATGCCACAAGAGCTCTGCATTCATAGATGTATAATGGCCTTTTCAGTGCACAATGCCAATGTCACCCAGTTGTCTGCAAAACAGGCAACAGCCTTTTTCTAGCCTGAGCCAAGGACTGTCAGGCTGCCATTGCAGACTCCCATAATGGCTTCTATTCCTCCAGCTTGGCTTTCTATATGCACATGCAAGCTGTTCTCTCCTCTATTTCTTAAGTAATTACTGTCACTTAATTAATTTAATTACAGCTTCAAAGACTCACACCTCCACCTCCCAAATCATCAGCCTACACGTGGGTAGCCCAAGTACTTATTCGAGGGAAGCAGATGGTTTCACTCTCCAACTATTCATGGGTATTTCTGCTGAAAGAACTCATTGTAAGCTGCACTGTCACCTACTCTTGCATGAGATGGATCCAAACATTTCTAATACATAATCCTGCATGGTTTATTTTGATTTGCAAACACAAAAGATTACACTGTTACATCTTCTCTCACCTAACTCCATGGAAATTTGGGGAAAATGGACAAGAAAATAAACCCAAACATTGCAGGGTTTTAATTCAACAAAATTGCTGCTCTTCATCTCTTGCAGTAATTTGGGAGCATCACGCTTCTGTGCTTTTCTATAGATCAATAAACAAAGGGAAGGGGGAAACAGTACAACCAAATTGTATCTCACGTGAAACATCACACCAGCAATACATTTCAGAGTTGTCTGAAAACCTCAATCTCTATGGATCATTTACTCTCTCTTTTCATGGGTCCTTTTCAATAAACTGTTGCATTAAACTCTGAAAATATGTTGAAAAACAGTAATACAATTTCATGTATCACTGTGCTGATGCAAATCTGTAGTGGAAAGGTTGTGAGAGGATTTAATAAGTACACATATAGTGCTAGTAGCAGCTAATATATAACAGTTGAATAGCAGTCAGTGAAAGATTTGACAGCTCATTTATTGTAAATAATTGCTGTTTTTTATGGAATACACTTCCTTTTCATATATAATGTAGAGACCTAGAAATAATTACATAGCATTGTATTTCTTCTTTGCTGTTGTTAAATGATTTTTTTTGTGAGTTTGGTATTGTTTCAGGTTTGTTTTTGTTTTTTTTTTTTTTTTTTGTAAAAATATACAGTAGTTTTAATGAAGTACAGAGTGAAACTAACATATTGACCAGTGATAGAAATTCTCTCAGGCTGAGCAAATGCAGCATAATGTCATTTTGAACTAGCAACAATATAGAAAAGACTTTGTTGGAGTGGCCTTTATTTAAAGATCATTTATACACTCTATGGGCTATTGTTGCAGAAAGTAAACACACATGTCACTAGAACCAGACAAGTATTTTTCTGTTCAGAAGAGTTAAGCTGTACAGAAATTTTGTTATTAAGAAAGTTGTATAACATTAAAAGTTGTTCATACTTAATACATTTGTTAGTTAAACCTGTAGGGATTTTGTTTCAATTAATCTTAATTATTACTTTGAACTGGAATATATTGCATTAATGAATTTTTTAAAATCATTTTAAAAAATTTTAAATGTATTTTAAAGAATACATTTTAATATGAAGCTATATCAGAAAAATGGTAATATAGAAAATGGTAAATAAAATATTGAGTAAACTGAGTGTAGCTCTACTACAGTAGTTTTAAACTGCATTAGTTAAATATTAAATGACTGCAAAATTCACAAGACTTGTCATAGTAACTTTCATGGCCCACCCTTGGGTAAAACTGCTAAATAGCTAACAATAACAGTTACAAAATTGTTAGCAATAGCTGAAAATAGCTAACAATAGCTAGTAAGGTAGAAAAGTGAGCATAATTTGTCTGTGTGAATAAAGACAGCCTGAGAAGGTATCATCCCAAAACTGATCCAGGTGATGACAACCATCATTAAACAGTACCAAATTAATTACAAAGACAGCATTCAGGGAAGTCAGCTTGAAAAGAAATACAAAAGTAGGATGAAAATTTGTAATACCAGGGATTGATAATGGAATGCAAAGAGCAGCAGCCAAATCTGGCTATGACATGCCAAAAGTCATCTTGCTGATGCCACAACCACTCCATAGACCAGACAGCAACACCCCCACTGGATGCTAGCAAAAGCCTGCAGCCAGCTGGTGGGCTGACAGTTTGGGGTGTTCCAAGGAGGGTTGATTTCTCATAGCGTGTCTAACAGATTTTGGGCAGTGGTATGCCCTGTACACATAAAGCTGGAACAGCCATGCCTTCCAAACTTGCTTTCCCATAAGGGGGGAACATGTCCTGTGTGTTTCTATGGATGGGCAAGTACTGAAACATTTGGGAATTATTTACAGAAGAGTGTTTAGAAATTTGTACCTGTTTATTAATATTTTGTATTTTGATTCATCTGTTGGATTGATGCTGTTGATCCTGCATATCTACTTCACTGATTGTCAGTTAATTAAATGTCATTAATAAATCAGTAAACTGCTTCAATATTGTGAACTGAGAATTTTCCCCTCTGAGAATCCATTTGTGGTGACATTTGTCATACATTCTAGGAAAGATTCAAATACCTGAAAAATTGTACTCACGTAGTATGATCAGTCAGTGGGCTGTGCTGCTCTTGCTCAGGGTAGAGATTTGCCCCTCTTCCAAGTTTCCACTTGAAGATGTTTGTGGTATGTATGGAGTAAATTCCTGACATCTGTTCCAAGGCTGGTTGATGCCATCCACATTGGGTTTTGTCTTCAAAGTCACAGACTTCCATAACTTAAGAGATGAACGGTTAATACTTCATGTTTATATAAAAATTGAAAATCAGTAGCTAATCTTACAATAGAGTAAGTAACATGGAAATAAAAAGGATTTCATTTATAGTACCCATGAATATTTGCACAGTACTAACATGTATAGTTTTTCCTCTATAGATAAAACATCAATTTTCTATGATCTCTATTAGACAGATTCTAATTTTGGGAATATACCAATTCTCACCTCAATATCTACCTTCATATGTGTTCTGACCAGATTTCAGGTCAGAAATCTAAAAAAAAATTTCTAAAAATCTGTCATGTGATATACATGGAAACATCTGTGAAATTTGTCAGCTGCAAATCTCTGAGCTGCCATGTGGTCCTTTCTTCAGTCCTGTAGACTGATGACATTAGCAAATCATGACGCATTGTGTACATGATCCAAGCTGAGTCTAGTCACTCCCCAGAACTTTGAAATAAATTATTATACCAAAGTTCTAACTG
The DNA here is from genome assembly GCA_035221455.1 of Xenops minutus. Classification (NCBI taxonomy): domain Eukaryota; kingdom Metazoa; phylum Chordata; class Aves; order Passeriformes; family Furnariidae; genus Xenops; species Xenops minutus. The sequence goes on from JAWWEE010000074.1 coordinate 18,732,593, forward strand.
ACTGCTGTGAGAATGATGCAAGGGAAATGAGAAATTATTATAACCCATGAAGCTTAAATATTCCATCAAGAAATCATAGTTTGTTCAGAGGATGTGCCTGATGCTTCATTTCTTAAAAGCTAAAAATGGTAGACTAAGGACAGAGGGAGTTTTAATTTAAAGCTTATATATCCCCAGCAATTAAGGAAACTTAATGGGGATATATAAGCCAGTGTGATGTCATGAGTTGTCTATATAAAGATTTGTGATGTTTCCTAAGCATTAAGTGTTTATTCCCCTTTTTAACATGCTTCATAAACACTATGTTTCAAGAGCCTCTGAGAAAGATAACACTTTCCTGCAAACATTTTTCTCTTTCAGTCAGGATATACTTAACTCCTACTCCAGCACTGTCATTTGAATGATAAATTGCTATCTTAGTGATGAGAGACCTCATGTAAAGGTGTATTCTCCAGAGTATTTTTCTTGCTCAGAAGGAAAGGATGTTTTGTAACATCATGCAAATTTTTGAGTGGAAAAATAAGTTCTATTCAGAGGGTTCTGCATTTATTTTTCAGGGCAAGGTTTCAATACTTTGTGGGGTTTTCACACTATAGGAAACTAGACAGTGATATTTATATATCAGATTCATTTCTTCCAGAGTAATTTCCAAAAAAGAAATAGACATAAGGAATCTAGTGTTACTTTTCCTCACTGAGCCCCAGCCCTGAGGGAGGTAATTGAGTTCCCTACACAATGTGTAATGAATTCAGATTTTTGATCTTCAATGACCATAATTTTGCTTGCAAAGGCTGATGAGGACCCTCTCTAGATGTTTCTCCCCCTCACTAATCAGCTTCAGTAAAGTAGCACTTTCAAGAGCTTTGAGGCAAAAGAAAGTAATTAATATCTTCTAAAGTGCTGTAATGTGAACTGCTGCAACTCAGAAGCAATCAACAATTGTCTTAGACCTTTATGGACAACATATGGGGACCTTGTCCCTTGTCCCACTCCCAGTGTTCCCATCTGACTAACAGAGCCTTTTCAGACTGAAACTCACTTCTGTGTGGAATAAGCTGAATCTCACAATCATTGCTGCTGGTGAAAATACTTTGTATGAAAAAAACCCCTTCAACCAAGAAAACAAACCCCATATTTAATAAATTAGGTAAAAAGTGGATCCAATTCTCCCAGATGTCCACCCCAAACATGAGACTGTAAAGTTATTCTCTCTTCCAGTCTGGACTAGCAAGCATTTTAAGAAACTATGCTCACTTAAAATTGTCGTGTATAGCTACCAATCATTAGGGAACTGAGGATTCCTTCCCCTGCCATGTTTCAGTAGTAACTTGAATCGAAATGTCAAATCTGAATTGTAAGGCAGAAAGTGCATATCATTTCAGATTCCCATGTAAAGAGCAAAATGTTATTATTTTACTGGGGAAAATCATATTAAAAGTGGCATCTTGGTGTGAATATCAAATTCCAAAGGTAAATGCAGAGCAGCTAAAGCAATGTGTTTACCATCCAGAAACAAGTTAACAAAGTACAAGATTCTGTACACTCACCACAAGCTGATTCATCAGATTTATCAGAGCAGTCAGGTCTAAAATCACACTTCTGGGTCATCTGGATGCAATGGCCAGAGGCTCTGCAGACAAATTCCTTCTCTGTGCAGTTGTTCTTAGGGAATGTGGCAGGAACTGAAGTTCCTGAAGTAGTTGTAGAGACAGTGGGCAAGTTTCCTTGGAAAAACAAATCAACAGAATGTTGAGTGCCTGGATCGTCATTCTAGCTTCATAATGATTTCTCCCCTTGCCACTCCCAGCCTTTGTAAAGGGTATAGATTTACTGGAAACATGCCTGGACAGTTGAGTTGAATTACTTAAATGCTGCTCAGCAGGAGCTAAATTGAACATTTCCTCAGTGGAAAGCACTAGTTTTGTCATGCCAGCCAACCACGATCCATACAGTCTTCGATACTTGCAGAAATTTATTTACACCTCTTGCCTGTCTTTCAAATTTGGATTAACAGAGTGAGTCATTTCAAAAAATTAATGTCACCAAGACAGAAAAACAATCACAGAAACTTATTTTCCCTGTGAACCAAGGCTAACAGATTTTTCTAATGATAATGGCTTTTTTTTTAACATGTCTATTACTGCAAGTGACTGTGGAAATTACTATGTAACCTTCTTACCTTGTAAATTCATCACTGAAAAAAATTCTTTCCGCATTAGAGAAATTATTCTGAGGTCATCACCTTGTTCCACTGTCTCCTTTGTGTTTAATTCAAACTCATTACCACTTCTTTCAAATCAATTGTCTTTTCTTTTACTCCTATACTTTATGATGTACCTTTCTTCAGGCTTACTCTCATTACTTGAAAACCCTTGTTATTATGGTCCATAAAAGGAACTTTCATTATAAAACTTCTTTTTAAAATTTATTATTGAACTTATTAGCTGTACTGAACAGTGCACCTGAGCATTACACCTGAGTTAATTAAAAAGTGCACATGAAGACTTTTTATATTAAATGTGTCTGGGACAGCAAGGAGGGTTGGGTTTTTTTCCCCTGAAGCCTGGAACACTAGGATTGATAATATATTGCCCACGAGCAGGAGCCACTTCTATTTTAGAAGGTACAAAGCAAATCTATGACATTGAATAAATTACACTTCAATCAAATGAGTAACATAATATCCTAGGACTCAAATAGAAGACTTAGGGGAAGGAACTTCTGAAGGAAGAATTGTTTGAATTAATAAATTAATCTACAGCTCATAATAATACCAAAACCCCTATTGACCAGAAATTTTTAAATCTAAATGCCACAGTGAAGTCTCTGATGGTAATCCATTGGTACAGGAGGAGAAATTTTTAAGTACCATAACCTTCACTACACCTGAGAAGAAAGGAGGATCTGATATTTTCTCTATTTTGAAACAATTAATTTTCAATAGTTTATGAAATACCATTTGGTCCTGAGCAAGCATAATTGAATAGCCTTTGGTTAGGACATTCAAATAATGTATTAAAGCAGTACATCTCTAATATTATCTATGAGAGACTTTACCACCAAGCCCATCTCTTGTTGGTCAGTATTCGATCACTTAAAGTGGAATAAGAGCAATTGGGCAGCTAGTGATTAATTCTAGGGCGCAGGGACATAGAAACTCTGCTTTTTCAACCTGATCCAACTTGTCTTAAATATGATGGAATATGCCATAACTGTTGCCTATTTTTCAGGCAGTTCCCATACTCCTGTTTTTTGGTTGCTGAGATATTTTTATGGCATGAAGGAAATAAAATAAAAGCAGGACCCTGGAGTGTCTGAAAAATTGCTCTCAACACTAAAAACATTTTTAAAATATACAGAACACAAAACTCAATTCCTGACACCCATTATACTTGAGTATTTTTATTTTTCAAAAAAAAAAAAAAAAGAAAAAAGCTTTGTTTTTCTTATTTGTTAATTTTGAATCTCTGACCCTCTATACTTTTCAAATTTATTGTTTAATTTAGTGCTTCTCACAGTATCTTTCTTAACAAAATGTCGAGCACTACTCTGGATAAACACATCATGGGCTGAGTGAGCAATTAGCTCATGGGTCGAGCACAGAGGGTAATAGTGAATGGTGTAACATCAGACTGGTGACCTGTCACTAATAGGGCTCCATCTTAGGCTCTGTGCTCTTCAACACCTTCCTAAATGGCTTGGACACAGGACTGAAAGGTATACTATGCAAGTTTGCAGATGACACAAAACTGGGAGGAGCTGTTGACTCCCTGGAAGGCAGGGAGGCCCTGCAGAGAGACCTTGACAAATCAGAGGGCTGGGCAATCACCACCATATGATGTTCAACAAGGGAAAGTGCTGGATTCTGCACCTGAGATGGGGCAACCCCAGATGTTCATAAAGACTGGGGAATGAGATGTTCAAGAGCAGTGCCATGGAATGGGGCCTGAGGACATGGTGGATGGCAAGTTGAATGTGAGTCAGCAGTGCCCTGGCAGCCAGGAGGGCCAACCCTGTCCTGGGGGGCATCTGAAAAAGCATTGCCAGCCCAGTGAGGGAGGGGATTGTCCTGCTCTGCTCTGCACTGAGGCGGCCTCACCTTGAATATTGTGGGCAGTTTTGGGTGCCACAATATAAAAAAGATATTAAGCTATTAGAAAGCATCCAGAGAAGAGCTACAAGGATAGTTGCAAGGCCTTGAGGAGTAGCCGTATGAGGAGTGGCTGAGGTCACTTGGTCTGTTCAGCTGATGAAGAGGGGAGACCTCGTTGCATTTACAATTTTCTTGTGAGGGGAAGAGGAGGGGCAGGCACTGATCTCTGCTCTGTGGTGACCTGAGGGAATGACCTGAAGCTGTGTCAGAGGAGGTTTTGCTTGGATGTTAGAAAAAGGTTCTTCACTAAGAGACTGGCTCAGTGCTGGAACAGACTCCCCAGGGAAGTAGTCACAGCACCAAGCCTGACAGAATTCAAGTGGCATGTGGATCATACTCTCAGGCATATGGTGTGATTCTTGGGAATGATCCTGTGTAGGACTAAGCATTGGAATTGATGATCCTTGTGGGTCCCTTCCAACTCAGCATATTCTGTGAAAATTCTCTTTCATAACTAATTTGAAAATATTTAAGGATTGTCTGATTAGTTCTTCTAAGATTTTCTTCCTCAAATATAAGCCATAACACATTAACTGAATATTTAAAAAAAAAAATTATAATCAAAATGTTATAATAAATACTCTGCACTGTATAAAGTTGCTAAAAAGTGAGATAACTATCTGCAAAACAATACACACAGTATTCCTAGTAGATATAATTATATTGACAACTTTGGAGCAGCAAAAATGCATCTGCTATTTTAGTGTTAGTGCTAGGATACTGATATTCAGACACTGTTCTAAATCATTTGCTGTCCTACAGCCCTACCATGACTTTACATGAACTGTCACATCATATATAACCCTCTAATGCCCGTTGCAGCTAACAGCAGTCCTCTTAAAATCCGTTCTTTGATGGAGGGTCTTGATTTTGGTGTCTTGAAGTACACGTATTTTGGGATATAATATTTTACAATTCTGTAGACATTACCCTTGGTAACAATGATTTCTCAGGACAGATTGATCTATAATCTGAACTATTTGTGTGCTGTCATGTGAGACCAAATGGCACAGTAAATACATTAACAATTATGGAGGGGAGATAGAAGGCTATAATTGGCTGAATGAAACCTTAGTTTGTTTAGAAACAATTAAGTTTCTTTTTCCTTCTAAGAGTCAAGACCTGAACAAGTTTGGAAGTTATACTCTTCTCACTGAGGATCTCTTTTGGACCTTACATACACAGCAGAAACTATTTTGTGCTGACACCTGGATTTGAGTGTCTGAGAAGCAGGGAAACAAGTCTGAATTTTTCTTGTCAGACATGAGTCACAGTTTGATCTGGGTTTTGCTTTTCTAGTAGCAATATTTACAAATAACAGCAATGAATCAAGTCACAGCTAGGAGATGTACACTTCAGCTCTTACCGTTGTAGAGAGTACAGCCTAGAAAAGACATGTCATCAAGTCCAATGTCTCCAGTGAAACCATCTCCTACAGTACCTTTCACCAAGATCTAGGGAAACAAGGATTACAAAAGCATTTTTCAGTGTGTAGTAGATTTTCACTATTCATTAAATATTTCATATGAATTGATAGTGGAGTCATTTTCCATGTTTCACACTTAAAATGAAATGAAATTTATTCTAGGGGATACATTCTATTTAGAGACGCTTTACGAAAGAGACTAATTATTATCAGCTTTCACTGGTGGTTACATTAATCACTGTGAACCATAACAGAATGGTTAGCTTCACAATGGTGTAAATTCACTGAAATATCATTGCGATATAAAATGATGGCAAGACATTATCATAAGTGGCATATTATGATTAGCTTCTTTGGTACTTATTGCAATAACATTCATCATGTTTAAATATAGCAACATCCATTTGAGTAAATTATAGACTCTTATACAAACCCCAGTGTGATGAAAACAATTAAGGAGGTTACAGAAGAGCTGTGTAACCTTTAAAAAAAAATATTCTGCTATTTCATTAGAGTTGTCAATGCTGTATTTGTTCATTTTCTCATTTTTGTCTGCTGACAAGGAATGGGAGAGGTTAGTGTTGTGAAATACTCTCTGGAACACTAAATAAAACTCTTTTCTTCTGACTGTTGCTGAGTGGTAAATATCCAAGCAGATGATTATGGAAAAAATTACTAACAATATGCTTAGCTTAACTAATTGATAAATCCCTATTCATAGAAATAACAAAACCTTCTCAAACCACCCTATTTTAAAAAAGGTAAATGTAAGTTTCTTCTGATCCAATGGAGTTCAAATGTTTTTTTTTTTGCCATTTTTTAAATACTTATGTCACATACTGCACACACACAATCCAGCTTCCAGATTATTCCGAAACACTGCACAAAATTTCAAAGATTTTTTTCGCAGTTTGTTCTTCAGATAAATAGAAAATTCCTACAAAGGAATAAAGAGAAATAGTGGCAAAAATATGGCAGTACTGCTACCCAGTACTGTCAGTTCTAATATTTCTGTTGCAATTTACTTATTTGCAATTTTTCTGCAATTCTAAAATTGAATATGAGTAGTAGATTTATTACTGATCCTAACATCACCAGAGAAAATAAAAATTATTACACTTCATTTATACATGATGCCCATTAGAAAAAATAAGTAAGTATGCTAAAAGAAGCATGTCCCTTCCTATGGGTAGGCTCAAGATAGGTTATTTTAGCAAATATATCTGATGTCAATGACAATAGTAAATGACAGCATTGCTTCTTACTTCTCTCATCTCAGTAAGGGATTCTTATTTTTGTGTCAGAATACCCAGAAATATTCTTTACAATATTACCCCAGTCTTTTGCTTCCTGTTAAGATCAAACTGGGAGCAATGCTATTATATTGGTACAAATAGCAGAAAAAAAGGCTAGAAACAGGACAAAGCAAAACATCTCTTATTTGGAAATGCCATGAAAGAATATTCATTATTCCAAGATGACAAAGCTCCTTCCAGTGTAATTTGGACTGGCAAACACACTTTATATGTACTTTTGAATTTGCTTTCAAAGCATGAAAGATTGACTTCTAATAATTAATTACTAATTAGCTAAAATTCAGACAAAGAGACAGAGAGTTTGTTCACTAACACAATTATTACTAAGATAAAACCAGGTGCCCTCAAAACTAGACTAATTTTCTTCCCTTGAGAAAGTTGCACTCATGCAACTTAGGCAGGAATGTTGATAAAGAGACTAAAAACATCCAAAGCTAGTGGTGGCAGGACACAATTCCGTAGGGGTAATTGAATTCAGAATACCTCTGAATTGTTAAAATGTTGATTATGACTGTATTGTGTAAAATCTCTGCACCCAAATTATTTTTTTTTCATTTATTTATATGCTTGGGGAGTCTGATGTTTGGCATATTGCATGAATTCATTAGCAACATAGAAAATGTAACAGAGATGTAGATATAGACTTAAAACTGAAAATAAGACCAATTTATGAGTTAGTGCCTCAATATGGTATATAGTCTCTCTGCACCTGTGGTTAAACATTGACCACTTAAATTAATTTGCCAGTTGTAATTCTGCAAACTTCATAAGGTATTATTAAACAATCTCCAGGGAATTCATCCACCATGAAGCTCATTTCACATCTCATTTATTATTTGAATGAGTATAAATAGTTCCAAATTTCTTGTTATCAGAACTCTAGAGATCCAGTCTCAAAGAAATCTATAAAGGTAGCAAAAGGTATTCTACATAAAAAAAAGAGGGGGAAAAAACTCCATGAAAAAAAAACTGTATGAGAAGGACAGTCTATATAATATAAAAGGAATGATCCCTTAAGATTTAGAACAAAATAGGCTTTTGAAGGGTAAAGTAACATTGTGACAACTGTTAATAAAGAAATTACAACGGGTAATATTATTCTACACTAATGTTCCATTTTTACAGCAGTGTTAATTTCTGGCAATGGCCAGTTCCCACTGAGTGTTAGCAAAATAAAATCTTAATTTCCATACAACCATAGCTTAAGATGGAATAGAATTCATTTCAAAAACTGTGATGTATTCAAATTTCTAAAGATTTCAGGATGTCTAGGAAATAGCGGTATTAATTTTAATGTATTTAAAACTAGTAATTTATCCAAACAATATCTCAAATTTGTCACAGGAGATGTCAACAGTATTACTTAGTCATTTCATTAGTAGTTTGAGCATGCTAATTTTGGTTAGGTTTGCTATGATTATTTCTGGCAAGAAATCATATGATTTGCATTGAAGAGGAAAGGACAACCAGACAAATGGATAATAGTGCAATCACTGACAAATCCCTTTGTCATCAAAAAACTTTTGCTTTATCTTACTGAAATCAAACGCAGGATTGAAATTAATATGCGTTTCACTGAATGTCTCTGAAGCAAACTACTCCTATGTTTTAATGCTAGGGATAGATAAATTTCCAATAAATTTCATCAAGAAACATAAAAAATCCCTTCTGAGATGATGGAACCTTTGTAATTATAGACAAAGGACCAGTCAAAGAACTAAGCTTCAAAACTCCTTTTTATCAAGATATCTTCACTCAAAGATCATGCCACAATAAGTCTTCACTGTAGGATGACTTTTTTTTTTTTCCAGAATAGGTGAACACATTCCTATTTCTATAAAAATATCACAAGAAGTACATAAAAAAAAGAAAAAAATTACCAAGAAAACATTATTTTTTCAGAAAAATTTTCAATTAAAAAAAATCTGAGACTTTTAGATTTAATTTTGACTTTTTGAGTAGTTATTAGTTCATATCAAATAAGACTTATTGACTTCTTTGATAAGTGGACTTTGCTAATTTATTCCTCCCTGGTTTTGTTTCTCTGCCTCCTCAGCTGCAAAGAAATAGGCACTGTGGGATCTGAGATGATTTCCTAAATCTCTCATCTAGATGTCAAGTCGTTGCATCCTGACACATGTACACCTGTGTACCTTCTGTGACACAGTTTCTCTTTGGGAAAAAAACCCTGGGTGGATAGGCAGAAGGGTTGTCACAGCATGTTTCCAGCTTTCACCCTCATAAGGGGAATGACTAAACACTATTATGTGCTGCCTGGAACCCTTGTGCCCCAAAGGCAAGCACAAGTGGAGACCATCAGCTTTTGGAAAGATTATCAACATTGGGTCACCACAAAATTTTAATGATACAGATAGAAAAGTTCGAGATCCCACTGCCTTTCTTCAAAGCCCATCAGCCCCTTTCTTTTTTGACCATTGAAAATGCTTTAGAAATTAATGTCTGAAGACTTCAGAAGTTGAAATAAAGTCCTTTCACAAAGTTATCCAAATGAATTGTTACCAATGTTCTTAAGGTTATACACATCAAATATGAAAAATCTTGTGTGAAATATTTGATGTTTTACAGTGCTTGGTTTTATAAGATACTGAAAAATGCTAGTTCTAGTTCAGTAAAGCACTTTATCACACTTCACTACAAGCTTGTGAACCCTCATGCTGATTTATGATGTTTTTCAAAGCATTTCTCTAAAGTGCAGGGATTAATCACAATTCTATCCTGTTTTAGACTCTTTGGTGATGTTAGTGGGACTGCTGACAAGCATAATATTAATAACTGTTTACATATTCTGGGAGTCTTTACTTTGCTGTATTAAGGCCACAAAACTTCACTCAAGAGAAAAGATCCTGTTTTCACTCTGTAATATTAGCACTGGAAGAATTATTGCAGAAGTATTATATTTTCAGTGCCTAAAAATTTCTGAGATTCTAGGTTTATAAAACAATATGATTAGCCTGCCAACTTGGGAAACTTTTATATAGCAATTATAATGATAAAGATATATTTATAACTATAAAATTATATTTAATTTAATGGCTATTTTTTAATTAATCTGCAAAGATATGGAAGTCTTCCTTCTTTTTTCCCAAACACTGTTTCCCCCAGACATTATAAGGAAGGAAGGAAGGAATTAAATGAGTAAATAAATAATGGGTTTCGGGCTGAGTTAGTATTTCAAATTGCTGGGCTATATGGTCCTGAAGTATCAGACACATATTGACCAGCATGACTTGTTATGACCTGAGTACTTCTGTCCCTCCCTTTTGTACACTGGGATATCAAGATATCAAGGGCTGCATAAAGACAATTCCACAACTCTATCCTGACACAGAGAAGCCTGAATAGGGTTGAACGGACAGACTGGTATCTGACCTATTCAGTGCTTACTGCTAAGGCGACTCTTCCATGCTGAACTAAGGAGTGTCCTAAGAGGAGACATGCATTACTTTCTTTTCAATGCTTATGGAAACATCTGTGTCGGCAACAGAGTGAATTATCTGTTCAGCAGCAAATGCTAGTGAGCAAGAGGATCACTTTTACATCTTTTGCCTAAGGATATGGACCTTTCTTGAGCCAAAGAATTTTTCCTGATGAAGTTATATGGAATTGCTGCTCCTACATCCACACATATGGCCTTAACCTCCGAAAGTAAGAAAACAATAACTTAGGGATATCACCAGAATCTGTGACTCTACATGAAATCCTCTCTTCCTTAAAGATAATGAATTTTGCTATATACTTCAGTGGAGTATAATTTCTACATTGTTCCTTAATTCTACCATAAGTATACTCAATAAACAGAAAGATTATCAAAAGATATTTAAAAAAGACCCTGCTGGATATAAGGCATAGAATTATGTAAGGAAATTTAATTAAAGCTTCAATGAAATACAGCTTTCCTGTGATCTTCCTGTTGCCTTTTCAAAGACAGCTTCTATATCCAGTAAAAGCATGAGAAAAAAGTCACTAACATTTTCCTTCTCCTTGCAAAGTTATCCAAGCCTCATTTTCCTGTTTAGCAATAGTTGATAAGTAATACAGTAATATCAACAGGAAATTTGAAACACTACTCTTAATTTTCAGGAAGAAAAACTCCTACCTTACATGATTTCCCTCAAATTCAAATGGCTCAATGCAGTTTCTCAGTGGGTTGTGGGTTCTGAAAGGTACTGAAAACCTTTCATTACTTCAGGTTTTCTATATTTAAAACGTGGGAAGTACTTGACAGTTCAGTGGTATACAGAAAGATTATTTTTACCTTGTACAATTTCCTTTGAGCAGCCTTCATGTAAATAGGGAAAAAAGGTAAAAAACACCAATCCCTGGCCCCTTTGTCCTCTCCCCTCTCAAAAAGAAAAAAAAAAATAATACAAGGAAATGACAGATGAGAAATTAAGAATACAGTTCTCACTGGAAAAGGCATTATTAAAGATAGACTAGAAATTATTATTCTTGGTCCCCTTTGTGCACACATTGTGGCTTGATGACATCATGATGAATCTTCCATGGCGTATCAATAAAACAATAACACAAAGAATAAATTATTTCTATTATTAGACTCTATTATAGCTTCATAATAATAAGTACTGTGATAGCACTGAACAAAAGGGCACCATCTTTCCCAAAGAACTGAACTAAACACATGGAATTTTCTCTGAAGGTTTGTAAAATATGTTTTCCTTACTTCTCATGTAATTTCCTTATTTCCACTGTTTTCTATGCTCTGAAATCCACTTGGAAATGGCAATACTGGTGTTTAGGAATGATGTTTTAAAAAACTCATACTACTTTTTGCCTTTCAAATATGCTGCATTGTACCACATATATTTTTGAGATGCAAATTCTCAGTATTTCACTTCATACTGTAGGTATTGAATAGCCTTCACTATCAACACAAACTTCAACACCAGCCAGAAAGTCTTATGGTTGTTTTTCACTCCTTCCCCCAACTGCCCTAGGTCCCTCATTGTCCACTCTAAATGTATATTGTTTCTCACCTAGATTGTGGGAGGGTTAAGAAAGCTGAGAATGAATTGTCCAAACTAGACCCTACACAACAAATCAGAGACAAAGAATTGTCAGAAAAAGAGCTACTAAGATGCAGCAAATATGGCTGGCTATCCATGTATTTGAAGTAGCATTGGAGGACTAAGAGGCAAAAGAAGCAAATGGTAACATTTAAAGGACAGAAAAAAAAAAAAAAAAAAAAAAAAAAAAGATTCCTGAAAACTAACTTCAGCAGATTATTAAAGAAAGAACAAAAGAGAAGAGTAGGAGAAGGAAGATAAGGAACGATAAATTGAAAATTGAAATTGAAGCTGTGCCTTGAGTGGAAAATCCATGATGACTAAATCTTTGTGTGGAAATTGCTACCAGGGAACGGATCAAAAGCAATAACAGAAAAGTGATCACAAGTGGGTATTAGATGTGAAATAAACGTCTTAGAGAAGTCCTTGATAAATTCAGAGTTGCTTCAATATCAGATTTTAATGCAAAATGCATATCTGACCAACTAAACATTAACAAACTCCTACTGGTATGTCAACACGCACTGAAAATGAGGCTCTGAAGAAGGAAGCAAACAGACAATCAAATCAAGGCAGAAGGCTAACAGCACTTGACAATAGTAAACCTGGTTCAATAAGGACAAAAGTGATTGCAGAAAATCTGAAATCACAGTTGGAATAACAGAGTGAGCCTGCCAAAACACTAAAAGCTCTCTTCAGCATGCCTCACAGCATGAGAACTGATGTACCAGCAGCTGGGTCAGCTGTCCAGGTGACTGCAGTGTGTGCATCCCTGCAGACTGCTGCCACATCCACAGTGAGAACACACCTAGCATGTAGTGGTACAACCAGCCTCTGCACCCAGCAGTGCATCACAGGGGGGAGGTTATAGCCTCAGTATTGTGTTACTAGCCCTTAACACACTTTGCTTTCGATAATTTGATGAGCTACTTATTGATTCCATCCATACTTCTTTGTACCCAAAACATCCCTCAGCAACGAATTTTACAACAGACCTAAAATACCATTTCTTTTTGGTTTGATTGTGTTACTTAATGATTTCACAGAATATTTCTCATTCTCTATATTCAGAAAGATCACTAATGGTCTTTCTCTATGGAGCTTCTCTGTGACACTATTGAATAAATGTTTCTCTGTTATATCTCAACCAGCTCTCTAAAAGGAACATTGTTTATGCAAGTATTCAAGAAAGGGTGAAACATTTCTACTTTTTGTTGTTGTTGTTTTTTCATTTTAAGGGTACAAACACGAAGGCAAATACACAATGACTTTGATTTGTTGTCTTAAGATATACATAAAAAAGAATACAAATTCTTCAGAACCAGTTTCCTTCTAACAACCCTTAGTAGTAAGGATAAGTCCTAGCTGTGTGTGTGCTGATAAGTAACTGTAACAGACGGAAACGTGCTCTCCTCACTTTGCTTTCCACACAGGAAAGAATACTTCTCCTTGGGACGATAAAGAGTTATGCACACTCTTACACAGAAGCTGCATGCAAGAAGTTTGGTTAAGTTTGGTCCCCATTTTCTGGAGTATACCACTGTAAGTCCAGAGTTTCAACTTGACACATCACAGACTGAAAAATTCACACACTTAAGTCAATCTACAAGGGTATTGATGTTACAAGCCCCATGGAAAATTTCTCTGTGAGGGGCTATGAAATGTGATACATGATCTAGAACCTGTCATTTCCATAGTTTTGGTGCTTTTTATGTACAAAATGAAAGTTTGAATTTTCTTACATCAGGGATATTATAGCTAATGAGAAAGACTAGCAAGTCATTATTTTGTCTTAAATTGGTGCAAAAGGTATATAGTCTCCTATAACAAGTCCTCATGTACTATTCATGTATGAAACATGATTATCCCCACTAAAAATGTATAAAAGGAAAACACTACATTCTGAAACCTCACAAATTGCCACAACAGACTCTTTTTGTTTGAAACATAACTGAAAACCACTTTAAAAAGAGTTTCCAAAGTAGAATTCTACCAAAAATTCCATTTACCACTAGAATTCTGAGTTTTTCATTACAGAAATGGCTGGTGGGGTGGGATGTTGACCAATCCACTCTCTTCTCAGAAAAGGAATTTCAAGAAACAGCTAGAATTGCAGAAATAACTGAAGACTGTGGTTTGTGATGCTGTTTCACTTATTACATAGCAGATCATCAGAATCTCCATGGAACAACCTCTATCTCATCTCACTGAGGAATGAAAAGGAAGGGAGTGTGAAAAAGTAGAACTGCCTATGTGATTGTAGCCATCTGGTTGGTAGGAACTTATATATAATTTTTAGACCTTTCTGTCTCTCTTTTTAAATGAATGGCAAGAGGTTGGATGCAAATTATGTATGTTCACTACATATATATTTGACACCAAATGTCAAAGGCATAGTAAAATCTGTAGCACAAGAAATCCCTGGATATAACAAAAAAGAAAAAAAAAATAGCATAACAGATACTAAAAACAGTAGTTGCAGAAAGGTTTCTTTGTGTTTACAGAACACAGTGTTATTCTATATTCATAGCAAATGCACCATTCTAATTTTCAATCAATATTCCATTACTTTCCAAGCTAATACATAACTGATAAAAAGAATAAAATTGTTACAGTGCATTTTGTTGTTTACTTTTCTTAACTTGTGAAAAAGGAAAATACCAAATGCATTTTATGTCTACTTAACTGCGATTTTATTTACTTATAAACTTTTATAAGTTAGTATTTTTCAGTGAATGGTCATTATTTATTTTACCCTGATTTTGGTCTTTATTTTCAACACTAAAATGGAGAAAGTTTTATATTTGAAGGGACAAGTAAGGTTTTATATATGATACTCAGAATACTAAAATTTTTAGTAATGATGCCAAATACGGCATTCATAGTTAATGCTGTACTTAAAGACTGCATTTGCACTTCTAAATTTTATAAGAACCAACAGAAAAAACAAGACTGATCTTTATAAAATCATCAGAAAATGTTAGACTCCCTCATGCATTATTTACATTTTGAAATATCTAAGACCTATAATCATCTTTATTTACAAAAATAAATATATAGATTGCAGATGAGCAAAACATGAATAATTGCATTGGGCTAAAGGTAATTATTTGTTCTTTTAATAATAGGTTTTGCAATAAAGTAAGGTTGTCCTGGGTCTCTTAATACAAACATGGTAGGTGTGTGATTTATATCATGACTAAAAGTATTGAGATAGAGAATTTTGCCATTGTTCACATATTGTCATTTCCTTTTTTTGAATCCACAGAAACTTGAATGAATAGAGCAATCTAAGAGAGAAACATTTATCTAAGTTGTTAAAATAGAATCTTTGCACTTTCCTCTGAGCAGAAACTCTGGTGTTACGATTATTCCAAGAAAACCAAACACTATTCATCATCAATATAAGTAGGTTACCAAGGACAGAATCTTATTTTACTACTTATTCAAGTGGGGTTTTTTGAGGAAAAGACATGTAAGCAAACTTCTCAGGGAGATGAAAATAAATGCAAGCCAAGTAAAGAGACATGGACATTTAACAGCGAGGTTTTGTCCATGTTTAAACAGGTGTCCCACATAATAAAAAGGAATAGCTTATAAGGATTTTTTTTTTTACTTGAACTTTCCCAATTAAAAAAAAAAATAGTATCATTTCTTGAAGATTATTAAATCCTTTGCAGAGGAAGGGAAATTCTAGATCTAAAAAGCTGCAAAGTTTTTATAAGCACATGCATTTTGGACCATTTTTGTTACTTGTCAGTATTCGTATTTGACAGAAGCACTGACATTTGGCTTAGAAAACTGCATTCCTTTCATTGAAATAACTTAGCTCTAAACCTACCTTTTCCTCATCCAGCTACTCCTGTTCCTCTCATTGATGTCACATTTAACACTCTGATGTAAAACATCTGACAGAACAGCAACAAATGTCAGCCATGGTTTAATGGCAGTGAGAACAAAGGTTTCCTGACAAAACTAAGATTCTGAGGTTTATTGGGAACGGATGTGAGCCAAGGGAGTCTGCATGTGCTGTCCCCTTTGGGTTTCTGCCAGAGCGGTCAATTAGAGGGCCTGCAATTTCGTATCTATAGAGTTTGAAACTTTCAAAAGGGAATTTGGCTTTCAAAAGGTTCTCAAGGGTCTGTGCTACTTTGAATTTTGGGCTAACAACTCCTTTTCCTAGCAATTAGTATGTAGGCATAATTGTTTATATGCTTCCAAAGTTGGCTTCCCAAGCTTAACGAAATAAACAGAAATTGTGAATTTGAGGGATTTACTATTCATAGTGATTCATGGAATGTGGTAAACAAATTAACTTCTTACAGAGTGAGGGAAGAGGAAGAGGAGGTGTAATAGATCTGTGATTATCTCGAATATTTAGAAGAGAAAAAGTAAAATGAAAGTCTATCATAAAGACTTAGACCATCTGTGTTCCTAGAATCTGACATTTCCTGTTCACTAGGAGTCTCTGAAAATCCTGAAACCGCTGACAAGATGCTCTGGTTAGAGATGAAGAAGATTATGAAGCCAAGACATGTATTTTGACCAGAAAATTATTAAAAAGTTCTATCTCATTTTTAGACTTTCATGAAAAAAATCCATTCTCAAGTGAATCTAAACACTTCCTTTGAAGCACTGAGGTGACTTACAAGACTTTAAGCACGTGGTGTGAAAACAGTGAACCACAAATTTTATAGGGTGTGGGAAACACAACGTAGTAAATATAAAAGCTACAGCTTTAATACTGTTACCCAGAAAATAGCCCAAACCTAACTGAGAGGCTGTACGAGTCCATATCTAAGTAGAAATACATCAGAGAAAAAGTGGTAACAGTGTGAAGATCTTTCCTCCATGTGTCTTTAGCTCTGAAAGTATCCAAACACAATACACTTAAAAGAAAGATTGGAAAGAGAAAGAAAAAAAAAAAAAAAAAACAAAACCAGACTTGAAAGACATCAGTGCTTGTCAGCTTAGTGGAAATAGAACACAATTTGGTTTCTTCAACATTTCTGAGTTTTCAAGGGTCACAGGCTGTGACATAGCAAACTCCATTATAAGATACACAATATACAATAATGAACATCAGATGTTTATCTCTTTCTTCAGAACAAACTATACCTTACACCTCATGCCCCTCAAAAATGACTATGAAGAACAAAGCTACATCAAAAGAATATAAGATCTTTGAAATTCCCTGCACAGAACTGGGCAAGTACAGCAGAAAACACTACAACACTAACACATAAAAAATATTTTCAGTTACTGAATAGACCTTCCTAACCCTCAGGCAGTCAAATATGGGACACATTAGTTTATAGCTCTTTAGATAAACTACGAGACATAGCATATGAGGAGGGAAGGAGGAAACAAGAGAAAGCAGGCAGGCAGGAAGGAAGGGATGGAAGGGAAGGAAGGAAGCAAGGAAGGAAGTTGTTTTGTAGTAGATTTGGATAAGTTTTTTTTCACCAAATCCTTGAAAAACAAAAATAGTATCTACTTTAAATAACACATGTTCCGGTTCAAAACATAAAAATTAAGTGCTTTAGGGGGAAAAGTTAATGCAACAAAACCAACAAAAATATTTTATTTATTTCCTGAAAAAACCTTACAAATGTGTTTCAAAGCAAAATTGATCAGACAGTCACAAATAGCTTTGAGATAGCCCAGTCATTTATATACTCTCAGTGTTTTATGATACAACAAATAAGCAGTTCACAACCTAGAAAGCTCATACCTGAAATGGCTTAGTACTGCTGATGTAGAGTGTCTGTCTGATCCACCTGTTTTCTTGATTTCCAAACTTGTACCACAACGGCCATCCCAGAGTATTACTCACAGTTCTTTGGAAAACTGACAATTTGTAAACTTGTTTTCCAAACATATGATAATGAAAGCGGAAAATGCATGTCCCATTGTCCAAAGGATTGAAGAGAGGACTAAGCAAAACTGCTTTATCTTGGAATTGGCGTGGCTCAGAGGATTCCATGTAAAGGTAGTGTCCCCTGGCTGTGCCTGTCGTGTGATCCTTTAATGGGCCTGTATTAACTGTGGGGGTTGGACCGTGTATTCTGATCCAGTCAAAGTCATCCTTTACACTCTGCTCCCAATTGCACAGCCCATTTTCAAAGTCACACTGTAGGTCAGGATCTGAAATGTGAACAGAAAAGAGTGATAAAAAAATAATAAAAAAAAGGCAGTATCAAAAGGGGATAATGCTTTAAAATCTTTTTTATCCTTGCAAAAATTTCTTTCTAATTTACAGAAAAAGCCTATGTCTCCTTGTCTGTACACAAAAGAATTACCTTCTTCTTAAATATGTATCACTCAAATGGTACATAACTCATTGAATAAAAAACTATGAAAAGCATTTTATTACTATGTTTTTAATTTCATGTATTATTGCAATTAAAACATGCAAAGTTCTTTAACTGAAGCTGAATGGAATAAAGGAATTAAAGCTGGGGTTAATTGAATGAAATAAACCACAGGATACAGTTTTGTATGTATGTATAAGCAGTGATCTGATATATTTTCGCATGGCAGATAATGGGTTGTTGTGGTTTAGATCTTTATTATCCTTAATAATATTTCAAGGCTAAATTCAACAGAGGCTTTTATAACATAACTGCACTCTTTTTATTTGAAACCAAGGCAAAATATACTGATTAGCCCAATTACTTCTAATGAAAAACAATAAAACGTGTCAGAGGTGGTGAGTTTGCATTCCAGCTTTGCATCTGCTCTTCATAAACAGTAACTGAAATGTTAGCCAGTTCTTTTTTTAATTAAGCTGTTACTTTTAATGATGTTCAAAACTGTAACTCATGTCTTACTGTAGACCTCAAAGAGGTTTATAAAGATAGACATTTCACAAGGGAAAAAAACTAAGACAGGTTGGAAAGCCTTCACTTTCTTTAAATTCAGAGGCATTTTAAGTTGATATTTGGCAAATATCACTGCAGACTGATATCCTTTCAAGCATGTAAGGTGTCCCCTGTTTCTCAAACTGATTGTGATTTGCATAATTCAGTTACCTCAAGATGTGATAAAGCAACTGCTAGTTAATTTTATTTTATATTAATGTTCTTGAATTCTTAAAATTGATGAATGCATGCTTCAGGGAGAAAACCATCAACAGCACCTTTCAGCACTGCAAGGTGAATGTCAAAAATATGAATTACTTATGGCTTTCTTCAGCTTACAAGTTCATTCCTTGAAAGGGACAGTTATGTCCAGCATGAGTACTATCTTTAGTACAGATATTTTAACATTTTTCGATAGGAAACGTATAAGTCATAAGAAGTGATAGGACATACACTCCTCTCAGTCCATCAGTATGTCTTACACTATACTTCCATCAGTATAATCAAAGATAGCATGTTGACCCAAATCAACTGGCATACTTCAAATCCTCTCTTTTAAAATAAACTTGTAACATGTGTTCATGTTTTACATGACTTAAAGAAATAACTGGTTTGGATAAAGGAGATTGAATTTCATTTACCCTCAGTTGTAACTCATCATATGCTTTTAAGTTTAAAAGTATCATTCTGTTTCACCAGTATCTATATTCAATGGAATCATCACTGGCTATGACATTGATAGGCTGTAACAGTTCTGTGATTTTTCACTCCAGGAATTAATTGGCAAGTAAATTTTTGTGTGATGTAAAGTAAGCAATTATAGAAAGTACTTACCACAGTTGTCTTCATCTGATCCATCCCCACAGTCATCCACAAGATCACAGACCAATAAACTGTCGATACATGCTTTTGTTTCTCTGCACCAGAAGTGATTCAGACCTTTACAAGTCAATGCTGGAGGTGGGAGAGCACAGTTTTCAAATCTAATATCATCAATTGCTGAGACACCATCATAAACACCCAGACTGATTTTATCAAGTGAAAATTGGAAAGGATGTGGAAGGCGTCCAAGCTGAATGACTACCTTTAACCATTGATTTCCCTCACTGTAATATGTCCTCCAAAGTACAGTAGGCTGTTTCAGCCCATCCACAAGCAATTGCAGCTCTGCTGCCCCAACTGACTGCCCATAATTGTAATACCTGAAACAATAAAAAAAACCCAATGTTAAATGGGCAAATGATGAAAATGGACTGCATCGGGTACAATGACCAGTATCTTTTCTATTAAATCTCTATTATATACAGAAGTCCACAGTGCCTATTTCCAGTTTACCTGTAATGCAATCCATTATCTGAACAATGGTAGGATAGGCTGCCATATCAGTCTAGGCCTCATTTCAAGAACTGAAGATTTTGAGAGAAGCAGCATACTTCATTAAATTAAACCCCATCACTGAAGAGACACATTTTCTTTCACATTAAGCAGCAAGCACTGCTCACTCAAAAGCATAATATTTTTTTTATACATTTAATTCAGTACCTCCTTGTAAAGTTTCAAGAAGGAATGCAAAAGTACACATTGTATCTATGTTAGTCATCGTTAACATGTTGCCTTTTACAGCATTTTTGGAGGATCTCAAAGCATTTAAAAATAAATACTTAGGCTGGCAATTGTACAACAAAACTGAAAGCAGAAACAGAAATATAACTAACAACTTGCAAATTCCAGACCTATACTTCAACTTCAAGTCATAAGACTTGGATAAAAAGACAGATGTATTTGACTTTACTGAGACAAACTGCACTTCATAGCATCAAGGTCAGGCCAAACATTTATTTAAACAGTAGCACCAATTTGAATGTAGTAAACAAATTATCACAGTTAAACTTTTCTGTTCATCTTTGACAAGACTGCAGAAAGTCTGAGACAAGAAAATAACTGAAACTGTTTAAATTTGGTTATTGGTTTGTTTTTTGGGGGTTTTTTTTGGTGGGTTTTTGGTGGGTTTGTTTGGGGGTTTTTATTGTGTATATTAAAAAAATAATTGGAAGCAAAGCAACAATTCTCATTCTGGAGCTTTTACTTAAAGACGATGAAATCTAATTTTGGATACTGTAAGTATCTCAAGGAACTACTAGATTTTTCAATCCTTTCCAGTTCTTGAACAAAATTCCACATTTTCAAATTTATTTAACTAAAGAATTGTTAGCACAAAGACTGTGGCATTTGCCCATGTATATGCAGGCACAAGCCTTTATTATAATTTGACTCAGAGCCTGACAACAAAATCATCTTTTCTTTCCGCTCTGTTCTCCAAGTGTTTCAGCTTATGCCTGCTTATTGTTCTTGAAGACTATGTGATTATAGAATAAAATGAAATAAATACTTCAGAGGAAGGTGTGCCAATTGCAAACTATAACCTCAATTTCAGTCCAAGAGAAGCAATGTGAGATGATGCAGGAATTTTATATCTAAATTATTTCATACCAAAATGACAGTGTGCAATTTGATCCAGTTTGCCTGAACTTTGGGCTTCGTAGCCGAGCTATTTGTGAAATGCTGCTGCTGTTCTTCAGAATGAACATAAAATGACCTATCAAAATAGAACAGAAAGCAACTTTTCAGAATGAGGATACAGAGTTTCTAAAGGTTTTTAAAGCATACATGGCATCCACTTAAACTCTGCTTAAAGGACAGGTTTATTTATTCCATTTCTCTGTTTCTAGGCCTGGCTTTTCTTACCTTCAGGTTTGTTGTAGGTGTGATCCCACGGAGGAGCTTGCTTCTGAAACGCAGGTGGAAGAGCACTACTGGAACTTCTTACCCAGTCAAAGTCATCTGCATTTACAGTTTCAATCCAGCCACAGTTCTCTCTTTCAAAGTCACATGCAGCAGCTGAAATGAAGAAAGAGACCTTTTATACAACATTACTAAACCAGCTTTACAGTATGAAAAGCCCTATCCAACTTGGCCTTGAACACTTCCAGACATGGAGCACCCACAATTTCTCTAAGCAACCTGTTCTAGTGTCTCACCACCCTCACAGTAAAGAATTTCTTCCTTACACCAGGTTTTCGTCTTCTGCATTATATAAGAAATCCTCATTAAATCACAAAAATTATATTCTCAAGTCCTCCAATTATAATAGACTTTTAAGAAAATTGTTTAAAGATTTTTAAGCAATAATTTATTAATCATATACATAAAATCAATCGGACAAATATTTAGGCATGACTGTCAGAATTCTATCATTATTTTATAACTATTATCACAACTTTCAGTGGTCATATTATGATATAGAATATGCACATTTCAGAATCATGTGAAGTCTCTTGGGGAATAGGACTACATCAGTGTTTATTTATGGAAGATATGGGAGGATTTTTTATTTGTTGGGTTTGGCTTTGTTTTTGTTTTTGTTTTTTTTTTTCTTCTTTAGAAACTGCATCACATTCAGTTATACATAATTTTTAGAAGTAATGAAAAATCAATAATGAGGCAAATTGTATTATTGTTGGCTATGGCTTCCAATCAGACAAGGTTTTGTGGATTATTTATTAAGCAAAGCACATAGAAATTCAGCTAGCTTAAAAAAATCATTCCACAAATACTAAAGAATAGTGTTTAAGAGATCAAAGAAAATACAATTTTGCAATACATATGGTGTATGTGGGTCAGAAATGTCAAGGATAAAATGATGTAGATCAAATGTGACTGAAAAACAGAAGGACGAAATTTTTTGACAGAATGTTTTGATATAATAAAATTAAGACAAAATATGCCTACAAATATTCAAGGACCCAGGCATGAGAGAAATGACTGAAAATCCCCTGACAGAACATAATGATAAAAGAATATGGACAACTACTTTTGATTTGCTTTTTGCTGGTTAGAAGAAACTGTTCCGTAATCCCAGCAGAACAGCAACAAAGAATATGACAGACCTTGGACACAGATGGTTACACCAAATGAGGCAAATAAACAAGATAAAACTGTTAAGTCTGAACCCAGACTTCTTGCATCTGTAACTTGTAACATAGACAAAACACAAAAGAAAGGATACACCAGACCATTTAGTTTAAGCATGGATGAATACATTGACATAAAATAACTCTGAAATCTTCAACTAAATCTCAGGCCAACTATTTAACAGCTAGGCAACATACAAGAATAGAGCAAGCTGGTAGAGCCTGGGTGAAATGCACTTGGATCTTGATGCTTGATAACACTTCAATTACTTGTCTCGTCCTATAACTTCTTTTACTGGTACTTCCATTTAAGAGAGATTGTCCAGAGAAAAAGGGTGTTCTTTGGATAGTTTTATAGTTTCTTTCACAGTGTACTCAGAAACTTATCTGCCTGTTCTCCTGCTATTTCAGTTTTTGCTTTTCTCCTATTTCTGTTTTTTTTTTTTTTTTTTTTAAGATGCTCTCTTTATACTCTATCCATCACATGACCCTATGGACTCTACCAGGCTGTCTTATTTCATGTGTTTGATGAATTTATCTTTAGTGTTTCTTAAACTTCTTGCCATCTTCTTGTCATGTTGCTGAGTTTTTTTACCTACCAAAATTTGTCATATTTTCTATCTTTTTCATTCAGACAATACTTCAATTATCAGTTTGATGTTTTTTAATCTCTAGTGGTATCCATGTCACCTGCATGGATACATTTTTCTTTGCTGCCCTTTTTATCAACTATTTTAGCAAGCTCCCTCAATAATCACGAAAGAATCAGAGAGATACAGTGAACAGAGCATTTAAGAGTGGTTGGCTTTGTTGATGCTTTGAGAGAGCTGCCTTTACATCTTCAGCAGACTTAGTTTCTTCTGAGCTGACTTGTACCACAAGACCATAGATTTTTTTCTGATTTTGGGTTATTTTGCAAAGTGCTTTGTCCTTTCCTTTTTTGGGGGAGCTTTACTGAAAGACCTTCACAAATCAGACATGTGGCTTCTCTGTAAGATGAATGATGCCTAATGGGAATTTAACAAACAGTACTGCTGAAAATGGTATTTTTAAAACAAATATTTAATACCTTAGCATTTCTTTAAGACTGGAAGTTCACCAATTTCTACAACTCCCAAAATCTCTCCAGGTCTCTCAGCCCATATAAGTTTATACAACATGCAACATAAAAAAAAAAAAAAAAAAAAAACCAAAACAAACAAAAAAAAAAAAAACAAAAAAAAAAAAAAAAAAAAAAAAAAAAAAAAAAAAAAAAAAAACCAAACAAACTCCAAAATAGGTGAAGAGATATTGAGAGATATTGTCAGCACTACTGGCTTACAACTTTTTCTTTTACTTAAAGGCCTTTTTATTAGACTCTAGGATGTCAATAAATTTTGAACTATTTTTTTTTAATCAGTAATTTTAAGATAAATTTAGAAATTTATTGCTAAATGGCATTAAAAAAGCTATCATCAAATCTAGGAACTAAACAAGTGTAACTGCAGACATACTCCCCTTCATAAGTTATTTTAAACACCATTTTAAAGCAAACACACTGAAAAGTGTTACCTCTGCCTTCCCATATTTATGTTTTCCATCCCAGTTACTATTTCCTAATTTCATGATATACATTCAGTCAAATAATACTGGTGAACTGGTGTAATTTATAGGTGAACTGGTGTAATTTCTATAGTGAAAGACTGAACAAAGGTCAATTTAAAAAAATACTTCCAGAGTTCATCAGCAAGAAGCAATTCTAAGTGATGGGAAGAAAAAAAGAAAGGATAGCAAGTCATTATATGAAGTTCAAACAAGTTAGCTCTTTACAAAATCCAAGGCAGTTACTCCTCTTTTCACTTTCCATCCCCAAATATTATCTGCTACAATTTTGGAAAAAAAAAATAAAATAAACCAACCAAACAAACAGAAAACAACAAAAGCCAAGAACAACCAAAACACACACTTAATCATAGGTTTAGGACAAACAGATATGGTAGTTTCCTCTACAGATGGCTACAGGAAACAAAACACTCCAGAACATTTACTTTTGCTTATTTCGGTTGGGAAATCAATTTCAATAGCCGTGGAATTGCAATAGACCTACTTGTGATTTCAGTCATGTGGGCTTTTTAGTAATAGACAAACATGACTTGTACATAACACAGAGGTGTATATCTCTTGTGAAATGAGAAACAGTTTGGAGTATAAGACAGACAAAATATGCAGAGTGAAAGGATTTGGTTATAAATAAGTCTAGTGATTTCACTGTGCAACTCCACTTTTAACAACTGCACTACATGTCTCCTAACTTAGATGTAGGAGTTGCAAAGATTAAAATGCTTACAGGAGAGAAATAATATTCTGTAAACCTTCTATAAAACTGAAGGGAAAGTTCCTGGTTTTACTGAACTATATAAAAATAAGATCTATTGGTCACTATTCAGGTAATTTTATTATTCACCCTGTTTTCTCTGCCACTGATGCTCATGAAATATTTGTTGTCACAGTGCATAATTTGCAAGAAACTAAATAGGAGTAACTATACAATGAGAATACTTTTTGCCAAAAAATACTATGTATACATTTGCTGAAAGAAGAAGAAAAGTTGGACTTTTCTTTTGTGCTTTCTGGTTTCCCTAGAAATTCTAAAAGTGTGTATGGTCTCTGTCAGAAAAATGCCTTTTCTCTTTCCTCAGTGTTTTTCCATTCCACAACGTGTTTCCCATTTTACCTATTGCAGAACTGTTCTTCTCTGATCCTTTATCTCAGTCCTAGTATCACTGGAATACTGGAGATCCTCACTCTCTTACCTCATTTCCTCAGACAGCTTCTTGCTCCAGGTCCTCTCACCTCATCTCAGCTCACTTAAGAGCGCATTTTGTAGTGATCACTCCCAAAGCATAACTGCTCCACATCTGTATTCTTCATTCCTGTTCTCTCCTTGTTTTATTCTCTCTCACCAAACTTTTCATCTTCCATTATTGTTCTGTCTCCTGATGCTTTATCACAGGCACTTTGACCACCTGGTCCTGGTCATTCCCCCACAGAACCTAGATCCCCCTTGTTCTGGCTTTCTCCAGCCCCCTGGTTACTTCTCTCCCACAGCAGCAACCTCAAGCAATGCAGCCTTTGCAGATATTCCTTACCCACTGTCAAAGGCTTCCTTTTTCTGTAGATGACATTTTAGTCCCATCTCTTCCCCATTTACCTTCCACAAACTGATTCTAATGTCGTTGTCTAGGCACTTCCAGTATCAGGTTTACTACTCCAATTTACAAGCTGACAACATTTCCTCTCCTTGAACTTAAGTCCATCTTTCTGATTTGTCTGTTGTTTCTTGTCTCACCTTTAAAAACTATCGATTTGTCTGACTGAAATGGAGTAGCAAGCATCTGAGACAGCATATGGCATGCAAGATTTGACTCTAAAACTGAGATTTAAGAAGAGTTAACTTATAACCACAGAAGAAATTTTATGCTTTGGCAAGATTAATAATGAGAAATATGGGGAATGTTTATCATAATACTAAGAAGATTTTTATTACTTATACAAAAGTAGCCATTAGAAACCAAATTATGTTTATCATTAAACAGTTACACAACAGAAGTAGTTTTTAAGAAACGACACATGCATCATTGTCTTTACTTGCCTTCTAACTCAAATTAAAGATACATAAAACTCTGTACAAACATGTAGATTATGTCCAGTTTATGAGTTGCTTAATTTAAGACTAGCCTTAGCATGCTTGTGCTGCCCTAGATTGTACACCATAGGATAATAGCTATTAAAGGAATCTTTCATTTAGACGTAAATACAAAACAATACTATGTGTATATGTGTGCTGATTTGGGCTGGGGTAGAGTTAATTTTTTTCACAGGAACTGGTAGGGCTTTATCTTGGATTTGTACTGGAAACAGTGTTGATTATTGAGGGATGTTCTAACTATTGCTGAGCAGTGCTTACAAAGAGTAAAGGCTGCTCACACTGTCTCACCAGCAAGGAGTTTCAGGATGCACAAAAATTTGGGAAGAGACACAGTCAGGACGGCTAACCCTGGCTGACCAAAGGGATATGCTATAACTTATGGTGTCATGCTCAGCAATAAACTAGTGGGGGATGTTTGGAGTGATGGTGTTTGTCTTCCCAAGTTCCTGTAGTGCATAATTGAGCCTTGGTCTGCTGGAGATGGCTGAACACTTGCTCATGGGAAGTGGTGAATGAATTCCTTGCTTTGCTTTGCTTGTGTGCACAGCTTTTGCTTTACCTATTAAACTCTCTTAATCTCAACCCACAACTTTTCTCACTTTTACTCATCTGATTCTCTGCCTCATCCCACCGGGAGAGTAAGTGAGCAGCTACTTCGGGTTAAAGCATTGCAAACACCTGGGGCTCGAAGGGTTTGAGATAATGACAGGTTTGATTGAAATGTGTTGGATCAAACTTAGAGCTCTTACTGATGTTTAGATACTAATTAGAACACTCCTGTGTTTGCCATGGGGCTTGCTTTCCTGACTGTTTATTAGAGCCTAGTGTTTGTTGGTAGCTGCTGTATGTTTTCATTGCTTGCTGTACTGCTTATCACCTTCCTCTAAGGTGCCTGGGAACATTCTGATAACAACACAGGTGATGTGCCTGCTGGCAGATGGCCAAGTCATCACTGCTGCTGTACTGGAAGGAACAGGCTCAACTCCAGCGTGAATTTGAGTCAAAGGGGCTGTGACCTGTGGATGAGATCACACAGGTTCAGGACACCCAGGAGCTTGGCCTGTGGCCAAGAATAAGCCTATGCCAGAGCAGGTATATCCTGAAGTGTCTGTGGCCATGGTTATGGCTGTGCTGCAGCAGGTGTAACAGGCAAGTCCATGAGAGAGAAGGCACATCACAAAATATCTATGGCTTTGGATAAATCAGTGCTGCACACCTTGAAGCATCAGTGACTGTGCTTGGTCATGTTGGAGCACCTCAAAGCATAATAAACCCATGAATAACCCATGGATAAACCCATGAAAATATGCTACATTGTAATAAAAATGTAAATTATTTCGTATTTATTTTATATATAATCCCATGTAATTATTCCTGATAGTCCACACTATAAGTAGACAGAGGGAAAAAAAAAACAAAAAAACAAAACACACAAAAGACATAGGGGAGGAATTAACAAAGGTCAGACAGAATATCAATAATACATTTGTGTTACCAGATTACTCTCCAACCTGATCTTATTCCTATTCCATCATCATAGTTCTTCAGCTGGAAAAGTGAGCATTTAGACTCCACCAGATATATAGGATGTAGACTTAGAAATCATGCTGTACATTTATCTTCCAGAGCACAAACACACGAAGTGACAGGTATGTTAGTCGCTGCTGTAAATCTGCAGTTTAAAAAAGGCTGTCTCTTTTCTCTTCTGCTTTAATGCATGAAAGTCATGTATAATAGCTTTATGGCCATAGTAAATTCTTCATCTGTAGAAGAAAAGCTGTGATCTAATATTCAGGGGTAGTAGCACTCAAAAAAAGAAAACATTAAATGGCATTTATTTTTATTTTTTTTTAGACTTTTCACAACTAATCAGAATAAATTTGAATTACTCATTCAGTTCAGGACACATATTTTTATAAAATGCAACTAAGAAACATGGAAGGAAGAATAATCTCATCATGTATCAGTATCAAGAACATGAATGTCATTCTAAGGCCAAAGGTTTGAAGTAGAGAATACAAATTCACTGACAGCCTTGTATATGAAGACAAGTAACAGAAAATTTCTTGCAAAAACTAGGAGTTCAAAGATCTACTTCTAGGTTAAAAAAGACAGTCCAAGAAGTGGAAATCTTCAACTGGATTCTTCCAGACTTGACAGAAAAGATTGTATTTGAGGGGAAGTGAAAATCAAGAGATGTCTTGAAGAATTGATGTGAGATGTGAAAATTTCATGCAGACTCTGCTTATCAATGGATGTACTGGATCCAAGATTCTAAGAAAACCATATTGCTGGAATTTCAGATAATAAGATTTAAATGAAATATATTTTGAAGGACTTTTTCAACCCATGTAATAACCTTGCCTGGTTCTCACACCAGGAGGAAAAACATTAACAAGGTTAAGGTGCATACAATCACCATTAGACTGAATATCATGGAAAAACATGTTAATATTGATGAAAGGAGCAATGTAGGTGCAAAAGGTGAAGTCAACAAAAATCTTTTCTTAGTCAAGTTCAGAAATCAGGAAAAGTGTGTGAGAAAAATTAAATGCTTGCATCCAATTACAAAAATATACATAACAAATACAGAAAGTAATGGTGCACCACATAAGCATGAAGACGGTAAGATGCTATTTGAGAAGAACTATTATAAGAGTGCCATGAACTACCAGACTAATATGCTGAGAGGCAAGTTTATTGCTTGGAATCGGTCAGCTTGCCAAACTACTTGCAAGACCCTTTGTATACTCATTCTGCTTCTCACTTTACAAGCTATAGTGCTAGTGCGCACTGAGCCAGCTCAGCACTCACAGTGATTTATAAGTCAGCAACATATTTAGAGAAAAGATCACCATAAATACAATGGTTCCAAAGTTTAACCTTTAGCATGTCGTTGTTAATGTATTGTCTGGGCAACTGAGACTTTGGTATAATAAAAGTGTCTTCAGTCATATAATTAGAGGAAAAAGAAAGAGGAAACCATTGCTGTATAGGAAACTTGTAATTAAGACTAGTCTAGGACTGGTTAAACACATAACTGGACATTTGTCTTCACCTTTACGTATAATGTTGAAATGGAAACACAGGCTGAATAGCTAAAAGGAAATCTAAATGGCAAAAACACTCAGTAGATCTTAATTTTCTTGATTAAAGACTACCAGTTCACTGCTATCCCAGAGCAGTGAAAGTTGCATGCAACTAAATCTATTTAGAAGATTTTTAATTAAGTTATTGATTTGGAAGTGTTATTATTTTGTCAGAGAACAAATACCTGAGTTTAAAAAGGGTAATGGGAGAACAATCCAGACTATCACAGCCCAATGCTGCATAAGATGTGTAAGCACATTTTAAAGTAAAGTAGAAAAAACATCAAGTAAATCAAACAGCAATGGAGTGTTATAAGAGTTTTAATATGAGTACTGCCCAGTGAAGCAAGAAAAAGCAACATGGACTTGTACTGAAAGGGTGATCAAACAATGGAACACAGTGTCCCAACTGGCTGTGTAGTTTCCATCCTCACAGATAATCAGAACAGGAGTGTGTAAGGTTCTGGGCATCCTGCTCTGGTGGACCCTGCTTTAAGCTTTAAATGCTTTAAGCATTTAACTGGATGATCTTCAGATATCCCTTCCAACCTCACCTATGCCATAGTAACATCAGAATTTACTCTGGCCCACAAAAGGAAAGATATTCTGCTTAATGAACATTTAACATTTTTTTCTGGTTTTAACTAATAAAACAAAATGCAATTTCATATCTTGAAGCTCTGTATATTTGGAGTACCAATCTTTCTAAACACCTAAAACACTTGACATGAGTGCTCTAGCCAAGAAAGATAGGATACTAAAAGTGTAGAGAAATTGCATTAATAAAAATAGAATCTGTAATTATTTCTTTTACCTGCTAATAGTCAAATAGATTTTTGTTTAACTGATTAACAGCTCTCAAATGTCCTAATAAAAACTATAAAATATAAGCAGTGAATTTGGGTTATATTAGCATCTGTGAAGAAGTTCATGCTTTGTGATGCATAACACTGCATGGAAAATAATTTGAGGATCTTATCTACAACATTTCTGTTATTCTTGTGAAAACCATCGTGCTGTAATTTTTAAAAGGAAATTTGTATTAAATACTGCTCATAGCAACTCCTTTTGAAAATGCATCATGACTTCTATAGCAAAGTTGATAGTTTAGAGGAAGAGACTCATTTTCAAAAGTGCAAAGTATAACCATGATAACTTATGCAAAGCAGGCAACTGAATGAATCAAGAATACTTTTGAAGTTACATATTAGAGACCCTGAAACATTTCCAAGCTCCCTGTTGACTGTACAGTGGAGAGGGACTCTGAGATGCGTCATCTCCCTCTACTTTCCCATGGGTTTGTTTCCATGCAGAGGCAGCCCAGGCATGTAGCCCTGACGGGAGTCACAGCACATCCAAACAGAAAATGCTGATTCAGCTAAAACTATGCCTGTAGCCGTGTTTGTGGTATTGGTGACAGCTGTGGCAACTTCACATCAAAATTAAGTGTACAAAACATACAATTTAAATGTGAATCTGTGAGCACTGCATTAGCATTATAAAATAAAATACTGTCTTTTAAGCAGTAGCTTCTACTAAATAATTAATCAAAACCTTTTCTTCTCATTTTAATATGAAGAGGGAAGTAGTTGTTACAAAAAATAAAAGGGGAAAAATTCACAGAAGAGAATCAAAGTGAAGTAACTATTTCTCAAGAGCTTTTACTTTTAATTAAATTGCAAGATTTATGAAGTCATTAAAGCATTGCAAATAGGACAAACAAACAGAGTCAGAGGAGCTTAAGAAGATAGATTTTTAAATTTTCACTTACAGCAGTTGGCTTCATCATGACTATTGGAACAGTCAGTCATAAAATCACAAATTTTGTCAGATGAAATACATTGTCCATCCCCACATGAAAATAATCCCGGTGGACAGTAAAAGGATGAAGCATTAGCATCTACAAATTCTGTTTCCCCTTAAAAATCAGAAAAGGACATGCAAGTAAAAACACACATACATATAAAATTATAAATACTGGGGTTTTATCATATTCCAATATAGCAATGTACTCAGCATAAGGAACATAGAATCACCTATGAAGTGTGCTAGATTATATCATGATTGATAAGAAACACAGCTGATTTTAATGTCTGACCCTAAAGGTTATTCAGTTTCAACCCCTCTGCCATAGGCAGGGACACCATTCACTAGACTAGATTGCTCAAGGACCCAGCCAACCTGGCCTGGAGCACTTCCAGGGAGATGACTGATTACAGCATATAGACTTTTTTTCTCAGATTATCCTCTACTTTATGTATTTTCAAGTTGTCAGCCAAATCGCAATTATACATAACAGACATTGGGGATAATGTACTGAAAACCACAAAACTTGCCTTCACTTTCCTGGCTTACACCCGGAAGAGGTCTATTCACAACTACACATTCCTCTGCTATACTGATGTCGTCAATTGCAACAGTAGCATTTGTTGTTAGAATAGAACCTCGGAAAATAATCTGTAAAGACAAAAAGTTAGTTCATTAAAAATTACATGATAAGAAGACATACACATTCCATTACAATTTATGAGATTTGCACAGGAAATAGTTACTGCCTACAACCAACTCTAAATACCAGTCAGGAAAAATTACAACTGAGATTTTACCAGGTCAGAAGTTTGCTCCTCAACTGTCAAAGTCATAGCTACTTTTACCTGTGGAAAGTTATGCAACCCAGATGACTCTGCTTCAATTGAAACTGGTAAAAGCCATAACTACTGAATGAATGGTCTTCCTGCTGGAACAGCTAAAACTCATTTAACTTCTTAAATTTGCTATTCAGAGTTACCAAATAAGATGATTTCCAGCTCCATTTAATTGTGTTCACCTATACTGTGTCTACTGAAGTCAACAGCATGTGGTATAGTAAATGTAGGGACTGTAAGGATGCATTTGTAAATACAAGGAAACATTCAGGAGGTCATAAAAAGGAGTAAAGCAATTAATAAATTACCAATAATGTCCTATCAATACAGGCTGGGGGATGAACAGATCAAGAGCAGCCCTGCCGAGAAGGACTTGAGAGTGCTGATAGATGAGAGGCTAGACACGAGGCAGCAGTGTGGCTTGCAGCCCAAAAAGCCAACCATGAGCTGGGCTGCATCAAAAGAAGTTTGAGGGAAGTGATTCTGCCCCTCCACTCTGCTCCTGTGATTTTATGTGTAGAGTGTTGTGTCCAGCTCTGGGGTCACCAGCACAGGAAGGACATGGATGTGTTGGAGTGAGTCCACAGGAGGGCCACAGCATTGATCAGTGGGATGGAGCATCTCTCCCATGAGGAAAGGCTGAGAATTGAGATTGGTCAGATTGGAAAAGAGAAAGCTTCAGGGTAACCTAATTGCAACCCTCTGCAGGGAAAGCTTTATAGGAAAGATGGAGACAAACTACAAGAGCATGTAGTGACAGAACAAGGGTGAATGGCTTCAAACTGAAAGAGACCAGGTGTAGATTAGATATTAGGAAGAAATTCTTTACTGTGAGGGTGGTGAGGCACAGTTTGCCCAGAGAAGCTGTGCATGCCCTGTCCCTGGAGGTGTTCAAGGCCAGGCTAGATGGGTCTCTGAGCAATCTGGTCCAGTGAAAGGTGCCCCTGGCAATGGGTTGGAATTAGATGATCTTTAAGGTCCCTTCCAACACAAGCCATTCCACAATTCCATGACTCTATGATTCTTCTGCCTGTAGGCAACATAATTAGGCCCTCAGGCTTATTGGGAGTTTTTATAGCAAGTTCATTTTTAAAAGTTACTGCATTAATGCTACTTGATGTTTATTACAAAAAGTTATTCTAATGCATAGAAAACTGAAACGTTCTTTAACAGATGCACCTGTAGAAAAAGCAGAATGAAATTCTCTTTCATATGAGCATTAAATAATAGAAATTATCTTTTTTCCATTTAATCATAAAAGTAAATTAATTCTAAAGGCCAAATTGGAGTAACTTTTTGAAGGCAGTATAAATGTAACTTTTAATTACCTGAAAAGGTAATTCCTCAGCTGCATTTTCCACGGGTATATTTGCTTTTGTCCACTTCATCTCAGGTGATCCTGAAAAGTCATGTAATTTTTCCAAACTTCCATCCAATGTAGTTCTCTTAAAGACAGAAAGCTGGGAACTGTGAGATAACCTGTACCAAAATCTTACCTGTTGAAAGAGGTTTTAATTAAACACTTAAAAAAAATTATATAATCAATCTACAGTAAGTTCAGAACCAAGTCATATATGTACATTATAAAAAAGAATAGTATGACAGGTCCAAACATAGACTTGGCATAAAAGAAGTGAATGTATGAAATTACAGCATGTTAAAGAGAGGTATCATGTCTAAAGATAAAACCATCTTTAAAAACAAAGTTTATTTTTACAACTTTTAACTTGTATCTATCAACTGCTTCAGACTGAAAGTTATGATCGTCTTTAATTCTTTTTAGCTTAGTAAGCTCTTAGAAACTTCTCAAAGGATATTTTTCTGTCATATATGCTGAATATATGACAGTTTCACATACATATTAATCTCAGAAATGCAATCATTGAGGTACTCCTATGAAAGAAACCTTATGATATTTTATTTCCACAATCAACATAAATAAAATTATCTGAAGACAGGCGTTTAAAGTAATCTATTCAGCTCCTAAAACAGGTGGATTGACCAACATATGGAAAGAAAAAAACAATGACTGTAGGTGGATGAGGCTACAAAAAACTGCTTGTGAAACAGAAAACATCAGAAAACAGTGAGAATTCACTATGTCTCCCCTGCAATACAGAGTAAATTTGACACACTGAATTTTATTTATTTTTTTTTTAATACTACCCCAGCAAAAATTCAGCTGGCAACTGCAGAGAAGAAATAAGATTTTCAAAGACTAATTTTTTTCTTTCCCCCTGAGTCCTTTCTGCTTTTTCACATAGTGACAGACTAAACTTTCTTCAACTGAAGTACCATTATTTCCCTGCAAAAGTCTGGATAATATTTGAATCTTCATAGAGGCAAAACAAGAGCTGGATCAGTGGTTAAGAAATATTCCTATTAAAACACATTGCTACATTTTAATATCTTTTGGCTTCATGGCTGGTCGACTCAGTCTCTCAATTTCCCTTGGAGTTTCTTTTTCCCCCCCTCATGAAAATTTTGTCTTATATAAAATAATCTTGAGGCTTGTTATTAAAATGAAATACTTTCATGCAATTTTTCCCCCACGAAAAAGCTTAAGAAATAGCAGCAGGTATACAAACACTTTTCAAAACTAGCTGTTTGAAGGGCTACACTCTAAACAATTTAGGTGGCTTTTGTCTATCAAGCAGTTTTTCAAAATTAATTTCGTTTTCATTATCTAAGAAACAAAGTTACCCTTCTTCCCTATGTCTACATGTTCTACAATGGCTACTGTGTCCATTACACGTCATAAACAGAGGACTGGGACTAGAAACTTGCTTCTGTAACTCCAAAACCTTGAGCTAAATTAAGATGTTTCTTAGCTGATATTTACAGAAAGACTCAGCTACAAGAAGTTGCAGAAAGAAGTTACTTCTAAGCTTCAATTAACCAGAAAGGCATAATATAAATTTGCTATCCTTCAAGTCCTATTTTTTTTTAAAACTGGAGCCAAAGAACTTGTAAAGCTATTAATAAACATAGGTCTCTTAATGTGGATCCTTTTATTCTCTCAGTGGGACATCCAACAGAGGGCATCATCTCACATTTATATGCAGAGAATATAACACACCAATACACATCCTAATGAGCAACTCCTACTCCTTGCTCTTTTCCAGAAATAAAAGTCTGCAGGGAAAATGTGGCAGAAAGCCAGGCTTGCAGTCTTCAAAAACACTGTCTTTTCAGACATGTATATCTAGGTAAGAACTTACTCTAGATTTTGTTGAATTTGAAAACTTTAAATAAATTCAATACATACATACTTGTAATATTTTTTTTCTTTTCTGTCTTTGAACTAGAGAAAAATATGTGCATCCCCACTGCATTTGTGTTTATTTTGAATGCAGACCAAACTCTGCAATAGATCTAACCAGAGTAATTCATTGTTTCACATATCAGTTGTGCCCAGTTTGCCTTAAGGGTTTCTGAGATAAGCACCTTTAAGGTTCAGATTAAGTTATCTACTCAGCACTGAAGTCTACAAAAGAAAGATGAAACTGCCTAAACAAATGCACAGTGGATACAAAGGGTGTTAGGTATTCCAGGAGTAATACAACAGGCAGGGCTTCAGTGGGATGTTGCAGGGCCTTAGGAGTTCCCTGCAGGAGCATTCTTCTTGATTTTCTCCTGCATCTATTTCATTTCTGTTGCTTTACAACACTAAAAATCCACATGAAGAATAAGAACTGAGACAGTGCATTAAACAGCAGGAAGGAACTCTTCTTAAATTGTTTAAGAAGCTTCTACTCCTCAGCTGCAAGTTGCAACTATTCAGCTGAGATCTGCTAACTCGTTGATGTATATAGTCTAAGTTAGCTACAGTGTCAGGTAAAACAGATTTAGTTAAGCCAGCACTTGCTTCAGGTCCCTTACATGAGATAAAACCTAAGAAATCTAGGTCCTGCTAGAAGAAAGTTCTGCTACTTGCTGGGTCTCCTAAGTGCAGTTCCTTGTTTTCTGACATTTTTATTTTTGAAAAACTTTTTCCTAAGTGCAATTACAAATTCTTTTCTACACGGAATCTGAAAAATTAAGCAACCAGTATAGATTTTATTTTGTTTCTCTAAAGCTTCTTTTTACCACTGAACACAAGCAAATTATTTTGGCAAGCTTTCTGTCTTTTCCCTTTCTTCTCTGTGACTTTTTATATCAGAAGGCATTATGCAGTAGCAGGAAAAAAATAACATCATAACTACACAATTTAGCTTCTCCCCAGCATGGCATAAGCTTTGAAAAGTTATAGAACATGAAACATAAAAAAAAAGCCTCAGAAAAAAAAATAAATAAAAAAAGTTATAAAATTTTACAGTATCTATTCACTTTTTTCAGCAGCCAATCCAGTTGGGAATGTTTTCTTATAGTGAATAGATGCTGTATATATTTAACATATTTCTTCAAGTTCTGCTTTAAAAACACATTTTGTTTAAAATTACAACACTAATTATAAAACTGTATTCTCAGTTTTCATCTAACACTTTTCCATTTTTTGGCCCTCCTGATCCATTTTTTCCAGTTACCTTTCTAGCTTCTTAGATCAACAGGCATCCTGGCTGATTGTTTTTGCATTCCTCTACAGATTCATGAGACATTTAAAAACAACAACAACAACAACAAACCCAAACAAACAAAAAAAGGCATTTAGTGGTAACTCTCTAGTACTGCACTGACCAGCTTAAAAAGCATCCTCCTCAAACCATCAGTTAAAATTCAGTACACGCCTGGAGTATGGTAGCTAGTTCTGTCTAGCTATATATGTGTGTATATATAGTGACTGCAAACCATAGTTCTTCTATTTTGGAACACTGGTTATGTGCCTTTCCTGCCTACAGGAGTGGCTATTTGATGTGATCCTGTTATTGCTGTGCAGATAGGTTTGCCACACAATACAAGAACCTGAAGTGCATCCTTAAATCTGAGTCACCTGCTGGGTGTTTCAGGAAAAAAAAAAAAAAAAATCAATCAAATATATAAAAATTTGGCAGCAAAGCAGTGAAAAGTTGGCTGCACCTCCTTCCTACCAAAAAAATTAGTCTGTAATTCCTTCCACTGGTCTTGAAATAGAGCCCTCAGTAACAACACTCACAGCATGAAGAATATCACATCTGCACATCAGGTGAGTGATGGCTTACGAAGGTGGGGACAGTTAATATTGAACTGTTACCTGACAGCAGGAGAGCCCAGGGGACAGCTTGACAAGAAAAGGGCTCCCAAGGTGAGACATGGCCATCTTTGTGTTCATCTGATGTGATCCACTGAAGTAAATAAATGCTCCTACAAACAAAATTTTTTAAAAGGATGAGAAATATGTCATGCTCCAATGGAAAAAAACTATCTTAGGGAGGTAACTATATGCTCCATGAGACACCTAAATCTTGTTCATAGATGAAAATAAATGAA
Source organism: Xenops minutus (assembly GCA_035221455.1). Lineage (NCBI taxonomy): Eukaryota > Metazoa > Chordata > Aves > Passeriformes > Furnariidae > Xenops > Xenops minutus. Next base: position 18,770,195 of record JAWWEE010000074.1, read on the forward strand.
ACAGCTTTGCCATGGTTTCAGTCTCTGTGGATAAGGAGGAGGGTGTTGCAACAGGCTGCAACAAATAATGTCTATGTGGGCAAAGGCAAAACAGAATTGCTAAATGCTCCTGCCTCTTCCCTCTTGCAAAATTATCATGACTGAGTCCAAAGACAAGGAGAGAGGGAGAAGGAAATAAGGCTATTTGGGCAGCCATTGTCAAGGCTACCCTGTCATGGTGCCTTCAAGCACTTAAACCTGAGGAAGTGAATATGGAGCACTGCAGTGGGAGTTCAGATGTTGTTTCTCTGATGGCTTTACTGGGCAGATCCACTGGAATTATTTTTTATCTGCTCTCTTTAAGCAAAAACCTTCAAATACTACAACTACTTTGTATCACTGTTGCACAATGCCCATCTACTCTCTATGTAGAATGGGAAGAGCAAAGGAGCTGCAAAACAGAGCACCCTGGAGATCAAACAGCATATAGCTCAGCCAAGATCCCTAAAGGACACGTTTTAATTGGCTTAAATAACATTCCAAACAGAATTTAAAACAAAAATTATTTCCTTTAGGGTACCTGTTCACTCTCAGCACAGCACAGCCAGTTTTAAGCATGCTAACAATGTTGCAGACCACAGAAGCCAATGGAATAAGCTATATTTTCTCATGGGGTCCACAGACTTGACATTGTTGTCTGTGCTAGTGGGGATGAAAGCTTAATTAAAGATCTAATCTGAACTCTGGCAAATGAACTGCGTTTGGATTTGAACTACAGCAGATGTGCTTCAGACAAAGGTAGGGAAGGATAAACATTTTCAAGGGGCCCTAAAGCAGCATATTTTGAATGCCGGCAGTGCAGCCTTTGCTGAATACTAAGACTTTTTCATGAAAGTCTATGCAAAACAACACTAAAGGCTCAGTCTTTTTTGAACGTTGATATTACACATATTGCCTTACATCTTGGAAAATCAACTATTGTGCTGCCGCAGTCATACTCCTTAGCCATTTATTTCCCATGGATACGTAATAAAGCAGAGGGTTTAGGTCCAGCCCCACGTGAATAATGGCACTGCTTTAGCAAGGTTGGCACAAAGAGGGGCCCGTCACAGCTCCCTGTACAAACAGGCGAGCTGCGCTCTGCAGCACCAGGGAAGCTCCCCTCATTGGAATGCAAGAGTACTTCAAAGGACCGTCTTTTAATTTGCAGCTGAGGCTCTACAGTAACCTTGTTAAGATCTTCATTAATCAAACTTTGCTGCTGCCCTCCTCAGGAGAGAAGAGGCATGAACACACTGCGATACTACAAGGAACTGTTGCAATCTGAAGGATCGTGATTTAATGTTGGCAAAAACTTGCTCAGATTTGGGAATCCTAACTCTAAAGCTGTGGCTGTAGCAGGCATAGTGATAGATGGGTAAAAAAATCACCTCAGAAATACCTTTTCTACTAACTTATATGGGGAATGCAACATTACTGGAGCAGGATAACCTCAAGATCTGCTTGAGGCTTCAACCTGCAGCAACACTGAACCAAACTTGTAATGATTTAGGTATCAAAGCAGTACATAGTTCCATATGGACAATTTTAACATGCTACTTAGGCTGCAGAACAGATGCCTCTGCCAGTAGCCTTCATTATGACCACATTACACCTCAGATCTCACCTGCACCTAGAACAGATCAGTGCTCTGCTCTGGGCTTTGAGAGTTTGGCAGCTCTAATACAGTAGTGTTTACAGACAATGCAGTAATGCAGATCCACTGCCACTCTATGGAGACAATAAAATGAAGTATCAAACAGCTGCAGAGAAAAGTGAGTAGCAGCTTTGATGCTTCAACTTTATAACATGGGGATCAATGGAAAAACAGATACATGACTATGTAGTTAGAACCATTCTATAGCACCCACACACATCCTCACAGCCACTACTGTTAGCTCAGTTGAATTTATTCCTGGAGTTCCTCTACCTGTGAATGCTTGAGGTAGAATACTTAATATTTCACATTCCTTGAAGATGAACATGAGAGAGAAGTCTGGAGGTCTGGTTTTAGATAATATACATTGTTAAATAAATTTAACTTAAAGGGCCATTGGACCGTAACCCAGATTTTAAAGTAATCTCCACTGGAAGAGTGTAATAGTTACATTTCAACAAAATTAAAGTCACAGAATACTTGCCAATATTATTTGACAACGACAAATATGCTCAACGGTTTTATTTTTATGCAGTGTGCTATAATAACACTTTCACTCTGTAAAAATACTTTAAAACAGCCCTGCTGGAATAAACTCTTTTACCAGTTGAATGTATCGTATGGCAAATATGGGCTGAAGGAAGAACAACTCTTTAAAGGATATTATAGTGACTCTATTTTTCCCAGACAATGTGGATTTATTTTAACTGCACTCTATAAAAAGTCACAGTCATAGTTTGTCCAAATAATGCTTTCAAAAATGGTCCCTGTGTTAATATAGGGAAAACAATGCTTATGATATGCACAAAGTCAGCTGTTAGTTCAAAGGTCAATATATTTCAAAAAACTGCATCGTCTCCTACCTCATTGATTGTACCAGCCAAAAATGAGGATTATGAAGACATAGTAACCGCATCCCAGCTAAGAAAGAGCATCTCCAAAAAAAAACCCCCAGCTTTCTGTAACACATTAGCTATGTTACATACATATCATGTAGCATCCATCAGTTTTTATCATCATCCTGTGATCATTTACAAGTAGAAATTTTCATGACAGAAGGAGGAGAATAATAAGAAAAGAAATCTCACCATGTCTCGTATTAGCTGTATAACCTCTGCCAGGGAGTGTTCTGCCAAGGGGAGCCTGTTCTTTCATTATGTTCCAGTCAGCATCACCTCTGCTCAGTGGCCTCCATCCACAAAGGTCAGTCTCGAAATCACATAACATGTAATTAGCTGCTGTAAGAACAACAACAACAACAAGAGATCAATAAGTTGAATTTGATGCAGCAGTTTAATGATACAACTATGATTATTTTGTATTTAGATGTACTAAGTCTTAAAGAAGCACTGGTACATTTCACTGCCAGATTATTGAGATGGATTTAAGTTCTAGAATACAGGTAACAGATAAGGCAGGCCCTTCCTTCTTTAAGCAAGTTCAGAACCATGAAGTAAACTACCTGTAAGAGAATAAACCATATCTTAGTAAAGACAACACCTGTTCATAGGCTGCTGATAGATTAGGAAAGTAATATTATATATTGCTTAAAGACAAATTGTACTGGAAACCTAATTATGAATGTGTGAAAAAAATCTAATGTATTTAGAGCTTAAAATACATGGAAAGTAAAAATGAATTAAGCTTTCACTTAATTTATTTTTGAAAATGAGATTTAAAATTATGAATTATTCAGATCTCCTAGAAATTTTTATAGCAAAGTAAAAGACCATTTTCTCACTTGATATGAATTAGACCAACCTAAATTGTATAACAATTTCATACACTCTTTCCTTTATTGAGTAGAAATAATTTTTTTTTTCAAGAAAATTGTATACTCTGAGAGTTTTCCTTCCTGGTCCAGAACAGCTTCCCAAAGCACTACTCTTATCTTTGGGTCACTTATTGCAATTGTAAGCATTACTTTAAAATTGTATTTGTCACTTTCCACTTTAGTGGTACATTTATCTGATCATATCAACCTCAGACTTGATCATATATATTACTCCAATTTTCACATTGCACAAAACCAAAATGAAATGCATCTTTCTTTGAGCACTGTGGTAGCAAAGATTTGTGGTAAAAGTCTCCATGGAATAAAGAGGTTATTTGAGCAGTTAAATCTCAAGGTACAAGATAAATCACAAATATCAGTATCTCTTATCTGGCTCCACTACATACATTAAAATTCAATGATGCATGCTTTTTTGTTTAATGTGGTGTATTTAGTTAGACATGAAACTTGGTTAACTTATTTGATTACAGAATTCTCATGCTTTTGACAAGGTACCTTTTTAATTAGACTTCAGTTGCTAGTACATTAAGGTTGAATATGCAAATTGATATCCAAGACTAAGCTGTTTTGCTGTTTGGTAATTAATACTATGTCTAGGCACTGTGCTTTCCTTAGATAAGCAGTCTTGAGAGAACCAATGTGACACAAAAAGGCAAACATTTTTGCTTAACTATCTCTTTCTTCTGGCCTCCCTAACCCCTACAAAAGATCTTCTGCCTAAGCAGCTGACTGCAGTGTCTGCATAGTAATATCCAAAAAGACATCAATAAATGACCATGTAGGAAAAAAAAAAATGTTATGATACAGAAATCAAGATTGTACTAATGATAAGCTCAATAAGGTATTTAACATGAAAGTATTTTTAATTATTATTTTCTTTTAATTAATCATTTTATTATTTCCTTTTAACTAACCACAATAAAACCAACAGCTTTTATGTGACCAGACAGACCCCATCACTTCCCTTGGTGTTCAACAAGAAAAGAGGTATGGTGAAATAATTATTTCTCACATTGGTAGCCACTAGGACAATTTCTTCTAACACTTTAAATATAGAAAGAAAAGTCTAAACATCAAATTTTGAGCTGAATATATAAGCGGTGAGGGAAAAAAAAAAAAAAAAAAAGACATGCACACACAGAAAGACGTAATCCCAAATAAAATTGGTTCTGTCTAGCCATTTTTTCAAACATTTTCAGGTATGAACACAATTATAAGGGTAGGAAGAACATTCATGGTGGTGCTGTTTGTTGGTTTTGTTCTTACTGTTGTTGATGGTTGTTTTGGGGGCGGTTGGGTAGGAAATAAAATAAATGACAAAATATGATGATGTTGATTACAATTTAGGTGCTACTTTTTTTTTTTTTCATTACACCTGTCACTTGAAATGTAAGGCTCTATGCAAGCATCCAGGCATGCAGAAACACTGGGCCAGTCACTTACCAAACCCAAGTGTTCCATCCTATGCAGTTCCTGGAAGTGATACTTCATTTTCAGAAGTATAAATACTTTGGAGAACAACTAGGCTCCAAATGTGAGTGAAACCCAGTTGCCCAAGTTAAGAGTTTGATTTAAACTTTAACCCTACTTAATTCTAAAAGCTTGAGGGGTGCTTGTAAACATTTAATCAAGCTTGAAGGAAAAGTTTTGTGCCAAATCTATGTGAGACAGTTTCTTAGTGTGGTCTTTTTTATTTCTCAAACATTAATAAACCTTAAGAAATGTGTCTTTCCCATCAAATCAGTGCATAAAATTTATTATTCAAGCCTGTTTTCTACATTTTAATCTGAAATTTCAAGCAATTATAGGTAATGTTTCACTATCTATAGTTGGAAAATCTGTGATTGCACAACCTATAGCTTTTGAGTAGTCATGCCACAGCTAAGTATGCTCGACATAAACCTCCTTTCTGACATATTATGACCCTTCCCAACGCAACTCTATCACCAGAGCTTATGTTTTTTATTTCACTAGGAAGATTTCACTGGATTCAAACTGCAGAAATATTTTCAATATTTTTAATGGAAAACAAGTCAATTCCCTGGTTTGTGCATTCATCTAATTTTAATTCAGCAAAACAGAAAGGAAAATAGAAAGGAAACAACATTCTGATTTCATTTTAATAAGAAGGCAAATTTCGATTTTTTTTTTTCCATGTGGATGTGTCAGTATATCTCAGCTTATCAAGGAGTAAATTATCATACCAGTTCTACAAGCAAAAATGATGCAACCAGGAAACAAGTTGCTCCCCAAATATTTGAATTTCAAGAAATAAGTGTAGCTTACTAAAGCCATAAAGTACACTGGAAAGACTTTTCAATTAATACAAACCTTTCTTCCACATATTGGGATTAAAAAAAAAAAAAAAAAAAAAAAAAAAAGAAAAAAAAAAAAAAACACAAATTTCAAGAGCAGTGGAAGGTTAGATGGCAGTGTTTTTTTCTTTGACTAGCTTACTTTATCCCAGCAGCTCCTCATGATCATCCCTGGGGGGGGAAAACAAAGTAGTTCTGTTAACTAGACTGGGTTACCAGCCAATTAATATTGTTTCAACTTTGCCAGTCTGCAACTGCGTGAAGTTTTTCAATCCTACTCTGGTGGTTCAATCAAATGAACACAACTGGAGACACTCAATTGGTCTCTCCACCAGGTTGGTGTTTCTCTGACTGAGAGTATGGAATGAGGAAGGCTGCAGTGTGGCAGCACCTAAGCTGCTTTGGAATTTGATGTATAAACTATATGTATGAACAGCAACCATAGAACGTTTGGTGCTCTACTTTGTCATTAGTATTTTGTAATTTCTGGCTAACATTAAATGTCATTTTGGGAAAGGGAAGGATTACACATATACCTTCTTTCTGACTACATGTGCACTTTCCCTACCAGTTTGTGATGAGTTTTATTTATCTGGAATTTGTTAAAGGATTCATACAGAAACATCACAGATGGCTGTAGGTCATCTAGCCTGAACTTCCATATGTCATAAATCATTAGACAGATGACATAACTCCCTGAGGTGAGATGGCCTCATCTCCTCCTGAAACTACTCAGTTACTTTGCTTAGGGTTAAGAGACACCTGGTGTTAAAAGAATCTCATGTCAGCCCTTGGTCTGCAGAGGTTAAACTTACTAAGAGCTACCTGTTCTGGTGAAACACAGAGACAATGCTACACAGTGCTTGTCAGCAAGAAAAAGGTCTGTGAAGATGATATGGGTGTAGCTTCTTTTTCTTCACAGGAACATACAAGATCAACAATTTCAGACAAGTAATGTGTCACAGAAAACACATGTATGTTTAGTAAAACAAATGTTTCAGAATAAAAAATGTTCTTTAAGACTGAATGTCAATAAAAGGATTTGTATCTGTGTTCAACTGCTGTGGAAGGTTTCAAAGATTTGCAATTGTAAATTGCTTTACAGTAAATGAAATGCAGCAAAAGGTGTATGGCTTTAAAATTATACAAATTTCCTTAATTCTACGTGTTTTATATTCATAAATTATACAAATCCTATGAAGAGCTGAGAATATTTAAGCTAATACTAGATACGTTAAATCAAAAGCAGAAGAGGTAGACAGGCGTTTTAAGAAAGCTTCTAATTAGGCTAAATGGAAGGTGATGCTCTTTCAGAAGCAGATGTAGAATGTCCCCACCCCACAATAATTTTGAATTTAATGAATGCTGATGAGTGGGCAATTTCCAGAAACAGTACTGTATTAAAGGGTGATATTACTTGAAAATTGCTAGTGCTTCCTAGCCTTCTTTCCAGGTTGCCAGGTTTGCTAGCTACTGATTCATTCATGATGTTTTATAGGTATTGTGGATGTTATGTATACATAATGTAAGATATTAAGTATAGTATTTGAAATATCAGTTATTTTTCATGGCATTTAGTGCAAAACTTTCTTTATATTAGGTAGGAAGTAAAGAAAAGGCATCAGCTTATCGTCCTTTAAATGATGTAGGTACTTTCTGTTCTGAATACGTTAACTAGGTTTTGATAATTTGTTATCAGTCACTGTGAAACAAGAAATTTAGAAAGTTATCACAAATAAGTGATATCAAAAGAACCGTAATGAAAATGTAGAATTTAATACTAAAAACATTTATTTGTCACTTCATTAAATTAATTGATTTCAACAAAGCTACTCAAATAAAGGTGGTTATTCATGTGCATAAGTGTTTCCTAGAGAAGTTCCTAATTTTTGAGACTTTTGTCTCATATACTTAAATATATACTTATATAAATGAGCAGAGATTAAACAGAAAGATTAAGAAGCATTACAAAACATATATGTATTTTTTTCTTGTAATAAATTGTGTTCTTAAAATACCATTCATGTCAAGTGAATATGACTAAAGAGAAACATTATTTTTCACTTCATTATAATGAAACAGAGAAATTCTTGAAAGAAGAGGGAAATCCTTCACATTGTTAAGTAACAGATGGCATCATTTGTTTTCATTCAATATGGAGACTTATCAGCTCTTCAGTACGTGAGAGTACTTCATCAAAGGAATGAGGCTTTGTCCAAGGATGGATGCTAAAACACCTTATAAATGCTAAAATATGCATTATTGAACCAGACAGAAATTTTTACTGAAATTTAATGTGAATACATATAGCGCAGTTTAAAGATCATGGGGGACAATTTCAAGATCTTTTGGGAAATGGACATAATTGGAATAAAACAACAAAGGACAAAAATAAAAGAGGATTTTTTTCTTTACATCTCTTTTCTTCAAAACTGGAAAATGTCAGAAAGATGAATCTTCTAAACTGACCAAACCTTTGAATAGCCAAATTCCACCATGAAAGTCCTCTTTTCTGAAAAGGAGTATGTGAAGTATCCAAGACAATATTATCCATTACGATAGGCCAACTTTAACTACAGGCTATTTTAAAGGTGGCTATTTTTTTACTTTTCTTTCTTCTCAGCCAGTAGTCAGAGCAATGAGCAACTACTATGGGTTATTTACACTTTAAACAAGAATGGTTTTTCACCCTTTTTTGACAGGATGAGTATATTTTTGTGCACTGCTCCAACAAAATGATACCTCTTCAAGTTGTGACTACTCCAACACAGAGTGAAGCAAACAATCCCTGTATCTCGTGTTCAACTGAGTGTCATATTTTCTTTAAATTGAAGGGACCTAGTGGAGAGTCTGTCCAATAGGCAAAACAAAGTTAACTGCAGCAAAGAGCAGGGCACTATGTAGAGCAATTGAAGAGGGTTTTGCACTGACTGTGCCTCTCATCAGTCCTTGCCCCAGTACTAGAACTCTGCAGATTTCACAAGGGACAGTGTTGAGATTCCCAGGCCATTCTGACTTTTCTTTCTTCTGCCCACTCTCCAGTTTTCCTGACCTATTCACATCAGTGTGATGGAAGAACTATTCTCAAGAGTCCCACTGTGATCTTTCTTTAAAATACTGACTATAACTAGGTAATTTGTTAATCTTTTGGTTACCCACTGCCAATATCTAGTGTCTGAGGCACAGGGGTGTGCCTGTAAGTGTTTACAGTTATCTTGATTTTCACTTTGTGAAGTACAGTTAACAGATACACTTCACCTGCCATGATTATCTTTCATCCTCTTTTTAAACCTTAAAATTATTCTATTATACTTCTAGTCATTATTCACCCCAATTCTCTCACATTAATATGAAGTGGGATGGCTAAATTGCTGAGAAATAGAGCCCAATTTTTAAAGTACAATTCACTTTCATTCCATTCCACCTAAAGAACCTAAGAGGACTCTTCACACTCCCACCAGCAAGCACACAGAGCTACCAGCATAGGGACAAGTCTTATGAAAAAGGAAAACAGATCTCATAGAGGGAGCTCCTATAGAGTTTAATGTTTGCTTAGATTTCACTCAGAGATAAAACAGTATATATCTTCCTATTTAAAATTTTATTTTAGCGTTTGCACACATTGTTTCAGAGATGACTCCCACAGGATTATTTAAGTAATTGAAAAAAACCCTGAAGATTCAGACTGAGTTAAAAAGAGCTCATAGTCAAATAGTTTCTAAAGTCTTATCAAGCAATTAGAAAATAAAACATTATCAGTGTTTTTCATCTGGCTATCTTGAGCAATACAGAAGATTTTAGTTGGTACCTCCCAGCAGCAATATATATTATCACCAATATCTTAAATATGTGCACAGTTTTTATCTTCAATGCACATTTAAGTGTTACTACCACAGGCAAACATACAGAGGTACACCCTATAATATTAATTTTAGAAGTGATAGGGTCTCTAAAAATGCTTTCACATGGAGGTCTAAAATTATTCATAAGCATTATAGACATTTTCCAGTAATTTTAATTATTTTCAAACTCTTGTTTGTACAGTAGAAACTGTGGCTTCCAAGCAAAGTTACCTTTAATTGAAAATATAATGAAGATGTAGCTTCAGAACTGTGGCCCATTTGTATGGTGTTTTTTATCACCATGCAAATATCATGTCACTTAATGCATTTTCTGACAGTAACTCACAGTTTAAATTAGAAAACTGTTCAAACAGCAAATCCCAAGGCAGGTTTCATTCCCTAGCAAATTAGGAAAGTAGAGGTTATAAAAGTGGTATGTAGGGAATACATGTAAATAAAAGTATTCTAAATACTGCATTTCAACAAATACTTAAAAAAAAAACCAACTGTCTGGATCTAAAATATAATGCTGAGGCCAGACAGAGAAACAGAAAACAATGGGAAGAAAAATGCATGACAGAAAAGGCTATGAACCTTTTCACTAACCTGAACATCATTAAATATTCTGGGGGGAAATTAGCAATACTTTTTCTAGTGATTTGTTGAATACAACAGTTTAGGTTTCACAATATTCTTCAGCACAGTGTCCTTCTAAAGCAATGAGATTCACTTACAGCAGGCTGCTGGGTCCTCATCGCTGCCATCAGAACAATCTGGGTGAGAGTCACAGGCTGACCCAGGTGCCACGGACTGCCCATCCCTGCAGGTGAATTCTTCTAAGGAGCAGAAACCTGGTGGCTCTGATGGTGCAGTGTCCAAGAGCTGGATGCTACTCAGACAGATGAAACCTGCCCTGCCCTGGAGTGTTCCTTTAAACATAAGCTGTGGAATGTGACAGTTAAAATATTTGTATTAACAAGACAACAGAGAAAAACTGATTTTTATTTACATTGAACAGTGTAAAAAGCACTCCACAGTTTCCATTACAAAATCACAGTAAATGTCAAGTCAGAATCTGAAATTTTGTATGACTATGTCAGGTTGAAATATCTGAAAATGAATTCCAAGAGTGAAGTTAAAAAAGGAGAAAAAAAAGCCTGTTTTAAAGAAAAACTCAAAATCCCATGAACATTTAGCTAAAAAGTTGTACTGTCCCTGTGCTTTATAAAAGTTTTCTGAAATGTAATATCCTAAAAACTCCACCTTCCTTTCTGAAACCTCTTCAGAACCTCATTTTGGAGATGCCCAATAGAAAAATTTTCACTTACGCTCACAGGTGCATAAAATGGGCTGAGGAATTTTCTCAGACACCAATTGTCATAGCAGAGCTTAACAACTCATACCTGTTTCATCACATAAGATAAAATGGATGCACCCAGTCTCTGCAGTCCTTACATGCTCATAATCCTGGTACTGTTCTGGGCACTTGCTGGGAGACCTTGCTAGGGACCAAGATAGTGTTTTAATTATATCAAATATCACTCACCAGTTTTGGGCCTGTGCCCTCATCGTGCTTATTTTACTACTATTGACACAGAGGTTCAAGGAGCATTTTTCTTTCTGACAGAGTTCCCTTGTTCTGAGCAGATTTAGCACAAGCAGATTCATAGCAATGAAATTTCAGAAGAATGTCCCTTGCTCCTGGCCACAGTGGAGCCCAGCTGGGCTGAGTCCACTGGGCCTCAAAGCAGTGAGGCTATCCCACTTGTGCACTCCATGTTTGTTTTATCTGAGTTAAAGCTGCAAGCAGGACATCAAAAAGATGAAGACTGCAATGAAAGAAAGCACTGAGAAACAAGATCTGGAGGAATAAATAAAAAATGGAGTTGGGGGTTTTGGCAGGCTGGCACATGACCAGAGTGTGTCTCAGAAAGTAGTTATGTGCAAGAGTCAGAAAGCACAGTGTAAGAGTACCTGACAAAACAAAGGGAAACTAGAACAGATATGTTTTGGGGCATAAGCAGCAGGGTCTAGCACACTCCCCAAAGCCTGGGAATTAGGTTGGAGTGAAATCCCAAGAGGTAATTTTCTGTCTAAATAAGAACGATGTATGTCATTGTCCTGCACTAGTGACAATTTCTTCAAAATGACAAAGGGCACTCTTCATTCTCTACCCATTCAAACAGCAGAATGCTCTGCAGGAAACATGACATAGCTACATAATTAAAGATAATAGCTTTCCTAAGTACAAGCGATCCTTGCAGTCTTTGTACAAGAATACATAGTTTTGGCTTTCTACTTGTATACCTACAACCACAACAAGCTTTTATTTATTTTTAGATACTACAGATAGCCTAATTACACATCTGCTTGTTTATTCACACTTGTCCTTGTGTGAAAAGGAGAGACAGGCAACAACATATACTGAGATCCTACTAGTCTGCTGAAACGTATTCATTCTAATATCTGTCAAAACATGACTCCTGCAGTGGACTTAGTCTTTGTCCTTTCACAGAGATTATATTTTCAGCTGATTGTTGCAACAGTCAAATATGATGGCTATTTACAGATTTAAAAGAAATAAATGCAAATGAAAAATAACTTACTATGAAAACTTGTAAATTAATATAATAATTAAGTAGTTGCAAATTAACATTCTTCTCTATGCCTGTAAATTCAAAAAGAAGGTATCCTCTCGACTAGTGGTTTAAATCATTTCACTGAAATCCTACAAAGATCATTTACATAATGTCACTCAATAGTATATCTATATTTAAATGAGTTGGTAACACCTGAGATGGACTCAGATGACTAACCAAATCAGGTGAGATGTGTATTCATTTTCTTGCATGTTATGAAAGATCAGCAGCTTCTGCCTGTGATGTTTGTGTAGATGTTCTGTTGAGCTACAATCAGATATTTACTCATATTGAAGCAACAAAGAAACAGCAAGACATTCAGGATAGACATAATTTTAACAATTTTTTCATTTTCCTAGAAATTCTATAAACAATAAAGTAAAGCATCTTCAGAAATTGAGTGTGTGCCTTTTTCATTAATACCTTTACTTTTTCTAGCCCTGTTGGTAGTTGTATATTCATTTTGACCCATTCCTTCTTAGTCGTGATATTGGATTCCCATAGGACATGCTCCTCCTGTAAATGTAGAAAACAATGTTATAAAGACAGTTTTTGTTCCTCTAGAAATTATCAAGGCCATTTTTTATTCCCAATCTTTTCATATCCTAGCCAAACAACCAATATGTATAAAGTGGCTCTGTGAGAAAATAGAGCTTCACATATTCATTTGCAACTATTGCACTGAGGTCTGCAGGAGAGAGGGGAAACAAAACATGTTTACTGTGATTAAACACACTAATATAATATCAGGAGTTGATTTGGTAGAATTAAATTTAATTAATATGTAAATTAAGCCATGTTATTACTGAATTTAACAATATGTTTCCATGGTGCTCTCTATATAAGTTTCTTTTTCATACATAACTGCTTATGTCATGTTGCATTACACTTAGATTTAGTTTTCTTAGAACTGGATTTGGGGTCTGTCAGAATTACGCCATCAACTGTGCTAAAAACTTTTTTTTTTGAATCTGTAAAGAAAGCACACAGACTACAACCTAACAACTTCTAGTCATGTTCTGAGTTACCTAAATTCCCATTTTCATTTCACCTCCTAAGGATAACAGCAAGAGTGCTAAATATGGTAAGGGTCCCTCTATGCAAGCACTCCAAGCCCTTTTGATTCAATAATCTGGCAAAAGAAGCTCATGCTCCTTCTGCTTCTGGTCATGATCCTGGCTGGAACGTACTGAAGCCAGTATAAAGGAAAGAAGGCAGCAATTTAAACTTTATATACCTACACAAAATCTTTTCAAGAAGCAGCTTCAAAACAGAGCAAACCCAGAAAGTCGGGAAAAAACTGCAGGAAAATTTAATATAAGCTATACATACGAACAGACTTATCTTTACAAGTATCAATATTGACATCACTTTTAGGAAACACCAAAGTACTGGTCATACCTTTTCCACAAAAGATATTGCAGAATTAGTGGCAATTCAGGAAAAGATTCAAAGCAGGATAAGAGAAAGGAAAAAGATTCAAAGTATAAAACCAATTTATCTTACAGAAGATTAAGAAAAGGGGTTATGATAGGTATGTGAAATTTTATCAATGCTATAGACAAGGACAGTTACCTTTTTTTCTGTCCTGCTATACAAAAAAAGAGGAGAAGGATGTTGTCTAGCTTGATAGGCTGTGAGGTCTGTGCCAGCAGAACAACACTGATATGATTTGTGATGTGTAGCCAATTAATGTTGTTTCCCTAACAAGTCTGTTCTGACATACTAACCAAGCTGGAAGATTAAATCTCTACTGAATGTGTGTTTGAAGATCAGTTTTGGAAAACTGCAAGAAAAGGCCAAGGCAATGCTCCAGTTTCAAACACTAAATGACAGAAGAGATTGAATTTGGATAAACCACATGACATATTTCCTTTGAGAACTCAAATTCAGCTGAGTTTCCACATCAGGATAGGATATAAGTATTTGTCCACTTGTTCATGTGACAGATATTCAGCAAAAGTCTTTCAATGTTGAGGACACTTCATTCTGCGTAAAACTTGCTTCATTTTGCTAAATAATTTAACTTCCAAAGGAAATTTATTAGCCTGCAGCAGCCACATAACAGAGAGAAAAGGATGATGTACTAGGAACCATACTGCATTGTAGGTAAAAACCATAGCCTGTTGGTTAAGTGTCTGTTTTAGTTACTGTATTCCCCCACACCTACATATAAAACCCTTCCACGTGGGAGTATGGCCAGAGGACTACCGGGACTGGAAAAAGAAGAATAAGAATAAAAGCAAAAACAAAGACAGGAACAATTAAATACCTCAT
>JAWWEE010000074.1:18784837-18817486 GCA_035221455.1 Xenops minutus
CCTATAAAACCCTTTTACCCTGTTTAATAAACAGCCATTTCACCTTATCCCGCGTTTCGTGTGGAGTGGTCCGTCCCGTTATCCCGATCAGGTCTGTGTCACCTCCAAACACATTTATATGCTTTTTGGGAATACTCTGTATTTGCTGTGTATTTGCCTGGATGCACCTGGATACTGTAATTTTGTTTGCATTCAAATAACAGCTTAGATACCCAGCCCTATGACCATCTTTCTCCCAAACTCATTTAAATAAGAATAACTTGAAGCAGTAAACTTGAGTTTTCTGTGCACATGTTAATATCCAGACCTTCTAGGGCTGTTTTCTACACTGAAAGTGGTAAGTCACCTCAGATGCACCAAAATTTTAAAGTGACTGTTGTTCCTCACAGCAGACTTTGCCCTCTGATTTTATACAGCTCTAGTAAGTCAGAATTATTATTTTCCTTCCTCACAATATTTCTCTGTAGTATTTGTCCTGTTTGTCAGATTCTTCCACCTCTGGTACAAATGGGTTAACCACTCTAGCACATCCCTTGCGTAACTAGCCTTCTTTTCAAATGTGGAAGGTATTGCTTTTCCTGTACTTTCCCTCAAGATTTATTTCATGACGCAGGGGAATAGTTGCTCAAGATACCTCACTCTATTCCCCTTATTGTGATATATTACTATCGATAAACAATTTTTTGTAAAGCTAAAATGGGCAAAAATTGCTCCTTTTCCCTGCAATGTTTTTTTTTCTGAGATAGCACTAGTCAGATTTGAAGGATGGAAGAGACAATCATGACTTTTTCTAAAATACTCCATTTACAAGATACAACCTTTTTTTTTTTTACATTTCTCAACAGATACATGCACTGTTGTGCAACTGCACCCATTATTTTGTCCCTGCTTCTCTCATTTCAGAGAGTAATTTGGAACAAAGACTTATTTTTAACTCCACAATGATTAATGATCAACCTTAATTTCTGCAGAGAAATCTTAGTGCATTAGGGTACAAACATGTTTGCACATATGAACATTAAAGTCATCTTTTATTGTTTAATTTCCATCTGTTTTTCAAGCCATGCAAGATGTAAACGCTTAAGATAAAAGAAAGAAGTATAAACCCATTACTTAATGGGAGAAATGAACAAGTAATGAATGGCAAGGATAGACTCAAGTTAACATTATCTTATTTGGTTTCAGTTTTCACAGAAAATTTTAAAATTCGTCACAGTTAATAGACAGTTAATATTGCTGATTGTATGTACAGACTGGGGAACAAGCCACTGGAGAGTAACACCATGGAAAGGGACCTGGGTGTCCTGGTAGATATCAAGGTGAATCTGAGCCAGCAGTGCCCTGGCAGCCAGCAGGGCCAGCCCTGTCCTGGGGGGCATCAAGCAAAGCATCGCCAGCCGGGCAAGGGAGGGGATTGTCCCACTCTGCTCTGCAGTGGGGCGGCCTCACCTTGGATATTGTGTGCAGTTTTGGGCACCACATTATAAATAAGAAATAAAGGTATTAAAAAGCGTCTGAATGAGAGCAATGGAAATGTTGAAGGGTCAAGAGGTGAAACCATTTGAGGATTGGCTGAGATGACCTGTCTATTCAGCCTGGAGAAGAGGAGACTGCGGGGAGACCTTATTGCAGTTACAACCTCCTAGGGAGGGGAAGGAGAGGGGTAGGCACTGATCTCTGCTCTGTGGTGACCAGTGACAGGACCTGAGGGAATGGCCTGAAGTTGTGTCAGGGGAGGTTTAAACTAAGTATCAGGAGAAGGTTCTTCCCGCAGAGGGTTGTTGGGCACTGGAACAGGCTCCGCAGGGACATGGTCTCAGCACCAATCCTGACAGGGTTCAAGAAGCACTTGGACAACACTCAGGCACACGGTGTGACTCTCAGGACTGTCCTGTGTAGGGCCAGGACCTGGACTTTGATGATTCTTGTGTCTACCTTCCAACTCAGGATATTCTATGATTCTATGAAGATTTTATTCTAGTTGAATAGTTAATATTACCAAATGGGAATACAAACATGAACTGGAATAGAATAATAATGTTTAAAAAAGCCATAAACAGTGAAATTGGAATGGAATCAGAAAGGTTTAACTGAAGGTTACATAATGAAAGGAATATCTCACGATCATCAGACAGTTCTGAGAACCTGAGGAGGATGTGTGGAAAACTAGAGAACTGGGACAACAAAGGACATATATTAAAGTTAAGGGAAAAATACAGACTACGCAATTATAGTCAAGTTGCTGAACAACTCTTAAGACACTAGAACAAATTACTAACAACAATCTTGTAAGCAGATAGAGAATTAGAAAGTGAGAACCTACATTAGCTGCTTGTGATGAGGAGCAAGTTGCATTCAGTGAGTGTAATAATTCTTTTTTCCATCCTAAACAGTCTTAAAAATTTAGAAGTTAATTCCCTTTATTAAGGCTTTTAACATAATCACATAAGACACTCTTTCAAAAAATTGTGGAGATTCAGAGTAGGTTAAATCACTGTAAAATGGGTGTACAAATAGAAGTCAGATTATTTTAAAGAGGAAGTCAATAGTTTTCTATTAAACTAAAAGGAAATGATAATAGATCTCTGCATAGGTCTGTTCCAGGTCCTGATATAATTATAGTGCTGACTAACTTGCTGGAAAGTGTGGAGAGAATGAAAAATAAATTTTAAAGGAATGGAAAAATTGGGAGAAATTACAAGTACTCTGAAGGACATCATTAGAATTTAAAATTATCTCTATATATAGAAACCAGTTTCAAACCAACAAGACAAAGTTCAAAGACATAGGAATCACAATTAAGAAAGAAAAATCAAATGGTCAAATGCAGTTGTGTTTAATGAAGAACAAGCTCACCAAGCTTGTTCTCACTTAGCAATAAAAGAGGAAAAACTGCAGATTATCATGGATTGCAAGTTAAATGTAAGTAAAGAATAGGTTTCTGTTGACAAAAGGAGTCCATTTTTCGTATCTTTCTTCATACCCAAGAGCAATTTAAATTTCCTGTCTTCCAATTGCTCTGTTTTCAGGGAAAGAAAACTCTTAAATTGGGTCCACAGATACTACTATACCACTGAAATTGGTATTCAGATTCTGTCTCAAGGCTGCCATGAGTGTCATACCCGGGAATTTATTGGCAAGTACTATGGCATAAACCTCCACGCATTCTGACTAGAACACTGATTATGCTACAATTCCTGATACAGTAATGGGTCATATTAAAATACAACTATTCCCTTTTATAAATTAAACATGAGCAAAAGACTTGAGGTTTTTTTTCATGAATACTTGAAAACACAGTCAGAAAGAAATAAATTATTTCTATTATCTGTTCCCATATTTAGACCTTTTGGCAATGTTACATTTTGGGTGTTTTAGCATCTTATCTTTGTGAATGAAGTGCATCTTTTAAAATACAAATGTAGTGTTAGGTGATAAGACTTCAACTCCAACATCAAGATATGAGTGCCATTAACTTAACAAGAGCAGCCCTGCTGCTCTAGCTTCCATTAAGTAGCAGTACAAAGCTTCAATATTCAGCTACTAAACTAGACTTTCAAAAGAGAACACCAGAAAGCCTCCACAAGGCAAGGGAAGTAAGGAAGATGGAAACAGCATTGCTGTGAATTGTGCTTTCAGTTTGATATGGCTGTTTTATCTACTAATGGGTAAAAGGTAGAACAATAGGAAAATTACTTGGGCAAAGCAAATCAGGTGTTTAATCAAGAACTCTCCAGTCATCCTGAGTCAACAACTTTTTTTCTGTCTCCATAGGAAAAAAGCACATATTTTTTTATTTCCAGAACACAAAAAAAAGCTAGAAAAGCTGTTACAATAGATTTTTGCACCTGAAAGCCCCAATTTATTTAATTCTGTCCTTGAAGTCTTATTGCAGAACACTTATCCATCAAATCAGTTTATAGCTGAGCTGGCAGATACTCAGGTTCTGCAATGGCATAGATCAGTGGAAGGGTACCAAGGTCCTGTTCTTCACAAATTCAGGGGGCAGGCGTGGAGTAGCAGGCATATCTTCCTGCATTTTGTCTGGTAACACCTGGGTTGTCACACCTTTACCTTTTGGAAATGAATGTATGTTTCTTCTTACCTGATTGATTAAGAGCAGTGCTTTGAGAACACTGCTGTCTGCCATGGAGTAATGAAACTGAAAATGGCAATTCTTGCTAGAGCAATGACACATGGAGCTGTTTAGGAAAGCACTTTCATATAATGCGCTGTCATTGGTTTCTAACCACTCAAAATGGCCTGAAAGATTAAAGAAAATAAAGGTCACTTTTTCACAGAAAACATTTTTTTTTATCAGTCTGTGAAAATAAGGACTGCTTTCACATAATTAAACCATAGACCCATCCCAGCAAGAATTGAATCTGATCATCATGCTGTTGATGTGACTGATGTAATCTAAGTGTTTCCTATTAAAAAGATTGGTATATGTATCTTCATTTTACTCACAGATAACCCCAGCAATAAAGAATTAAACCAATTGATAGTATCTTGAACTTGTTACTTTGCATGTTAAAAGCTGTAAGAAGTCCCACATTCAATTCAGTCTCCTTACATTTACAACCATTTGATTGTAACCTAATGACAAATATATTTTAAACTGGGCTTTCTTTTTTTTTCGCTTCCACTTTGATTTTCAGAAAATATGCTTTTTATAGCAATACTTGGGGGTGGGGGGGGGGAAGACATTCTGCCATACTGGTACAG
Organism: Xenops minutus; assembly: GCA_035221455.1. Taxonomy (NCBI): domain Eukaryota; kingdom Metazoa; phylum Chordata; class Aves; order Passeriformes; family Furnariidae; genus Xenops; species Xenops minutus. The sequence continues at coordinate 18,789,566 of JAWWEE010000074.1, forward strand.
GAAGCAGTCACATCTCCACCATATAATCAAGGTCTTTACTTCTCAGCCAGAATTTCTGCAACAAAATGTTGGAAGCATATTGTCTTTCTATCTGAAGCAGAAAAGCAATTTGTGCTCTTCTTGACCTACTGCCCCTTATAAAAGCATTCCTACAGAGATCTAAAAGAGTATGCCATACCCTCAGCACTGTCTCTTAGTTGTCAGAAATAAAAAGCCTAAATACTTTCTACCATATAAATCAGGGTTTTTTGCCCCCACTCCTGAGTCAGTGAATATTTTGCTGCATTCTGAAGCAACTATTAAAATAATAAACAGGAACTGATTAAAGGTCTTAAGCCTGCAGTTTCTGTGTTCATTTCTCCAAATAAAACTTATATCAAATGCAGATATTACACAATCTCAAGGTGAAGAGAGAAAGTGTCATTGCAAGGAAAATGTTCATTTTTATAAAGAGCTACACTCCTTTCCTTTTGTTCCTAAAAGTTTTGTTCCAAAGTTTATTCTTTGTGTTATGCAATGATTTACACTGAAATATATGGTTGCAATTTCGTTGGAATTAAGCTAGTAATTTCATGCCATAGGAGCTAACCTAAATATAAACTCATAGATTGGACCTAGCTTTCTGTTTAACGTGCATCAACAAAGCATCTGCACTTCTATGAATACTGCCTTGTGGATAAGAGAAATATGTAACAACATTAGAAGTTATGTTGCTGATTATTTATCCAATTTCAGCGTTCTCTGCTGCCATTATGAAACCAACCAAGTTTAGTTTCTGAGCCTAACATCTTTTTTCCTCTTTCAAGTTCCTGAATCTTTAAAAACATGGCAAACTGGGGTTGATGTGGTTTTTAGATGAGAAGGCAAGTGAACAGTACTAGATAAACAAAAGTTCTATGAATCACCCAGAATGATCTTATGTCCAAAAGGCATTCAGAGTGTTCTTCAGGGAATACATTTTATGGGAGTATTGTGAGTGCTTCTGAGACAAATTGAGGCCCAGTTTCAGAAATGAAGACTACAGAAACTGAAAACTGACTTGTTATTATTTAACCTCTTCTTTATAGCCTGTAAAAGTAGAAAATATTCCCCTCTTCCAGGGATTTTATTTTTTAATTATTATTACTTTCAGACAACATTTATAAAGTAGCTTTCTAATGATTAATAATATTGTGAAGATTTTTCTTTCATTTCTTGCAAAGTTTGTACCTCTTCTTTAAGATCTGAATTTCCCTCAGTACAGTGTACTGCCTAGCATATTAATGTGTTTATGCTCTGATCTTCCTTATGGCTTGTTCTCTTGAATTTTCATGACTTCCTCTTTCTGAAGAATTACAGGACATCCACTTCATTCCTGTCAGTGTGGTAGTAGGGCTATTGAATCAAAAATGTGTATGTTTCTGACAAGACATGCTGGCCTGATTGCCAGGATAAAGAATGTAGACTTTAATATCTTCCCATAAAGTCTTTTATTTTCTCTACCTGGCTACTTTATCAGGTCTTAGCCAAACAGTCTTGTTTCTTTCAATTTTGAAGGAAATTTTTGTCTGCCATAGGTAAAATCTTGGGAGTCCTGCAGAAAGATCAGCCAGTGACTACACTGGAGCTCAACTAAGAAGCAGAGCTCACAATTTACTGCTGGGGTGACCCAGAGTCTTCTGAGATCCAGGCAGTGTTAGTGAACCTGTCTGTATCCTGCTATGCTGAAAACTAAAAGCCTGTAAATGTCTGGTTCCATCTTAACTATATTCTGACTGAAATCTCATCACTCCCACTTTAATCCATGGGATTTTTATTTCACAAATGACACAACTTGGAATCTATGCTACCAGTTTTAGAATAACAACTGAGCCTTCAGTTTAAACTGAGCCATAGAGTGAGACTTTTTCTTTTCTGGCAAGTTCTCTTCTGAAGCACCTCAGCAAAGAACTGTTCAGTGTCTGAACCCATGCTGTCCCACTCAACCATTCAAACAAGAAAAGGTTAAATTTCCTCTGTTTCTACTCTTTGAAAGGAAATTTTCTTGAACTCACAAATCCTGGGTGAAATCTTCAATTTAAAAAAAAAAAAAGTAATGAAATAAAGTTAGATAATCTAATGTTTCAGTTTTTTCATGTTTAAACTTGAGGGATTTTTTTTGTCTCTGGTTATCTAAAAAGTTGGTTTTAAAAAAACTTGGCACTTCCTTTGAATTCTTTTTCATCTTCACTTTTCTTATGCAGAGAATTTGTTTCATTAGTTTCTTTTAAAAGAAGTTTTACCCTAGATGTAGGAAACTAGCTTAATCCAATGTAAGAAGCATGAACTTTGGAAACTACATAGCATGCATGAAATATCAATAAAGAGAAGATAAGAAAAAAAGCATTTTCTGAACAGTATTGGAGGGGAATATAAACCCTCTGTAAGAACCTTTGACACTAGAGAAATTAAGAGGAAAAGTTATAAAGAGTCTACTATACAACACTGGTGAAGAGAAGCAATAAAAGAACAAAGGGAAAAAATCCACCAAGGACAAAAAGTATTTTATTAAATTTAAGAATACCAGCAAAAGAGGATTATTCAAAGGCTATAAGCAATCCTTTCTTTATAAACATAATTGTCTAGACCTCTGCTTTGTAATTTCATTTCTTGCCTCTCTTCTATTTATAGAAACAAAAGCTTTGATCAAAATCAGAAAACAAAGCTTAGTCAAGCTCTATTTGCATTGGAAGTTTGAGCCCTCAAGCATGACTTTTTGCAGTTTGCATACAATTTCTTTTGTTTTTAGAATTTTAGTTAATAATTGCTATTTCATTATAATTTGACTTATGGTTACTAGACTGTGTTGAAATGCATGCAAAAAATTGTTCCAAAAATCTTTCTAAAATGAAAACAATATCTAACATTCGTTCTGCTTCTGTCATTGAGATGTACTTCATTCCTCTGGGTTCAAAGTTCAAGCAGTAATCTCCACACTATCAGTTCTTCAAAGCTACATCACAAATGATACTGTTACAACTAGCCCTACTTAACCCCTTTGAAGGTAGTCTCAGTACAGAAGCCAAATGCTCAGCTGGCAAAATGATTCCATTTCACATTAGAACACTTAGAGATTACATCCATAAAGCTTTCAAAAACCTTTCCCATAAACCTATAGACATGCACTACACAATGACTTCAAAAATAAGTGATGCTCTTTTACCTCTGAAAATTGCATCTGCACTAATCTTACTGTTTTTAAGAAACTATTTTATATAACAATTTCTGTACAGTTCCCCTAATTAAAAGTTTAAAGTGAAAATCCTGACTATATGTTCAAGCAGAGTAGTGCTACACAAGTAAAACTTCCAAGTATCAAAAAGAGAACAAAGCAGAAAAAAGAACACACAAGCACTGTGGGCTTAGACAGATTTAATTTAATTTCACCAAATTCTTGTGCAGATGTCATAAAGACAATTACCTAGAGAATAAATTAGATACTAGTTTATATTGGAATTCTTACATTAAAATATTTCATGTTTTACCAGCATGTGTGTTCACTAACGTTACTAAATGGCCAAATCAAAAGCTAATTTAAGTACAAAATCAAACAATGACTTTTCATAGTTTTGGTCTATTTTGACATTGGGTCACCACCTTGCCCTAAAAAGTACCCTATACTCCATGACAGCTAGTAATTTTGAATTAACCTTAATTCCCACCTTCAGTATTGTTGCTCCAATCCTTCGGGAGGGAACAGGATGCAATCTTGTGCTCAGCTTGCAGCCGTACCCACTGAGCAGGCTCAGCTGGCTGGCCTGAATGCCACTCGCATATGCCAAGCTCAAAACTGGAAATCTGTGGTGCTAAAAGACAAAGAAAAGCCATTATTTAGCTTGTTAAGAGATCGTTATTTATGAAACTAATTCCCATTAGAAGCACATGCTTACTAAACTACTTGAAAACATTTCTGCCTCTTCAAAAGGTTTTTTCAAAAGCATTGTGTATCCCTGATTGCTGTCCAGGATTTCAGGCTGCTGTCTTTAACAATACCCTTCTAAAAAATCGTTCCCTCAAGATGGATGTTTCTTTCAAAGCAATGGAGTGCTATTTGTGTTAGCCAGTCATTGTAACCTTCATGAATTCACTTCTGCAGAGAGAGAGTTGCCAGGTAACATAAAAAATGACATGCCACAATAAGAAATACCTATTTACTTTTCTAGATGATAGCTACAGAAAAATCACTTTTAACTGAGAGGTTAAACTCAACAGTATCTCCACAATACTTGCAAAAGAATGCTCCTTTTTAGAGACAAAAAGTTTCTGAATGCGTTACCACATATTTTCCAGAATTTTTTTAAGGATAAATCATGTCTGACTCATCTGTTTATGGTCAGGATTTTAAGCAGGATTGCACTATAATAAGATGTCCCATTTCTTAATCACAAAATCAACTAGGTTGGAAAAGACCTCTGAGATCATCAAGTCCAATCTATGACCTAACACCACCTAGTCTACTAGATCATGGCACTGAGTGCTACATCCACTCTCTTCCTAAATACCTCCGGGGACGTTGACTTCACCTGGTGACTCCCTGGGCAGCCCATTCCGATGCCCAAACACTCCTTCTGTGAAGAATTTTGTTCTAATGTCTAAACTAAACCTCCCCTGGTGCAGCTTAAGACTGTGCTCTCTTGTTCTACTGCTTGTTGCCTGGGAAAAGAGATCAACCCCCACCTCGCCACAACCTCCTTTCAGGAGTTGTGGAGAGCGATGAGGTCTCCCCTGATATTCCCTTCATATTATTGCAGGGGAAAGGTAATCTCCTGGTTAAGATAGACTTTTAAATAGCAATCAGGGTATCTCAGACAAAAAAACAGAGATTCTTATCTGTATAGAGAAAACAATTTCAGGTCAGTATACATAGATGTTACTGTCTACTGCACCTCAAAGTCACTGTATTGTTCACATTACTGACAACTCAATGAGATGGCCTGTCCAGCTAGCGCTACAAACCTTTCATTTCTTCTTACTTCCAGTGCTGCATAAATGTGCAATTTTTTCAAACCATGTGTATTATGTCAGGAAGGGCTTGTGGAAAACTTTTTTCTCAGGGAAAATGCAAAATTCCACAAGGTAAAAGAATGGATTTTGTCACATTTCAATATTTTTAAAAAGTTGCAAATACAGTCAAAAGGAATACAGTTCTTTAAACACTTTTGAATTATTGATACAAAATATTTTTATTAATTCTGCATTTTTACAGTTTACTTTTAAACATTTTTGATGCTTTGTTTGTTTTGACAAAACACTCATTTCCCAGGTCTGAATTCTGCAGCATATCAGACAACAGTAAGATTAGTATTTTGGGTTTTCTGACTCCCATCCTTGTAGTGGTTCATCTCAAAGACCTGTGTCTGTAATATTAAAGGCTACATCCTTGCAGGATTAGAACTAACTGAGGAATTAAGCTTGAGATTTTTTTCAGTTGAAGTATTCATACTGGGGTTTTGTCTACATTTATACATTATAAGTAATACATATATAATTACTTCCGTTTTCCTGAAAAACAACACAAATCTGGAGAGAAGCCGTGTAACTTCTGCATTGCAAGTGACTTCAGGAAAAAAGCCTCCTTCTCCCTTATAGCATTCTGTTTTCATGCCTTAGAGCTCTTTGCTTTCACCCCTCTAGAGAGATCCAAAGTACCTTTTTTCTGCAGTCCATGTGCAATTGTGTAATAAAGAGCTATGGGGGTTTTGAGCGATAACAAAGTATTTGGCAGTTGTTTGGAAAACTACAAACTGTAGAGTATCTTAAATTACTATACTGAAGATAGGGTTTGGTCTGTATTTTTTTAAATGCATGAAGTTTTGGCAGAACTGGACAACACACTGAAAGGGGAAGTTTTGGGAGACAGGGGAGGGATAGAAGTGAAGAAAAGACAAAGTACAATGAAATTATGTTTATATTTAACCATCATGGTTTTTATCAAGAAAGTTCCAAAAGCAAGCAAATTTAAGATCCTTTACTCATGGCCCTACTAATGAATTCAAATGCAAAGGTCATCTTTTATGTGCTTTTACACAGGCATTAAAAATCATGAAAGATACATTAAAAATGCAAGTTTTAACTAGGAATTTCATGCAATTAAAGTGGTCCTCATTAAAAGTCTACTTATTTAGACATTCCATAAGGACTAGAGAAAAAAATATTTCAAATTCAACCAACCATTAGTCTGACCTTTTGTTCTAATTATTGGAAAACATTCAGTAGCAACATTCCTCTTTCAGGGAGAAAATTAAGATCCTTTGACACTGCTTTTGGCTGCTGTGAGCCATTTACAAGTCACCTAATGAAGTTGACTTTTCCTAATGGGGAAACGCAGTATAAGAACTGGCTCTTATTGGAGTATACTTGAGGTACTTAACAGTGCTGCAGCTCAATCTGTAAACCACAATAAATAGTTCAACAGCTGCCATGTAAGGTAAGTTTAAGACCTGGATTTATAAGCTCTGGTGAGTACATCTGTTTCTGTTTCCTATTTCCTTCTTCCTCACCTCCATCTCTTTGAGACAGTATTTCTTCTCTATAGCTGATTTTTCGTTTTAATTTTTGTTTGCTCTAAGAACATTTTTTAATTAAAATAGTCAATATATTTTTACAGACTCCTGAAGGAACTGGTTAAACAATCACATAGGTTGCTAGAATTTAGCAATGCATTTTTTTCCTTTCTATACCATTCTTTTATCTGCAGAAATCCTCCAAGGAACAGAAAGAAGCTGGGGAAGAAAAATCACACATCTGTTCTCTTTACATTGAGGACACATTTCAAATTCCATTTCAAATTCATTTTTTTCTCAAAGAAAGTACATTGCATACTTTCCTGAGTTCATAGACAAACATGCCCAAAGTTTTAAATTAGCATCCTTGTTTATTTAAGTAATACAGGTAGAAAAGCAAGATGTGCTTTTCTGTGCAAGATGTTGCATGAAAATATTTATGCAACATTTACTTCTATATTTCCCCACTGTAAGAAAGATGTAACATAGAGAAACAGACAAGATCAAGTTTAGTTCCATGAAACTTCATTTCCCAATATAGATCCCCTGTGAAATAGATACCTATGCCTTCCTGCATCATTAAATTAAGATTTGTATCTTGCTCTTAATGTGATCTGCCTGCAATTGCTCATAGCTCTAGCATGCTAAGAGCCATGTCCATCTCTTTTCAATATTTTTTTTTTTTTCCTGCTGGGAAATACAGAGAGCATTGCTTTGGACTACATACACACAAAACCAATCATGTAGCTTGGTTTGGTCTATGTCAAACCCTGTTTTCCGTATCTCAAGTTAAGTTTAAAGCCTGAACCTTCAGGGTCTGTGCCAAGAATAAGAGAAAGGAAAACAGAAGAGGTGCTTTGAATCAGGACTGTGCTCACCTGAGGGTGTGACATGTTTGCCACAGGGCAATACTCCTGTGTAATACAGAGATGCAAGCCATTTAATTTATGCTAGGATGGGTAGCATTCCTTTCCTGTGAAAATACACTGGGTTGAAAAGAGAAATAGGAAATGTTTTGCTAAAGAATCCTGACACGCAGGGATGGTGAGACTGCAAAGATGACTTGTCTGACATTACAACTCTTGAGTGTAGCAGAGCAGAACAACACAGCCCCACTGCACGGCTGAGGATCAGGACCTTCACCTACTTAGAAATACACATGAGTACCTTGGGAATCTCCCTAAAGTCAGCTCCAAAACTTTCCTGAGTTGGCTGAACACATCAATTCTTTGGCCAAAAACAGTAGATCTTTTCTGGCCACTGAGCCCTACATTTATACTGCATCAGATTACTTAAAGTATTCATTGTCTTTCTTTGTATTTAAATGTGAAAAGACAGATGATTGTTTAGGGAAATGTAAGTGATCCAAATGAAAACACTGTTGGAGTTATGAAAGCCTTTGAATAGCAAAAGGGGTTCCATTGTGTTTTCTCTTCTAATCCAAGGAAAAGACAAAGTAAAATGATTTGTCTCCTGGAAAAACAGGTATTCTTACCATATGCCAGGGAGCATCCTTCACTGAAGGTAATATCATCAATGGCAACAGTTTCATCTTGCCTCTGGCTCTCCACCGTCCCCCAAAAGATAACCTAAAGAGATTAACAACAAAACCAACAAGAAACAGAATTTACCAGTGTCACGGACAAGATGGAAAACCTTCCAATAGGTGACAGTCTAGTCCATGGAGTTTCTATTGGAAATATGAGAACTTAAATCATGCACTTAATAATTTTGGAGGATTACCATCCTGGCTTTTCCACACATCTGCGGCTTGTCAGCACAGATGTATAGTCTAATCATCTAACTCAATGTTGAAGTAGCCTTTAACAGGAAGGATCTGAAAATCAGAATAAAATGCCTTAAAATTTAAGCAAGGACCATGACAGTTATAGATTAAAATACAAAGAATTTTATCAAGTCCTTTTTCCACCAGGGGCTAGAAATGTGAACATTTCCTGGTTGGTTTCAGAATTTATCAGAGACCTGGAGCAAAGTCAGATCAACAAATACCATTAATCAGATGCTTTTCATCAAGTTTTTAGCCAAAACAAACCTTGAGGAGTACTTGGTCAACAGTTATTCAGCTCTAATGTTACAAAAGTGATTTTTTGCACCCCTAAAAAGTCTTCGATACACAAGAAATTACAAATATTTTAAATTTCCATCTTAAGGGCAGATTTCAATCTACATTTGTAAATGTCCAGACTACCACAAGTTTTCTGTAGTGATGTATGAGGGGACTGACAGTCCTTGGGAAAACCCAACAAAAAATACACCAGTCAAAACAACACAAAAAATCAAACTTATGAATAACATTCCTTAAATTATTCCCCAGCCACATCTTGGGATGTCATAGCTCCAGGATTTTCTGCAGTCTTGGCTGGGGTGCATTGTAGTTCTTAACAGCAAATGTGCAGTGTTAGCAATGTTTTTTCAAATATTACCTTGAGAGTTGAGCAACAATTTTCTGCATAGTTTAACCAATTGTAGCAGAAAACCTGCATTTAATCTATAAATTATCTAGAATACAGTATTTCACTGTACAAGATGGCACACTTTATCCAAGGATATGACCATTATGTTACAAGTCGGTGTCTTTTTGAGCAGTGGAATTCTTTGTGTTTTGTTAATTTGTTTTTCTTAAGCTGTAGTTGGCTTGCACAACAAGTATGGCAGCCATATCACATGAGAAAATATGTTTCTACTAGTGAAATCCAACACCTTGGAAATTTGCTCATTTTATTTGTTTCCGAAAAATATACTTTGAATTCTTGAATTCTGCTGCAATTATATGTATAATTAATGTGTACATTCATGATATCACCAGAAGAAGGACAGTGTATTAATAATCTCTGTTTCTACCATTCAGATAAGTTTCTAAAACAATATACTGCACTGTTTTATAATTAGAAATACAAGAAATATTTTTAATATCCAGGATTTGACAAATATTTAACCTTTCCACAGTCAAATTTCATTTTGAAGTCAAAATTTGGTTATTATTAACTTCATTTATAATATGTGTTTATCTATAGCTTGCAGGTAGGGCTTCATAGTAATTTTATTTTAAAGTGAGATAGTGACTTAGACAATGTGAAAGGGGCTATCTCACTTTGCTGGTACAAAATCAGAGTACAAAAGTCAAGTTCATATTCTGCTGGAGCACACGAAGTCTTTATCAACTTATGTTTCCTCAAAAATCATAGAATGAATCATGTCTGATGATTTTAATTAAAATCTCACTTCAAATGTGCTTTCAAAATTTACAAAAATATTAAAGTGCCCTATATCAAAGAGATTTGTACACCAAAATAAAAATTGTTTCACATATTTTTTTTTTCCATAGAAACTTTAATAATCAAAATTTTATCATGAAAATTCCACAGATATCTATGTAGGCTAAACATCTTGTCATATATAAAGAATGAGTGCAATAGGGCAAGTGAATTGCATCTGCTAAAATGACAGTGACATCTTGCAGTTGTCACTGGAGCAAAAATGTGTAAACAAAGAAGAAATTTTGCTCAGACTCTAGGTTTGGTGAGGTGCTGAGCTATATTTCTTAAGTCAATTGTAATGATTACTTCAGTAAGTTTGACACCTGTCTCTTTAGAGCTGGACTGTGCCCATCAGTTCACTTTATAGAGGTCAAAGGATTAACTAGGTTTGCAAGCAATAACCTAATTAGGATTTGACCTTGCAATTTTGAGGAAGAAGATAACATTACATTAACCATTCCCAGACTCAGTCAATTTTCCAAGTAATATGAAGGATGAAAAAAATAATCTAAAAGTAAGCCCTTTCAGTACAACCTCAGATTGCTATATGCTATATGCTCATACGAGGTAGAGGTAAGTTATTGACCAACAACAACATTGATACTTGTGTTAAGTACTGTAAAGGGTTGAGCAGGCAAGTGTTAATCCAAAAATCCAGATCCTGTTGGATACTTTAGCACACTGTGCAAGTCAAGTAATTATGTTACTTTTATGGTTTATTGAAAAGAGGTCATGCTTCCATGCCTTCAGGTTGATGTGCTAACCAACTTCACAGTAACTGCTGTAGAAGGAAAGTCCTCTCATTTTCTTCTCTGCTTCCTACATTCTGCCCAGTAATATGCCTAATACTGAGTATACATCATCCACAATACTACAGCCCTAAGATACGTTTACTGTGCTAATGTGTTTTGCAAATGCACATGTAAAAACATTTAAATGGCCCATGACATTTGCATTGCTTTTTAGTAGCTTTGAGCAAAATAAAACCAGAGGCAAGTGTTCTGTGACAATGGCTCAATTCTACAATTAATGGTTAAGTACAGTATCTGTCACCTGAAGCACCCCTACACAACAGTATCTCATAGTATAAAATGCTGTTTCCTATATAAATGAAACTTTTATCAGTACAGTTAGACTGAGGCTAAGGGAATGCTGTATTGAGAGTTAAGATCACAAGTGTATCACCTCCATGGGCTGGTAGATAATTTATGACTCAATTAGACCAATTGTTTTATTTAAGACACATGCACAGTTTAAGCAAAGTTTGGTATTAGTTTTAACACCACTAAGAGATAACCACAAGCAGCACTTTTTAATGCCAACTACGGTCTTCCAAATGGCTTTTCTCTTGTTTACCTCATGATAATGCTTTCTTTCCACTTGCAAAATATTTAGTTCTGACCTATTAGAAAGACCCACAATTTATAAACCATTTAAGTGTCATTTACAGTAACCTCAATTTACTAACCTCATACTTTTCAGTGCTATTGATTGTTATGGTATGTGCTTTCCACTGACTTTGTAGTTCTCCTGAAATTTGCCAGATATTTGCAACAGTATCTTCAGAGTGCTTTTGAAGTCCCACCATCAGTGTTCCAGTCATTTGAGAGACCCAGCAATGAAATGTAATCTAGGACAAAAAAAGGTCTGATTATTCCAGGGAAATACTGTGACAAACAATGTCATACCAATACTATGCATCAAAATACCTGGCAAACATGTTCTTCATCAGTTGGAAGGAAAACATTTGTTCTTAATGTTGCAGAAGAAGATTGCGTCTCAGAGGACAACGAAAGGAAATAAGCTGTTAAAAGGAATAAAAATAGGAAAGTTAGAAGTTTGGGGGAAAAAAAAAGCAAAACACAATGAAACAAGAAGAGGCATACATACAGGTATAAATTAATAACTAAAAAAACAGTTAGAACTTCTTCACTTGTAGCCATTGTGTGCCAAGCTTTTTTCCCTATTAAATATTATTTATTTATTATTATGCCCCATGTTTCAGCTAAAATTTTAAGTAGGGTTCCAAAATGCTTCATGTGCTGATGCATACTTAACTTAGAAGTGCAACATTTTGGGACAAAGGGAGACTTACTTAGCAAGCTGATCAAAGGCTTTAAATCCTAGTTATTGAACAGATCACATATTTCATGCCTAAACATCAAACTGCTGTAACTAACAATACAGATTTGTCATAGTTTTATCATGATAGTTCAGGTCTTGAAGGAGGTGGTGGAAAATGGGAGAGGAAACTGTGGTGATCTTATAGGTTCTGGTAGCGTTCAGACAGTTGTCTGGTTTTTTTTGTGGTATCCTGGTACACACTCCCAATATACACTGTTGTCTTCAGAATTTCAAAGCTACCATTAAAGGTACCATTACCTTTCCATTTATAAAACAAGTCCTTACTTCACTTGAAAGTGTAACAGATTAACAAGGGTCAGTGAAATATGATCTGTTGCCATACCTTTTGACTGATCATGTCTCTACCTGACAATATTGTTTTAGATTTTATAAAAGATGGAAGGCAACCACACTATTTTAGGACAACAAATACCGCTAGTCAAAATTTGGCTCTTCCTGAACACAAAGATTTCAGAGATGTTAGATATTAAAGGGTGCAAGGGGAAAAATAAAGAATAAAAAAGTGCTCAATCTATTTTTGAATTTTTATTTCCTTTCCTTTCTCTACTCCTTCCCAAAATCCAAGCAATGTCAAGTAAACTGTCATCCTCTGACATTAATATGTCAAATGAAAGGAGGAAGATGAAGGAGAAAAAGAGGCAAGTGGGACTCAAGGAATAAAAATAAAGACTACTACAGAAACCAGACATCAGAGGATATGTCAGATACTTCATTTATTAAACTACCCACCTTGACCTCTCATTGTGGTGTGCAACTGGAATGTCACTACCCAGGCACCACAAGCAAAGCTCAGTGCTGGAGCCAGCTGAGCAATCCTCCACAGCAGAGCATTTTGCAGCCTCTACCAGGGCAATGGCCATGCTCCCCCCAGGTTTTAGACCTTTAATGACTGCACAGGCAGCACTTTCAGAGCCTGCCAGCTGCAAGGATATTTTTCCTACCCACAACAGATGGCTTGGTGCCTCTGCAGAGCCCTGTCCCTGACTCCAATCTGTTCCACTGGATGTTAACTGCCATAAATTTTTGAAATTTTTCCTTTAGTTTCCTAAAGATAAATGTAACTAAGACTCAAAATCTTATATTTCACCTACCACAGGAATTTTAAATTTTACATAGATGGGAGAGAAATAATACTTTTAAGAAATTCTGTGATTTCACATTAGACCTCTACACAAATAACAGTTTCATCTGTAAAAGTTTGTGTTTTATTTTGGTTTTGGAGGGGTTTTTTTAAAGTTGTCACTGGTTTGTTAAACTACTTTTTCAGTGGAAAAAATGAACCATGAGAGACAGTGCTAAACAACCATGCTGGTTTCTAGTAAATGATTACATAAATCTTCAAAGGAGTTACATCTACCAAGTGATCTTTGCTCTTATGCTAATGTGTGTGTATTATCCTAATGACAGGAACTCTTTAACACTCTGCCATAGAGCACACTCTGCTCAATTGTCACCATAAGAATAATTTCTGGGTTTAAAACAGGAACCAATATAAAACTGATTACATAGTTTCTTGAGTCACCAGCAGTAGAAAAACTCAACTGCCATAAGAAGATAATTATTTCCTAGATGATTAGAACCAGCATTCAGACACTTAAAGTACAGTTTAGACATTCTCCAGGTAGAAAACCAAATTAACTAAATGTATTTAAATATTCTTAGTCATTCAGTTCACAGATCTGACTACACAGCCTCTCAGAAAGCTGAATAGGTTCAAGTATTGATCTTTCTCTTGCCTGAATAAAAAAACTTAAATTACCATGTCTGCCACACAATTCAGACCTGGAAGACACAACAGTGATGGAACACCCAAACCAAGTAAATGTGACTGAACTGTTCAGGTGACTAAGCAGATTTCTTTGTCTGTAACAAACACTTCAGGTTGATGACTCCCAAATCTTTTGCTGGCTTTTGCTGTCCACATAAGTTAAATTTTCCCCTCCCCACCAGTTCTTTGCAAGATAAGAGTAACTCTTTTTATGGTTATAAGCAAGAGTATCTTTGCTACATCCTGGTGTGGTGTGTGCTACCAATCATGCACAAACCCTAAAAAGGTTTTGTTCATAACAAAATCATGCACAAACCCTTCAACTAGAGCAAGACTATTGCCTGGTTAACCAATTTTGATTCTAGCCAAAAGTTTGCTATATTTATATTCCCTGTTAATTTTTTTAACCTTCTTCTTGATGAGAAGAGCTGTTATCATTTTAAAGATAAATTATTTTGCAACTTACATACTTGAAATAAAGCTTACATTTATGAAAACATTTGGTAGTTGTTCAAATTTTTGTGCCAACATCAGTTTAAAACAACATTTATTTAAGAGCAGCCTTATTTTCAAAAGCATGGTACACACAACAGAATGTGCTTGTGTGCTACACTCAAGCAAAACCTGAAGTTGTTAAAAGTATGTCACATATATAAAATTTCTTAATTACAAAGCATCATGAGAATTGTCCACTGGGGAATAAGAACTTGCAGGAAAGTGTAGAGAGGGTTTTTTTTGTAGATGCTTTTTCAATGAAAATAGTTTAAAATTGCATGCAATTTTCATCTGATGATTTCTAAGCAAGATTTCCAAGCCAGATTTCCATGCATTCTTCTTGAAACTACCAGTTTATACTCATTATTATATGGAACTTCTACCTGCTTGGTAGCTTATACGATGTGTAGGAGATGGTGCTTACTTTGGAGGAGTAAAGATCTCCACACTCCCAGATAATCACAGTTTGGGAGCGAGGTGTAAAACACCTGGGCTAATCAGTCTCACAATGACACTGGCATCCCACATAGAGTTATATTCCTATACACTCCCCAACACTGAATGCCTGCCTTCGGGTGCTTGCACTGAGGGCTGCCACAACATGGCTTGTGCTCAGGAGAGCACAAGCAGGATTAACCTGGCAATAGGAAAAGTATAAGGGATATATTTTGTCTGAGGATAGAGAAAAGGAATTAGCTAAGAGACTGTCTTCGAGGCAAAATGGAATTGGAATAAATTCTAGAAAAAAGCGGGCTCAAACAGCCCATCAAAGCTTATCCTGTCCCCAGATAAAAATTCATCCTCTCTCAAAACATTTGGAGCAGTAATATCAGCCACTGATAATAGATAGACACACACTCCAGGCATTCACCAATCCAAGAAAAACCCAATACATCTCAAAATTTCTGCAATCATCAAGAGTGACTTTATCACCTAATATCATCAAAACAGGTAATTGTAATCACTTAAAAACCTAGACACCAGTGGCCGGAAAGGATGTGGCAGAATACAATTAAACTATCAAGAAAGTAGTAAAATTAAGCAAATAAGAACTACATAATTTTTAAGAGTCCATGGCTTCTGCAAAGAACATGAGGATTCTTACCACTCTCATTCCCACTGCGGTCAGAGTACGGTGGTCCTATGCCAGATTGACCATTTCTTCTTATCCATCCAGGCTGTAAATTAAATCCATGAAGAGCTTTGCATAGATTGGTTTCAAAATCACACTTGTAACAGGAGAAACCTGAATTGAAGAAAACAAATAAACAACTAAAAGCTCAAAAATAGAACCAAAAGGGTATGTTTTCACCATCACTTGCTGTTTAATTAGCACACAGGAAAATTCTGAGCAGGCTCCTGAAAAAAAGTGAGGAACACCAGAATTTTTAAATCATGAACAAAGAGAAACAGGGCAGTGGAAGAGAGATGAGAGAGGGAGGCAGAACATGTTTTTCTGACACAGACCCCCGTTTGGTGTACCAGCTAATTTAGAGAAATTGAGGAGTGTATGTGACCAGATAAATAATTGCTTACTGGGATGGAGGGACAAATGTTTGTTTCTGCATGGGTGTCAGACAGCCCTTCATGCATCATATCCAAGCTGAATGAAAGAGTTTGGATGTGCCTGACAGGCAGGACAGGCCCATTCCTTGAACCATTTATTGTGGGAGGATTTACTTTATTTAAAAAAAAAAAAAGTCTAAGCAGATACATCTCTGAAGAACAAACTTATTGCGTGTTCACCACAAGTAGAATGTCCAGTACATGGTCCTGTCTCCAGATTTTGTGCGCTGTGTGGAAACTTTCAGTTCATCCACTTTTTCTCTAACACAGCAGGGGAAGATGGGTTAAGATTCTGCCTTCTAATTGTTATTCTGGTTAGACACAAGCTACTCTGCCTTTGCACTCCCTCTCAAATTGGTGCTTGCTCCAGAGCCCTGTAAATGCTTTTGGTCTATTCTATATTATTATAGTTCACTAATCATTTTAAATAAAGTTGCCACTGCAGCATTTATAGTCACACTACGTTGTTCATTTTCATGGCTTTCATATTCACATCAGTTTACTGCAACAATTAATTACAAGGTGAGAAAGGGGAAAACAGAAATAATTCACGTAAGCATGCCAGACTCAAGTTAATGTGCAGATTGGCTGATTCATCAACCAACTTTTTATTGCTGCTTTTATTCCTTAGCTCTCTAAGTGGCTGAAAAGCATGTCAGAACTCCATCAAAAGCACAAACACTGCATAAGTATATCTGCTTCACATTGCATGCAATGCACCAAATCATATTCAATATTTCTTCAGGTATTTTTTCATAGATGAAAAAGCAATTGCAAATCAATATTCACAAAATAACAAGAACGGTACCTTTTTAAATTAAAAAAAAAATAAACCCTTGATTATTCGTTATTATTTTCCAAGGCGATGCTCATTTTCACAGAAAATATAACTTGGAAAACAAACGTAAATGCATTTAGATTTACAACTGTCACCACTTAGAGAAGTTCTGGATAATTTTTCCAGAATTTTCTGTGAACAAAACAAATATTTAAAGTAACCTTTCAGGAAAAATTCCAAGTCTCATAGGAACCAACTAGAGTGTAAGGTTCTATTTCAAGTGTGCATATGTATAAAAACTCAGTTTGGGATATTCTGGGAGCAAAATATTTTTAAGAGTAGTCAGTTTTCATTCTTTCCTTGGTGAATATGAAGTCCCAATTAACAGTAAAAATTGAAATTCCAAATTTTATATATTTTCACAGCAGATAATTCCTTAAAGCTGAGTAGAGCCCAGAGAAAAGAGCAGGAACTTGTCATCAACATGAGATCAGGAGCTGAAACCTAAGTGGAAAAGTAGTTTTGCAATAATCCCAAATCAGAAGAAAGAGTGGCAGCAGGACAAATCTTCAATTTGACAGACTGATCTGTATCTTTATGTCTGACAGCTGACTTATCTCCTGGAGTAATCCAGGGCATTACCCAAGCAGTCCCAGCACGCAGCCTGTCTCTCAAAGCTTACTTCTACTCCTCTCCCTCAATCATATTAAAATATTTGATATTTAGATCTTTTATAGAGCCCATAGGCCCATTTCTCTAAATCAGTCTTTGGAACAACCTTTAATTCTTTACTTTTGTATATTATTTGTCTATAGCAATATTCCCTCAACAAAAAGGGCAAAAATCCTCCATAAAAATTAGTGGAAAAATGTATCCCTTATTCTATATTCTACAATCATGACAGAAAGTGCTACCTTCAGGAAATGTCCTTTCCAGGGCAAACAAGGCCAAGCACCATGAGGATTTCAAAGCCATGCAGTGAAACTTAGCATAACCTGAGACATGTTGGACACATCAGACACAATTTCCAGCCATTGCCATTTAATATATTTTTGTACGGCACAATAAACTTACAAACATGTACGATACCAAATACATCCAATCTAATCTTAACAATTGTCCTATTTATAGAGAAATAAAAAATCAAGTCTCCTAGAGTTAATTCTAGACTCCTGTTCCAAAAAGATCTCTGCATAGTATTTGGATAAAACAGGGAGTCCTATTGGAGATAAAAAAACTTCACGTAGGTGGGCACACATTTGTAATTTGAAGAATCTGGATTTAAGTTACTGGTTACTGATCTTTCTCATGGATGAGCTGAATTCAGTAGTAACTAACAGAATCTAATTAGCATCTTTCAGAGTGCTCAGAAAGGCACAGGACAATCTATTCCATATTTAAAGTAAAATCTTAAAATCTCAACAAATACATTAGCTTCCTTTGTTGCACAGTAAGTAAAGAGCTTAGATAAGATTTTTGATTTAGAATTACAAATTTTGATAAATTTAAGATCTTTGGATTCCAGAACCAAAATCCTCGAGAAGGACTACCTTATGTACCATATGAAATTATTTGCAGCATCATTTTGTACAGTATTCTGGAAATTCTAGAATTCTGATGCAAATCTACTCAAACACTAGCAGTTAAAATTCACTCTCACTGCTTAGATCAATTCTTTACAGAAAACAGAGGCAACTGTTTTTATAACTTCTGAATATGACAAAGGTTAAGCTGGGATAATCAGTTCCTGAATTCAAGAAAATTTCCACTCTTGTACAGGCTTAAAAAAAAAAAAAAAAAAGAAATGCTGCTTCTGCTTCTATGCTGGTCTAGGTATTTTGGATTAAACCTGGATTCTGTCAACCAATTCTACCGCAAATTAAAGCAAAAGGTAAAAAGTTATTACTTGCTGAATCTTCACTGGATTTGGATGAGGAAACACTTTCTTTGCTATATAATATCCATATGAAGATTTATGAGACACCTGAATTTTACAGATGTTGAAAATTAAGCAGGAAAAATTAAACTGAAGCTGGAAGAAACCTTCTTAAAAAAATAAAGATGGTAAAAAAAAAAAAAAAACAACACAATAAAATATAATTACCAAATATTTTTGTAACACAAACCACTACCACCTCCCAGTCCTCTCTGCTGCCATATTCAGTTATCAAACTATCACACTTATGCTGAAGCCCACTGAGACCTACCTTGTTTCTCATCACTGCTCTCTCCACACTGGTTGGTGGAAATGCATATTTCTCCAGGTGGAGCAGGGGAGCCATCACCATGCTGGCATCCACTTCCTGGGGATGACTGAGTACCTACCAGAGCAAAGCAATATAACACACAGAAGGATATGAGTCTCTTCATGGGCTATACTACTATCCAAGCTTTCACTTGGAAAATAATTACTTTAACTGTCTAATATTGATCATGAAGTGTCTTTGATCAAACTGGATTTACACACATCTCTCTGAAAGGCATTTTTAGAACTTTATTTTCTGAATCTACAGTTTAAGGGTAATATGGCTTCTGATAAGCAGTGACTTCCAACTCCCTGTGTCTTGGGATAATATTTAACTGAATGATAGTATTGTTTTATGACTAAAAATATTTGGCGCATGCTCTGCAAGTCAATTGCATATCATTAACTTACTGATTGAATTTATTGCCCAATGCCTTGAAAGTACATTAGATCAGAAAAGAATAGGGAAAAAGAGTAAACTACTAAATTACTAATATTCATAAAGATATCTCTTTGCTCAGACTGAGTTGGCAAATGCTTACAAAACATATTAAGAGTTTGTGTATCAAATGTAGAAAGCAGTTGAAAAATTCAAAGTTGATTTTGCATCTAAAGGTTTATAAAACTTCTGTCTCTACTACTGATAGAGTCCTTCCATACGAGGATGTTTTAGGAATGTGTTTCACCATGTTTCTATGTTTCACACCTGGTGAAACACACTGGGGCAATGCTTTGACACAGATGACTCAAGGATCTTCAAATGGAGGAGGGGGAGTGGGGATAGAGATCCAGACAATTCAAAAAGGCTACCTTGTGAGAGGATATTGAATCAACTTGTTTCACTCAGACTAGCATTACATGAAAACAAGGAAATATTAATGAAGTACCTTTAAGCACCTTAGATGCCCCAAACCTAGGGGACAGATAGATAACAGAAAAAAGAAAAGTTGATTGCAAAATTTAAAGAACAGTATTAGCCCAAGGCAAATGACAGAGGGAACTAGACAAAATTAGACTGACAATCATGCAAGTCTGACAATCTTTTAATAGGAACAGTGGGATGAAAAAAATCTACTTTATGACAGACTTGTATTACCTTACTAAAAGGATCATACAATTTCCCAAGTGGCAGCATCTAACAAGTAACTGATGCCAGGAGGTCTGAAGATTTCATCACCTGCAAATTCACAAAATCAAGTAAGGGGAATGAACATGCCACTGTGCATAACTCCAATTTGCCTGTTAACCCTGGTGAGCAGAATTAAGATTTATCTGTAACTTAAAGCATGCTTATTGTAAAGCACAAGTGCTATAGTATCTGCTGAGAAACAGGCAGCCTCTGCCTGGAAGCTTATCAATCATTGCAGATCCTTATTTTCATAATGTAAGAGATCTCTTCTGAGGGTACAAAGATTACTATTCCAACACCGCCTGAAGGGGAGCAGTGCAAGGTCTGATGCAACTTCCTATTATCTCCAGCACCAGAGGCAGACACATGTTTATTGTAATAAAGGTTCCCATTCTGCCTAGAAAGCATTTTCCAGCTCATTTCGTTCAACTCCACCCTTTTCATCACTGTTTCCGTGGACATCATTTTATGTGCTTTATTTTAATGCTTTGTCCTCAGGCCATAGAGCAGTTTGGAAAACTTCCTGATGAAAAGCAGAGCTACAAATAAACTAATTAAGAGACCATTAAGATATATATATATATATATTCCTCAAGAATGTGCATCATTGAATTGTTTGCTTCCATTCAGTAAGTACAGCTTAGATTAGAAGTTTATATTAAAAAAAAAAAAATATGTCATATAATGTCATGGTACTACATTTGTAAAGACAATTATTTGTGCTATTTAGCTGCTTTGTTTTCCAATTAATTTTCTCCAACATAAAAAAGTTCATCTTATTTCTTCTTTGTATCTTCTAAAAAACTTCGCACTGATGTACTTCACAATGACAGACTTTCCCAGTCTTTCTCCTGTTTTGTTAAAACTCCCACTGCATTGTTCTGAACTGTTGTACTGCTCTGCCTGTAGTATAAAGCTGCATACAAGTATTCTCAGTCAAAGGGTAATTTTTTTGGAAACTGATATCCATTTTCATTTTAATATGCTCCAAAAACATTAATAAGAAGCAAACTTGCATAACCCAAATAATTTAGAACCACAATAAAATCTGTTATGAGTGGAAATAAATGCAAAATGCATCAAATAATCAGGAAGCATTTAGGATGTTATCCAAGGATCTTTAGTGAAGAAGGGGAAAAAAGGTATTTTAGTGAAGATCTAACAGAAAGTGCGAAACCAAAGAAAAGGTGTCTTTTTTTTTTTTTTTTGACAAGTGTTTGGCTATGTACACGTAGGGAGAATTTCCTGATGAGTGCAACAATTCAGTCTTCTTGTCAACTAACAGTGAGAACAACAAATTTTTTTGTAGATCTGAGAATCCTCTTAAAAGGGGCAAAAAGATAACTCAGAAGCAAAGGACATTCAGAAAAAGTCAAAGGGACAAACAATTCAAGTGCTGAACTGCAAGGACCCTGAAAGCCAAAAGAAAAAGCAAAAAGGAGGCACAGAGAGAGAATGAAGAGTATAAACTGCCAAAAACATGCAGGATACCAGAAAAGCAGAAGGATGGGCACTAATCAAAGGGTATTTTTTAAAGCATCAGAGAAATATTGCAGAGAAACTGAAGGCTAAAAGGAAAGCAAGCAGAGCCAGGCACTGTGTCTATTTTCAAAATTACTTTAGCATTTACTGAAAAGGAAAAAAAATAATAATAAACTGCTTGAAATTACATCAAAGCTGGATTTATCTGGCTTAGCTTAATTAATTTAATTTAAGGCAAGACAAAACATTTCACGCAAGTGAAGAAAGATTGCCCACTCAGTCTTCAACTTTCTTAAGTAAATCAGCTGAAAAAGTTATAGACATTTAATTTAGGACTTTTAAAAGATAAATCTCAGAAATAAATCCAAACAGGGACTGAAACAGGGCCAGAAAAGTTTTGCATTTTTAAGTCCATTTTTCATGTGAACAAAGACATTTGCTTAAGCAGAAAATGGATTGCAGTTAGTAATTCTCCACTGAGTTTTTGTAAAGCCAGTTATTATCAATGAAACAGAGGAAAGAACTGAAAACCTTGGGTATGAGCTTCACCATCTGAAAACAGTATTCAAGTTTTGCTGCAGCTACTAACTTTCAGTAAAAAAATCTTATGAGTAGGAGGCTATCACATTTTCTAAGAAATCAAAATTTTATTGTTCAATGTAACCTTTTAATGGCAAGACTATAATTTTTTTTAATGTGATGAGGGACCAGTACGGTGCCACTGTATGTATCTTTAATATATATCTCATTTTCTCCTAATCTACAATTTTAGTAAACATCATTAATTTTAACACAAACATCCACATTTTTTAATGGAAGAAAATTTTTAGCCGATCATTAATAAAAACACCAGAATTGTGTTTTTAAATAATTCATGAATATTCAGCCAAGACTCCATTTTGCAAGATCTGTTCCCAAAAATTTACTATTCATATTATCATATGAATCACTCTAGTTTTTAACTGTCAAATTGGAACTGAAAGAAAACTGCACAGCAGAGAAAGTCAAGCAATCACAGTTACCCCAAGCTGATCCATTTTTAACAAGAATTGACAGAATTCTTTACTTTGATTTGAAAGGCACTAATTGCATAGCATCTGCTTCCAGTTAAGAGACACTAATGCAATAATTATCTTGAAAAAGGACTAAGATACTTAGTATATTTGATTAAAAAGGATTCTAAGTCTTCTTACCACTCATCTTCATTTACTGAAAGAAATTGGTAAAATCAATTGAGAGGTTAAAACCAGACTTAATTCATTGATCAGTGTACAGCATGAACACCACAATTACAACTAGTGAAGGTAAAAAGGTCTGTAATGTTAAGGAAAAGTGTGATGAACTAGATATCAGAACAGCCCGGGTTTGTGAATTCAGCAATATTCATATTTAGTCATGAAACAAGTCCACATGCCTAAGAGCTGAAAGTTAGGCTGCTAAGGTGTAGAGGGAGTCTCAACAGAGTATATGCCTTAGCAACCACGCTAAAAATAAACATATACACTAAGTTACTGATTATTCCCATATTATTGATTATTTCCATATTATTGACTTTAACATCTCTGGCATGACACTGCTCCTGAGGATTTCCCAGCAGTTACGCTTGCTCTACAGAGTTCTAGAAAAATATTCCCAAAAAAAGAGACAGGAGTTGTGTTCTTACAAAACTTTCTTGGTAAAAACTCCCATTTATCTCAATTTCCTTTTCTGTAAACAGGCAAATCTTCAGAAAATTTGTGAATTGCTCTGATATGTCCTGATAAATAAGAATAAAGACTAAATAATCCTGACCAACTTTTCTCCATAAATTCTAAGTCAACCTTCAATATAAGGACAATATCCTGATATCCAGGGAAATAATATTTCACTAAAATAGAAAAGGGATACATTCCAGCTCTGATTTTCAGAGATATTAAATGAAAAGATCATATTGTGAACAGAGAATAGCTCTTTCAAAATACACTTTCAGTTCAGTTAACACAAAGTGAAACTTTATGCATTGAAGGCACATGTATAGTTTGGGAAGAATCCTAGGAATTACAGCACTTGAGAGATTAATGGTTGAAGCTTAGCACTTACACAATGAAATTTTGTAAAACTTCAGAGTAAGTTCTCCCTTTGAAAAAAAAAATAAATTAAAATTAATCACACAGTGACTGTGTGCTGTCTCAATAAAATAGCTGTAGCCTAAGTCTAAAATGTTTAGTTATGCTTCTTAATTTAACCCCAACATACTAAAAATTCTATTTAGGGTAATTGCTTTTCAATTGGAGCTATGTATTAGTTAGAGCTGTTTCACACTTTAAGGAACTGTAGGAAACATTATGTCACTCTTATTAATTTGTTGACTATTTTTCATCCTACCGCTACAAAAAAAATTATTTAGAATTAATATAAATCTCAGTGTAAATGCTCTATTGAGTTAATGTGAAATGCAATGTATTCTCAAAGATCATCAAAAGGTTAGATCCTTCCTTACTGGTTCTAACATCTTCTTAATGTTGCTTTGTACTTTGAGTGACTCCATTTCTTCCTGATTACCTACCCTTCCTCTGCAGTTCTTACCCAGACTTCTGCTTCTCCCCATGACTCAACAGGTAGTGCTCCACTACAGCTGCATTAAAGCAAAGAGATTTCAGCCACTGTCTTGGAAAAAAGTCTCTATAGTTTTATGTTCAAGCTGACCAGAAATTTGATAGATTTTGTTTTCTTGAAAAAACTTGAAGTCTTCCAGTACCAATGCCAGAGAAGCTGCCATGACATGGGTCTATCACCATGGCAGTTTCCGCCCACAGCCAGCAAAGCTACTTCTAGAGTTGCTTTGAGTGCAGTTGAGTGTATCAAAAATGGAGATAACAAGAAATGTTTTCTCATCTCATTCCCTCCCCTCCTCCATGCAATGCACCACACATTGTCAGACTGCAGCTGACAAAAGTTTGACTGAGGTTTTGAATCACTCAGTGTTTGTTTCCAAAGTTTACATGGTTGTTGTTTTTCACAGTTAGGTATTGCCTCCCATCAGCAGCAATAGTTTTCAGTCCTTATCAGACTTACTGAATGTTTGTGTTGAATTACAAAGTTTTAAATTAATGTAGTGTTTATAGATAATGACAGGGTATTTCAAGTATGGCAATAAACTTTTATTGCTTTTCCTTACTAATTTAAAATTCTAGACAGCTGCTGTGAGTTAGGTATTTACCACATTGAAAAGACAACTCACTGAGTGTACAAATTCCTATTTATATTCTTTTCAACTATGTAAGCAGTAGCTCCATTAAACAATTCTAATGAAGCTTTTAGCTGAGTGCTATCAAAACATTCAGGAAAAATTTGAGTCCTGAGAATTTCTATGTTAGGCCAAAAATTTCCCAGGCAAGTTAAATGTTTAGATATCCCCCACAGTAAAAAGAGGCAGAATTGTTTAACCAACTCCAGTGGCTGTATTTCATTATCAAATAACTTAAATCTGAAATACATAAAACTGTTACACTCAAAATTCTCACCTGGGAGTTTTAGACTATCAAATTTCTGGTTTAATAATACAAGCTATCTAAGAAAATCCTCATTAATCTAGCTGATGTACATGACATGCCAAATATCTAACTGCTTCTTTTCTTCCTGTTTTGTTAATTTCTACAATGA
This sequence comes from Xenops minutus, assembly GCA_035221455.1. Taxonomy (NCBI): domain Eukaryota; kingdom Metazoa; phylum Chordata; class Aves; order Passeriformes; family Furnariidae; genus Xenops; species Xenops minutus. Next base: position 18,814,615 of record JAWWEE010000074.1, read on the forward strand.
TCATCTGGGTCTTAACATCAGCAACTTCAATCTTCCTCAAGAAGAATGGGGGAGTATCAAGTAAAGTCATCACCAATCTGAAGTCTTCATCAGAAGGGCATAATTCAAAGAGTCTTCATCTTTGGTCTAGGATGCATTTGGATCCAACTTAGCATGTTCTCTTGCAAGAGCTTTCTGGCTTCTCCTTTGTTCTCAGGTGAAGTATGAAAGCTACACAATGCTTCCCTCAGCTGAAGTAAATGGCTATCATTTGTTGAGGGAATACATACATTTTTCAGATATTTGCTGCAGGTTGTTATCACAGAGCTTATACTAAAATGGGCTAGGCTACAGTGATTTGGCCAGTAGAAAAATGTTAAAACAAGCTAAAACAGGAAAAACAAACCCTCATGAGTCCTGAGACCTGCACTGTCAAATTAACATGAAGGCAATGGCCTGTGACTACATATCAAATATGTTTTATACTGGGTTATAAAAAAAAGATGAAGAACAATATGTTTTGACATTTTTATCCTTGACTTCTTACATATATGCAATCTATGAGCCCTTTCAATGAAAACTGAGTGGTGCTTTCCACCAGGGGCACATAATTTCAAATCTACAATTTCAAAATCCTCAAAACGCAGTACCTAACACTGAAACTCAGCATGTTCCTATTCCCAGTAAAAACCTACTGATTAATGAGCTTTCTGCTTGTCTTTATAAGGTCAAAGGCTCACTGACTGCAACCAAGGATATCTGAGGACAGAAGCAATTTGAGAATAACTTTTCATAGGACACAAAGTCAGAAATTAGAGAGTAATCAACAGTAGCCAGAACTCTACCCTAAACAGTTAAACTTCAAAGACTAGTAGATAGATATTAATTGATTTACTGCCTATTAAAATTCTATTTTGTCAAGAAAATTCCAAGACACAATAAATAAATGATTAGACATCAACTAATTTAAGAAAATGGCATTTTAGCATGAATTATGTACAAATGAGGTAACTTATCAAAGAATACTTGCATAATTTAATATCAGGTAAATTTACAGTTGTGGAGTAGGTAGAAGCCCAGTGTAATGTTTCACAAGCAGATAGAAATTACTTTATAACAAGCAGTTAATTATTTTCTGTATATAGGGTAAATACAGACTATACACTAGACTCCCTCTTCAATATTCTACTAAGGTTTGGAGAAACACTATTAATAGAAAGATTAAAAAAAAAAAATCTAATGACAAGATAAGAGAAAAAAAAAACACCAACACTTGAGATGCAACAACCAGTAATTTCAGATTGCTCTGCAAATATGCAACTAGACAAGCTTATCTAAAAATTGAGGTTTAACAATGTATGGTTTTGGTTAACAAAAGAATTTAGGAAAAGTATCATAACCTGTCCAATTAAAAAGAGTATACCCAAGAACATTCACCTTACCTATTGCCACTTCACATGTGGGAACTAGAAGTAAGCAATGTCCCTGAAGCAGATTCTCAAGTGATTTAAAATGCTCCTTTAGATTTTTGTCAATTCAATTCAGACTTTACCACTCTTCAGTTCCTTTGTTCTTCTGCTGAGGCTGCTGCCAGCAAGGTGCCAGTTCTCGCTGTAGTAATTTCTGAGATGTAAACCATGGACAGCTTTGACATAAGTGACTCTTTCCATAGGAGACAAGCAAACAGCATCTGACAGACACTAATGAATTTCAGCCCCGGGTGGCACAAATGAGATGCTCAAAGCAATGGCTGAAGATATGTACCAAGAAAGCAGGGAGCATAAAAGTTTGTCATATAAATCTACCAGTGCAGATACGCAGTTTGCCTAGATGAAAAGTATGTTATCATATCAACCCTAACTAGGGACGTCATTCGTACTTAAAATTCAAGAAGTTTAAAATAAATAACTCCAAATCAAATAGATCAACTCAAAACCTAATGCAGAATGATCAGCAGGAAATGAGAACAGATGTCTGGACAAAGAGAGGTCCTGCAGCTGGGTGGATGCAGGTGCAGGAATATTGACTGAGGTCAGGCATTTCTCTTAGGTTGTCTCTGGCATGCAAACCTCCAGTAAACGGATCGCAGACAAGATAACTAAAATCAGTGTTATGACCTTTCCCAGGACGAAAACCAGGCTGTGCTAAGGGAAAACCAGGCTGTGCTAAGGGAATAATACCTACCAAAGCCTAGAAAGACAGTTTGGAGTCAGACAAACAAAATACAATTATCCTCTGTCTTCTAACACTGTTATCAGCAGGTCCTGTGTTCTCACATCTTCTTCCATACACCACACTGTGTGAAATGTGTGCTCTAAACACTATTATACTGGAAAAGAGTCATTCTGACAAAGAGTAAGTAATTTTTTTTCTCATATGTTTTTTTGTCTGTGACATTAAAAGTCTTTCCAAAAAAACTCAGAGAGATCATGGCTATGGTTAGCATTTGGAAGTGACAGGGAAAAAGCACCATCATGAAGCACAGGCCGATGTGAGAGAGACTAAATTTTCAATTAATAGCTGGAAAATACTTTATTTTGAAAATATAATTTCTAGCAAGATAGAAAACAGTTAGCAAAAAACTATTCATCCTGAAGTAAGAAAGAAATTGTGGTTGTTTGCATCAAGTACAGTATGATACCTCCCATTCCAGTATATGAACTCTGAGGAGGTTTTGAAGATTAGAATTTAATTGAAAACTTTCCTTTTTCTTTCTTGTCTGGTTATAATGGCCAGGACCAGTTTGTCACTGTGTGGGTGCGGCCAGGGCTTTGTATTCTACTCTCTCTATGTCATTTCTCATGGACTGCTAACAATGGATCATTTGCAGCAGCTGCCCAGGGCACACCTGGCCCCTCAGGCTACAAGCTGGGTGTTTAGGAACTCTGTGAGA
>JAWWEE010000074.1:18817586-18854477 GCA_035221455.1 Xenops minutus
AGCTGCCCAGGGCACACCTGGCCCCTCAGGCTACAAGCTGGGTGTTTAGGAACTCTGTGAGATAAGGAAGTTTTCCTGGCTTCACACCAGTGACTCAGGTGTGATAAGTTCCCTCTGGGGAGGGGAAGTCATTAGTACCTTCACACCCAGCCTGAGGGGTCATGTCTGCTAATGGGCCATCAAGGACTATCCCATGACTCACAGTGTAGTAAATCCCCCATTGTGAAACTCCTCGCCCTGGGGGAGGTACTGGGCACTCCCCTCTGAGACTAAGCCTATATAAACTTGGGGATTTGGAACCTCTGGGATCTAGAGGAGGATCAGGGCTTCAACAGGACTGCAACTGGCACTCTTGACCAGATCTATGGCTGTCATCCTCGTCAACAGGTTTTCTCTTTCCTTTTACTTTGTACTCAGTGGGTGCCATGTTGTGCTCAGCACAGGGGCTGGTGAGCTCTGTTCTCTTTGTGCCCCATGGTGCTGGGTTGTACATCTATTCTTTGTGGGTCAAATGGATTTTTCCTCTGTATATTGTACTTTTTGTGATCTCTATTAAATTGTAACTCTGGCCAACAGCCGTAGAAATGAATTTTCACTGGAATTCTTAAGAGTAAAACAAAGTCAAAATGTGCTGGCAACATCAAACAGGCCCCACTTTATAGTTTAATTTTGTGTTTAGTTTAATTTGATGGAACTAATTTCCTAAGGCTTAATAGGTAAAGATTTTTTTTATTTTTTTTTTTTGTGAGAAAATATGCCTTTTTGCTTAGGAGAAGGAAGCTGGAAACTGAGCTGCTTGTTTCTAACTCTGAAATTGTGACTTTAAGGAAACTTAAATCCTAAGTGCAAAAGAAACATAATGATATGTAGTACCTATGAACAGCTGCCAGTGTAAATTATTGTGACACAGTCAGACCAGATGATCAGAACAAGCTGCTTTTGTCTTAAATTCTGTCCTTCTTTAAGTTCCTGCTATCATAAAGGTGGGATTTATTAATGTTTAGAGGTATTTTGAGGTGGAAAGACATTATTAACTCCCATTTGACTCACGGCTTTTTTTCTATTAATCAAGCACAGACAACTGAGTATTTCTGATGACAAGTGACCATAGTTTTGGCAAAGACGCAGTGATACAAGAGTAGAAATTATTTAAGAAATAAAGGGAGTGGAGATTTTAAAAATTAAAGAGTAACAAAAAAAGTAAAGCTGGCTGGAAAGTCAGAGAAAACGATGCTAAGATGGGAAAGTCAGGCTTAGAACAAAATCTCATGAAACAAAAACTCAAACAGATCAGTAATGTGCCAGAAAGTACAAGGCAGATGGGGTAAGGGTTGCTACATCTAAGTTCCTTACAAATGTCCAAACAAGTAAATTAAAACTAGTTACTTAGGCAACAGGTGAAAACAAGTCTTTGCTAGCAGTTCCACCTCTAAAGGGCACAACGTCAGAAATCTCAGTACTACAATCTGTACCTAATTTAATTTGTTTGCAGAACTACTTTCTGAAATTTTGAATAATACTGTTTGTGCCTCCTACGGTCACCCACAGCTCAAAGCACTTACAAAACAAAAGCACTGTGCAGCAAAATGAAAACAAATCTGTCACCCACACAGAAATGCACACATCTCCAAACTGACAGGAAATGGGCTTTATCCAAATAGTTTGCTAGCACCACAACACTAAGTTAATCTTTGATTTGGTTCACTTTTGAAAAAAATAATTGGGATTTCTGTTGAGCTGGACTTTCCTAAACTTAAATCCCCTTGGAGTTTGGAGGGAGGAAAGCAGGGCTAGCAGGCTGTGGTACAGCTGCCTCTGCTAGAAAAATCAATCCTTTATTCTTGTTTTCTTAAATCTGTATGAAAGAGGATGGCTGAGAAAATGTAATATTCCTTTTTCATACAGTCCAAATGGAACAAGTCTCTAGGATTTTCACCTCGCACAGACTGGCAGCTATCTTAAAGCCTATACTTTCTCCAAGTTTTTAATCCAGCTCTTACACCAGAACACTAAATAAGGAAAGTGCAAGGAAAAACATGAAAGGAGAATTATGCAAGCATAGCAACAGCTCCTGTGGCACCTTGAGCAAAACAGGGCTATCAACAGGGATAGACAGTGTATGCAAGTACATAAATGTTACGCTCAGGATGCAAGATTTGGCAAACCTGAGGTATGTGGAGGATGGAGTGGGTGTTACCTAGCAATCACATGTCTGTGCGTGTATGTATACAGGCACGTGGTGTAACACTGGCATCTCTACATTCCCAGATTTGCTCCCAAATGCAAACTATTAAAAGTTAAGGCTGCTAGTGGAACAAGTCCTACCACATGGATAGCTTTTCAGATCAAAACAGAAGATGTGGATGAAATACACGCAGTTAAAGAAACTTGAAATCCTATAGTAAACAAAGGTCGTCTTTTCTGTTCCAGTGCACTGTTGAGAAGCCTGAGTCAACTCTCCTCCCATCCACAGAACTAAAATTCCTATAAAATTAAGCAGGATTAAGACATAAACTTAATTATGACAATAAAAATTAAGTTTTAAAGACGAAAGTGTTCTTTTAATTACTGATAGTAAAATATGAGTGAATGTGGCATAAATTGGAAAATCATTCACTGTGTAATAGAAGCTTCAAATGGGCTTATAGAAGAAAAGTAAATGAGCTGGAAAAAAAAGAACATATGTGCTGGGAGAGATGTTTTTCATTTTTCATTGTGTGAATCTGAAGAGATCCCACTGTACCAGCTTTTCCACTTCAGTTTGGATGGAAATGTGCTGGCTTAATGGAAGAACACATTTGCATTTTATTTCTTAACCTTTCTAAGCATTCAAGAATATCAAATCCATGTCCATGCCAGAAGTGCTAAAAAAATACATATTTCATTGTCAAAATCATGTATCCAACATTATAATAATATTTTCCCCAGGATCATTAATCTCCAGATACAGAAGATTTATTTGTTTTAAATATAAAATAACTTGCCCTATTTTACTAAGAATTGAAATGAAAGTATAAACATGAAAAAAATTAAATTCTGGTTGGATCTGACTTTAAGAACATACTCAATTTTAACTTTCTATAAAAATAAAACATTTTTAAGAGTAACAGGAAATACAACATAAATACATGTGGCAGAATGCAGCTAGCATCTTCTACCTCCTCAGTCAATACTTAGACTTTAAAGTCTTGCAGTCAAACGAAATGTGATCAATGACTTCAAAAAGCTTTGAATCCAGACCTTCAGAAGTGACCAGGGCTATTCACAAGTGTAATATTACAGTCCAGTCCTAGCCTTGCCTGCCTTGCTAAGCCAGAGTACCATTCTGATACTGGTTGTAAACCACAAACCTGCTTATGCTATAGTGATCATCAGCCCTTAGCTCCTTAGTACACCATTTTACTGGGATAACAAATGCTTTATCTTTCCTGTTCCTCTGTTCATCTTTGTCTTTCAGGCATCCAATTCCAGTATTTTCATTGCAGTTTATATAAATGATACAATTTCTTTTTCTTTGAGTATCTGTCACAACTGTTTTCTTCCTATATGCAAATATAACTCTGTTACTAGTGCAGGAATGTGAAAGTTCTCCCACCAGTCTCAAAAGCTTTTCATTACAAGAAGCTGATAATATTTTCAGATTGATATGCTTAAGATAAATGAGATTTTTATTACAATCAATGAAGATGGTTAAGACTCCTTTTCCTCCCAGCCCCTCAGTGAGTAAATTAAGACTGTGCAAAGCCCACTTTTATCATACTCATAATTACAATTTCATTATCACTGTCCTCAGATTTTCTACCCAAGTGAATATTGGATGAATCTAAAACAGATAAAAAGTGAAAGGCAAAAATGAAGAAGCTGTCAAAGAACAGTGTTTCCTGAAACACTGAAAAAATCATTATGGGTTAGGCAACCTAATTTCATGTGTCTGTTTTGGGGGGGATTTGGTTGGGGAGGTTTTTTGGATGGTGGGTTTTTGGGGTTTGTTTTGTTTTTAATTTATCTTGGTTCTGCTTCTTAACACCAGACCTATTAAATAAAATTCATAGAAATACATCACATAACATCTTATGGGCTGCTTTATGGGGCTCAAATAATGCCACTGAAATGACATTGATAACTATAATTTTTGATCCATTTCTTCATATTTCTGAAAAAATGAGAAAACTTTTTTCTCTGAATGCATTACAAGTAGAGAAGGAAGGTTTGTTAACATCCAGTATAATACTCCTTTATCCAGGACTTAAAACCTCTACACGTTTCCCTCGGGTCTATGTTCCCACTATTTGTTTTCACTGTAGCTTTGATTTTCACTGCCATATCCCAGATTTTTCGCCTTTTTCTCTCAGATACAGACACATTTATAGAATCATCGAATGGTTTTGTTTGGAAAAGAACTTAAATATTATTTAATTCAAACCTCCATTCCATGGGCAAGGAAACATTCCATTAGATCAGGTTGCTCAAAGCCCTGTTCAACTCTTACAGAGATGGGGCATCCATAAAATGAAAACTTTCTTCTTAAAACGTAATGTAAACCTGCCCTCTTTCAGCTCAAAGCCATTGCCCCTTATCCTATCACTACAGGTCCTCATATAAGCTCCCTCTCCTGCTTTGTGTAGGTACACTTACATACAGGAAGGATGCTTGAGGCCACCCCAGCGTCTTCTCTTCTCCAGGCTGACCAATCCCAGTTCCCTCATTCTCTCCATAGCGGAGGTGCTCCAGCTCTCTGATGGTCTTTGTGCCCTTCCCCTGAACTTGCTGCAACAGGTCAGTGCCCTTGTAGTACTGGAGCCCCCCGGGCTGGATGCAGCACTCCAGGTGGGGTCACCACCAAGCAAGGGGCAGCCAGCTGCCCTGCTGGTGTATGTGTGACTGACTTTGTGTTTTGGGCAGTGCCAAATACCAGAACTTTAGGTGAAGGGTTTCGGATTAGCTATCTGATTACATGAAGTAACTAATGTTTTGTTTCATTTACTGTAGTGAGAACTATTTTGTTCACAGTGTGAACAAGTTTTAAGACAACACTTAAACTCATAAAATTCATGCAAGTAGAAGAGGTAAATGGTTTTAAATTGCTCTGGCCACCTGCTTTGGCTGCCCATGGTGGTGGAAAAGCTTCACCTACTTAAGCATGGATTATGTAATTGTCTCCATTTCAGGCGTAATATAGATAACTAAGTGACTGTAGGTATAATTCAGGTGATTCTAGATTTTTCAGGTTTTCCTGAGTACACTTATTATTTTTAGAATTTTGGGAGATATATAATGATTTTTAAAATAAAGACTTAATTCATCTTCTTAGACTTTTAATAAGACAGTGCTGAACTTTGAATTGCAGAAATTATTTTTATTCTTTTAGTTATTCAAACTGACATTTTATCTAGATACCTTCTCCCATCAAAGAATGAATCCTTTATTATATCTCAGTTTTTTATAACTCCCTTTTGTCATATGTATTGCATGTATGACATTATTTTCGTCATTTTTTTAAAAAAGCTTTTGACTTCATATATTGTTTTCTTTAATGAAATATGAAGATGGTGGAAGCAGTTGGGGGAAGGGGGCATAAGAGAAAAAAGGCTGTTGATTACAGATATTTTTATGGCATTGCAATATGATTTTTGACCTAGTATCAACATGTGCTAATTCAGGATGAACACAACATGAAGAAATGGCTCTTAGTTTTTGGCGCTTTGTTTCACTGAACAAATTTTTTGCAGGTGAGCAGATTACTGAAGAAAAGCTAAGATACAGGAATTGATCTGGATTTTGTTTCTGAAAGTGGTTAAATTTTCTGAAAGTCATGAAACAGAAGAGTTCACTCAGTTTTTTAAAATGTTCATACTTTTTGGTTAGTTATTTTACTGCTATCAAGTGTTTGGAAAGTCAGCTCACCGTCACTTGGTGCCTTCATTGTCAGAAGTACAGGAGTAGAGTGGCCCAGAGGGAATTTTATTCTGGTGCGCTGTTGCAGTCTTATACTTTATAATACCAATGAGCAAATTATGGACAAAGAAGATGGCTTTAAAAAAATGCAGCAGCAATGGAATGAGGTAATTCTTCTAATTGATGGATATCTAATTATGCTGACAAAGCATAATTTAGATATTCCATAACCATAAAGCCATAAACATTAAACCTACAATCAAAACAATACTCTGTACTCAAAAACATCAACTTCTAAAGAGCAGATTCTCTAATAGTTGTATGTACTCCAGGTATGAATTCTTCTCCAGGAACTGAAATATACATAAAAGAGATGAGACCAAATCATGGCCTGGTATAAGCAAAGGACGTATCTGCTGCCATCACAGTTTTGAAGGAATGACAATCATTCTTCTGTTGCTCATCACTTTTTGAAAATCCATTTATTAGCAAATTAGATTTACTGTTTTGTTACGTAATGTGACAAACATGCAATAGACCTTAAAGTAATCATAGATATTTATTTAGGAACTATAGCAGAGAGGAACACATTTTCTCACTTCTATATAGAAAGCAAAAATTCTGTTTTGCTTCCATCCCACTAAGTACAAAGACTTGAGGAATTTGCAGCACTGGAAGGAGACCTAACATCAAGTCATGCACTAGCTTAACTAGTAAAGCAATTGTAATCATCAGAGCAACACTGCAGATGGCCTTGATAATATTGTTTTACTCAAAAAAACAGCTAGAAAATAATTAAAAGTTTAGTTGGAACTTTTTTTGAACTGTTTCAATTTTCCAGTTAACACTGTATTTGTTGACTTTGTCTCTACAACAGTCAATTATGGAAGCATATCCCAGTAGTCCATAGCACACAAATACTATATAACACCAAAACCATTGAAGTTCTTCTGGGGAACTGATTGTTGGTCTTATTGCTATACTTTGGTAGATAGCCAGTATTGTTGGAAGTGCATATCTTTGAGTCATTGTATCTTTGCTGGTGCTTAGTTATGATTTCTTTATGTGATAGCAGAATACCAACAAAAGCCATGAAAAGAAAACTTGTCATGGAAATGTGAAGATATAAAAGATTATTTCTTAGTGTGTGCATACACTCCTAGTGAAAGATACATAAGCCATAAGGCACAGAACCAATTTCAAATAATCATCATATGTTATGTATGTATAATTTGGGGGGAGTGGGACACACGTGCAGTGGAACTCTATTCAAAGAAACTATGAAGAAATTATTTTTTTTATTAGCAAAGAAAATATTACTGGCATTATGTTTTATTGTTCAACCCTAGAATGTAAGTAGGTTTGCACTTAAATGTCCAATGAAAGAATATTTTCTTTTTCTCATGAATGTAAAAATAATTAATTAAAAGCACAAACCCAAAGCAATTGCAATAATTTAACTATGATACAATTAAAAGTAGATCAGATATTTCTGTTTAACTTTTGATTATCATTTATTCATTCTGCATACAATATTGTCCTTTTCCCTTTATGTTAACTTACCACGCTCAAAGTGAGAGGGTCTACAAAGATGAGGCCATGTCCACTAGCTTGAATTCAATATGTTAAGTTTATGAATTGTATGGTTTGGAGAAGACTTTAAATGCAGTATTGAAAACCATAAATATATCTCATCAGCAAGTCAGACTTGGATGTGGAAGTAATTAGCTGTGTCAGAAGAATGAGCATTTTGCCTTCAAGGATATAGCAAAAGTTGCATAGAATTTGCATACAGTATATGAAATATGGTAATTTCTCTGTAAACAGATGTGTTTTCAGCTTTGATTTACTGTCATCACTAAATGATGAGGATGTGCATGAATACTAATATGATGATATTACATTATTCATTTACTAGAGAAAGGTGTAAAAGAGAGAGAAAGGAAACGGTCTTACATTCATAGAAAGAAGTCTTCTATCTGAGGGGTTAAGTAGATAGCTAAACAACTTAGTCAACTTGATGCTGTAAAAGAAGGTAGGAGGTTCATACAGAAAATTTTAAAATTATGTGGACATGAGCACTTGAAACACAGAAGGGATAACACCAAGTAAAAACCACGGGGAAAGCTACTCTTGGTTCCAAAAGTAACGTACATGGAAATCACTTTCTTTTTGCAGATTTATTTAATGTTGTTTATTGTTAACATATTTGTAAACACTCATAATGTATCTAAGAATGTTATTACATGAGTAAGTAATAATATTGTACATTCCTTGTACCTTAGGCTCAAAGATGATTAAGGAAGAATTTTAAATCTGAGCACACTTTTTTGTGTACATCAATGGACAGATGTAAGTCAAAGGAGACTGTTTTTCATGAACACCAGTCATCCTCATATTCATTCTATTGGCAGTATTTAGAACTTTTGATACCAAATTATTTGTATTTCTGTATATAAATGCTGAATACATGCCTTATATCTAAAATACTGAAGTTAATAAATTCCTTGTGATGCAAGACATGGGCAAATACATGGATTTGAAGTGCTCATGTTGAGCATACTGGTCTGGAAGTCCTTCTTAGAAATTTCCCATCTTTTATATTCTTTAGTAACTTCGTGCAATATAAGGACTATGATTACAGTACCCAGGGGCTCTCCCTTGTAATGTCCTCTGTGAAATATTTTTTAGATTATATTTTGGCAGTAGAATATTCTGAATCAACTGAAACTGAAGACAAATTTCCCATAGAGTTCACCAGAGTTTTATCCTTTTCATTAAAAATCTGTGTCTGGATGGGAAGAGGGGATCAACTGAGATTTTAAAAGTTATAAAAGTGGGTAAGTTTAAAGTGCTAATATGAACTATATAGTTTTTCTTGTAACCCTTAAAAATAAATTTTTAATCCTAGAAACAGGCTCATGTAGTCAACTCTGGACATAAAAAACTTATTAAATAAAAAAAAAAAAAAGAAAAAACCCTAAGCTTGAATTTTTAAAATGATAAAAAATATGTCAGTCCAAGGGAGTTAAGGAAAAACTTCAGAGAAGAAATGGCACTGTGCTTCACCTTTGCCATTTTTGCGTACAGCCATAACCAGGGAAATATGAAGGTTCTTGCTGTACATCAAGATAAATTTTGGTATTGGATTAGTAATCATGTTAACTGAATTTCGGTATTGAAGCTTTTATGGACTATTTCTACAAAATATATTTTTGCTTTATTTCTAAAATTTGCAGAACACAAAGCTGATATATATGTACTCAAAATATGGGTCTATTCTCATTCTGTGACAGAAGTTTTCATGTGTTCTGATCAAATCTTCTCAAGGAATTGAAAAGGGAAATAATCTGAACAATCTGAGGGTAACTTTATTCAGCCCAGTTGACCAGTTCGAATTTTAAGAGATATTTGAATGCCTACCTTTAGCTTATGAAAATAGATGTCAGGTTCCTACTCAGATAAACAGTGTGGAATTCTAAGCAGTGTTGATAACGTCAGCTAGACCAATTGCAAAAAGCACTGAGAAAATAATACATGAACAGGCAATTGTAAGGGAATAAAGGGGGTCTTAAAAAAGATTTTTGCACCAGATTACTTCAATAGAGGTGCTACAAATGATGGTTCACATTGCATGTTTTATTCCGATTTGCTATTTTATCAGTTTTTCATAATGGTCAAAGCCATTTTTACAGTTGTCTTGTACCCCCTATCTTCTTTTTCAATGCATGTACAAATATACTTCCAACAAGCTTAAGGAGAAAAACCTGATATTATCCTTCTTCAGGGGCATATTTTTGTATCCTGGAAATCTAAATACTGTTGGAAGCTGGTCCTGTGCATGTGCTGCTGACATAAAGAGCAGATTTGTTTAGATCAACAGCATAAATAAACATTCACCTAATACTAATCAACATGAACTCAATCCTCTGAATAAATCTTGTTTATATGAGTTTTGTACAGATAACAATAATGTAACACTGAGAATATCCAAAATCTTTCCCACATGAAGAGCTTTGGATGTGGGAACAAAAAAGTCTGTCTCAGAGTCTCTTGCATGAAGATCTAGTAGGAGGCCTGCCATGAGAGGTGTCCCCCAAGGTTCAGTACTGGGCCCAGTACTGTTTAACTTCTTCATCAGTGACTTGGATGAAGGGGCAGATGCCTTCACAGCAAATTTGCTGATAACACAAAGCTGGGAGGAGCAGCCAATACCTCAGAAATCTGTGCTGCCCTTTAGAAGGACCTCAACAGGTTGGAGATGGACAGAGAGGTACTGTCTGAAGCACAACAAAGGCAAATGCAGCGTCCTTCACATGGGAAGAATGACCCCCTGCACCGGGACAGGCTGGGGGCTGAGCTGCTAGAGAGCAGTTCTGTAAAGAAGGACCTGGGGGTCCTGGTGGACAACAAGCTGTCCATGAGCCAGCAGTGTACCCTTGTGGCCAAGCAGGCAGTGAGTACTCAGGGCAATTCTTAGCTCATGAAATAATAGACTGCATAGAACTTTACAGATCTCTGAGTTCAAAGGTAGTTTTTAACTAAGGTATCAATAAGAGATTCAGGAATTTTATTAGTAGTATTACTGACAATTAAACTATTAGGTGGAAATCAAAATCCTATTGTCCAGTAATTTGTTTTGGTAGTTCTGCTTTATAAGGGTCATTTTATTTATGCTTGTATACCAAAATGTTGGGCTAATATCTTCAGACTGAGTTTTGTTCTTTCTCAGAAGTGTGCACAAAGATACCTGCAGAAATGATGGATCAGATAATTCTGCAGTATACATTGCATTGGTTTTGTGAGAGTTAAAGCCCTCACATTTCAATCCCAGACTCACAAAGAAAATAATCCCTTCTTCATAAAAACTACTCATAAAATAATCAGTCTTCCATTATTGAGTAATGTTTACTGACGCTTCTTTACATGCCATTAAAAATACAGTGTTTGAAATTAATAGAATTGTAGCAATAAAGGCCCATATTGAAATGACAAATGCTCTATGCATCGCCTTACTAGATTTTGCCTTGAGTAATTTCATCAGCTCATTTTGAAGTTTCTATCTGATATTTTAGTTAGCTATTAAATATAACTATGGGAACCATCTGGAGATCTATTGTAGGCAGAATAGTCCAATAAATGTGATGTGCAATGATGACATGTCTTTAGATTATTTATGTCTTCTGTTTGATTGCCATCTGTACTAATAACGTGTTTCCTAATTTTAGAAAATTCAGATTTAAAGTATAGCATTAATTTTTACATATAAGTGTATTGTACAGATCTCTCTGGAGATCTGACTCTAGTGCCTGGACTTTGCTGAATAGGAGATCAGTGACTCAAGTTTTTTAGAAAGTGAGCAGTGCTATAGTAAGAACAAATTGTTGCTTGGTATCTTCACCTTAAAATACCTAAAAATGGCAGTGCAAAAGTCAAAATGTCGACAGAATAAGTGTGTGAAGAATTCTTACACCTTCTCACAGATAATATATGAAATGTTGTCTTTGCTGTCAACAAAATAAATTAACTCAGTATTTTTATGCTTAATTATATATGGTCAGTCACCTGGATATTCCCAACACTCCACATCACTGTGAAAAATTAAGGAATAATTTCTGCTGATTTCTTGGACCAAACCCAACCAATTTCTTGGTTAAGCAATAAATTATACTTTCTTGATATGCCCGTATTTACCCTGTGAACTCAGCCTCCCAGCAATTCTGCTCTCACATTAGCCTAATCAGCACCACAGTTCTGCATATTATCTCCTTCCCAGGGGTCACAAAACCTTCCATAATGCCTGTAGAAACCCTACCTGGCTTTTCTTCACCCTCAGGTAGGGGAAGGAATAAATAAGAAAGCCTGAATTTTCCATAAGTATTAAATATGTGCAGTTCTACTGATTTAGCATTTCAGAAAGTATTTTTCCAGGTCTACAACCCACTGTGACTATTACACCATTTAAAATTCCATTAATTGTGACTGAATAGTCTTTAAATATCTTGACTTCATATTCCTAGGGCAATTTAAAATTCTTAAACATGTCACCAGAAATTATTGTAAACAGTGCTATTTTAATTTTCACTTAGCTGTGTATGTGATGTTTGACCTTGTCAGCCTTAACCCAGCAAGTAAAGCAAGAAAATCAGAGTTTCTGTCTTGGCACTATTCCAGATTTTGGCTGATGGCTTATGCTTCATTAGACTTAGATAATTTCATACCATTTCATTAGACTTAAACACTCAAATGAATCTTGGCACCGTTGGTTTGCGAATCATCAGATGCAGTCTGAGCATTTCAAAGCAAGCCACACGTGCTTGTTAACAAAAATAGTTAGGTGCTCCAAGAAAAAGTCAGAAGAACCCACGGTTAACAATACTAATGGAAGCTGATCACCAGAGACAGGTGGTCTGCATAACATTTAAGTCAAGTAATATGTTAAAAATTGTTTGGTTGCTGACTATTTTTTACCTCTCAAATCCATACTAAGTTGCAATTAGGTTTTTAGAAAGCATTAGAAAAGCACACCTTATGCATAAAAGGATATCACTGATGCATCATCCCTAGATATTCTTTGACCACACACTTGTTTTCTTTCTTCCAAAAGCCCTAAATGAACAATCTTATGCATAATAAAAAGAAGAAACTGTAACCTAGAAAGCCATAATATACTGTAGTCTTTTCAATTAATAATGTCACAGGCAGTTGAGCACCTTAGAAATAGAAGCTTCACAATGTGCTACTCCACATTTCACAAGCAAAAAAGTATGACATATAGAGTCTTATTACTTAGAAGAACAGTGGAGCTTGAAACCCATGCATTAAGTTTGAGCAGCCTTTGTGAAAATGAGATCTCGTTCCCTCATTATGCAATCTGACATCCTTCATCTAAAACCAAATGAGATAATAAAGTAAGAGAGATGAGGTATTTTCTGCATAAAGAACCATATAATCCTTTATCTCATTTAAATAATAGATTCATAAAATCTTTTTTTAAACACCCAACTAAATGATGCAGTGAAATATTAATAAATCTGCATATTTAATAATACTAATAGCACATGCTAAATGATATCCAGATTAATTGATATTCTCAGAGATACACCAAACAACACCAACATGGTTGTGATTGGCTTTTGGATTTGAAAATTGTAAGCATTACGTATATCAACAGGTCTCAGAATTGTGCAGATCCTGTGAAGTCCTGTGTATCTGCACAGCATTAAAATATTGACTTTATTTTATGCTTACATAAATTTTTGTTGAAGACAGGACTGTGAAAACGTTTGAGACTGAGTGTCCAGGGACAGCATTCTTGGTGCTTTACAAGGCAATTTCTTAACTTCTCATGTGAAAAGAATCAACCTGATGGTGTGTTTTCAGGCATACTGAAAACATGTGTGGCATTTACCTCACATTTGTAATAGGAGTGGAGCCTGAATAGACACTTTTCTCTTCTCTGACTCTTTTTTATCTGCATCAAGGAGAAGTTTCTGGTAAAAATAAAAAGTAAAAATAAAAGATAAGAATTTTGATTAGTAAGCCATGAGCATTTAAATACGAATCAAAATTATCCTGACTTTGCCTGAAGTAGATGGGAAATGAAGATCCAAACCCACTGCTGGGAAAATGCTTGACAGACTGTGTTCAGATACAACGGGACAGTATTCCTGTTCACTTCTGGCTATAAAGGGTTTTCTACATCTTCTATCATTTTTTAATTACTACATAGCCAGGAGTTAATTTTTCCCTGTAACAACTCTGTTATGTACACGAGGGTCTTCAGTCTTTTAAGAATGGAGAACTGAGACATAGAATTTAAGGCTAAAATCCAAAATAGACTGTATCAAAATATCTACAGTGAAAATTGGGCAGAATATAGGTACACAGTTTCAAATATGAAGTCCTTTAAATCCTGATCATTTACTACCCATTTCTGGAGACCCCAAAAGCACTAGGTGCTTTATTTACCAATATTAATGGTTCCTGTTCCAAATACATGGTACAAAATAATCTGATTGGCTAAGTAGTTCATAATCCCAGTCACGGTCTCTGACCTATGTTCCTCTTATTTACTGGAAGTGTCAAGGGAAGTGTCATCTCATATCTCTGCAGAATTTAACAACAGATACCACATGCTTCAAATAGAACAACTGAAATACATAAACACTCTGGAAGAAGAAGATATTTCTTTCCTAGAGGGAAAAAAGGTAGTATCCCAGAGGACAAGCATAGACTACCCTCAGACTCCTCAGTGAGTCCTTTATAATAGACTTATTTGCCTGCCTGAGAAAAGAGAAATAGGAAAGAGAATCATATTAAATAAGGGCAGGCCAAGGTGATAATGAGAAGGTGAAGTAAATATAAAGTCAAAATATACACCTTGGAATTTCACTGTAGGTGTACTTTCAATGGTTGCCTTTTAGTCTCTCAATTTTGCTTTCTGGCATCTTAAATACATACACATTTGTGATGATTCAAGGTAAAATTGAAACATTTTTAATGTGCCACCACTGTCTGATTGGTCCTAATTGGATTTTTTTATCTACATGGGAAGATAAGTGATTTTATTTTACTGCCCACAGTGAATTTACAGGTGTGGCAGTTCTCAAGGCTTTTTTTTTTTTTTTTTTTAATGGGGAAGGTGATTTATTACAGTACCAGTAAAAACCCAGGGGCTTCCAAGTGGCAGCATTGTTGTTGCTTTTTCAAAATCTAAACACTCTTCAGTCTGATCCCTCACCCTTTATATTACCATAAAACACAGAGATGCTTTGTTGATATCTATTTTAATTATTTAATGGTTCCCCTTCCCTCTAGTAATATATTCTTTCAAAAGAACATAAAAGTGTTTCATATTGTGTATGGTCTGCCGAGGAGTGACAGAATAGTCTTTCTTTCAGGAGGAATTGGTATAACAATTTCTTTATCTAGGGAAGAAAGCTGCACTAGAGGACATTAAATGAAATGGCATAATTGACTATAATTGAATATAGGGCGAGCAATGGCTAAGGCATGAATTGTTTTTGAATTGCCTGTTTTTCCTTCGCTAGCATTTGCTGTGTCCTGTAGAATGAAAATGCAAAAGCATTTGCCTCTGAGCTCCTAATGAAAGTCAAAGTGATTAGCCAGGCCAAAGATTTGTATATCTGTAGCTATATGCATATATATATGGGCTTCATGTATTTATATATGTCTGTATATTTGACTGTTCACACAGATGCACATACATATATACTATTCTTGGTGACTATACAGAATATAATTATATCTTTACATATTATGCATGCAATATCTGCAACAGCACATACAGGAAGCATGCAAAAAGTGACTATCCAGTCATAACCTCAACTTTGAATTTATTGGATATTAAGAACAACACCATGTGATAGCTGGGAAATTAAGAGTTTGAGATCCATACCCCTTTTCCTGTTCTTTTTGTCACTTAGACCAAGCAAATCAAAAAACTCATAACTTTGGAGATTTTTCTGGGATCAGACATAGATGCATTCCAAGTAACTGGAAGGTGGAGGGTCTTCTTTTTTTAAATACTTGTAATTAACTCTTAATCCATTAACATTGCTCCTAATGAAAATAATTCAAATTCTAAACAAAACTAAAAAAATCGAAACAATGGTTCACACAAGTAATGATCAGACAACATTAAAAAGTCTTGTCTGTATGCAGAAATAGCAGACTAAAAATAGAGAATTTTTGCCTATCAAGAACTGCTCCAGAAAATCAGTTGTAATATTTGGTCAAAACATTTTTATCCTCAGTAGTCACAATGAAATACTGATACAATACTATGTATTTTCAGTAGCTGGAATGATTCTAAAACTTAAATATCCTCAGCTCACTTGCAAGCCCATGCTATCAAGACACAGACATTTTCTGTAGAATGTTTCCCACGAACAAAACCCAACGTTTCTACAAAAAGTAATGATTATCTGATTTTCATTTCTTCACGTGCTTCCCCTAAGACAAATGCCATTTGCTTTCGCCACATAATATCATCATGAAGATATATCTCCATATTTCAAAATCAAATAATCACTGTAATAGCAACTTGATTGCATGAATAGTGGCTATCAGGATATATTATCATTATACAATGTGCACCTAAAATGAGGCAAATTTAAGGCAATGTTCCACAATTTAATTATCATGACAAATGAAGACTAAGTCATTTCACCCTGCTGTTCTCTTATATAATTTCCAAAAGAGCTCAAAGTATACAGCAA
Organism: Xenops minutus; assembly: GCA_035221455.1. NCBI lineage: Eukaryota > Metazoa > Chordata > Aves > Passeriformes > Furnariidae > Xenops > Xenops minutus. The sequence continues at coordinate 18,833,726 of JAWWEE010000074.1, forward strand.
TTAGTACCACTGTGGAAAGATTCTCTAAGTAGTAGGACATTATCAACTTGAGGAAAGTATTGCCTGACTGAATTACACCGTTCTTGATTACGCTTTAAAGAAGCATGTCATTGTTTTCAGTAGATAGAATTAAATGACAGTGAGAACAATAATACACATGCTGTCTGAATTAACATTCTTCATCTTCAATGTTTAATACCAAGGTGCACTAATATGATGGCATTACTTTTACTGTCACAATTAGCAAATAGTACTTTTCAAAACAATTCAGGAAAGAACTAGTTTGATGTATGCTGCACTCTGGAACTAGAAATCGATCCAAGGTGTTACAAAATGTTGCTGATGTAAAGAAAAAGCAACAAGCCGAAATATTAAGCTATATATTCCACTGACAGGTTTTGAAGTAAAATTAGCAAATGCTTAGCCTTTAAAAAAATCAGAAAAGGTTGTGGAAGTCTATCAAAACCTACAGACTAAACTGAAAAAGGTTGTAATGCATTTGTGATAACATTTTTTATACAAACCATAGAAATAATTTTGCCAGTGATAAACAGGTTTGTATTTTATATCTGTATGAAGTTTGGCTGATGTCCCATACTTGGGACAGAGGTATAACTTTAGTAGTGATGGTTAATTCACTGAGTGTGGATGCCAAAGCAGTGGAATGATAGGCATTTATGCCCCCCACTACTGTGAGCTTCAGATCCTCAGCATGCTTTGAATAGGTCTAGTGGGAACTAGCTCAGTAATGTTAAACACCTGGTAGCAATGCTACCGAATTTGATTGTTTTAATCTGTACAACATAAATAATAACTTATTTCTGTTATTTGTCTTACACCAAGGGGAACAAGCTGAAACTCTAATTGAAACTCATAGGTTAGGGAAACTAATAATCACAACAGTCATTTTAGAGAATGAACTTGTTTCAACAGTTTTTATTAGATTGGTGCAGATAGTCTCCAAGCAAAATTTTACTAAAATACATTCGTATGGAAATGGACTTTAAAATCATTCCCTTGCATACTCACTTGTTGTCTTGTTTATGGAGCAGGATACATGAACAAAAAGCACTCCACTACAGCTTCAGGAATTAAACTTTGTATCTCACTGCAAGTCTATCCCCTGGGACTCTGATATAAGATGGCAGAAGAGAATCTGACTGCATCCCTCCCATCTCTATACAGATTAGAAAACATATCATTTCGAACATGAGACAGTATTTTGAAAAAAATCATCATAAGCTGAGGACAATACAAAAATATGTTCATAGATTCAATTTTTGGAATAAACCAAATTGCTAATAGCAACGTTTTCAAAATTCTCTCCATTTAACTGTTCACCAGCTGTTTCTGATGTTCCTTCTTCAGGAAATAGTGAAAGTCTCAGAAACCTATCCTAGATTTCTTCTTCAGGTAACAAGATATGACAATACCATGTGTCCATTTACCCACCCACTTCCAATTTCTATGACCAGATGGGCAATGGACCTGGCCAACTTCATCTCAGTGAAACGGTGAAAGAAAGTCAAGGGCAGTTGTTTATTATAAACCACAAATCCATATTCTTACCCCATCTTACCTCATTCTTACCCTCTATGCTTTCTTTATCACTTATGATCTCCATTGAAAGCACAGTTTCAGCAATCTTTTTGTCAAGATGTGCAGATTCATTTCTGCCATTAGATTTGCCACCTTATATTCAAACTCTAATCTCTGCCAGACCTGACACTTTTTGTCCCTTTGTTTGTGTTATTTAAACATAACTAAGCAGAGCTTGCTGATTTCCTCAGGAATCACATCGTCAGCCCATATTACCCTGGAAAACTTCCTCTTTATATCTACTGCCTACTCAGACCCAATAACCTAGATATTATTGTAACATCTGCCTTCAAATCCAGGTAGTCTACACACTTCCTAGTTTTTCCTAAAAGGTATCCTTAAGGCACAGGCACGCTTAATAGACACAAGTGCCCCTTTCAGGCTTTCTGGGTTTTTTTAATCTTGACAAACACAGCTTCACTCTACTTCAAGCAACTGAAAGTGATTCTGTACAGAAGACACTCCTGATTTTAACTGAATTATGCCAGTTTTTCTCTAAGTCTCTAACATACCCCATTTTTTTCATTCCATGTATAAACCATTCTGGTTTCAGTGGAGGAGTTAAGACAGCAACTGGAAATAAGAAAATGATTAGAGATAAAATAATGAGGAAAAGAGAAAGTGGAAATCAAAGTAAGTTAGAAGTTATGCAATATATAGCAGTGACAAAAGAAAATAAGTACATTGGGGAAACCCAATTGTTGGCAAAGCAAAAGACCCCCCCAAAAAGTGGTGTAAGTATATTGAAAAGATAAATCTAGCAACAATTTTTGTTCATTATCAGATGAAAATGTTAATAACAACAGCAACAACTAATGAGCAGACTGAAGCATATAATAATATTTCTATTTTATGCTTGGGAAGAAGAAAGATAATGTAAAAATTGACAAATGTGGTAGACTTCACAACAATAGTTAAAACAGGCTTTTAATCAACACTTAGTAGTGATGGTCAAACTTTCAAACCAGTGGACAATCTCTGGTCTGCATAAGTTCCTTCAAATAAATCTGAAATTCCAAGGAAATGCTACAATATTGCTAAAGAATTGTGCCAAAGTCACAACAGACAAAGAGGATGACAGGAATAACCACTGATATTAAATGAGACAAACTCTTGGAAAGCCTGTTACAGGAACCAAATAATTTAATTTTTAATTGTCTTACAGGAAATTGATCTTGTCAAGCAAAATTGACTTAATCAGTGGATGAAATGGCGAGTTTGTTTAAGTGTTCTTACTGTAGAATTATAAGAATCTAGGACTAATAAAGGCATTTGAATTAGCAGTGTAAGAGCATAATGAGAAGACTAAAAATTGGCCCATTAGACAAGCTTGAAAGGAGTGTCATCAATTTTCCAATAACGTCTAGATTTAATACTACTCAATTACCAGTGCTCAGACTGAAATATAAAGGTCCTTCCTATAAATAACATGCAAAATAACATAGATTTCTTGGTTAAAGCGGTCTTTACAAAATCTTTGATTCAATAGAGCTAAATGTAAATATTTACAGCAAGAAACAAGGAATGGAGGCCTCACTTGGGAAAAAAAATACTGCAGAAATTGTGTGGGAGTTATAACAGTCAGGTCCCAAGGAGGAACTGTGAGGCAAGAAGGGTTTAATAAAATTGTTACTTGCAAAAAAAACCCAGGAAAACAAAATAAAACAAACAAACAAAAAAACTATTAAAAAAAAAAAAAAAGAACCGAGATGATTTTACTTCTGTTTCATAAAAACAAGTCTGGAATATTCTGAAAAGAACATACCCAGGAAGTCAAAATCTTTTTCAGCTAAAATATCATTATTTTAAAAATTTAATTACGGTGACAATAAAAATGGCAAACAACTTTATAGAAAGAAAGTTCTGCACAAATCTATCTCACAAAAGAGAAAACAAGCCAAAATAAAAACATGACAAAACAACTTCTCAGCTGATATGTACGTGAAGCTCAAGTCAGGAGTCTATCAGCTACCATATTGATTTTTCTGTACAGTCTGATATATATGGTTCAGAAATTGTTGTGTTGATAATTTTAGTGTTAAAAAAGTAATATTTTTCCATTAAAATTTTTCAACAAGCTGACAATTGCAGCTAAAGTAAGTGAAACAAGGAATAAGTATTTTATTTAATAATCAAGGTGATTAACCACTGGACAGTATTTTCCAAAAACAGTGACAGACTCTGCAGGTCATAATTTATGTCTTTAATCTAATTTCTGTATAAAATGCAATACCACGTAGTATGAAGGAGGTTTGACTGGAAGGTGTAGTATGATCTAGTAATCTATTCCAGGCATAAACTTTCAGGCTATGGTAGGGGCCACCCTTCCTGACACTGACAATGCTTTCCAGCTGTAGGTGACAGTATACAAAGAATTAATTAAGCTTCCCATCATCCTGTAACTGCCAAAGTTATTTCAATAGGTGCAGAAACCAGCATAGTATGAGTAGAGAGTGTTCTATATTAACACTGGAATTCAACAGATTTCTGCCTTTACCTTCAAAGAGGATAATTATAGCAAAGATCATTGTTCATAGAAGAACTGTAGCAAAAACTTATGTATACTAGTTGAGAGAGCCAAATTCCCCTTCTTATATATAAAAATATTATTGAGTTGCTCTCAATAAAGATGTTATGTTATGATGTGGGATATGTCCAAAGACCTTTATTATCCTTTGTCAAAGCATAGAGAAGATCATAACTCAGCAAGAAATAAGTTTTCACTTACTGCTGTATTTCATTAGCATTCTTCTAAAGCAAATTCTATATTGCATTTAAAGAAAAGATCTTTATTTTTGTTGAACAAGTTAATCAGTATGATCAAGAGGGCATAATAGAAAAATTGCCATTCTGTCATGCAACTATATGTTTCACACCATGTCTCAGAAAGGGAAAGAAAATTGCATTTAGTTTAGTTTGCTTGATTTATGTACAACCCTCATTTCCTCCTTCTTCCTGTACAATCACTTGATCTTCTCCTATTTCTGCCTTATGGAGCAAGGCAGGTTTTCTACCACTGGGAAATAGAAGAAATAGGACTGATTTACATCTAAGTGACAATTCTTGTAAAATTACCGTACTTAGTAGACATTTCTTTAAAACGTTATACTATTTTATACACTCTGATACTAGTTCAGTTGGTTAGAGCATGGTGCTAATAGCACCAAGGTTGTAGGCTTGATTCCTGTATGGGTTATCATGTAAGAGTTGGATTCAATGACCCTTGTGGGTCCCTTCCAGCTCAGAATATTGTGTGATTCTGAATAGAAACAGCAGTGAATCAAAGTATCAATCCCACTGAAACAGCAAGGAAAACAATGCTTTGTCCAATACTTACTATAATTGCTCCTACAGTGTTTTAAACACATTAAATTAAGAATCAGCATTCCCTCAGAATATAAATGAAGGTGAGACAATATAAGCTGATTGCTCACCCACTGCAGTGTTGCCTCTAGACAGCAATTGCTCACAACAGCTAGAAACATAGTGAGAAAGGAATCTCATATCCAGCTGAAATGGCACAGGGAATTTGGGAAGGCAGAACACAATTATCTGAGATAGAATTTCATCAGAATGCTATATAGTGACCAAGAGAATATTAATGATTGCTTTAGAGCCTCCTTTGAAGTAGAAAAGTAGGACTCAGGTCTAATAACACTCAAAGAATTCAGGGTGTAGGACACAGAGAGATTTCAGTTTTCCTGCATCCCCTGCTTTGCACACTGAAATACAGTTTGCTCCATTTGAGGCATTTTTCCCACTCCTATTGATCATTATTATAGTACCTGAGCAAAAGGTCTAAAAGAGCACTGAGGGGGACATAAGCAGAATTCAATCAGGAAACAAAGCTAAAATGGCAATTCTGAAAGACTCCTCACTAATCTCAGTAGAGGGCACAGCCAAAACCCTGAATGGTCTTGAGAACCTCTTATGTTGAATAGATTTTGCAACAGATGACATTGCAAACACATTTCAAGACTTCTTTATCTTTCCTCAGCCCCTGAACAACCATGAAGGATGCAGATGCCACATAGCTTCAAGAACCTGAAGAAGCTCTCAATTATAAGATAAATTTCAATACCTCTGATGAAGACAATAGGACTAAGTTCTTAGCTGTGGATTATTCCTCCTGTAAAAGTTGGATCTAACATATTGCCAGATGTAATAAAAAAGAAGATGCAGCACAGCACCACCTCACTAAGGCCTTAAGAAGTACATAAACTGTTTGGATACATTATTTTCTTGACATCTTAGATTACAATGTTATTTTTTCTTGGCATTTTTAGGAACTGGAATATAATGAAGTTTTGATGAACTGCAATATGGTCTGTTGCTTCTAACAAATCACTGTGACCAAAGCTGACCTCAATAGAAAGACTAATTTTTTATACAAAGGACTAACCATTGCCCAAATTCAGTATGGATTTTTTGAAGCATCCATAATGAATTTAAGTAGCAGTTTCTATGTAACTACAAACACAAACTTGACTGAAAAGGTGGAAGTAAAAAGCTGCCTTTTAAAGGTTAAATTATGAGAACATTCCACCTGACAAGCAGAAAATACACTCTCTATATTCTCAAAAGAGATACAACTATCAGTTACTTCCAGTCAATAATAAAGCTGCAAATTATCTCTGCTAATTTTGATCTTTCTATAATTCTAGAATTCCAGGTATATCAGGAATTTTGTATAGCCCTTTTAATTTCTCTCAGTAGGAGCACTGCTGTTTTCATTGGATTATTTGATTCTATCACCTTTTGCTAGTTTATAGACAAGCCTATTGTCTATATACCTATTTAAATTAACCCAGATTTGTGTTGCAGTGTATTTTGAATGAGAACAGTGCTGATCCTAAGGCTCTTATATATAAGGGTCCAAAGTCCCAAAGTAATGTGAAAGAAAACCTTCATATACACCCTGCTTAGTGTGATACACTGCCCTGAATACATTTCAGTAGTTCTTCACCTGTGCAATTATCTCTGGTCTCTTTCCTACAGAATTCAGTGTATTGACTCCAATCTGTAAAGGTCTGTCCACTGAAGAGCCATGGAACTCATTTTCCATATACTAAGGTAGGGGGACAACATAGCCATCTCTGAAGAGTTTCTTATTTCAAGGCTCATAGGCATTCTTAGGAATAAAAATTTGGATGAGAGATTTTAATATAAAACATTATTACAGTCCAAACTCTCTATCAACATAGATATCACATAGCATAATGTGAAATTTGCCTGTTTCCCTGAAAAACTGTGCTTGCTTTACCTAACTTCAAATTTCTTGATGTCTGATGAAAAAGTAGACATACATCTAGATATTGATCTATAAATTATTTTGTGGCAGAAATAGGCAGCAGTTGGCAGTGCCTCTGCATTTTTCATGGAATAGAGAGACCGAAGTCCTAAAGCAAATATGCTGTTGTTCAGCAGCTTATATGACTCCACATCATTTTCCAAACAGTCTTTTTTTCCACAGCCTTTGATTTCAGTTAGCATATGGAACTACCTGGAGAACAAAATCTTCTCTGTCTTGGAGACCAAAATACTTTCACAATGGCAGATTTATCTTATGGACAGTAATATAAGCAATCAGTCTGAATTCACATAGTATGTTATCTATATTCCACATAAAGCTAAGCAAGTTAAACAAAATATGCTCCTTTAAATAAGAAAATATCCCACTGGAATTAACATCCCATGTTTGAAATGATAAAAAATAATACAGGAATGTTTAGGAACAGATTACCTTCTGGCAAACACTCTCCAAAGGAATATTGATGTTCCTAATATATATGATCTGTAGATATGCATCTTATAGACTGTATCTTTATTTCATTTTCACAGAAATTAATTTTAAGTGCCAGATATTTCTCCATTTAGGACATTTTTCACTCCATTTGAGGGGACAGTTGATTTTCTAGTTTGGTTCAATAGTGACTAAAAATGTGCTTTCATATATCTCATGTTTTCCTACTCATTTCTTGGTCACAATATTGAAGGGAAATACATTTTTAAAAATCTCAAAATTCAGTTCAAAATAATTTCATTCTTAATGAAATATTGAATGACAGTTCTCAGTTTTAGTGGTTGCATATAATAATAGTTCCAATAAAAAATGCTTATAAGTATACAAATATAAATGCATCAACAATGCAAACAAATATATCCTCAAACGAATATATATGAATATAAAAAGAAGAAGTATTTTTATGGATTGATAACTCTGATGAAGTGACATTGAAGGGCTACTAAAAAAAATAGTGTGCACAAAGAACTCCTAATGACCTGAAGAAGATAAAGCAAACATTACTGAGACCATAATTCATAGCTATAAGCTAGAACAGGGACCATGTAGCAGATGCAGCTGTATTCGTTAACATTCCATATCACCACACTTGTTTCTAGCAATGTCCTTTAAAATCTTTAGCTTTATCCCCTAAAGATCTTTCGGAAATTGAACTTCTTGACCCCACACAGTCTTCTCCAGGCATACACATCCGTCTGGTTATCTATTACCTCAAAAGGTCCTGATGAGGTCAAAGCCATTATCTATAAATTCTGAACACTAGAGAGAAAGGAAAAAATGGGTACAACTTTTTTCATATCCCTAAACCACAGTTTTGAATAAAGAGTATTTTCTCCCAAGTATCCATAAATATGATGCAGAGCCCATGTATCCTTTTTAATACAAGGTAGTCTATGGACTGCAATACCTAACTGAACACATAAAAGCTAATGACATAAGGACTAATAGTAAATGCATAATAAGTATTCCAAAATCAGAGATGAACAGACTGCGGGGCCAGAAAATTAATGTGCAAAAGAAGTTATCAAAGAACAGAGGTCTTCAAATCATTTATGCCCGTAATCACTGTAGAGATGTTAGAAAAGTTTTGATGACTGAAACTTTCTTTACTTGGAATAGACTGAAGAATATGACTCTGATAAACGTATTAGCAGAAGAGGCTTTAGAAAAACACAGAAAATGAAAAGATAGAGATTGAATATCGCAAAAAGTTCTTAAAAAAATATTGAAAAATAAAATCTAAAGATTATAAGCTGTGCTGGCTAAACTATGTTCCTTAGAATTGTATTAGTATCAGGTGAGTGGCACATAGCAAAAATTGTTTTTGAAAGGCTCCAGTGGTAAAATATTGACAACTGTTTTTGACATCTGCCCTGGGAAAACTGTTAGAAACTACAGCAGTCACAGGAACATGGAAATCACTGAGGTTGGAGGGAACCTCTGGAGATCTTCATAAAGTAATCCAAGCCTCTGCTCAAAGCCAGGCAACAGAAGTCAGTTGCTTACAGCAATGCTCAGTCAAACTCTGAATGTCTCTGTTCCTTGTTTAATCACCCTCACAGTAAAAAAGGTTTACTTTATTTATACAAATTCCAGTGTGTTCATGTCTTGCTTGTCCTGGGGAGCCCAGCATTGGACAGAGAACTCTAAATGTGACTCACCAGGGTTGAGCAGAGAAGGATCACCTCTCCTGGCCTGCCTAACACAGCCCAGGAACTTCATGGCCTTCTTTGCTGCAAGGGTGCATTGCTGACATGCCTTACTCCTTGTCCACCAGCACCCCTAGGGACTTCTTGCAAAGCTGCTTTCCAGATGGTTCACCCCAGCCTGTACTGATGCTGATGTGGTTCTTACTCCCCAGATGCAGGACTTGGCATTTCCATTTGTTGTGTTCATAACTCAGTTTCGTGATTGTCCTTTTTTCCAGCCTGTAAAGGTCCCTTTACATAGCAGTCCAACATTCTGGTGTATCAACTGTCTCTTCTGACTTTGAATCATCAACAATTACATCAACCAAATCCCTCAGCACTTGGGGGTACATCTTATTAGGTCCCATGGACTAGAGCATGTTCAGTTTGTTTAAATGTGTCCTAACCTGATCCTCCTCTACCAATGGTAAAACTACCTTTCTCCAAACTTTGCCGAGAGAGTGAGTTGCAGAGACCTGGGATTCCTGAAAGCCTTAGTAGTAAAGACACAGGTGAAGGAGGTGGCCTTTTCTGTGTCCTTTGTCACCAGGTCTCCTGACTAATTCAACAGTGAGCCCATATTTTCCTCAGTCTTCCTTTTGCAGATGATATACCTACAGAAGTTGTTGTCCTTCATGCCATCCCTAACCCCATTCCTGCATGCTCAGACAGCATCCCTATACTCATCTCAGGACACCTATCCCTCCTCTCAACTCTTCTGTTCTTCCTTTTCATCCATGATTTTAGTCAGATTTTAGGTCTTTCTTCATCCTTTGAAGAAAGGATCATAGATACTCTTTGTCTGATTTCCTGCATATTGGTATGGGTCAATTTTGAGCCTGGAGTAGGTGATTCTTAAAACTCAGGTAGCATTCCTGTACTCCTCTCCAGGGCCATATCCCATGGGATTCTTCCAAGCAAGTCCATGAACAAATAAAAATCTGCTCTCCAGAGGTCAAGGATTGTGATTCTGCTGTTTGCTTTGTACTCTGCTCTCAGGACCCCAAACTCCACCATCATTACAGCCAAGGCTGTCCCCAACCTTCACATCTCTAGTGATCCTGACTGAAGCTTTCCATGAGGACCCGATTCTGCAAATATAATGTTTCATCTAGTTGTCTGAAGGCCTCATCTATTTCTTCTTTCTCCTCCGGCAGTCTGCAACAGATGTCCACCACAACATCCTAAATCGGTCTGCCTGCTAATTGTGACTGAAAAGCAAATGGATCACTAGGTATATAAAAAAAAAAAAGGAATCTTGAGGAAGAATCAGTATAGATTCTGTAGAGGGAGGTCATGACCGTGTTTCATTAGAGTTTCCGGAATTAATAAAAATAAATTTGTAGACCAGTTATTTGGTTAATACATCATTTACTTGGGATTTTCTGGGGGATTTTTAACAAATTTCCTGTCAGTGTAAGACTATAGGTTATAGATGTCATGTGATAGGGAAGAAAGTTGTCTTGTAGATTCTTAAATGCAAAATAGAAAGCAGAATAAGCTCAAAAGGTGAGAAACTCATTTGTATGCCAGAAGCATCTTAGCTGAATCTGATACTTTTCAACATATGCATAAATGATTAACTCTGGCAAGTGTTCACAAGTCTGTAGAAGGTTAACAAAGTAAGATGACAATATCTTATTATGATTACAAGTTTAGGCTAGTAAATATAAAAGTTTGAAGAAAATTACTAAAGAAGGACATCCTGAAGGTAAGTCATTGAACAACGCATTGAGAGGTAAATTACTGATAAAGATAAGGTAATGCACGTAGGAAAACCAACTCTATCTAGATGCATACACACTGATGCATTCTGAACTAGCCAATATTCCTCATGGAAAAGATATTAGAGCTTTTTAATAGGTTAAACAAGATACTTTCAGAAAAGTAACTATGATGTTGGTATTTTTTAGGAAAGGAATATTGAACATAGCAAAAAATATCCCTATACCACAGAATAAATTCACAGCACATTTTAAATGGGTGCTCCAATTCTGTCACCAAAAGGCTTGAGTAGAACTAAAATAGCTGCAAAGAAAGACAACAGAATAAAATAGTGCTTACTGAAGAGGTAACTTAATAGATTTAGACTATGAAGCCTGGAAAATAATTTTGTGTGAGAAAATACAATAAAACTTTATAAAAACATGAGTAAAGGGAAATAAGGAACAGCAATTCACCATTTTTAATATTCAAAAAGCAGAAGACATCAAATGGAAGTAACAAATAAAAAATAGAATACTTTTTGCACAGATATCAGAGGTAAACTGAGTAATTCATTGCTCCAAGATGCTGAGAATTCTGATAGTTTAGTTGATTTCAAAAATGACTAGACACATTAACTGAACCAAAATACATCAAGCACTATTAAACACAAAGTAATGACATCTAGATTAATCTCTTAGCTGTAGGTTGCTGGAAGCTGGGACATTGCATTTGGGACCTACTTCCTCAACCTTACCTTATGCCTAACCATGTTCTTATACTGCTTCTTGGCTGTGTGCTGTGAGCCATTGTCTGCCTCAGTGGAAACAGTCCTCTGCTGAAACAGATCACACCAGGAAAGCAAGGAATATTATGATTATAAATGAAAGAAAAAACTCAAGTTCATCTGACCTGGGAATTAAAGGGGATTAAACATGCATTAACAATATGAAAAGATGAAAGCCAAAAGCATTTCTGAAGACCTACCACCATTTTTTAATTTCATATCTTAAACTTTCAGAAAGCTGTACAAAATCATGTTTGCTCTGTCTATTCAAGAAGCACTATCATCAGCCAGTTCTGAAGAGTTTTAGTACCCTTAGGAAGCACAGAACTGTCCATAAATGTTCAACATGTTTGAATAATGTCCCTCACTGGCTGATACACTATCAGTAGATCTGAAACAATTTTCTGTAAGTTTTTAAGGTAAAGAGTTTATATTTTGTAGAAAATAGCACAAAATAAGACAGTTCCTGTATTTTTTTTTTCTTTAAAACAGCCTAGCAAAACACACAATGTTTTGTAACTTGGAATAGCACCGTTGTTTGCCATAGAACATCCTGTTATCGCCTCATTTTGCAGCCATTTACTTCCTTCTTCACACCAAGTCTGTTTTAAATCACATCAGAGACATTCCCATTACTAATATGAAGTTACAGGACAGGTAGGCTCCTTCAAAGGGAGCCTTATATCCCCTTATATTATACCCAGTGATTTTTTAGCAGTCAAAGAAAAATTTCTTCCTTTAATTAGAAGCCTCAGGCTAGGTGGGATGAATAGACCTTTGCAATGACAGGCATCAGTTCAGCTGGTTGAACATGCATCTTTCTTTGAGTTTCTAAAAACAAAAGCCACTTCTGAATAGAATGCTTTTATTACTGTTGCCTGTTTTACTGTGAAAACAAAGAATGTGCATTCCTGTCTGAGGTTGAAAGGATCAGCCACTGATTATCTCCATCTCCCAGTGCAGGCTTTCAAATCCAAAAGTTCCATGTATTGAGCTGTAAGTCTATGGTGACAGGAGAATTGGAGAAAGGTCACTTTCTGTGGTGGAAATGTACCTTGAAAATGAGTAAGAAAGATGCAGATATTGAAGTAAAGCTACTGGTATACTTTATATAGATATCTTACAGGTTGGGTGGGCATATTCCCCTCCAAAAGGATGCCAAAGTAATTTCTGTCTTTTTTCCCTGCCTGATTTAATTGTCCATCTTGCTTGTGGTCTCCTTCATGCCATTCAATCTGAATCTGAGGTGTCCTCAAATAGCGCTGAATAACAGCACTATACACCTTTTCTCCTTCTTTTTCTTTTATACTTATAGGCTTTGAAGACAGACTTCTCCATTTTCCTCAGTAAGTAAATGAAAGTTACTTGTCTCTTTGTCTTACAGAAGGTGGCATAATCTTTGCCTTTTTCACTCTTCTGCTATCATGGATTGTTCCACAGCCCAGAAAGACATTTTTTTTCTTTGAAAGGGGAAGAGCTCAAAAAGGCATGAAAAGTTGAACATCTTCATCTTTCCAGGAACTTTCATCTTCAAAAGTTGTTTGAAACATGCCTTGCACATGAAGTGCACAAGAAAAATTGCTTCAAGTCACAGGATACCATGGGCTCCCACAAGCCAGGTTTTTAAACAGGTCTGGCTGAGGTCAAGATATGTAGCCTGTGCCTTTCTTGTCATTGTTTCATTATGTCCCAGAACACTTATGTTTCAGGATAGTATGATCTCTGTGCAGGTATGAAAACCAGTGTCATTAAATGTTCAAGTCATAAGCTTACCAGCAGAGTTAAGAGGCTGGATCCTATCTTCTCTGCAGCATAGGCCAGTCACAGAGATGATCATAGTCCTGCCACTTTTGGTGGGGTCTGCCACAAGCACAGCAGTTTCTGATTAGACATGATTTAGATTGTGAGAGATTCAAATTGGCAAATTATTGAAGTCCAGAATGGTCACACAAGGAGAACAAAAGTCTCTCAAGTGAAGCCACAGAACACCATCACTAGGTGACAATTCCAAATGGAAGAGAGGAACTATAAAGGAAGTGATACAGGAGTATTATCTTTACTACTCAAATCTTATCCATTTAGTAGCATCTAAACGTAGATAGAACAAGGTTTTCTGGTTCCTCTCTTGCTTCTCCTCCCTCACTTTGGAAGAAGCTGTTTTGATCCTTTCCAGGGTTTAGAGCTCTCTCAGACATGCCATATAGATATAAAAAGAAAGTAGAAAATGAAGCAATGAACAAAGCCACTATTTTCTTCACCCTGTTACCAGATAGTTATATCACTATATCTTTACTGGAGGAGAAATGGCTAATTTTGCTTGAATCACTTTCTTATTCACATACCTATTTTAGTGCTGCCAGAACAGATGCTGCCATCAGTTATGACAGAGCTGCTGCAAGAACAGGGCTAAGTATCACATGCTTGCTTCATTTTCTACCTGACAACCTGTTTCAGACTCAGTGGTACTAAATCACACACTCTATAAAAAAACAAATTCTGGGTCTCTAAAGCTCAGCCATGCTTGGTTTTACAATGAGCAGCTCTTGACATTTCTTAGACTTTTTCATTTCTTGATTAGAATTGTAAGCATTGGGTTTTTTTAAGAAAGAAGGGAAGATTTGACATTGTCTTATCCTGAGACTCACAATTTCCATTCTGAATCTCATAAAGCATTTGCTTAACTCAAAGCACAAGAATAATGCCACTGAGTTCCAGGCTCTGGACTGACATCCCTGTAGTCTACTTTTACCCTACTGTACAGTTCTAATCAAGTAGCAAATGCAAGATACTGAAATTTAAAATATAATTGTCAGAGCACAATTTCAGAGATTCAAATCCTGCTTATGTACTTGGAAGTTGTGTCACTGATGTCAGTGAAAATGCTCAAGTGAGATACCTGAACAGCCCTATCACAGATTATCTTTCCAAACTGACATATATACTTTTGCTGCATAAATATTGCAGCTTTCTATATCCATGCAGCATTATGTTTCTAAAACTGCAAGCTTTATACAAATGCTGTGTAAGTAACATAAATGTAAATCTGTTTCTTCTTTTAATAAAACAATCACAACATAATTTCCAGAAAAAAAGTTAGACTTTCTTTTTGTTATGATTATTTTCATCTTTGTTACCAAAAAGACATTTAAAATACCATGATTCCCTGCATGTGAAAGTATGCCTCCTTTATCTTTTGCTGTGTTTTAAAGCTACAAGAGGATGCTGGCTCTCATACAAGATTGTGATACCCTGTCATAGGTATTGACATACACGTGTCCACAAGAAATCCTTTGGATTTCTAGATGTCTGTTTTAAAATTAAAACAATTCTATTTTTTTTTCTGAAACAAAAATGTTACCAATAATGAAGTGGAATTTTCCTGGCTTTTGTTGTTAAAACAGTTCTGCAACATGCAATCATAATAATTGTCTGCTTTATCACTCATATTTTTGCAGAATAACAGAATGGTTGGGCTTGGAGGGGACCTCTGGAGATCATCTAGCCCAACCCCCTCTGCTAAAGCAGGTTTACCTAGAGAAGGTTGCACAAGGTCTCATTCCAGACAGATATTGAATATCTCCAGAGAAAGAGACTCCACAATCTCTTTGGACAGCCTGTGCCAGTGTCCTCAATGTTAAGTTTTTCCTCATATTCAGGTGGAGCTTCATGTGTTTTTCTTTGTGCTCATTGACCCTTATCCTGTTGCAGGGCATTGGTAGGAAGAGCCTGGCCCCACCTTCTTGACACTCACCCTTTAGATATTTTTCTCCAGGCTAAAGAGACCCAGGTCCCTCAGCCTTTCCTCATAAGAGAGGTGCTTCAGTCTCTTCATCATTTTTGTAGCCCTCTGGTGGACTTTCTCCAGTAGTTCCTTGTCTTTAGAGTATTGTAAATTAGCTTCTAGGTTTCTTGAATTATACTGTACTACATCTGCCCTACATATAATTAAAATTAGATATTGTGTAAATGCTCAAAGAACATGCCCAGGAACAAGCCTTAATGGACAATGCTAGATGGTTCAATTGTGCAAGTTAAACGTGATAACTTATTGACTATCTATTAGTTCAAGCTACTGCAAAAGCCTAACATAGCCATTATCCTTGGGTAAGTACAGGATTTCAGAGCTTTTTTATACTCATTTATTTATTGCCTAAACCCAGGGCAGGTATCCTTCTGAGATCTACATATGCAATGAAGACATTACTATTTTCAGCTGCCTGTCAGTGACAGCTGGATGAGCGTTACTGCCTTCATTTCTTTTGTGTGTGGAGAGGAGTGCAAGTGCATTCTGCCCCCAGTAACTCTGACCTGCTTAAATTTGCCTTTGCCTGGTCTATAGTGGTAACTTCAATTAGGTGAGATATGGAGTGGTAACCCCTAACAAAATCAAAGGAATCGATGGCACCTGTGTCTTCTACTAGCAAAGGTGATTGCAAAGTGTCTGCCCCTGTGCCAGTGATAAAGTTGTGCCAATTTAATTAAAGGTCTTATTTCATAATAGAACAGTTAAATTGGCATGAAAAGTTCTATCAACATGGGGTTTTTTACTTTTAAAATTAAGTTCCCGTGAGACAGAATGGATTGCCCTATTCAATTTTTTAAAGTGTCCCTTTCTTTGGACAAGATGCGTCTTTAACTGCCAAACTGATATTTTTCACAAATGCTATATTTTTTAAATTATTCCAGAAAAGCAGATGTAATAAATATTGATGATGTATACTTTTGTGGAGTTGGTTGGTAAGGTGATTGAGTTGGGTTGTTTTTGATTTAGCGTGTTCAGTCTTAAAATTCTGTCAAGTGTATGGGGAGGAAGGGGCTGAAAACAGATGACTGGCAAGGAGAAAAGAGAAAAAGTTGTTTTTAGAATTGCTTTCACTCAAGAGACTTTTGCAGCTGGCAATGCTAAGCTTGGGAAAAATCCATATTGGAAAATCCCATTTATTACACCTACTGATGTTTATCCTCTGCCTATTTTGAGAAGTAGAATTCCTCTATAGAGATAACACTTTCTCACATGCTTGAGGCCTCTGCTGGGAGAGAGAGGGAGACTGTAAAAGCACAGGGGAGAACACAGCCTTGAGGTTATGCACGTGTGAAAGCTGTTACAAAAGCACCAGAACTGGCCTGCTGCTGTGCTCTTTCGCCTGCTGCATGACTTAGCAGTGTGTTTAGGGTTTTCAGCTTTAGAATAAACTTTTCCTTAACACCTTAGCCATAGTTTGGTCATCTGGACTTACCTGCATGGGTATCAATTCTCAGTGTTAAGTTCAACCATATATGCAAAATCTTCTACATCTTTGGCTCATGCCCAGTGCTTTCTGAATCACCCAACTTGCCTGATTTTGGTGTGAGAACTTAGATTACAGCAACCATGACCCAGTGTTATCCAGAACACACCCCTTAGAAGGTGGCCAGTGTTCCTAAAGGAGCAGCACAGGAACCAAAAAAGAATTGCTTTAAATCACTATTCTCCTCTTACTTATTCTTTACTCATGATTTTCCTTTTACCTTGTGCTGCTCACGAACTCATCCTCCCCTTCAAAGTTTTTTGCAAACATGTCATGAGTGCCTCCTTATTTTGCTGTGCTTTGGCAGCTTCCCCACTTTGAAATCACAGAGTTAAGGATAATCTGACCCCAATGAGTTAAATTGAACACCCAGAATAGTACAAATGATAAAAAAAACTACAAAGACTAATCTTCTCAGACCACTGGAGACAAGACTTGCCCCGTTTTGCAAAGGGCCCTGATCTCCCCCCCAAAAAAAACCTTTAGGATGTGCTGCAAACTATATATTGATACTTCCTCAATCTGTACGAAAAAAGTAGTGGCCAAGTGGGTTTCCAGTGCTATGTGCTGTGCTATCTGCTCTGGTCCCAACATTGTCCAGAGGGGAGACTGTCAGAGCAAACTACAGTTCCTTTCCAGTTTGTATGCCTAAAATACCCTTCCACTGGTACATAAAAGTGGAGAAGGGAGCTGATGAGTATCTGAATGTCAAGAGATAGAGTCAGCTCACAGGGAAGGCCCCTATGTGCTCAAGAGATGAGCGATGCTTCTGGGGGACCAGCACAGGTTTAACTCACATGGTGTGATTCCTTCCTTAAGAAATATTGAATAGAGTGTGACAGCCAGGAGAGGAAATATGCACCTTTTTATGATGTGAAGCCCAGCTGCAC
Organism: Xenops minutus; assembly: GCA_035221455.1. Lineage (NCBI taxonomy): Eukaryota > Metazoa > Chordata > Aves > Passeriformes > Furnariidae > Xenops > Xenops minutus. The sequence continues at coordinate 18,851,485 of JAWWEE010000074.1, forward strand.
ACCACATTACAGTGACCTTCTCAGGTTCTTTGTGTTTTGATTGCCTGCTGTCCCATGCACCTCATTCCTCAAAGGTTAATGAGGCTAAACAAGAGACAAACAAAAAGGTCAGCCAACAAAATGCTGATCTACTGACAAAGGCTACAGAATACAAAAGTAATGCAGAACTCCAATACAGTTCCTTCACTGCTGATACCATGCTAAAACAAACACATACACACGCCTCCTTCACAAAATTTTGCTGTGCATGAAGCAGAGAAGGGACCCTCTCTCTTGAGTCCAAAAAGCTGAATCCATGCTATTATGCCTCTAATGCTGAAGTTCTTATTTTGTTATAACTTTGGCATGGTGAAGAAGAACAAAGAGGGAACCAGGGAGAAAGTCAGGGAAATTACTCCACCTTTCTAATTATACATTCATCAGACCAAGTACACATGTGAGAAGACTAATGTCAGCCACCCAGCTAACCATGTCACCTCTGCTCCTCATCTCCAAGCTCAGATCTTTCACAAAGGCCATATAAGTGCCAGTTGTCACAGAAACTGCTGCTCAGAGGTAGTACAAGCAAGTGTGTTACAGCTGAGATTTTTGTCTTCCTGTCACCAAGGCTGAAAGTAGAAAATTATAGAGAATCTGTCCCTCAATCCAAGTGGCAAGCAAGAATAATGACTATAGAGCAATTTCCCAATGAGGACATTTTTCCATTGAAAAAATTTGATTGCTCAGGGCCCCAACTTTTCACTGGAAATGGCACTTCAGTCAATAGGAAGAAATGTCTGGTCAAAATGAGCAAGGAAAAAACCATACATTCCTTCTCATCACAATCTGTCTCAGCATGGAATTAAGGTGACTTTTTTTTTTTTACAGGAGGAGGGAGCATTTGTTTAGATTCAGAACTCAAGATTCCTGGAGATCTGATTTCTTTCAGAAAAATGAAAATTTTTAACTTTCACAAAAATTTTAGCAAGTCTGTTCCTGCTGTTGGAAGCAGAATGAATACTGTTTTAAAATAATCTGCTTTGATTGCCTGAGACAGATCTCCATTCATTTAAAAATGTAATTTGTTTCTTTAGGTACATTTCTTGGACAAAGAAGAGTTTAAAAGTAAGCTATAGTTTGCAAAGCCCTTCCTGGACTCCTTGTTTAATTAACAACGATGCTGGGGAAAAAAAAAATTCTACTACTGATAATTACCATCAGGTTGTAGGACTACAGAATTAAATGAAATTGTCTACAGCATTGGATTTGAAAGAACAGTCTAAAACAATACACCTATCTGCAAGAATTAAGTGGAGAACTGATTTTACCTTTGCAAACCTGCCCCTTACAGTTAAATTAAAGATATTAAAAGTTGCCTCAGCAGACGTCCTCAGCAGTAAAGCTAAAAAGTGAAGGAAAAAGAAAACAAAAAAATGTGTTTTCTTCTCATAGTGAATCAGAATAAAAATGAATACATTAATAGAGTTGATTCCAGGAATTACACAGCATAAAAACATACCAAAGATATCAAAACACTGTCTTGTGTTTCACAGCTCTGCACAGTTGCTTTTTTTTTTTTGCCTTTTGTAGGGATGGGAAATGAGGCACCAGCACCTGTCACTAGACCACTAAACAAATAATGTGTCTTTCCTTTGCATGGACCACTGGAAGTAAATTGCTGCCTGGTGCTCCTATTACTTCTCCCTTGACATAAATTATGAGCCACTTACAATGATGTAAAAGGATAGATTTCTTTTCTTTGACTGGAAACTTACCTGCTGATTACTCTGGAGCTTTGATTAATGTTTCTGCCCCATTTTGTATGAAAGCTTGCAAACCAAATATAGTTGGTACTCAGTAACTGCGTCAGTACAGTGGACAATAATGAGCTGTGGCTGGGAACAACTGGAGATTTCAACTTTTTAATGGCATAAATGAGACCTGTTACAGACCTGCAGGCTGAATCAGAATGGGAATTCCTCCATCTTCAGTCATGATGGTGATAAAACAATTATATACTCTGAAATTTTGAGTATGGAATACTAAATACAGCACTGCATCAGTAGTTGAGGGATCTGTCTCTTACCACTGGAAAGTACTTTAGTTTACTGATGTGGTTTTCTTTTGGTTTGGGGTTTGGTTTTTAGTTTTGGGTTTTTTTGTTGTGGTTTTTTTTTTTTTTTTTTTTTTTTTGTGATAAATTATTAATGGCTGTTATATTGCCATGGGAAAAAAAAATAAAAGCAGATATACAAGGCAGTCAGTAGCGTCCTGGAGGCACTAGCTAATAGCAATCCTTGTTTCTGAGGAGCACAGGCAGTGCAAATGTGGCCAGAATCCACAAGAAAATTTAAGCTTAAGGAATTTCTTGCACTAGTTTGTACAACTGTGCAGGGACATCAGCTTCCATACAAAACCTGGATATAACAGGAGAAGTAACACAGCATAGGAAAGGGAGGGTATTCTGTTGTAAACACAAATGCTAAATTCAGAATCAATTACTACAGTTGCAAATTCCTCTCTATGAAGAAAGAGCAGGAAAATACTCAGTATTAATATCTATTCTACTGCAGTAGTATTGCTGGTACATTATTAAACCCTTTGGAAGTAAATTTGCTTGCTTTTCTCCAAGATACAACCCCCTGCAATCTAAGTGATATTTCAAAGTCTAGATCTGCAGGCCCAAACATGTACATTTTACAGTTCCCATGTGACCAGACAGTGCTTGAGGACAAAGACTCAAGGTTTCCTGTTTAAGGAAAACCTTTACCAGGTGGAAGAGGGAAATGGAGCAGGAGGTACTGTGAACTGCCACATGGGAGAGATGCTGGGTTTCCTTCTTAAGTGAGTTTTCTTTATGTTCATATAATTCCTTAAGTCTGTACACTTATCTTTTTTTAAAAATCAAAAAGCACTCATACATCCCCTCTATATATGCATGTCATGGCTAGGCTTCGCGAACGAAGATTTACAAGGGCTCTACCCACGCTTGCTACAAGCACGCTGGTGGCTAA
>JAWWEE010000074.1:18854521-18882790 GCA_035221455.1 Xenops minutus
CGCCAGCACAGCTCACAACCTCATAAGGGCACGCAAGCTTCTCCCCCACGACAAGGGGGTGTCCATGGAGAAGATATGCATGTAAGCACATAAATAAAGATTATACTGACTATGCATGAAGCAATAGTTGGATGGCAGATACAAAAACATAATTTAAAAGATAAAAAGACTGTTAAGGTTACTGAAAAGAATGTATAAGGCTACTTGGCCACATGTAAAAAACCTTAGCCAGGTTTTATGTACAAAATGGACCATTATGATTATTTAGTCTAAAATTTTGCATAACAGAAGCTATAACTGTTATGAAGTATTTACTGGGTGCTGTTATTGCACATTTCTTTTATGCATCAGTGATTTGTCTAAATAGAAAGTTCATCAATATTAAAGACTATATTAATTAAGAACTAAATTACCTAGTTCTTGTTGATTTGATTACACATAATGAAAAATCGAGTCAGTCAATGAGAAAATCAGAATGAGTGAAATTAACTAGTTTTAGACAAAACTTCTTAGGCATGTTTTTGTCTTTAGACTATGCAGTGAGGCAAACAGGCACATCTGAACCATCACCCTGGGCACACACTCTTACTGCATCTGCAAATTCCTTCAAGTTATAGTTCTTGCAGCTTAGACATAATGGCACAGCAGTTTCAATTCAGCCACTTAAATCCCACTAGAGACCCTTTTCAAGAAAGGTTGGTGTGAACATTTATCCTGTTACAACTGGATTTGAATTGCTTTGTGGGTAGCAAGTTTACAATCACGTTTGTAGTGGGTTGGCCTTGCCTAGATGCCAGGTGCCCACCTAGCTGCTCTATCACTCCTCCTTCTCAACAGGACAGGAAGAGAAAAAAATGACAAAAAGCTCATGGGTCAATCTACTATGGTCATTGCACTTCTTCCCCCTGCTTCATCTTGGGGCCCCTCCCATGGAATTTGGTCCTTCATGAACTTCACCAACATGGGTCCTTCCCACAGGCTGCAGTTCCTCACGAACTGCTCCAGTGTAGGCCCATTTTTTGGGGTGTAATCCTTCAGGAACAGACTTCTCCAGCATGAATCCTCTTCAGGGTCACACGTCCTGCCAGCAAACCTGCTGTGTGTATGTGGACTGCGCTCTCCACAAGGCCACAGGTTCTGCCAGGAGCCTGCCCTAGCAGAGTCTCCATGAAGTCTTCTTCAGGCATCCCTCTGATCCAATATGGATCCTCCATGGGCTGCAGGTGCATATCTGCTCCACCATAGCCCTCTATGGGCTACAGGGAAACAGCCTGTCATACCATGGTCTTCACTATAGGTTGCAAGGGAATCTCTGCTATGATGCCTGGAGCACTTCCTTCCCCTCCTTCTTCACTTTGGTGTTTGCAGAGTTGTTGCTCTCATTTTTCACTCCTCTTTCCCAGCTGCTCTTCCACAGCTCTTTTTACCCCTTCTTATGTATGTTATCACACCAACATCACCAGTGGGCTCCACTGTGGCCAGTGGTAGATCCACCTTGGAGACAGCTGGCATTGGCTCTATCTGACACAGGCGAAGCTCTCATGGAAGCCACCCCTGCAACCATCCTGATACCGAAACCTTGTCACATAAACTCAGTGCAACATTTTCAAGTTGTGATCAGCTATGGTCACTCATTCATAAAGAACTGGAAGATCTTTTTATTTGAAACCATGTTGTGCTTTGCCTAGAAATGTCTGCCTCTGATTAAATGGATGATGGTTAACTTGCCATTTTAGCTATCCCTACTTTCATGACTTGAAGTTTATTGTTATCTCAGCTAGCAAAAATTATTTATGACTCCAGGTCTTTTGAAAGGAAAAAGAACAGTCCATACCAGGACACACAGAACACTTAGAATACATTTGCATGTAAACAAAGAAATAATTGTTAATCTAAGATGTAGTGTCTTTCTTGGTGATGTTCAATTCCCTCTTTTGTAATCAAATAGTGTTTTTTCAATTGTAGTTAAAGAACTGGCTTACTAAATCAATTTTAGACTCCATTAAGCTCGTGGGGGTCTAGTCCTCTCTTCTGAAGTCTGAAGTATGTACAGCATTTCTCTTTGAAATTATGTACCACTAGAACTGGGAACATTCCACATACCAGAGGAGTGAACTTACCCTTGTTCTGCATGACCAACAAGGTCTTCTTACAAAGTTTTGATTTTAATTTTGTGTAAGTTCCCACTATCTTAAAGCAGTAAAATGCTAATGAGGAGTAACGCTTTAGTTACAAGAGTATTTAAGATCAGTTTAATGTGTCTCAAACTACCAGACCCAGACACTTGGTCAAGTTAACACTGTTTAAGAAGTCACCAGTCAAAAACTAGGTGGGATCCTGTCTACCCCAAACCTGTAGCAAAAGGAAGCAGCACCCTTAATTTTATTTAGCTGGGACATAAGTAAACTTAACTTGTAACTTGTCATGTGAAATGCATGAATGAGTAACTATCATGGTCAAATTGATGTATGTTGGTCTAGCTTGTATGTCTATTCCTGAAATTAATATGCAATCCAGCTTTTGGTTTGCTTTAATTAAGTTGATTTTTAAATTATTGTGTTAGTTAAGGCTTTGTGTTTCCATAGGAATGAGCTAACTGGTGGGTTTTTTAGGGAGGGAAACATATACTGATTTGGCGGCAACAACACCAACAACAAAAAAGACAGAGACAAAATTGAATTAAGAAAAGAGAACATGGCCTATCACACATAGAAAAAAAATCTGCTTTTCCTTGTAATACAACAATTTCAAATAAACAAGCTACTCTTTCTTCAGCAAAAAAAAAAAATCTGTCTTTGGAACAAGATGCTACCAAATGATTTATGTTTTCATTAAATAGCTATTTAATTTTGGCCTGCTGATCTGCTAAATTTGTGGTTGCATAGTTGGCATGGTTCTGTGGACTTCGAGAAAAGTACTAATTTATAACTGATAAAGAGCCAAGAAATTTCTATTCATCACTTTCATAGAGATTTTTATTTGCTTGCCACTTTCTATCAACTGATTTTTTTTTTCTTTCCAGTTCAGAAATAATTATTTTTCTAACTGAAAAATAATTCCTTCATGAGATAAAAGCTTTCTGGTAGATTTAATTAATATCAAACAAGGTAACACTGAAAATAGAACATATCCAACACACACAAAAAAGAAGTTAGCACAGCAAGGAAGACCAATATAAAACTACAAAATTCCATTAAAAAATCTCACTTTATTAAGATCGCTACTGCATTAACTTACTTTCCCTCAAACAACTATCTAATTTCTTCTTTTCATCTCAGCAGTTATTCCCAAATTCTGTCTTAAGCTACACTCCACTAACTCCACTACAAAGTTTCTGTGCTAATCCAGGAAGCAAAATAGTTTATACCACTGCAACCCATTAAAAATATGCAGTGGGATTATTAGAAAGACTTCAAGCTAATGCTGTGAAATTATGACAGCAGAAACTATGAAAGTCAGAAGTTCACGTGCCAAGTGACTTGTCTCTAGGTCAGCAGTCTGTACCAGGCTCAGTACTTTCAGCCTTGCTTTTAGAGTCACGGGTTCTTAGTAACTTGAATGAACAACTGAACCAAAATACAGTCTGGATCAATTATACCCATTAGGTGGCTTCACTGCTCTTCCAAAGCATGTACAAAAGAGCTCTTGTCTGTTTGTAGTGTTATAATGTATGTGGAAGAGCTTTGGGGTAATTATTTGTATCTATTATTAAATATAAATAAACTACATTGAGAAAAAGACACATTTGGATAGAGGCCCCTTTCTTCAAAACCTTGATAGTCTGGAAGATTCTAGTACAGTAAAACCTTGGTTTGGGTCACTGGGTAATTAATGGAAGTGCTTTATCTGCAGGTACATGAGTAAATTTATTCAATGAAATTAATATATTGATAAAAAGAATAATAAAAATAATTTTTAAAAAAGGAAAAAAGAAAAAAAAAGGGAAACCCCAAAACTTTCAAGCACATTTACGAAAAGTGACATCTGATGGAACAACTGGGTGGTAGAACATTCACATTATCTTTGAGCTGTTCACATTAATGAGTTTCAGATAATCTGGTGTTTCATGCATCCATACACATGTGACTTTGGCTTTTTGAGGCCATTAGGATAGTGAAGACATTGTAGGCTTCTTTATTAATAATAGAGTAACTATGATTGCAAAGGAGATTTCACAGGTGATTGTGGGATTTCAGTAAAGACATTAGCTCCAGCTAAGCACTTCTAGATTCAAGGAGATTCTATGTCATTGTTGGCATTTATGAATAGTTTGAACAAAGCTCTTATAAATTCTGACATATTGGTATTAGTGGAGCGACCTATGCCCGCCTCTATAGGTCTTAAAAGTTAGGACTAAATAAGGAGAGAAAATGCAGTTAAGCAACACATCACCTGAATTAGAAAAAGGCCAGGGTTGGATAATAAGGAGTATATGCTACCATCACTTACAATATGCTGCAAAAAAACTCTATGAGAAAGGCTGCTGGTAAATGCAGAGTTACAAATAGTAAATAGTAATATTACATATGACTATAGTACCCTGCTCTGTTTTTCGACCATGGAAATCATTCCTTTTGTATGGATGAAAAGCCGATTGAAAAGGGTATGCCAAACAAGTAAGAAATTGAAACACCCGTGTTTAGTCCCTTGAGGATGTGACTAGAATAGCAGAATCTCTTATAGACCAATCTATAACCACAGACATCACACACACTGCACACTGATTTTATTTGCATACACACAAATGCACACAAAGTAATGTTAAGAAGAGCAGTCAGATTTTTTGATGCAATTGCTTGAAGTAACTTGTGTAATGAGAAGAAGCAGATTATTTTCCTTGTATAATGTAATCACTCAGCATTCCTTCACCCTTCTGCCATTTAGTACTATATGATATATGGGTACTGCAACCAGTACAAAATGAAACTTATTGTTCTTAGTTTACATTCAATTGTTGAACTCCTCTCATCTCAATCATCATTTTTGCAGTCCTAGTGGACTCCTTTCTTTGGATGACATCTAACAATGCTAACATGGAAGTGTTGCTGAGATCAAGTCCTATTTTGGAGGCAGGAGGTACACTAGATAGATTTTTTTTTTTCTTTTTATATCGCTAATCTTATACAGAAGACAAGGAACAGAGCTGCCCAAGAGCCACTGAGTGCAGATATGTGCAGTTCAATGACTTCATCACTTTCCACATCAAAAAAAAGTATTCAAAATTGAACAGAGGGGGCTGTCTGCCAAACATGGGAAAATATATTATCTAGAAATGCTGAATAAAATGATGCAGTAAAAATGAAACTGCAAACTCAGTAATATTACTTAACAGTCCAGAAGAGAAGTCTGTGTGTCTTTTAAACATAAATGATTGAACCAGACAATTCATGATGAGAGTCATCATGCTCAGTTGAGGCATGGAGCATTGTGAAATGATTAAGTGGCAGTTTCAGATAGAACTCAGAACTGGGCAGTGGCTGTGAGTCTGGTGCTGCTTAACCAAATAGAGCCAGTGGACATACAAAAGTCCATCTGAAAAAAAAAAAAAAACAACAAAAAAACAACAACAACAATGACAAAAAAAAACCCACTAAAGAACAACAACAAAAAAACCCAAAACCACCACCACCACCGCCACCAACAAAATAACAAAACCAGAAAAAAGCCTAAATAATAGAAAAGCAGTGTAAGGAAAAAATGACTGAAAAAAGACAAGGGAATGTTGGAATATTAGTTCATATTGTACATTTTGAGGTATCATATTGGTAAGGTTATGATTTTCCCCAAAGGGAATAATTAGAGAGTGGTATTAACTCAAATTCTCTCCAGAAGTAAGGCAGCCACCTCAAAATGAAAGCTAAACAAATTGAGAATGAAACAGGGAAAATCCAAAGAAGCTGTTCAGACCACCTTTGACATCATTTCTATGTAGTTCACAGTGAAGGTCTAAGGATAGCTTATATTAATACTATGGAAAATGTGACTTAAAGTTTCTTCCATAGGAAGAGTTCAGACAGATGTGTTTTTACTATGTGCGTGATTATCACACCAGGTTAAGATTGCATCAACTCTTTCATTAATTCTTTGAAAATGTTTTCCAGTCCTCCTATAAGGACAGGTTCATTAATGGAGGTCATTTCAGTAGCAGATGTCTGCAATTTGATCAGTCTACCATAACAAATAATGAATACACTGAGATTTGTACAGTACTAATTATGATCTTTCTGAACACTCTATTGTGGTTCTTTATTCAAGTACTAGTGAGTCCAATTATCCTTCTATCATATCAAGCTGCACATCTAGACAAATTTAATGTCCTTTGCTAAATTATCTTGTTATTTAATAGAACTTTCATTTTACAACTGTGACCAAAATATTCAATTTTAGAAATATCTTAATAGCTATCTTTTGTAGACAGTGTGATGATTCTCTACTCTGTAGCTGTCAGGTATTTGGGTATTTTTTTTCAGGTGTAACTTCATTAATTCCCAGTAAATTACACTGAGCTTATCTTAGAGCAAACCTCAGCTGGTTTATGTCTTCATACCAAACACCAGAACAAGTTGAAATATTTACTTAATTTCTTTTGAAGTAACAGAGGTTCAAACTCAGTTAAGTTGATATTGGAAGAAAAGGATCATCAAATTACTCTTGAAAGCCAAAATCCTTAAACTGAGTACACTTCTACTGTAGCATTTCCTTAGTGCTTGTGTCCTTGACACAGCTCAATATGCGTTGTCAAAAAAATTGCACTGGAAAAGCAAGTTGTGTACATTGTATCTGTCTATTAAAGGGAGGGAGGGGAGGGGCAGGGAAGTCAGAATACAGATAAGTTTAGACTACTCAGTGTCAGTTTTGGTTTTGGATATTATTATTATTATTATTATTATTTAGGATCTTCATGTCAAAATGAAAAAAGTTCTTTCCTGGTTTCTCCAAACCAGTCCCACTTATAAAGGTTGAACACTACACCTCTCCACCTTTACTCATAGTAGCACATCCATGAACAGCTTTTTGTTGCGTGAAAAGTGAACAAAAATTAAAGTAAAGCTGTTGTAGGAGATGATGCCACTTCCATTTTTTCATAGCATGCAGCTGTGCTAAGTTAAACAATGTAGAAGTGTGTTTACCTTCAGGCAGACCTTTCTCCAGAATAGTGCTTCCCTAGGGCTTTCAGTTCTATGAGCACACCAACCATCTTCTTCACAGAATACAAATTATCAGTCTGTTTTGATGGCGTTTGTTCAAAGAAACTCTTGTCTGGGTTTTTATTTTGTATGTGTAGTTGGTTTTTTACAAGTCACGTTTTAAAAGTGTTTGTAGCAAATAGCATTAAGAACTCATCAGCATATCAGAGTAAATACCACACAGACACATGAAAGCAGAGTTTTTCACCAAAGTTTGGTACATATCCATGAGGGCTGCAAAATTCTGAGGTGTGCAACAACTGTCAAGACTGTCAGAGATACAGTGTATGATACAGGCAGAAAGTCAGCTACTAAACTTCCAGCAAATTGATCAGCAGAACAGCACAGATTGTGAAGTATAGATTTTTTTTTTTTCATATGCATGGAAGAACTGACTAAAAGGAAAATATTCTTGATCTCTTTCAGACAGGTATATGTTGTTCATCTGAATAAAAACTATGTTTGAGATCTGCTAATGATAAAAAAACCCCACAATGTACAAAACAGAGAGATACTGAAATTAGAATGAGCATTTTCCTGAACTGTTTTTCATAGGCTCTAGATAGATTAATTCTTTTTTTAAAAGCTTTTATTTACATTTCCCAAGATTAACCTCTAAGCAATCAATCAAGTAGCCCTCTATTACCCTGACACAAAAAGATTTGAGAATAATCCTTTGAATAAGGAGATATCAGTATTCAGAAGAATGCAGTTATAATAAAAATTTCCACTTCACTTAGTGCATTGTTTCTAATTCTTTGATAAAAATCCATTTCCTCTGCAGAACGGCAATAGTGTCTAGACTTTGTAGGTTCAAACAACATCTGGTGCTAAATGGACTAAATGGTGCTGTCCCAAAACTTTCAACAAAAAAACCGACATTTACTGTAGCTGAATCTTTTGCCCAGTATTTGGAACTGTATTTACATACAGAAGCAACTGTGCACATTTCTAACTACATGTTCCCTTAGATTATATGATTGGTCCAGTTGCTATCTTTTATAGCCTGGCAGTCACTGTATGGATTTTTCCACAGAAGTTGTAGAAGATTGCTGGCACATCATGAGCACATACACAGTGCCTCCCTACATGTGCATTTTATGATTATTCTTCCCCCTGAGGGCTGTGAGCAGAGCAAGTACTGCAGGAGCCATAATTCTAATTAGTTCTAAATGGGAAGGTCACGTTTCCAAATACTTTGGTTCATCTTGCAAGCCATTTGTCAAGCTTCTCTTCATTAAATTTGCTTTTGCTAGTTAACACAGGTAGGGGTGCTGCAGAAGCTTCAAAGCACAATCATAGTATGTGGCTCTTCATCAAAAGCTTAAAGCTTTTGGAGTTCACCAATCTGTACTGCACATTACTGAGTGTTCATTTACAAATTTAAAAGGAGACCATTAAATGGATAATAAAAATAATATGATAGTTAAAAGATCATATTATCATTAATGCACAATATTGGATTGATTGTTTTTAGTTTCTGCTTTTTACACACCATTACTCTATTCACTGAAATCCATTTTGGTTTTACAAAATATACTAAATGCAATCAAAGTTCCCAGTTCTCAGACATATTATCTTAGAGGGAAACAGGAACTCCACATTCAACTCTCACTTAAGACTACATCTTTTAGTCCTACTAACAGACATATGAATGTTATGAAGGAAGAAAATACATTCCTCACTTCAAATACACACTTATCTCACTCTTTTCACAAAACACTCTCTCTTCTAAAATAAAGGTTTAAATTTTAGAAGATTTCCAGAACTGGCAACCAAATTAGTACTTAAGTCTTATACCTGCAGTCATGAGAATTCCAGTTAAAGATATCCAAAAGAATTTTTCTTCTAATGTCTTAAATACCCTGTTTGCTAGCCAAGTGCTGGGGTTGTCTTGATCTAGATCAAATGTTTGTAATCTAGGACAGGGTGCAACTACCATTGATGTGTACAACCTCTGCTGTACTCACTCTCAAAGTTAAAGCAACTATCTTGTGTTCCAACATAGGTCCAAATCAGAAATGGGAAAACTACTTTGTAGAGGTCTTCCATGAAACAATTAGTTACCAAGTTTCCCTGTCCCCCATCTCTAAATGTCCATTTTTCCAGGAGTTGCTCAGGAAAAGCTGCTTGTCAGGACAGGAGAATTCTGAAAGTGGCAGGAGTGGAAGGTAGACCTGGCCAAATTAGCAATTACACCAATGAATTGAATAAATTTATTTTGTGGATATATGGCAACAGAAATACGTGCTTACCATAGAAACCATGACTAAAATCAAATGTTTTTATCTATTCTTTTTATCAATATTATCCTTCCTCAGGGTATCATAAGCAATCACACACAGCAGAAAGAAATCATATATGCCAGTTGGGGAGCTAGAGGATGCAGATGTTCTTCTGCACCAGATAGAGTGCTTTATTGTATGTTCATTTTTCCTACTGGTGCTATATCTCAAGTTAAACTAGCAATTTGCAGGACAAAAAAAGAAATGTGAGATTTTGCTTACTACTGCTTTGTAAGTTCCACAGGTGATTTATAGGAAAACTTTTCCCTATGTCAACAAAAGAAGACAAAACCCAGGGTCTGTCAGATTTATATGACAGTCTGAAAGCAGCTTTCAAAAGCGTAATCATCAAACAATTATTACAAAGTGATGAGTATCTAGAGTTTTAATTGAAACTAACATGAGCCCCAGGTGAGCTAAAGATTTAAAAACCATCCAAATTGTGTCTAGTTCCTTGAAAAAGTACTTGTATAATTTAAGACGTTAAATCCTATCACCATCTTATACTGTAGCACAGAGTTGAAACCATTTTCCATCAGCTTCCAAAGAAGGAAAAAAAGTTATGTCTATGCTTCAGGAGTGGAATTATCTGACGTGTTCCTCTTTAGATTCCAGAAAATTCTAGAGCATGGAAAACAGCAAGATGTGATGCCACAGGGAAAAAAAAAAAAAAAGTATGAAAGGAACAGCCAAGTTTTACAGAGCTAATGTTATTGTGCTAATTTTAGCAGCTTCTCCATGATTAAAAATTATGTCTTCCTAATTATTGCACTGTTTCTCACTCAGCACTTTTAAAATTGGAATTACATGGAGTGGAAAGCTCTGAGTAATACAGTGTTAATCTAACAACTCTTCTGATACTATAAAAGATTTGGATCTGTGCTACTGAAACAAATAAGAAAACAAAATAACCACAGCAGCTGCTTCCACCTCTACATTATAATGTCGAACTGCTTATTTCTGATGGACAAGCTATATAGAAATCACACCTGTTTTATAAAACGGCAGGTATACTTCACATACCTGTGAGACATCTCATGTATGTTTATGATTGTTATGGAGAACACATCCAACTAAGATGGATGAGCAATGTTAGGAATTTTTATGTCTTCCATATGAAAAATCATGAAAGATTCTGTAATACATAAATCATCAAAGAGACCAAACTACTGCAGCCTTGAGTACAGCTGTTTGTCAGCAACAAGAAAAAGAATATTTACAAAGGTAAATATGGCCTAAAACAAATAAACAAACAAAAAAATATTTGTATGTGCAATGGAAAAAAAGGGTTGTAAGTTCATGTAAGATAACACAAGTGAATGAAAATTCCATTTGCATACTTAAGAGCTGATCCACACCAGGGAGATTTTTTTATCTGTTATTCCCTCTACCATTACTTAATCCGTTTCACTCTTAGAAACACTAGATTTTTAAAATGTAGGTTAAAAAATTGCCCTTGGAGAAGGATTATACAAATCTCACCAGAAAAAACCTACAGGGCTGAACCTCACCAAGGAAGTTTTGTGGCAGAAAAAGCCTTGTGAACCTGCATGATTCCTAGCAAGACTCTTACTAATATTGAGACCATGGTGGTGGAGGGGAATGGGGACAAGCAACAGGTCACTGTAAGAGCCCCATTTCCTTCAAGACTAATACACAGTAAATGGCAAAGCCTCCAATCACTGCACTCAAAGCTATGGTACCACAGCTGGTGAGATGGCGAGAAAGGGAGATGATGAATTTTTGGCATTATACACATTCAAGTCCCTTTAGAAAAACTCAGGTAATTTCTGTCAGGCACAGATTGAAATGGAGTCAGTTACCAGCTATAGGATTATCAGTGAATGTTAATCATACCATGTGCATTTTTTGGCCTGTGCACTTTCTTCTCATATAGTTTTTGCTATGTGGCTTCTGACGTAACTTTTTGCCCTCAGAATGGGAAGCAGCAAAGCAGAAAAGCTTCAAAGAGCCAAGTTCTACATGTAGGAAGCTTCAGCTGCAACCTATGGAGCCCCAGACAGTTCTGCATGTTCTCATAGTTTCTTCTCCATGTCTGCTTCAATTCCTAGTTAAAGTATATGCTGAAGTCTACCTTAGTGGATCCCGAACATTACAGTCCTCCTTTGCTGCCAGCAGCGGTGGGGAGCCAGAGCAGCACTGCCGTTCAACAGACCAGCACACGCCCCCAGCGAGACAGCCAGGGAATTGCAGACTTCAGGAAGATGCTTTGCAAAGCCAGAATATTTATTTTGCAGGCGAAGAAAGAAGCAAAAGCCATGGCATCCTCTGCAGTGACAGTACAGTGACAAGGTACAGACCTAGGAATGTGAGGAATCTAGCAGGTTTTTGCTGGGAACAGCGAGTTTGAGAAGCTTCTCTTCCTGCTGACTTTTCCTACGGAGCCTATGGAGTCACTAAAGCTAACAGCATGAACTGTGCCAGAGCCTCACTATATAATTGCTGTTGCTAAATGTTTTGCTATGCATTATATTCTATTAGGAATAAATAAAGAAATTTTCAGCTATCCATTGTTGCTTAAAACTGACCACAAAATAAATAGAACCGATTAAAAAAAAAATAATAAAATCCAAAATAAAGCAATATAACTTCTGACTAGCTTCACTTCCCAGTCTCCCATGTTGTCTAACCAGCTGAGCAGGGAAGCAAATAATTTAAACTGTGCTTTGTCACTTTCACTCTCGCATTTCAAAGAAATAAGCCATGTCTCCAGCTACTGAAGGGTGTATGAGGATATGTGAAATCCAGAGTGAATGCTCCATCTCGTGGCACATCATTATGTTCACTGTATACAAAAATGCACCTACAAAACCAAAATTGTATAATTCTGTTAAGATTAAAATGTACAAAGAGACAGCTTTTCCCAGAATTAGAGTAGAAATATCTGCATATATGTATGTGGCAGTAGGAAGGAATTACAATTTGAAAACCCCAATTTGCAGAAAAACCCCAACTAAACAAACAAAAAACAAACAAACAAAAACAAGCAAAAAAACCCCAGACACATACAAAAGCAAAATAACAACAACAACAACAACAAAGGCCATAAAAGAAAGAAACAAAAACTCCCTAACCCGATAAACAAATCAACAATTATATGGAATTTCTGGAATGTATAAACAACCCAGCACATTGTTTTCTAATATAAATTCTTCACAGATTTCATAGAAAATACAGCAAAATAGAGTAACTGCATTAGTTAATCTGACTTCTTGTATATTATAGATCTTTAAGTATTGATCAAATACTCTAATACATACAAAATATATTGTAGCCTTCCAAAACTCAAATCTATGCTTCAAGGAAAGAATATGTGATGCCACCTTAATTCTCCAGAGATACACTTAGCCAGATATTCCCTGCTCCACATATAAATAAAATCAATTGACAAACCATTCCCTGGTTCATTTGCAAAACCAGCATTGTCAAGAAGGTAGAAGCTCCTGAAATTACTTGGATCATATCAATATCAAATTATAATACTGAATCAAGACAAGTACTGACAAAGTCAAAGAACTCAGAAAACCTAACGGTAATTTTTTAAATATTGGGAACATGACACCAAAGTATAATTTTCTTGACAACCATGTAAACGGACAATGACAGTTCTGAAAAGTCCTGGAAAAAAAAAGAAAAATAGAAGAATATTACTTTGAAATTATTTCTTATGGAGTTTGTTACCCTTAAGGGCCCAAAGAGATATTGTTCTTTGTAGGCTGAGATTGTTTTAATCTCTTAGTTCTCAAAGAAATCATAATTTTCCATCAAGAACTTCATCTCCACAAAGTGCTTTAGGAGATATCACAGGTAGTAAACATCAAAAATAATTTAGCTTATCCTCCATAATATCCATTGTAGGATCCCATCAAGATACATCTCTATTATTGGAGCCTCACCTGCTTTTTCAGACTCAAGCATGTTTTCAGGTTCTCTGCGGTTTGCTCTAGCCATATACCAACTCCATATCAGGGTAAAATTAACAAGCACTAGTCCCTCATAGATGCATTTGTTTCCCTGGAAAACTACAAATTCACAGATTAAATAGAAGGTTCAGCAAAATGGGAAAAGTCAGTTTGTAAGCATCCTGAATGGTTGCAAGCCTTTTGTCCCTCCTGACGGCAGCTCGGACCCTAATTAGAGGGTCCTGCACTGACAAGCCACGCTAAAGAAGCCATCACACTACTGATGCCACTAGTTAGCTTCTCGCAACCTAGATTGATTTGCAGAACAATACCAAATTGAGAAGTTTAAATAAAAGTCTTCTACATTATCTGGACACTCATTTTCCTGAATAACACTCTGTGAGACTCAGATCATGCACTCATAGATCCTTTATCCATGGTGGAACACACAATCAGAATTCACCATTACTGATGGCTAAACTTCTTTAGAGATGCAAAGTAATGGTGAATAATCATTGCAAACTGAATCCAGAGGGTGACTATTCAGACTTTCATCTTCAAGATCTTCTTTAAGGAAAGTACTCAGCCAAAAGAAATGCACATGAAAATCATCCAGATGTCTAGTTACATTAAATTTGAGGGCAAGCATATCCCAGCCCATCCTTACCCCAAGCCTTGCTGTTTAAGTTTTGATAGAAGAAGAAATATCAAGACAGATAGGCAGAAAGAAAAAAAAAAAAAAGTCTTTTTTTTTTTTCCTTCCTTTTTTTACATCCAACAAAAGGGAGAACTTCAAACTTGGGATTCATTCTAAGTCTTTATTACTTTGCATTCTCATTATGGTCATCTGCATCTGGGTAGAAAGCTGATTCTATCATTTTAGATATATAGTTATATTTCAGACACTAATGATCTTCAGCTATAGTCACAATGACTATAGCTCATAGCTAGGAATGTCAAAAAATAGCAGCAACCAGTCTAAATACTGTAGCTACCATGTCTCACGAATACACAGACTACCACTCCACTTTATACCCTGAGTGTCCAAAGAATGGTGCAATTCAAGAGCCCTTTTCTGATATTCAGAGCCTTCATTGGTATTAGAACCACCTGCTTGATTTCCAGAATAGGTACTGAAACATTGATTAAAAATTGTTGGAATAGTCATCAAGAGCCAGTTTCATTTTTAACACTATATTTATCCCAGGAAACTCATATGAAAAGTGTGACAAGGACATTTATAACACAGACAAGGAGAATGCCATATGGCCTGTTTGTTATTAAAGCCTCTCAGATATCCAATACTTGGAGAAAACTATAAAGTGATGTAAGAATCAGTATTCAGTCAAGATTTTGCAGTCAGCATGATCAGCTTAACCCATTCTTTTCCTTGTGGTAAGCAATATTTGTGATTTTTGATAAATGAAAAGTTTTTGGCATTACAATGTAAGAGATAATGAGTAAAAAAAAAAGAATCAAGAGGTTAATAAATAATCATTTATCTCAAACTTGTTATTACCTGTTACTAAATGCCCTAACCTCAGCTGAAACACTTACTGAAGGTTATGAAAGACTTACTGAAGGTTATGAAAAACTGAAGTACAAACAAGACAGGTAACCAACAGAACCTTAAGTTCAGGGGTCTCCAAGAAAATCAGTGCTCTGATTATGTAAAAGATTCCTGAGATGGGGGAAAAAAAAGTTAATTTAGAACTAGAAAAAAAAAAAAAAAGCCCATTTATAGATCTCAAGGAAGAATGTTTACCTTACTAAGTCTTAAAATTGTCAGATTTTACAGGCAAACTAGTATAAACAGAGTAGGTGCAGGAATTAAATATGACTTTCTGATAAAATCTGATTAAAGATAACCATAGAAGCATTTTCAGTAATGTAAGCAATCTATCACCACTATTTTATCTGCTGTGATCTTGCTTCTACAGACAGCACATATTTCAACTTAACTGAAACAAAATTAAAACAGCTCCAAATTGCATTCTGACTAACTGAATCCCCTTTCCTGTGTTAATTAGACATAATGTTATTTACTTCATCCTCCTTTACTCCACAACTGATATTTACAGCCCTAAAGCATGTCTCGTGTCAGTGTAGGTGCATCAATTTCTATGTACATAATCTGCAACTTTGTTAAGATGAAAAAGGTACCATAAGCATAAAATGACTATGGAAGTATATTTTTCGTTTGGATAAGTTCGTGTCTCTGGAGTTCACAAAATTCTCCTTCATATATAGTTAAGCCTCCCCACCAACATCTGCATCCGAGAGACAACACGCTGCTCACTGTGACCAGACATGTCACCCCTTTATGGCATTATCTGGAGACTTCCCACTGAAGACAATATATTTGACAATGTACATAGTGAAGCACAGTGAAAACCAACTTAAAATATGAATATGTAGAGGTGTCAGAGTTCCCTCTTAGGTCGTGGAACAAAGTAAATCCTAAAAGGAAATAAAAAACCAAAGTGTTTTCACAACCTTTCAGCAGACAAATCAGCTACTATGGATATGGAAATATGGTGCTCAGGACATTTGGTTGCTTGATATGTTACTGAGAAATACTTACCTGTCTAGACAAGTGTTTAGGTAATCTTTGTAAAGGTGATACAAGCTACATTTCAACTGGACAGCGATTTATATGGCTGACATTCCTCCTTAATATATACTGAGATTTCTCAAAAACCCAGAAAGAAAAAGGGTTCCAAGGTAGTACCTCAGTAATAGCTGTCCATTACCCAAAAAATTAATTCAAGTAGACTAATTAACTACGTATATTTTGCTGCCTAGCTGTGCAAACCATTTCAATTAAGAATACTTAAGTTGTATATACTATATTTTGTATAGTATTTACTATTAAAAGAATAGAAAGAGGAAGAAACTTAGATTATTATCTGAAGCACTAATGAACCTTTCCCCGGTAATGCCACATCCTATTTCTGAGGATGCTTTAGCATGGACACTGACAAATTGGAGAACAGTCAGAAAAGAGTTGCAAAAACTAGCCCAGATTTAGGAAAACTGTTTTAAATTGAGACTCTTTTAAAAGGTCTATTTAACATGACTTAAGGAAAGTCAAAGTCCAGAATAAGTCCTCTACCTATAAGACAGCAGAAAGCTTTCTGTGTTAGTCAAATGCTTCCCCCACCACAAAATAAAACCAGTGAGTTGAGAAGAGAAGCACAGAAGCATTTCCTCAGTCCTTTTTGTGAACAAAGATTGTTAAAAAGAGGAAGGCAGGAGGGAAGAGAGTGCAGTACAAGTTTGAGTAGAAGGGGATAAATGATAGATGGCTTATTTGTTTTAATATGTTAATAAAGTATGATTAATAACTATTAATTTGATATTAAGCTTCTGTTTATCTTACTACAATAATCCTAGTATTTGACCCACGAGGGAATAAAATTGTTTACCATCTCCAGCATTTGTAAGTCTTTACCCTTTCTTAAACTACAGTTAAATCATTAATCTAATCTATTTTCTTTTTAAAATGTTGTACAGGATTCCCCATATATCACAGGACAAGCAAACTTTTATCCTTTCTTCTCTGTGACCTTCTTGTAACTTCTTTTTCCAGTAACCTTTTCTTTCTTATTCAAAAATTTCCTGTACTTTATCTGTCTTTTGGGGTTTTTTTCAGCCCAGTATGGGGTCTGAAGTTCATTTCAGCTCTGCTGCTGGGAAAAGCTGTAACTGAGGAGGAACAAAGACACTCAGGACTGTAGAAACTAGAGAGTAGCAGATACTGTCTGCAACAGTTTTAAGAATGAAATCCAGAGAGTCAAGCATTGCTGGTCAACATGTGTTTCTCATAGGTCGTTTTGTGGAAACTTTAATAACCTACGTGGAAACATACTGAAAAGCAGCAGAACTTTAAAAGACCAGAATGTTGCTGGAAATGGAGAAACATAGGAGGGAAAACCCACATAATATTTACTCAGCAATTCATCTCCTTCACAGGTTTCTGCTACAAGTCCTCATGACGAAGAGGATACTTGGTACAATTTTTGGTCTAATTTCATTCAAGCAATTTTAGGTATGATCAAGGACAATACAAAAAAAAGAAGGGAAGAGAGATTAAAATAAAATGCATAGATGTTTCTGCATCAACACAACTTACACATTTTTCCTCAGTTTTTAACTATTTTTGATCTTGCATCTTTAATGCTAAATGAGTTCCATACCAGCTAGTTTAATCCCTTTTTGATTTTCCAATGTTTTCATGAACACTTACTTCAAAGAATTGTGCAGCCCATGGCTAGAGTGAACCAACTCTTGTTGTCTTCAGAGGGAACCGATGTAGGCCAAGCTACAGCAGCCGTGCCGAGCCCACAGCATGCCATACAATTATTTTCTTGGAAAGAAATAGAACAGAGATTCTGTACCTGCACTCTGCCAACTTGGCCATATTTCTTTTTGTTAGATACATTCTTTTCCCGTTTGGTTCCCATTAATGATCAAGACAACTTCGTGCAAAGTGACTGCACACACTTGAGACTCAACAGCACTATTTGTCAGGAGGCAAAGGAGAAATTTTGTGCTACTACAGTTATGTAACTATACAACGAGAAAATAGGAGTTGTTCCTAATCAGTTCCTCATTTGTTCCTAATTAGAAAAGCATGCCTTTATGCATTGTAAACTTCATATTTAAATGAATGGAATATGTGCTAGTCATGGTAGAAAAGCTGGTTCTCAGAACTAACATTCTAGCTGGTGCAGTACTCACACCGTAGGTAACTCCTAGAGACCTATTTAACAACACACTTCCTAATTCAACATTGAGGATGATTATGATGCTACAATGCTATTTCAAAAAGATAATTTTACTTCCAAGCAATAAAACAATCACAAACTTACACAACCTATTATAGAAACTTCTGTCCTTAAAGAGGTTTCGGTCCCCTTAATAACTATTTTCAAAAGGCACAGTGGTTTCAGAAATTATTATATTGTATTCTTGTCAAACATAAGAGGATTTCAATGACCCAGGGACTGACTTTTGAAAGATTTCTTTTTCAAATAGCTTCTACGAATAAAAAACAACCAAATATACAAATAGAAAAAATATTTCTATTTTATCAACTTTATCAACTTCCAAATTTTTTCATAACTCTGGGAACACTTAGGGTTTGTCTGTTAGGGAATCCAGCATGAATTATGGTGAATTTCTTTCAAAAAGTAAAAAAACACAAACCATACACTTCTCTTCCTTTATTAAAGGTAACAAAACTGAATCCGTTGAAAAGGATCAAAACATTGAAGGAAAACACAATTATATCACTTTATTAAGTACATCTGTTTATTTCAAACCTTAGGGCACTCAGTCTATTCATGCTGCTTTGTAGGTACTCAGCCTTCAGCTTGGCAAAACAGTTTAAAATTGAGGGCATAGGTTAAAGGTATAAATGGAATATATACCTACAGTAAGAGTGAGGAAAATAAGATCTATGTATCTGAGGATGATTGAGCTGATTTTGAAAAAAAAAAAAAAAAGAATTATTTTAATTCTTACCCTAGTGGACTGAAAAATAAATTGTTGATGACAGTAACTGCATGTGGTTCTTCCATTTCCAAGTTTATGTTTTGTTTTATTGACCTTTTCCACTTCTGTATTGTAGATGGTATTTTTAAAATGTCCTAAAAGAATTCAAGAAATTTCAAAAGCAGCTTCTGTTCTGGTCTTTTGAGGCACACTGCTCCCCTCCTCCCTTTAAGTGAAGATGGAGTTCTAATAACTTCTCAATGAAATACCTAATTAAATAGCTATATGGGTTTTAGATTTAAGAACAAAAATTTATTTAGTTAAAAAGAACAGAATTTGGCCTCTTGACCTATCCCAATTACAGAATTACTTTTGAGGTTTGCCTCATCATTATCACACATAGTTTTAAATAGCAGGTGGACAATGATATGACCAGCATCATTCTGGCAAGAAAGTGCTAGAAAATGTGCCCACTAATTTGTCACAAATCCCATAGAGAGGAATGTAGTTATTTGAAAAGGAGGCACATAGTGGCACTGCCAGATGGTAAGTCTTACTCATCTTCTCCATTTATAAACCAAGGAAGCCCTCCTATAATAACAGAAGGTGGGGGAAAAAAAGCTTTTATTAAATTTCACTGAATGAAAACAAAGAAATAATATCATAAAGATTGACTTATAAAATGTTAAATGAAGCTGGCAGGGTTGATAGCTTCTAACAAGAGAACAACATCACAACCAAAATTCAAGTGAACAGAGAGCATAAATGAGCAGTACATCCTCCTACAGGATGAGATGATAGGCTGAAAACCTAATGCAACCTACTATCTCAAGCAAGGTCAACACTCAATTCAAACCTTTGGGAAACAAGTGGCTTCAAAGTCAGAAACTGCATTCCAGTTTCATATGGATAGGGAATTTTTAAATCACAATCATTGGCATTATTAAACATGTCAGGACATGTAACTGAATAGCTGAAGAAACATTCTCTTTAACAAGAAGCTCTTGTAGGCTACCTTTTTTTTCTTTCTTTGAAAAAATAGATGCATTTTTGTCATTGAATAAAGAGACAAAGCATATATGAGGGCTGTGCCAAAATTTACCTAAGCAATTACAGGCAAGACACTGTAGTACTGTGAGAGTCCAGTTTGTAATAAGTAAAACTTCTAGAGATGGGTAGAAAATAATTTCTTTCTGTAAAAATATTTTAATAAGAGGAGCAAAGCCATCTAAGTGACATTCTGCACCCAAGAATTTCCCCATTGGCTGCAAGTCATTTATCAGACAAGAGACAGCTATTAATTGGTTTTAGTTTGATAACCTTTCTTTTTGAGTAAAAGATGTTTTTCTAGGAACAAAAATGTAAGGACTTTTATTAAAATAAAACTCTCTTTTCATTTCACATTATAAACACCAGTATAGAAACCCATAAAATGCCATTAAATCCTCTTGAACTTCCTACTTCATCTTTACTCCTAAAGACAATATCCTGACACTGTTGAGTGATCACCTTGTTCCAAATGGCAGACATGCTGGGCAATGTGTAAACAGGGTTAGTGTTAGAATGCTACCATTATTCTCTGATAACACAAACAAATAATTTATTGCCTCATTACCTAATTAGCAAAAAGCTTTTTGTCTAATAACTTCAACACTGAAAAATAAAAATCTATGCCAAAGTTGAAAATGCAAATCTTTGTGTCTTTTTGCTGCATGTTGCTATATAGGAATTTTGTTAGGAATGTAACTCAAATATCTACCAAGCACTTCATTAGTTGTAAAGGACAAAAGTCTGCAATAAGCTTACAAACAATCCAAGAAGTGCATGACAAATTAATCCACTCATTCATAGTCCCATAACCCTTTGACTTCTAGCAAAATGTGCAAGAAGTCTTAGCTGGCTGATCAAAATGGTTTCTCTACATTGCCCTTTTACATTTCCAATATTTTTAGAGAAACTATAATACAGAAAGGTGTATTTCATTTGTTGCATTAATTCCCATATTTTCTAAGGCATGGTGTATATTTAAAGTTAGTGAAACTACATAAGAAATTACTGAATGGATAAAATTGTAATGTTGTCCAGGGTGCCTTAAATCCAATGAAAATGTTTCCAGATTATTTTACAGATTTTAAAAGGGCTATATTCAAGAATATTAAATCTATAAAATCTTACAGTCAAACACCTAAAACTAAGCTTCTGGATTGTGAGCAGCAAATGAAACACAATATATGGTCAAGTTAAACTGGAAGAAGGACCAAACAGTTGGTGTCACTGCTGAATTTTCCAGTGTTCATTACAAAAAACAGTGTTCAAATCAATATTTATGGCATATGGTACAATGGGATCAAATATGCAAATATATATGTTGAAAATAGCTTTCAGGATAAGTACTTCAAAATCTCGACCTGTGGAATACATAAGTCTCTCTCTAGTAAAGCCATAGTAACAAAAAATTATTGCAAATGGTTGCATGAGAAGTATTTGCTGTATAGAGAGTCATTGCAAGTTTCCCACAATGCAATTTATTATCATCAGTATGACACTAAGTGTAAGTCTGAGTACACTGAAAATGTTGACAAGGGGTAAAAAAGTATTCTTGTGAGCTACCTGAAGTTTAGGACCCCTATGTGCTAGAGCATTTCACAACGAGCCTCTTAATAGAAACTGATACCAGCCCCAGAGCAGAGGGCAATAAAAACCTAAAGCAGAGCTGACCAAATAATGCTTTGGTGCCTCAGAGTATTGTGTAAATTACAGCAAGGAGATTTAGGCATTCCATTTAGGAAGAGCAATAGAGAGCATGAACATGAACTAGAGAAAAATCATCAAAACAAAATGAAATAAAATAAAGGGAGAAAGATATATAAAAAGAAAATGTATGAAAAAGGAAAATGTGGATGCATATATTGTGATCAGACTGAAATTTAAGTTCACATTTGGACATGTTCTGTGTACTGCAGTTAGCCTCTCATATAATGTTTGAAGTGAAAGACAATTTAAATATGGGAAAACCATATATAACCACATATCTTGGGGAAGAGTTCTTTAAGGTCAACAAAACATAGTCCTTGAGTTCAGTAGGATTCCCTGATCTGATCTGATTTGATCTCCCATGGGCTTCTGTAGAAGGATTTAATCTGAATTCTTTCAAATCTTCTCCAGCTTCTGCCCATTTCCCTACTGTCCATGGACTCAGGACGATGAGGGCACCTGGGTGCTGCCAGGCCATCCCATGCCTACACACTGACCAAAGCTGCCCCTCAAGGTTTGCTTTTCCCTGGCCAAGGGGTCTCTCCTCTACATGGATGAGTTTTCACTGGAGTCATACAAAAGATAGTACCTATTGGGTTTTCATTCCTCTGCCAAATTGCTGGGGGAAAAAAAAAAGACCCTGAAGTTATTAGGCAAGAGCTGACAGGTGAAGAGAAGGTAAGGGATTCAGCTGCTTAAATATTGGTGTCCAGTGCCATGTTTACATCTTGAGCACCCAAAATAGTCACACTGGACTATAAGGTGTGACCCTGCACCCACTGGACTCTGTCCCCTTCTGGAGTCACACCTAGAAGCCAAATGGGAAGTGTTAAGGTATTGAAAATGATTGCTTTTTTTTTTTTATATGGACTATCAGATTTTTGCTTTCTTTTTTTAGATGAATAGTGTAAAAATAACAGGACAATCCAGTTTTCCTTTATCTTATTACACTAGACTTTTTTACATTTCTGGATACATATCCATGTACCAAACACTGTTCTATCTAGGTTTCAGACTACTTTCTCTTTTTTATGTGGTTGTATTTCTATGGAGAACAGCAAACATTATTTTTCATTCTTCTGTGCTCTAAAATGCAACATTACCTAGTGAAAAACTCAGCTATCATTATCTGCCAGCTATCACATCCACTGATTTAATTCAAGATAAAAATAGTCAAATGGCTTTATATATGATAAAAAGTGGGAAAGGCAGATTGCTTATAAGATAAAAAGAAGAAACTATGATAAGTCAATCATGAGCACAGGAGATCAGAGTTAATACATATTGGTGTGATGAAGACTGACACGTCCATTACCAAAGTGGAACAATTTTTAGCAGTAAAAAGATGAAGCATGATGGTGTGAAATAAAAAATTGACTAGATTTTATAGAACATGGAAGTTCAGAGGCTTCAAAAGCATTATTAAAATGTGCTGTGAACAGAAGCCTCCATGAGTAAAAAGAATCAGAGAGATTATGCTACTTCTTAATGTAAGAAAAAAAAATACCAATTTATGTCTTCTACACCCATGCAAAATGTAGCAAAATTATTTATAAGTAAGAAATAGTAAAAGAAAGAGTGAAAAAGGATAGTCAGCTGCAAATTGCTGCAGAAGAAAATTACAAAAGTAGAAGATAATTTCCAGGCAAACACAAACCTCAGCATTGCCAATTGGTGATCTAAAACTTGAGGAAGATTCTTTTCGCTACAGAGGTACCAGATATTAATTTTTTGGATATTATTTTAAGGAGTTGGTCATTTACTGCTGATCATCTTATGAGAAGCTGCAACAGGTTTTACTTTATTCTAGCATCTTCACGGGCCTTTGGTTTGTATTTATGTTAGATAATGTAGTAAGCACCAAGTTCTCTGTCTTCGGACCATCACTTGAGCCCCCAGAGGACAAATGACACAGTCCCTTCTGCACTGACACTGTGTACCAATATATTTCCACAGCACTATGGCTTTTGAGATAGTGAGCCACACACTGGTAGGTTGAGGCAATATTAAGGGCTTAACTCAGCTTTAGAGATGCATCCAAGCTGAATGTTTATCATTTTATTCATTGCCATTCATACAGTGAAGACAACAGAGCTGGACCATGGTATCAAACACCATGATACTTACACCATACTGATGATGTATACCACTCCAAGTTCAGACCTTTAACTCTCCTTTTCATATATTCAGTTTTATACTTATCACTGAAGTTTTTCTAAGCTGGATTGACAAGCCTTTTGAACTAAGCAAGTAATCAGAATTGTAGGCTTTCTACTTGAAATCATGGCCTATTAGTATACTAATTTGCTTTGTCAAATTTTCTGTAGTACATATCAATATAGTATGAGCATTTCAAGATGCCCAAGAAACTTACCTATCTCATGGAAATATTATATTTTATAAAAACTTCATTATTTCCTCATTTAATTTTTTTTGTCCAATTACTTGTGAATTATACACAAATGCAGTCAACTAAGCATCTTTTTAAGCCTACTTATTGATAAACTAAAAGAAAAGCAGCAAAAAAGCATTCTTTTCAATGGGATACTGATCTCAAAAAGATAATGATGGTATAGGATGTGATTAATCTGAATTAGTATAGAATCTACACTTTAGCTAATCACACACAATTACCTTCAAGCGACAGCCACTAGATGTAGTCAGAGGAGGGCAGGGAAAGTCATATCATCCTAATGGTGATATTTAACACAGGACAAGTGAACCACATGCTATTTCTTTTAGACAACTGGACAAGTAATATAGTGTAAATATCTTGACTAGTTACAACAATAATATTTAACTGTCTGAATTTAGGATTGATGATTCTCATCCACAATGTCTACCAGGCAATTTTTCTATTTCTTTGGATTCATTTTACCACTTTTTGTGGCAGAGTTGCTAATGCCTGAAGAGTGTGGTTGCAAGTAAATACTGATGGAATGTGTGTGAAAATTCCAGTTATTCTCGACCTCATGCTGGTCACAAGTCATCACTGACAGTTCCCATTTCTGTGGAAATTCGCTAACCCCTCATGACTAGGTCTATAAGTCTGAAAATGTGGGTTGAAAGATAGATAAAACTGCAGCAATATTGCCCTCTGGATTTCAGATAGCACATAACTATTACCTGCAGTGAGAACTCTGTGTTCTGCTGAAATAGATGTTTAAACTATTTTTTGAATCATAGCACTCTGAAGAGATCTTTAAAACTGGGATTTGCTTCAAGTTATAGTTATTAGAAACCAGGGAACAAAAACACAAAAGGAAAAAGAAATAATCTTACTTATTTCCGTAAGTAATAGTTCTTTCTATGAGGTCAGTTTAAATGCTTGCAATGAAGAATCAGTAGCAAACTTCAGTTTATATGGCTATTAGCAAATAAGGGAAACCTTTGAATTGGAGAACACACTGAGGAAAAAAATCAGCTACTGGGACACAGTTGTATCAACTGAAACTTTCCCACTGTTTCTTTAACTGTCAGTTTTCAGTCATGATGATACTTCAATTCATGTGTGTGTGTGTGTGTGCGTGCGTGTGTGGTAATTGTCGTTCTGGTGAAACAGTTGTCTTAAGCATGTTCCTAAATCCACTAAAACAAGCTGTAGCAAATACTTACGCAAAACACTGTATTTTTTCTCATCATTCAAACTTCTGAGTGAAGTAACAAATTTAATTCTTTCAGTTCTCTCTTTTCCTGGCCACTCTCAGGGACAACTAATGCCCAGTCATTGTGCAAACACCAGTTTTCCAGTGATCCATCAACAGCACACTGCACAGAGCGTTGCTATTGCTACCACAATGGAAGTGGTTTGGGAGAGTTCTCTAAGGGGGAAAAAAAAAAAAAAAAAACAACAAACACCAAAAACAAACCTTTACATTAATGAATGTAAGTTCATGACTACTAAAAGTAAGGTTCACTTGTTTCCTCAGAAGGCAGAAGCCCACCCTAAGCCCACTCCAAGTCGGGGTTCACCTACTCTTCGACACAGGGCTGTACTCGCTCAAAGGATTGTTCCAGCTCAGTAAGGAAAGTACAGTCACCCACATATGAAATATGTTAATTCTAAGTAGATTACTTTCTATTTGAACAGGTAAAAAGAATTTTTCAGAAGGCTCTGATAAATTAAGGTATACCAAGATAAGATCTGGGCTTTGGTTCTCACAGCATGTATTATTGTCTGACATTCTCTACTGTATAAAAGAAAATAGGGTAAGGGTGCAACTCTCCTATTTTAAGGCAGGTGTGATCTAAGCAGACATCAGGAAAAACACATATAATTTTATTTCTTTACATTCTTCTCAATTCCACTGTTTCTAAGTGAGACATTTTTATTCAAACAGGAGAGCTAAGTTGGTCTGTAACACATCAACCACACATTTCTTTTTCCATAATTTATTATTTTAAGAGATAACAGGGTATATGTTAATCAAAGAGCAGTGAGTAATTTTTCTTTATTATTATTTTGTTCAGAGTAACTTCCCTATTAATCAAAGAAACATGTATATCAATTCAACTGGAATCATATAATGGAAGGAAATATGAGCTCTAATTAATTTTTTTGACATTTCTTGTCATTTAGGCAACATACATTAATATTTGGTGGTAATATATTTAAGAAATAACCTTTATCTATTTCTTTCTCCTCTGTTTTTGAAAAGCTTTGATCTTTCTCTTTGCTTGTTACACAGATGAGGGTATAAATCCGTATCATAGTCTAATACCAGTACCTGAAAATTCTTTCAGTTCTTTGTGCCTTCCTGTGGTGCCTGTGACTAATCTCATGTAGTAGTGATTATCAAACATTGACAAGAAAGCTGAAATTTGGTAAGTATAGGAAACTGTTTCATTAAGTTTCATTAAGAAACTGTTTCATTAAGCCACCTGGAGTTTATCTTTTTCTTGTACATAGCTGATGCCATTTTTGGTAAAGTACCTGTAGTGCAAGCTCAAGATAAAAGCAATTGTAGCAGCATATACTATTAAGAATTATTACTTCCTGATATGAAGAAAAAGTAATTTTAGTGTCATGATGGTTGAAACTTTTCTGCAGTTCATTGAGGTAATAAAACACTCATGGGCACCTCTCTTCATGAGGAAAATAAATAAACAAACAGCAGCAGCTTTTAACAGCAGCAGTTTTGCAATCAATACTCTCATTGATTTTGTGTCCTGATCTAAAGATTGAAGGGAGAGAAACGTTATGCCCCTGAGTTATGTTAGTGGATGTCCTGAACAGCTGAGGACCAGGATAGCATCTAACCTGCAAAGATGAGGAATGTTCCTGTTGTAAGTGTCACCTCTGGCTCTGAGAGGAGAAGGAGGAGCGCTCAGTGCTCCCGTCTGGCTCATTCTGGCTGCTGCTGCCTAACCATGAGCAGGATTTGGATTCCAAAGGGAGCAGGTCAGACCTTTCACTGCTTCCCAGGAAGGTTCAAGTGGGAAAGTGGAGGGCTAAGCTGGCATGACAGAGAACAGTGGTTATTATTTTATTGCTTTTCCAGTGGCTCACTTTCCAATAAAACAAACATGCCCTCTCAATATCATAGCAGAGGATGAAAGAAATAAAGAGCTTTTAGGAATTTTTACTTTCAACTCTGAAGTGTCCAGGAAAGTCTTGGAATAAGAATCTTCTCAAGACTATAGAAAATCCCACATCAAACTTTGGGGAACTTCTTTGGGAGACAGATGTATGTAAACTATTTGAGATTTGACCAATGTTACATCTTTAACTGCAAATAGCAGGACTGAAAATTAATTTCTTTATAAATGAACTGAATGAAAATTAAAAGCCTCTTTACTGCCCACTAAAATGACTAAGTTTTATTAGCAGCAGCAGTGACGTAAGGGTTTCGGCAATTGGTTCTCAGAAGAAAAAAACAAACTGTAGCCTGGGGAAGACTGAATGTATAAATGCAATAATTCTTTTTTTGCCAAATGCTTTCATTACACACTTGAGCAGTAAGAGGAGTCAGCTTTCTCTCCAGCAGAGAATATGGCAATCACTATTTTAATGTTAACAATTTAACAGTTTTATCCAGGTAGATCACTGATTGTGGAACAGGTCAGTAGATAGACAGGGGAATTTGCAATCACTTTCTACCTACAGAGAGGTCAAAGCACAAATTCTAAAACCATGGTGCCTCATGGACTGGCACACTATTGCTAGTGTGATATGGAGGAAGAGGCTGTTGGGAAAGATCAGAAGTGCAGAAAATGCTGATTGAAAGCAAACGGAAAACATAAACAGAAATAGCATGGGACCTACACCAGCACGAATGATCTAGACCAAAACCATCTTCTTTAGATGGTGAGATGTTAGTTTGGCACAGCTTCCAAATGTCTGTTACACCCTGGACCTGGTACCACACGCTTTACCTGGAGTTTACTCAGACTTCCAACAGTTCTTACACAAAACTTTTGAAGAGTCAGTTCTTTGATACCTTGAATTCATGTCCAGAGAAAACAGTGCCACACTTTCCGTAAGAGAGTATCTTCTAATTTCGTGAGAAAACAGGTGTTTTGGCAAGAGTTACAGGAGTAACATATGATTTGAGGAATCAATAACTGATATAAGATATCAATAAAGAACTAACACTGAAAGGGTTAATAAAAATAATTGTA
>JAWWEE010000074.1:18882890-19081718 GCA_035221455.1 Xenops minutus
AAATAATGAATATGCATGTTTTAACTGTATTTAAACAGACCTGTGAGCACAGACAGGTGTGCATGTTTTTGGTGGACCAATCCCCCATGCACCCAGCGCTGAATAAATGTATCTTCTCTACAACTACCTAGTTGTGGGGTTATTCCGCACGTCACATGTAGCCAAGGAGAAGATTTCCCAAAAGCATCACGCTAAATAACAGGCTACTAGGAACAAAAGGACTCCCCTGCTTCCCTCCAGACAGCATTCTGAGCTCTGCCTCTGCACCCCCGAGGGTTTCCCAAGCCAGCAGGCATCGCTGTGGGGTACGGAGCCTTCTTGGCACTCAGCAAACACCAACCCTGGACACTGAGTGAAAGACCCTTCAAGGGTTTTAAGTTACCCACAAGAGGAAGAAGACAGAGCTGGAGATAGGAAGGAATACAGCGAGCCGCAGTCGCAGCCAAGAGGCCCCGTGTTGGCAGCTCCAGGAGACACCTCGCGCACCCCTTTATTGCGCTGGGTGCCGTGGCCACGCCCCTGGGCGGGGCATCCAGCCCGCTGACCACTCAGTGCCCTCCTGGCCGGAGTGACAGCTGCCACAGCCAATCAGAGGTGAGGGGGCGTGGCCTGTGCATTCCACAGTCACAGTATGCACATAACAGAGAATAGAGACAAAGAGAGCAACATCTTGGATAGGGATGTCTTAGGGAGGAACACAGAGATTAGATTTAAAATCCCCCTTCCGCCTGTGTTCTCTTGGCAGTTTCTAAAACTATCATTATTTCCATGTTTTCAGATAGGGAAATAGACCTGAGAGGTGAAGCAACATTCAGAGACCAAATCATCAACACTATTGGCAATAAGTACTGTTCCTAATACGAGGATTTAAAATTCAGTCATTACTGTAATACTTTTTCTAATTATTTGACTTTTTTACAAGTGAACAAGAAACTGTTTATGCCTTTATTAAAGTATTTATCTTATTTTCTTGTTGTGGAAAAGCCACTTGCTAGCCCAAGGGGAACAAAAACAAGATTTTTCTTTTTTTTTTACTGTTTATTTCTACCACCTCAATACCTATTCTTGAACAGGTAGTAACAGCAATTTCTTAGAACATGCAAAACATGAAGTCTTCAGTGTGACATATTAGGAAACAGCATTTCAGCAATCTCACCTTGCATTCTGATTCAAAAAATTACTTGGCTCTTACAGGCATCAGTTAGCCTTTAGCAATGTGAGTGCAAGCTTCAAACTAAAACCAAAATTTCAGGTTTCCCTCACTGTGATGTAGCTATATGGTAAAACATTAGGATGATTTTTCTGAGCATCACTTTAATTTACAATTTTAATATAACTATGTAATTACTGACAAGCATTGGTCTGCATGCTGCCCTTAATTTATGGAAAACTGCCTGTGACCTTTGGCAATCTATCAGAGGAGGTGATGCATGAGAGACAGAAATGTTGGGAAGGGCAGCCCAACTGGGCTGTCACCACAGTGCCCTTCTGGGAGGGCTCTCTCACCATTTGAAGCCCCACTGAGCACGATGTGCTGGAAAGGGAGAACAGGTTGGGGCACTGGGTGGGGAGAGCTTTACCTTTAGTGTGCTTGCACAGGTGAGGCCAGGCTGCTCGACTCTTGCCATACTGACAGTCCATACCAGTCTGTTTTCCATCTTTCTTTCCAGGAAGTAAAAGTAGAGCCAAGCTCCTTTGTGGGGTACAGAGGCTAAGTCTTCTACAAACTGCTCAGCAGTCTCCATGTTCATCTCTTCATCCTGCTCCCCAATGGACAAACCTGTCCTCATTGGCACAGCTCCCTCCATTACTCAGACACCCGCTAAAACCTCCCCCAGACAAAGGATGCAATCAATCATCAGCTGTTTCTCCTTTATCTCTGATTTTCATGAAGTCCTTTTGCCACAGCCCAGAACTCCAGCACCCATTTCCAGCTTTTTGTTTCAAAGTCTGTAGCTCTCTCACAGAACGAAGCACCTCTGCTATGTCTAAACAGTGCTACATTAAATAAAGGAAGCGATGAAACACTCCCAGGAAATTATCCCACAGTGTTAAATTCCACACTTAGAAAATAATACACCACTCCCATCTCAGGCAGCAATGACTCCAGTGAGAAAAAGTGATTTTGAATGCAACTCTGACTACAGTTTCAAGTAACCACAAAAGTATCAGAAAGGCTGTATCATGAAGTGTTTACATTTTAAATTTTGTCAAATTATTTGTTAAATAATTATTTTTTTCTTTTTCTGTCTCCTCACAGTTCCCCATAGAGTTGTATTTTCTTGTACCAACCCCTTATGCCCTGTTTTGAGAAACTTCAGTCACCTGCCTGTGAGAGAGAAGTCAGGCAGCTGAAAACATTTTTTTTTGCTAAACATCTTTTTAGAGTACCTCTGTACACTAAAACAAATAATGTTGGAAAAAAAAAAAAAGGTCCCACTATCATTTGATACATCCAGATTATCTGTATGGCAACTAACACTTAGGAAAGAAATTACAGTAGCTTTAGAAAGTGTTCCCAGGCAATGATGCCCCAGTAGTAACAAGGGCAAATTAAAAAGTGAAATCTTTTGAAATCTGGCATGTCCCATAACCCTGGCCTTTTACAAAGTTCTATTTTTTTCTATAAAATTCCTATTTTCATTCACTGTAGTTATATATTAAAAGGAAAAAAAAAAAAACAAACAAATCATACAACCCTTATTTAAACAGTTGAACTCTTGGCTAGGATATATGTTACAATTTTTGAAATGCAATAGTGTGGGGACACTTAAGAAAAATAAGGATGTTTGAAGTTGTAGGTAATTAAGAAAATCTGGATAATCTGGGAAAAAAATAAAAAGGCTGTTACACTTGCATCTAGGAGACAAAGACACAGGTTTTGGCTGTGGGAGGATCCACGATGATGAAAATGTGTTTTGTTGGAACTTCACTGTAGGTGTCCTGCTCTGCTGCACTTGTAATTGCATCATCTCTTTCTTGGCGGTCCAATGTTCAGGCAATGTCCTTGGCACCCTCTCTTCATTCCTGGCTGCATTTGCTGTTCTCTGGTCCTCTCGAGCAGGGAGGTGATGGCTGCTTCACAGGCAAGGAAGAAATGGGCACCTCTGAGAGGGAGTCTGGAGCCAGTAGCAGAAATATGATGAAGGCTGGGAAGTGAGGTACTGACTAAAGCAGTTTTCATGAGCATGTTGCGGACATGTCAGCATGCCTGAATCTCTCAGGGTTAGATGTCCCTGACATCCATCCCTGCTTGGCTCAGTGAAGGGAAGCAGTGTTCTGGTCTCAGGCAACTGCAGATACATCACGCAGAGAAAGTGTAAGAATCCGTCCCTAACCTGAGCACTGGAAATGGGACATACTTCAGCCGCAGAAGCTACTTCTGCATAATATAGCACCAGCTCCTCTTATTTTCTGTCATGTTAGTTTGCTCCTGAAATTCATCTACGTGGCAAAGATAACAACTTAAATAATAATTGAACAGTCTACAAACTGTAGAGATAGTTAAATGGACATTTCAAATGATCCTTGTACTAGGTATGCAAAGAGATTTATGAAACCAATTGGTTTTGGTTTATATCTGAAATAAGAGTCTACCCTCAGGAGGAATCTGATTGCTACTTCCTAATTTCACCTAACATTTTGAAGATTTAATGTACAAATATAAGATACAATGAATAGATAAAATACTGATATTTTACTGTTCCTTCTTTATTGATGTCCTTAATAAAAAGAAAAAAGAAAATATCATCTATGTATTGAAATCATTAAATGACTCCATACAAAAACTATAACTCTTCTTTGGCAACACTTTTCTTTAATATTTTTTTTGTTTAATTTTTTATCCTGATGATGAATAAGAGTGATTGACTCAGAACTGCTTTCATAGCAAGAGAAGGACACACAGGGCAGGCAGTCCCTAAGAAAGCTTTTTCACACGACTACTGTGCTAAACTGCAAGATGATATTGGCATATAGATAAATGTCCCCTGGGGACAAGGGTGCAAACTCATTTTAACTTGCGACCTATGCCAGATTTGAACTCAAGCTGGTACCTGAATACACCAAGCTGGGGGAGCTCCTCATATGCAATTCTGCCCCACTCTCATCAGAGCAGCTAAT
This sequence comes from Xenops minutus, assembly GCA_035221455.1. NCBI lineage: Eukaryota > Metazoa > Chordata > Aves > Passeriformes > Furnariidae > Xenops > Xenops minutus. The sequence continues at coordinate 18,887,013 of JAWWEE010000074.1, forward strand.
TTCAGTCATATCAGTGAGGTCTTGTCTTTTAAGCTTCATTTGTGCCTGCAAATAACTCCAAACTACTCTGAAGCTTTCTGATGCATAAACTATATCTCCAGCCCTTTCACATGACATTTTCTTTACATCCTTTCATGTAACATTCCCTAGTTAAAGGGAACGGTTGAATAAACATTTCACTATGTGAAGTGAGTGGGAGAGTAAATAGCCAAAGTGGGAAAAGAAAATTAACTGAGCCATCACATTCACACATAACTTCTTGCATAAGAATTACATCACTAGTCTAGTCTACTACTCCTTGTCCTAGCCATCACTTACCACCTATCAGTTACATTAGGAAGATGGTTCTCTCCTCAGAGTAGCAATTATCTGTTAATACCTTAATGAAATACACCTTGAATATGCCTGTGCAGAATCAAAATATAATTAGCAATAAATATACTAATATGCTGGCTCCAATGTAAACTAATAGGAACTATGCAAGCAGTTTTAGAAATGTTTCAGTGCAATATTTTCACTATCATGAGACCTACTAGCTTACTTTCAGTTATTTTAAACTTTTTATGTTAGATCACATGCCTTTTTCTGCAGCTGACAAAAACTGAAAATCTTAATTTGCTCATAGAAACTAGTGAACTGTTAATGTGTTTTAAACAAGCAACTAAAATAATTTCTTTGTAACTATCTCCTCCTCCTCTTATGGGAATGAAGACAGACATAAAGTTACAGGGTGAGATAGTGACAAAGAATACACAAACACAGCTGTGTCTGCTCATAACTTTGTTCATATTTAAACACAATTTAAATTGTATGCATTATGCATTTTTAAGACATTTTCCCTGCAAACAGCAAATTCTGCAATCCCAAGAAGCTCAGCACAGCTGCACATAGCTCAAGCCAGTACACATTTCAGATGAAGCTCTTTATACAGAATGCAGCCCCATTAAGCAAACTCACTAGAGAACAGCCCTTAAAGCTATTCATTATACATTAGGTGCTGTATACAATGAAAATAAACCAGATTTTATTATTTAACATTTACTTAAGTGTTTAAAAATGCATGCTCCTTGTTTGGACAGTTTAAATGGCATTCAGGTTCCATGCACTAAGTCAGACTGAATACTTTTGGTGACTCTCAAAGTCAAAACACAAAAGAAATGTTGTCTGGCACTTGTCTGTGTTTAGCAGAATCTTGAGAGCTTTAAGAGGGTTGATAGCTGCTGATAAACTTACTCTCTAGCTCAGTAAAGTATCTTTAAGATCGTGGAAGTAATGCACCACATTAAATTTTCACAAGTTATTTATATCCCCAACATGACCTATGTTTTTCACCAAGTCACAGAAAACTACATTGAACTTCCTTCATGACTTTCATTACATTTTATTGTTTCCTTTTCATTCTTGTTGCTTTACATTGATGGTGATGAGCAGACAATCTTATGTGAAACCTCTGCAGTTTGAATAATACACGATATCGTACATAATATCAGCTGCCAAAGTAATTCACTGATTATCATGGAAGACCACTGATCAGTAAGACAGGGAAGAATCTATAGCTTCAGTGGAAGTGTTGTCAGAATTGAAGAAGATTAGATTATAATTTGAAACATTGCATGCACACAGAATAAACCAAGAAAATTCTGTCAGAAATTTCATTACACAAGTGCAGATGGTGTAAAGGTATCTGCTGAATGATGAATTTATTGTCAATTGAAAGAGGAGCTGAGTCAGCATACCAACCACTCCTGCAATCCCTGCTCTACAACAGTGTGAATGTTTTTTAGAGATTCTTGACACCTGCAATTTTCACAGTTTGTAGCAGTTAATGTTGTTCTTCTAGCTTTTAACTTTTACTGCCTCCAAGATACTCCATCGTGTAGTGTCTAAATTGCTATCCACTGAAGGGTCTTCCTTTAATATCTTTGTAGAACCTAAGTTGTGCCTTGCTTTCAAAGAACATTTTGTTGTCATAAATACATGCATTTAATGTTAACTTCAATTTGAGCTGCTTTTCCAATAGCATTGATATTTTTTATCTTAAAGTCATGAATGTGAATAGCAACTTAAGGGTTTTATTTTCATGAATATAATATTTCACAAGTCTGAAATCAAAGTATATATTTTAATGTAGTAATTTGCAACCAGATATTTATATACAGAATATGGTTTGAACTACTCAATGCAAGGGGACAATTGCTCTATAACACTACACAGAGGACTCTTCTTCCAGAAAAGCAGTTTATAATAGATGTTAACATTTCCTATATGTTGATGGCAAATAAAAAGAAAGTTGAGTTGAAAAAATAAGTTGAATTAAAGTATAGTTATATTTACCAAACATCTTTAAGACTTAAAATTTTAAAATCACAATGAAGCTGTGTGTCATTACAAAGTATGGAATACTGGATGAAATAAGTTCCTAAAAAGTAACACTTTGATCTCTAGAGGTAACAACTAACACCAAATAAAATCCTGAATACTACTGAATAAAGTAATTTAAATCTTCAGAAAAATACATTTTACATCACAAATCCATCTCCTTTAGACTTAATTCAGTATCTGGTGGGGGAGAACAGAAGGTAGGACTGGTGCAGGTGGGAAGAACTTAAAACACATATTGTCTGTATTTGCACAGGTCTTGGGTTACTAAGCACCATCTTATACTGAGGAAACTGTTCAAATGAAAAACGCATGCAATACAAAGAAAATATCCATTACTTGACATACTTGGCATTTATAATACTGTATGCTATTCTGATAGCCCAATTTATTAAGCTTCAGCTCCACTATAATATACAAATCTTGAAAAGGAAACTAAATCTTTCAAGTTGATGCTTCATTTACAAGCTTGGGAAGGAAAAGACGGAAAGAAACAAACATTCAGAGAATGATGAAGAACAGAAATCAGAGTTGTGTCCATTTTTTGCATACTATCTATAAAATACCACCTCGTATAGCTTTCCTGCACCTAAACCTTCCCCATTCACCACACATTCCCCCAGCTCCAATCTCACACCCATTTCCTTTGACTACGTTGTCCTTGTGATGAAAAAATTCAAGGATTTAAATAACAGAAAAGCAGGATCTCTGAACTAGAGCTGGTTGTTGAATTTAAAGTACTGTTGCTAAAACTTCATCCTCATATTTTATTGTCCTATTGCTATGGTATCTGCTTCAGAACCTGATGCAGTGCAGCAGAAATCATCTTAAAGTAATTTAAAAACAGTATAAAGCACTGAACAGCATGAGAGTTAGCAGATTGACACATAGAATCAGAGTGAATGTGACAGGTCTTCATTCCAAGTTCAAATATCCTACAGGGTAAATTAAAGGTTTTTCTATACCAAAGAATAAACCTCAGAGAACACTTTGGCTGTCATTGAGCTTAATATTAGGCTATGGAAAAGCTGAGGAGTATCGGAGACAGAAAGGTTTTGTGAGGCTTTTGTTTGTTTACTCAACAGCAGGGTTTGGATTTTACATATATTTTTCACACCAAATCCAGATTTAGAATTTGAATTGAACTGTAGCCCTTCAGTGAGCTTTGAAAAATTACAGTAAATGCTTTTTTTCCCACATTTTTACAGGAAGCCTAAATTTGACATACTGCTGAGAAAGGTACTTATGCATTTTTAAAATTTATTTTGGGGATTGTTTAGGGAGGTATAAAGAATTTAATAGCCCGTTTGTGCTATCCATTCTTTCAAAGCACAGTTTGCATTGATGAAATTTGTCATATGCTTAAACGCAGAGGTTTCCTGCATCATTCGTCTGTGTGTGCATTGTGGGCAGAAGGAAGAAGGGACAATTTTTGCACTTGCCAAAAATTGTTGTTTCTTTTCTGCACCTCTCCATCTCACTTCTCTTGGGCAAGCCACAACAGGAGGTTGTTAACACCAATGCTGTTATTATTTCTCTTGAAGTCACTTAATGGTTGATTTTTAGCCAAATAGGCTTCCTGAGTCTCATGAATGCTCCAACTGATGCCCTGGGTATGGAGACAGGACTACAGCTGAAGAGGCCAACGTGGACAAGCACTGGCACTCAGTGCCCCAGTAAGTACAGACCAAGGCAAGTGGACAAGGCTCTAGGCCTAAGTTTGAAGTGCTTTTGGCCAAGCACTGAACTGAGTTCAAAATATGTCTTCCCACCACAGTTCTATTCCAGCTGCCACAGAGCAGTGGCACTCATGCAGACTTTGATGTTTTCTTGCCTGGGCAGACTCAAGGCATTTCCACCTTTGAGGCCTTTTTCTTTCTCCTTTCCCCTATTCATTGCACCACAGCACCATTCTGCCCTCTTACTCAGACGCCCTCTAAGACAGCCAGCAAAGCAGGCATCTCCTTTTGAACAATTATTGAAGAAGGTATCAGGGAGGACATGAAGCCAAGAAAAGAGTCTGAGTATCTGTTAACAGCTGAAATATTTTGGCAATGTGGACACCAAAGAATGTTTAAAGCAGCACTTCCATTTCTGGCAATTAGAAGAGGGTTCAAGAGAGAAAGGAAGACAGCCACAGGACACATTGCAAACTACTAGTTCTGAAATGATTTCAGCACACTTTTAAATAGACAGTATTAAGAGTAAGTGAAGGCAGAAGGAGTCTTCAACTGAAGACTGAAAAGACAAACATGGGTTTAAATCTTAATATAGAAAGAATACCATTCAAAAAAATGGGGTGTGAGACAAAATGACACAAAACCTTTAAGGAAATTATAAATTTCCCATTCAAATATCACTTAACAAGACATGAAGTTTCTGATGTATAGAGCAACCTACAGCACTGCAAACATAACAAAATGTCAGAGCAAGAGGAGGGAAGAAGAAGGACTTGCAGAGGCTAACACTGGAGTCAAAACAAGACAAAAATGTGCACAGAACATTAAATTATCTGGCAGATTCACAAACCAATAATATGCACATCACTTAAAAATAAAAGAATAAAGAGGCTCCATGATTTTCCAAGCAAATGCAAACATTAGGAGAGTACAAACAGCATGAGCAGGGCTGGAAACAGCATTATTAACATATTGGAAGGAATGAACAACATTGCACTAAAAAGTGAATAGGCTATCAATTTTAAAGAAAGCAGAATGTTAACTTCAAATTGGACACAGATGAACAATCTGGTGTTATCAGGACACGGTAATTGTTGCTTTTGAGAGAAAAGCTGCACGGAAACAGATGAAACTCAAATGCTATAATAAAGATTTTATTCCCAACCAAAGAAGTTTATGAAATAAATGAAAAGGAAACTAAGACAAGGGAAAAGGTACAACCTTTATACAGTATTACCAAAGAGGGGAAAAAAGACTCAGAGTAAGAGATGTGTCCTGGTCTGTGTTTCTTCACTGTGATGCCTGTAAGAGGGGCATCAGGTCCAAAACAGGAAAATTTGGAGGGTTTTCCTCAGGGAGAGAGGGCCTGAGAGAGCCCACCTACTCCCTGTTCCTCAGGCACAGAGAGCAGATGAAGCTTTTCTCTTGTGTGGGACTCGCCAGCTTAACTTGAACATCTGAAACAAAACCAAGAAAGAACCCTGCCTACTGGTTTCTGAACCAGGGGGCTGACATTTTACCAATTCCCTATTTGGTTTACCCCTGCTTGTTTCGTTTCACATACATTTAATTTGTTTCTACTTCATCAGGGTTCCATCCACAATAGGAATAGGGCTTACAGGGGTGCCCAAATACAAAAATGGTACTCCAATCTTTAACTACTTCATTTACCACACAATATCTTTTTACTATCAATGTCTTTTTTAAACAAGCAAGCCACAAAAATTCCATTATAAGATTCTACCCAACCAAAGCTGGTGAGAGATACATAACTACTCCTTGAAAGTGAAGTACGTATATCCATAGGATTAGTACTATTTCTGTGCATTACTCCTGTGGAAGTTTCTTCAATGTCTGCTTTTTAAAAAAATAGTTAATAGGAACTTTATTTAAAAATAAACATTTTTCTGCTCTTAGAAGTTTTATTTAACAATTTTTGGATGTGTTTGGAATGCCAGTACCACCCAAAGGGGACACAGTGAGGGGATAATTGACCTTGTCAGCTAGAAACAGTTTTTTCTTTTCCTTGGAACATTTAACTCATTGATGTTGTCAATTACCTTCAGGTAATGCCTGCTTCAGGAGTTTTATTGCTGTGTTCCTTTGAAATTAAATAGATTTACTACTCAAGTTAGATATATCTTGCCTTAAATTCCAATAGCACTTTAGCATAATTTTAGCAATATTAAAATTCTCTCTGATTCTAGTACTAGGCTTTAAAAACAAAGCCACTGACATGTGTTTCAAAGCAATCAAATAGTTATAAATCTTGCAAGTACTTTTGTCCATAACCCTGAATTCATTAGTATGTATATTAAAGGAGATTTATAGGTTCAATAGCTAATTTTTACTTGCCAAATTGTAAGTGTATTGGAAACTTTAATTCTAAAATTGCCTTATACCTCGTAAGTGGTTGGAAGAATCTGAGGGTCTTTGTTTTAAACCAGAAATTCTGGCAGAGTCAAAACAGAGCACAGCAGTGTGCCATGGTTTATGACACTGTCACCAAAACAGTCCCTGTCCAGGAATCTTAAGAGAGTCTGTCTTCAGCACTGAGAAATCCCAGCTGAAAAGTCATCAATAGAATTTAAAAGAGAATAGTTGGAATGTAAAGCCCATGGCTTACACATGGGGCCCCTGTCTAGTATTTGTTCAGCACAATTAAAAAACTGAAATTCTTTTCTCTCCAAAAGAGGCACAGCACAAGGCAGACACAGATTCATGAGGCAAAAATGGTTTGACCTTAGAGGAGACTACTTTTGCCTCTTCTTTATTTCAACTCATGTATAGTTAACATTTTTTCCTTATTTTTTTTCATTTAGTAAGAAAAAAATTATTAAACTAGAAGAAAGTCTTGATTCCACAGAAGAGACAATCAAATAGCAACTGAATTAAGAAGGTACTGAATTGCTTGCTCTCCAGACATAAACAATTTATGTTAATGTAAGATCCCATTTTCATTGCAGCTAAAAAACAAAGCAAAAAGACAAAAAGATTCAGAGGAGGCAAAAGAAACTTTCTACAACACTTGCAGAGAATCAGTGTATAGAATTGCAAGCAGTCCAATACTTTGTTCATTAACTCCTAATTAGATAGTTCTATAAAGAAGAATGAGTACTGTTGGATTGTGTCCTACTGCAAGTCCCCAGACACTTCCTATATTGTTTATTTTCACAGAAGCAATAGGATTTAATTCTACAGTAATTACTTCCCAATTTTCCTCCAGAACAGAAGTATATTACATTTCCTTCTAAATTGAAAATGGATTCTATCAAGTAGCTGCCGTCTTGCAACTTACTGATAAAAGAGCAAAGGGAAAATATTTTAAGGGTTTGCATTAATCCTTGAAAGGTGCTGAATAGAACAGCAATTGTTGGATGAGAAAAGCAGGTTTAAGAACTGAGTGCTTGGGCCTTTGTAGGATCAATACTAATCTTGTTCTGATACTCACTGAAGAGACTATAGCATGTATCTGCACCAACTTCCATTATATATGAGAAATTTATATATACCTTTTGAAAAAAATCAGTCATATTTTCCCAGAAGTTTGAACATTCATCTTTCAATTGGTTTCTTCAGCTTCTAATTGTAGTGTACTCAGCTGAGATCTACACCAAATACATAGCAATGCCCTTTTTAAAAAGTGCATTCAAAATCTTTTCCAACACTGGAAACCACCACAGTGGTTGTGGTTGAAGATACATTGTTGTTAGACTTTCAACCTTGACCAAAAAGTCATTTTCTCAACATGAGATTAGAATAACATAACAAAGCTCTAAACCTAAACTAGTGAACTAGTCTAGATGGCATAAAACTTCAAAGGGGATGTGGAAGAAAATGACGGATAAATGAAAAGCACTCAAAGGATTCAGTAAAAACACTGTACTAAAAGTACGGTTTTGAAAAATGACAGGTCAGAAACCAGAGCATTGTTTTGTAGAGAAGAGGCCATACTTTTCTTAGAACTGTCAAAGATTTCGAACAATGTTAGCCAGTTAACAAGATTTTCTTAAGTCACTATCAGTTTTAGCAGCACTGTTTCTGAAACATGTTTTCTGAGGTTCTTTGAAATAAGTCAGTAGAGATTTTCCCAACGAACAGTGCCTTTTTATGAATTTAATTCCAAAAGGTCAGTGGTTACATCTGAGAATTTCGATCAATGCTTCCACTGCGTTTTATCTTTGTACCTTTCATTTCAGTTTCCAGTGTTTTCACTGGCCACCATGGCCATTTCTGGAGAGCAGTACACTGAGACCAAAGTCATCTTTGGACACAGATCCACCTCATTCTCTGTTGATGCAGCAAGTTCATCTCATGTCATTGTACAGCACAGAAGGCTCTGCACAGGGCTGTGGAGACAGCTCCTGTGGGCTGGATAGCCCAGCCACAGAAAGGGTGTACCTGTGCAATCAGGGTGTGGGGATCTACAGGTCAGCTTTCTTAAGAAAGCATGTTAAAATCTTGAAGTGTGTATGGTTTTGACACAACCCTGTGCTAGTATATCTATCCAAGCAGCTTTGGGAACAGAACGGGATCTCACCCTACAGACTCAGAGCACAGCTAAGCTGCACCATGACTGCTCCCATCAGCTCCACTAGATGCCTAAAGCTTTTCCTGTTAAACTCTTTGATACAACTTGTACATTAAAGTTAACTTTTGCTACTAGCCGTAAAAGTTGTGCTGCCAAAACAGATAGAAAGTGAGTTTCAAGACTTTCTTGCTCATCACTTCATTAAACAATATGTTTAGAAAAGACCTAAGGTTATGGTCTTCCAGACTTTACTCCCTCCTGAGATACCCTGATATTTTTTACCACTCCTTTTGTTGTTCTATACAGAGGATTAGCCCTTTGAGACCATACAATTCAATTCTACCTGTAATGAAGATTGGCTAGCAGTAACTTTCAGTGTGGACATAAAAATGAAGTGCTAATTATTAGGCAATACTCGTCAATATTAATATGTAAATAGATTTTTACAATACTGCATAAAAAGAAATACACAAAATATAAGACCATGAAATACAAAGAATCATAGCTTCCCACTTGTGTTTAAGACTGTGTTTTCCTCTTATATTTCAAATATATTTCAAAGTATTTTACAGAAAATCATTTTAAATTCTATCCACATGCTGCCCAGCTGAAGACTGAATACTGTTCCATGAGTAAATATGACACTGGGTTTTGCAAAGTCAGAAAGAAAACCTTAGCAGGGCCAGGAGGAGGCCTCTTTTGCTGTTTTCCCAAAATTAACATTGTTTCTACCTGTGAACAGAGCACTAGTTCTAGTCCACCACTTCAATTGCAAGGTCTTTGGTTGCACTACCACTGCCTTCTGTGAGGTTTCCTGCTTCCACTCATTCCACCTGGCAGAAACATCCAAGTTTTAAATAAACAAAACGAAACTGAACTAACTGGATTGACTTCTGCTGGATGTGTAAAGACAGAAGTGAAAATGCATATTCAGAAAAGGATGAACTGAGAAAAAATAAAGCAAGAAGCAATGACAGAAATAGATGAGTAAGAAAATGATGCTTTGTTCACATGCAGCACTGCTCATCATTAACTGAATCCTGTCACTGCCCTTGCTTCCCTGCACTTCTTTCCACCATTGTCCTTCTCCATTCTCTCTATACTTTATTCATCTTGAAACTCCTTTGATATTGCTCCAAAGTTTACCTATTTTAGAATATGCCAAGCAGAAGATACTGACATGACAAATATACACTGAACTAACACACTCACACATATAGCTTGTGTCTTTCTAAAAATATTAGACCAAAACTTTTCCAAATATTTTCATACTGCCACACTGTAAGTGAACTTGTGAAATACAAATTAGCTGAGAACTAATTTGAAATTGATTTGATTTTCTTTGCCAAGAATTAGAGAGAAGGCAGCTCTAAGGGTAACATGGGTGGATGGCAGAAGGGCAGATGTGGTGAAGTACCTCCTCTGGGATAGTCATAGAAGAGCAGTACCCGTACCTCCAAAAGGAGGTGATCATGAACACCTACCCACCCAAGATTAGCCAAATTCTACTGTCTTCATCAAAGTCATCAATAAGACATTTCTTAATAGAAGCCAGCATCTTATTCTGTCAAACACACTACATTTTATTTCCTATTATGAATTATCTTATCTAAACCAAACGCATACAGTTTTCCAAATGACAGAATTACTGAAGTGGTAGCATGACACACTACTATGCTGCACATCTTTGCTCCATTCCACCCTTTCCTCAGCAAGAAGCATTATTTCAACACTGCAGTTTTATCAAGTCTCTCCTCTCATCCCTATCTGAATTTCAGAGAAAGGACAATCTTGCAGGAACTGTCCCTCAGATACTTCACTGATATACATGAAACTTGCAACATTTGGTACCAGTATACATTCCTTAAATTTCTAATAACATACTTTTTTTTTATACATACTGAATCACTTAACAGCAATAGTAGAATTAAGTGATATTTCAAAGGAAACATCCATTATATCAACTGCAACAGAAACAACATGGGCCTGTTACTGGTACTGAACACTGCCAACGTTGCTATTTTAAGCATTGCTTACTCCTATTGATGATCTAAACTTTGCACCAAAACTGTTGTTTTAGTTGAATTTAGCCTTCATATGCGGTAAGTATATAGGAGAGTACAAACCATCATAACAGCTAAACACGCAGCAAGGTGACAGTTCAAATGTTACAGATCCTGCAATTTCTAAGCAGTAGCAGTGCAACTTTCCAGCACATTAGGAGAGCAACAGCCAATCAATCAAAGCTCAAAAAAAAAAACCAAAAAAAAAACCAAACCAGAAGTTATTACTAAAATTAAGTATGCCAGGAATTGCATTCATTCTTCTTGTCTCAATTCTCAGATGCAGCAACAATAAAAGGTGTGGAATATTATTTTAACCATAAACGATTGAGACAAAATGCTTTTAAGCTATGGAACTGAGTTTCAAATTTATTCACACATCACTGTAAGCTTCCCTCCCACAGAAGTGACTCAACTTTCCTCTCCTATGTGCTTTTTCCATTATATCTAAACATGGTCACCACAATTAAGCTAATGATGAACAGCGACTTCATTTCACCAAGGTATTTTTAAAGTCTCTCACGCGGATGCTGAAGTACATAAGCAGAAGCAGGTTTGGCACTGTTAAATCGATCCTTTCCTGCCATCTAGGGGACAAAAACTGGTGTGCAAACAGAGGAATTATCTTGTGATATACAGGAAAACTTTCTATATGAAATGCTTATCTCTACCCAGCAAAAAGAGAATCAACTTAAATGAAGAGTAACACACCTACCAAGAAACAACCCTATAGCACAACTATTTTATTAGAGACCATATCCGTAAGAGTTTAATTCTGGCATAACCCTCAAATTTTCTACAGAAAATGTCAGTTAAATGATCAGCAAAAATACTGAGGTGGTAATTTCAGCCTCACTTTTATGACGTATCTATGTCTTCTGAGCTACACAACCACAAGACAAGCCTTTTGATTCTCCTGGATTCCTCAAGATGGCAAGATGTATGATGCCATAAACAGTGTGTCACTGTCAACAGCCAACAGAGAAAGAATAAGCATTGAGGTTGTCTGTCATCCCAGAAAGAGAGAAAGTCACAAAAAGCCTGTTTCACACCTGGTATTACAAAAATTTAGCTTAGAAATTCAGAACCTGATTTCCAATACATCATTAACATGAAGCCTGTCTCCTGCCTGCATGTGGGCACACACTGTGCAGACAACACGCACCTTCCTAGTGCACTACCCACCAAGCTGCAAAACACGGAAACACTCAATGTTGAAAGACCATCAACTAATTTTAGAACAAGTTCAAGGCTGTTCCAAGGTGCAAGTTGCTATTGCTAGCATTGGCATTGTGGCCAGGTTTCTCATATTTGCTCTCTGTTGTCTTCTGGGCTCTTTCACAAGGCAGACTCTACAAAAGGAAAGAGCAAACTCAGCTAAAAGCTAAGCATAGTCAAATGCACAGACAAAAATCCATACAAGTTTTTTTCCCACTCTTTTGTTTGGATTTGTTTTGTTCTTACTTTGAAAGGGAACAGTACACTAAAACAAACTCCCTTCACTAAAACAAACAAAGACCCATGCTTCCCATGGCTGAAACGATGTGACAGTCTCTTTAGGATCAAAGCTGGACCTTCTCCCGAGATGAAAGGAAGCAGGTGTCCAGCCAAGATGTTTTGTGATCTGGCTACAGCTGCACATGATTCGGGGCCCAATTCTGCCCCTGTAAACAGACTGGAGATGAAATTAAAGTGGCAACGCTACCCTTCTGAGACACCTCTTCGCCGAAGAGCACTCAAAAAGAGCGCAAACAAAAAATACATCAAATTTAACAGAACAACTCCATTTTATTTTGACAACAAATATTTTGAGCAGCTGTGCCCAAGTCCTCTTCCCCTTACTGCATTCAGTGTGCTTAAACAGCTGGAAAGAATCACTGGCTTGGGGATACTGAAGCTCTTTACCACCTACATAAGGAAGTAAAAACAAAAACAAAAACAAAACAAATAAAAAGCCATGTGCCAATGCATTTATAGCAGTAGAACATAAATCAACATAAGACATCTTAATTTCTTGAACTTAAACTGATTAACATTGTTCTTTGTGAACAGCAACTTAAATGCAGAATATTTTCAAACTGCAAAACTACCTGGAATATATTTACTACATTCAAATTACCAAACATAATGCAGTATTTGGCAATGGCAAAGACATATGCAGTATTCTAAGGCACACCTTTAAAAATTACTTTAATGAAATCACTTTTAGTTTAACAGGCTCTGAAATTATTAAAAATAGACACCTCCCCCCCAATTCTGTACTAAACCTTTTTACAAAAATAAAAATCCAAACCAAATCACAGCAACAGTGTTGTGAACAACCCGATATTATCAATGGAAAACTTGTAGAAAATGAAGTTGTTAGATGGTCGAAATCATAGCAATTGTCAAGAATGTTTCATTCTGTAAAGACAGTCAAAGCTTTTAAGTGCTAAGAAATTAAAACAAAACTTCCATTATTCTTGTATTTTAACGTCTACAATCCGACAATTTCCTCCTAATCAGATGAGACTGGATTTAGTAATCAAACTATTGATTCACAAATGGTTTTAGCTAGCAAGTGTTAAATACAAAATCATGCCTTTTTTTTTTTTTTTTAAACAATCAAAGGGTTATACAACCAGATAGTGCTTTTTGTAAGTATTCAGGACTGCATTCTGAATCATATAAAAATAAAACTGGAAAAAAATCTAAATTGCAAACTGAAATTAAGTCACCAAACAAGAAGTATCATTCATACTATCATTTTATTTTTTTTCATTTATAATTTCTTTCCCTAAGAACAAAAAAAAAGCTTATTTTCACACAATAGAACAGTTGAACATCAGAGCAAACAGCTTTAATATCAGATTTTAACCTTGCCTTCCATTCATCTTCTTTTATGCACTTTTCACTGATTTTAATTATTTTCTGACCATTTGACTTGACATCCAACAGTCTCCTAAATGTGACTTTTGCTAACCAGCAATAATATACAATTTCATTCAACCAATCACTGTTTCCACATGTATTCAAAGTCTTTTTAACATTTATGACAACATGTTTGCTGGTACTTTTAAAAATTCATTAATTGTTCAAATAAAAATGGAAACAAATTGAAATATACAAAGATTAAAATTTTATTAAAGAAAAATCTGTGTGCTTTAATAAAAACATTTTGTCATTAAAGGCCTAGAGTCAATTTGCAAACTGGTTCTGGTAACCAGACTCCAGGTGGCTTTTAAGCATGCAAAAGTAGAGAACAGTGCTTTTAGAAGGCCTGCCAAGCACTTGTGCAGGTTAGGTACCTGACTGCTGCTGGGACTTCACTACCAACTGGGTCTCCACTATTGTTTTTATCTTCACAGGGTTTTTTTGGGCGTTTAGCGGTTAGGATTTTTTGATGCCTAATATTCTCAATTCACTACGTATCTTTAGAATACCTTTAGAGATCTAACTCCATTCCCTTCAAATTGAATTAAGAGTTACTAGGTCCAACTTTTCACCACCTGTTTTTCAAATTTCAGGTGAAGGAATCTAACTCAAACACTGTCTAAAGTTCTCTGCTTGTGCAAATGAGACAAAACAAAAATTAAGGCAAAATAATTTCTCTGCAACAGAATCTGAAAACATATGTGATAGTAGGTAATTGAATGACAAGATTAGCTTCACTCTGAAGTCTACAGATACAGCACCATGGTTTTATTTTGTTTATAAATCTGGCTTCCCTTTTGATTTTGCATTCATTTAAAAAATAGCACTCTCACTAAAAGGTGAGGAAGGTTCATGTATACAGAATTTAAAACTTTAACAGTATACAGCAAGTCTACACATAACACTGGCTGCTGTGATTTCAGATTTAATTACTGAGAGATTTATTTTAAAAAGGTATTCAAGTTCTAAATGACTATATTAGCACTTAGTAACAAAATTTTTATCCACTGCACAGAGATGTACTTTCAAGTAAAAGAGTCGTATCCTAGAACTGCATACCAGGGAAACTGAGATTGAAACAGATTTTTTTTAAGGCAGAAGTTCCACTGTATATGAGGTTAAAAGCCACCACAATATTGACTACAGCTAACTCATTTAGGATTTAAAAATGTGCATTCTTAACTATTAATTCCCATGCTGGCTAGAACGCTACTGATGTTCTCGTAAGTCCAGCTGGAGATATGGTTATCTTAGAGGTTAAAGCTATGCCAGAGTAAAGTTAATCTAATCACTACTTTTAATTATTACATAAACTGTGCTCATTTATGTTAGTAAGTTATACAAACTATTTAGAAAGAGGAAGTATGAAATATTGACAATGACAAAACATTTTAAAAGGCTATCATTGAAAAAGTTAGAATACATATTCAGAGAAATTTCAATGCCTAAAAACAGATTCACATGTTCATCCAGTTGAAGATTAGTGTTTTAAAAAAAGTTAAGAAAATACTTTTTTCAGTTCAACTGCGCTTGATTCAAGCACAGCTTAGGGGTTGGCTGATATAAATTAAACATGGTCACTGCCTCAGCAGCCAAAAGTACAGAAAAATGTACATGTTCACAGGATAAATAGAAGTCTCTTCTTTTGGAGGAATAATAAAAAAAAAAAAAAGTAAAAAAGCTATCTCACTCCAATACGGGAGGTCATCCACTCCAAGCCTTGGCATAATCTGAAAGATAAGAGATGTTATATTGGTACTAGTTCTATCCCAACACCCTGGAATTATTTTTTCCTTGTTTTTATATATAAAAGCATCTACTTAAAAATACATTAGATCAACTGGAAATGGGATTGAAAGTCAAACAGAGCAAGCAGTGTTTTAAACCAAGCCTATAGGCTGTAGCCACAAGAAAACGATCATGCATTCTATTTCACTGAAGCTTGGCAGTACTTCAGGTTTTTTTCCTTGTAAATCTAAAAGACACCATTTTTAAATGCTTACTCATACACATATGGAACAAAATAAATTTTGCTTTTCCTACAGATTTCCCATGAAAGACTGCTTACATGAAAGTTAGACCTTTACATAATAATATTAAAAGACAAAGGGCAGGTTATCCAGACTCAATTGTTTTACGAAAAGGCAGTCTATTAAGAATTCCTAAATCACATTACAAAATTACAAGTATGTTTATATCGAGTATTGAAACTGCACGGGACCTAATCTGTTTACTAATTCAATCTGCATCTCCATTTAGAAGTCTTCCATTTTAGAACACAGGCTTTCCCTTTCTAGGGATCTACTTACCTAGTTTGTGCCCCCTAAGCTTTACCTTTGAAAAGTAATGACTTAGATATCCAAGAACCCACATAGGGCTAATCTCCCCAAACTCCTGCTAGATCTTTACAAGGAAGACTCAGCTCAGCAATCTGACTTTGGGAATTTTTTTTTAAGTTGGTGTCACTACTGTCATAGTTTAATGTATTCTAAAGATCTAAATATTTATTTTTTTTCTTACTATAAGAAAGAAGCAGCCTAGGATGGCCACTGTTTCTAAACTGAAGTTCGTATTTATTAATTACTACTTTTCTTCAAATATCAACTTGGTTGAAGATCTTACTTAGTACATAAACTGAGTATTCAAAAGTGACTTTAGCAAAACTGATAGAAGGGCAGCATAATTAACTCTTAGAATGAAACAACACAATCCAAAGACTCAAAGCAAAAAAACCAGTTTGTTTTCACTAGCACATCCCACCCTAAGGAAGTTAATGCCACCATTATCTCTTCAAGGTATCTCCACTACACTAGAAAATATTTCATGCTAGAAAGTGAGGAAGATGCTCTCACTTCCCACTCAGTAGGATTCACTATTTTGATGTCACAAGACTCCATTACTGTAAGTGTTATACAACACAGCTGAAAAAATCATCTATTACACATTATAAGAGTACTTTAAAGATCAAGATGAAAAATTAGAACATTTTACACCACACAAGCAAGACACTATCCAACTTGTTAAAAAGCACTCAAAAATGTTTTTTGATCTTTAGAAACAAGGGATCCAAGGAAAGCTCAGCTTTCCATTTCAGTAATTGCTGGCGTAAGGTATTCAAATTTCAAGATTAGCTACACTGGCCAGATATAAGTAAAAGGTTTGATATTTATAACGATTTTGTTTTATGACTGATCTATGTATCTTTTAATCAAAATTACATTTCAGTGCTTATCAAAAACCCCAACCAACCAAAAAAACCCACTTCAACTCCCCAACTTAAATGCTTCCTGTAGATTAGAATGTAAAGGAAGATAACAGTAGCTTATTTCTTTAAATACACAAAGACACACAGAATAAGAGAGCAGTGCACAGAGAGTAGAGAGTTATACCAACAGCAATATATTTGGGTCAAGAGTTGCTGTTTGGTTTTTGGTTTGGGGTTTTGAACAATAAACTGAAAGACTTTCCTATGAAGTTTGAGCTATGAAAAAACACAAAAAGTTTGATTAAAAAAAAATGAAAAATTCAAAATGCCCTTCCTGACTGCAAAGAGCAGAAAATATATTCTTTCAGGAAATCCACATTGGCATCAATAGGATTCTAAATCAGTATTCTCATTTACCACAAATTGCTATACTAAGTAGTAAGCATTTACCCTTCTCCTGTCAAAGCACAACAGGACTGAATGTGCCACGGGTGATCCTTTATGGAGCTGAGAGTGAGGTACGTGGATATCTCGGCAGCTGTCATGCAGCCTTTCATGTCCTGTTTGTTTGCAAAGATGAGAACTGCAGCCTTCCGTAAATCCTAGAAATGATTTAGAGTATTCATAATAGTTATTATAAAAAACTAAAAGCCTATTGTGTTAATTTTTTAGAACTGTAATCAAGCTAATCTACAATTACACAGGACTGTGGAGTTTTTAAACTGACTTACTGCACTAAACATTCATTACATTAAGACTGAAGAAACTAGTTTGTTCAGTTCTTCACCACAGAGGATCAAATTGTAATATATTATATGACTATCTTTCTGGTGTTGACCACATGTTCATATATAGCTGAGGAAAGTCTTGCTAAAATATATTTCATAATGCTCCAAACCAGCCAGCAGAATTATTACTGGTTAAACATTCCAATCTCTGCAATAGGTACTATTTAAATGGAAAAGCCTGCTATATATCACTCCCTTGAAATTGCTTTCAACTTCATTAAACAAGTCCTGTAGCGATTAAAATGGTAATAAGTTAAAAATGCTATCTGAATTCTTGTAGGTTTAATCCCAGTATTCCAAAAAGGGATTTGCAGCAATGCTGCAGCAGCTTCAGCAACTAGTTAAAAACTGCTTTGTTTCAGTGTGGAATTTAGGATTGCAAACAGCGCTGAGGCAAGAACTGCGCTGTATGGCTCTAGAAGTGCAGAAGGGGAAACAAATGCAATAATCAGGAAGCTGACAGTTGCAATTAAAAGTGTTCAATACATTTTAACGTATATTAATTTTTTATTTTTATTTTTTTTTAGAAATATTACTCTTTCTTCATCAAGAGGGAAAAAAAACCCCAACAACAAAGTTTTATGATCTAAAGCTGAAAATTCACTCCTACAAATAGTCCAGTCTAGGCCTACTGACTGTTTTCAAGAGACGTTAGATCACAATTTCATCAGAGTTTAAGACTGGAAATTAATAAAACTACATGGGAAAACTCTGCCCAAGAAATCACTTTTCCACCTTTTTTTGTAGTGTATTTGTTCCTTATTGCTAGACCCAAACAATACAATATATAATACTAATAACAGTACAAACAAAATAATTCATAAGGAAAACAAACTGAAATTAATTTATCCATAGTATTACATATGCTCCTTAATTTTAAGAAAAAGAATTTAAAAAAACAAGAAAAAGTAGGCAATTCCCTTTCTACAAAATAAAAATTTAAAAAAAAATGTTTTTTGTAATTTTGATCATTTAACTGAAAGCAGACAGTCAGTGGTGGAGGACAATAATACCTGATTACAGCGATATGGAGCGTAAGATGTTTTACAAGTTCAACATTTGTAAAGACTGGTTTACAATCAAGAAAGCCCTATTAAAGAGTAATTCATAGTATTTTTTCTGTTTTTTTGTAATTTATGTGGTTTTAAAATCTGACCAACATGCATGCATATTTATTCTCAGAGTTTTTTGGGGGGACAATATATTTTTTGTTAAGATAGGAAGCATGTAATGTTATTTGACTGCTCTCAACAAAACTATTATTCCAAATCCCCACCATACCTCATGAGCCAGCATTCTATAAAGTTCTTCTTTTGTAATAGAAAGTCGCTCTCTATCAATGCTGTCAACAACCAGAATGATGAACTAGGGAAAAAAACCAATAGTATAGTATGTAAATACAAAGTATAAATTAAAGAAAGCACATTTTCAAGAGATCACTACTATAAGTTTTCCTCTAGAAGAGACATTACGCTTTCAGAGAACACTAGAATACAAAAAAGAGTTTTATTGTTACAGTCTTTTGCTAGAGCTGTGGGAATATTGCATAAAGATTACAGCTAAAATGAAAATCTAACAATGTCACGCTTGCACATTTCAGCATTATTACTAAGATCTACTTTCATGTACTATGGCTAAATTTCCTTGGTGGATTTTCAGACCATACATCAAAATAGTGATGTAGGTACCAAAAAAACCTAGAGATAGTGGATTACATTTAAAACGTGGATGACAAACGTGCTACATGTGTCATGAATGAAAACAGCTGCTACTGTCCACTATTAGTTCCATACTCAGGAAACTATAAAACTGAAATTGAAATTACGTATTTTTAAAGAAGTATATTTTATTTTAAAGTTAAGCATCATCTTAAAAGGCTTAAGAAAGATTATTTCAAAATAGTACATCAGATGTCAGAAAGCTAGGTACCTGTAGGGCTTAGCATTATATTGTTGCACACTTCACTTTTACAAAGGACCTGTGCAGTTGGCCTCTCATAGCTTTTTACACCCTTCCAACTAAGCTCTTGGAGGTGTCTGTAGCAGTGATTTTACCCTTACTGCTCCTGCCAGGCACATTATTCTTATGGCCATGCACTTGTGGTTCCTGAGACACTGCTAGGTCTGGTACATCAAGTCTCCCATAGGAAGCAATTGCCACTAGTATGAAAATTACTGTCTATTACCCCTCTCTTTCTGCTCCTTGTTTTGTACCTTCTACTTTATAGCCTTGCACTAGAGAGGAAAAAGATACAGTGTTATATGGTAGGTAACACTCAAGTAAATGCTAAGAAGCATTACACAACAGTATTTGTACTCAAACTGTAACAACTGATCAACATTTCAACACTTGCCCTGCCCAGAGCGGGCCCTGAGCAGTGCTGAGAGCATCATGGGGGAGACAACGAGTAGGGGATCAAGCACATTCTGATGAACATTATAAAGGTACTATAATAACAATAAAATAAATTACAGGGAACATATGTTACACTGGAAAGGACACCAGGAGGACTACATTGATCTGAAAGACTACATCACTCCTCTGCCCAGATGACAATATTTCTCCATCCTTTTTCTCTTTTACTGTAAACTCTCTTTGTTCACCCACAAACCCAATAACTTAACCAAGAAAACTCCCTCCCCTTTCCTGTCCTCCCATATTTATATCTTTAAGCCTGTCTCAACGTCCTCTCTGTAAGAATACAATCTGACACTTAAAACAGAATGGCAGAATTAGCCATATTAAATTGAAACTAATTAGGACAGATATGACTAGAAAGCATATTTATGGCACTTTTATATTACTCCAAGATTTTGTGTAGACTGCTATGATTTGCATACAAGGAAAGAGACAGTAACAAAAAATGGGAATTAGAAATCACAGCTACAATTCTCCAACATATGTTCCAAATCATGTTGCCTTATAACATTAAAGAGATTCATTAGCCATTGAAAATGACCAAAAAGTATGAAAAACTAAGTCAATTTAATGCTGCTGGGACACTGAGATGCCTAGCAGATGAGGAGGAACAGTAAAGGAATTATTCATATCAGGGAGGCTAAGATTGGCATAGTAAATAGATCTCTTTTCTTCCTCATCTGTTTCCAGCAGACAAAGCTTCTAAGTAAAGGGAAAGTTCTTCTTTCCAAGTACTAAAAGGCACTGGATTTCACACACTTAGTAGCCAGAATATGATGAAAAACATCCCAAAGTATCAGGAAAGGAACTAATACATGCCCTCTCCAAATTCCAAAATCAAAGATACTCAAGGGACAAATGCCAAGAACTTATTGCTCTGCACCAGATAACGCTGGCAGAAGTGTCTTCACCCTCATGTGTGTCTTAAATGTAGCTGTACTCTCCCAGATAAAATTAGTTTAAAATACTACAGATGAAGGTTGAGATGCCATCACCAGGCTTTCAGCAGATCTAGGATGAATTGCTAATCTTGCCTTCCTCGAAGAGGAGCACAGGACAGAAAGTCTCATTTTATAGGAGGATAGAATAATTAGATAATAATCAGTATCTACAAGAGATCTCTGCTTTTAGTAGAAATTGTAAGAAATTAAGTCTAAAATAGTTTACATCAACGTAGGTGTCTCAAAATGAGTCCTCAGAGACTACATGTACCTTTCGTATTGATAACCGTTTGGCATCAAAAGGGCTGGCATAAAAAACAAACCCTCAAAAGAAAACTGACACTGAATTCTACTTCAACCTTTCCAGCAAATGGCAGCTTTGCCAGTACCTCATGAGTACTGTACAACTAGACTTTTCTTTATCCTTGGATAAAAGCCACAAGCTGATGAGCTGTTTTTTAAATACTGATGCCTAGAGAAAGTTTCACTCTTAATCCTTAATTATCATCATCTCAAAACCAATTCAGACTAGAAGTCAGGTTGACCGCTGCAAATCCTCATGAAACTTGCAAATTACATTGCAAAATTTTAACTTTATTCTACTTTAAAAAAGCACATAAAAATCTGATCTGAAATATTTATCAGTATCATTTATTGCCTACAAAAAAATCCAACTTCACAGTTTATACTATAGATCAAACATTACTGTAAACAGGAAAAATACTTCAAATATTACCAGAAAAATGGCTGCATACCAGAAATACCTCACACTTCTTGGGTTTTTTCCTCCTCAATAAGATTAAAAAATACAGCTGCAATCTTTATAAAAATCTACCAATATTCCTAATAAATAAATACAATTTCTAATAAACTTATTCAATTTGCAGATTTCAAAGCAGCTTCTCATACCTCTGTGTTTGAATAATAGGTATTCCACGATGACCGTAATGATTCTTGTCCTCCAATATCCCACATTAAGAAATGAGTGTTTTTCACCACTATTTCTTCTACATTGCTTCCTATGGTTGGAGAAGTATGAACCACCTCATTCATTAAGCTAAAGGACAAAATATCACACCAAGGACCAATCAGTAAAATCCACATAGCCTGTTACAGCTCAGTTATAATAAATTTGCTGTATGAAAAGTAACTATGTGTAACTGACAAAAAAAATATTAAAAACCAGGTATATTTTAAAAAAGCTATACATTTGAACTTTTACAGAAAGCAGAGACTGTACACATGCTTAAACACATCCACAACAAAAATAAGCACATAAAAGATGTAACAAATGGATAAGCATCTGTGTTTTAGGAGGATGCTTTTTTAAAGGATCTTAACAGATACTTAAAATGTACTTGTCTGAAAGTAGAAACTGCTATTCTAAAGATCACAAATACGGGAACACTGAACTGTGTAAAATACAAATCAGAATATAATTTTATCAGCACTCTACTTAGTAACTCAATATTACAACAAATCCCAAAGGACTGTTTGGTTACACAGCTGAAAATTTCTCAGTTCTACCTTTAAACTTTCTCAAAAATGCTTAGGAAAAGAAGTACTTTTGGAAAACATACTCTTCTGCTTTTGTATCCAAATATATGGATAGTAATTTAGCTACATTCGCCTTCTTTTCCACAGTTACAATAATAATTATGGTCCTGCCAACATTCTTGAATTTATCATGGATATTCTTGTGAAGCTGGCAAGATTTGGGTGCAATGATGCTATTGAAAATGCTTAAGGTAAAACCTGGGCAAGATAGAATAAGGAATTCTCCATCACAAATTTTAGACATAGGAACCAGGAAACATTGGGAAACATTTGTGGATTTTTGCAGTGGCTGGAATTTTCATTAATTTAAAAATCACTTTCTTAGCTGCAGATATTGGCAATAGGATTATTTCTATGCTTACAAATTCAGACAGATGTTGATGGCAAAAAATTTGCACTTCACTTCGTGCTTGTACGTACAATTTTGTTATACAATTTACAGTTCAGTTTTAAAACATGGCAGTTCCCTCTCTTATCTTTTAACTATTTACTCTGTTTAGAACAACTAACACCATTAATGGACAAACTATGATCTAGAATCCTAGAGATTCCGCCAGGTTACAAAGCTGAATTTTCAATGATTAAACAGTGACAATTTCTAAAATGCAAACAGGAAAACAAAGTAATTCATATACTTACAACTGGTAAAGAATAGTAGTTTTTCCAGCATTATCAAGTCCCACTATGATTACTTTGTGCTCTGCATAGACAAAGATAAAAGAAGACAAAGATAATTTACTTGAAACAGCAAAAATTATAATTCTGGTTAATAACTTTTCCTTACTGAAGAAAACAACTGCTTGCTTGTCTTACTTCAATACACAGAATAGTGGAGACTTCAGGACAGAAAAAAAAGCCAAACAAAACCACAAAGCCTCATCTTCTTTTGAGACTACAGTCTCGGGAAAAGTCAGCACTGGAGATCTTCATAAAGGAATGGTTATGTCATCAAAAAAATCTGGCTTTAGAAAGAAAAGTACAATAAAAAAATATAACTCATAGCAGCGTATCATCTTAAGAACATCACCAAATATCCAAAGACTGCAAAAAATATTAGCTTAACATTCAAGGCCCAATAATAAGCCCTTGTTAAAGGACCACCATCATTCTTAGAGTAAAACCTAAGAGAAAGCTGCATTTTGAACTGACCGCAAATGCCAATTTTGCAACTTCTAAACTGAAAAGTCACAGAGCATCAAAATGGTCAAGGCTTAAAGACACTTCTGGAGGTCACCTGGTTCAACCCCCTTACTCAACCAGGGCCACCTAGAACCAAAAGCCTAGGACCACATCCAGATGAGTTTTGAATGTATCCACAGTGCCCCCAGACAAACTGTGCCAGTGCTCAGTTTTTCCCGACATTCAGAGGGAACCTCCTGCGTTTCAGTTTGTGCCCACTGTCTGGTCCTGTCCCTGGGCACCACTGAGACAAGCCTAGCTCTGCCCTCTTTCCATCTCTTTTTCTCATATGTGAGATGTTCCAATTCCTTAAATACCCTTGCAACCCATCACTGGACTTTCTCCCCTATATGCATGGCTCTCTTGCCATAAGGAGTCTAGAACTGGACACACTACTTCAGGTGACGCCTCGCAAGTGCTGAGCAGAAAGGAAAGACCACCTCCCTCAAACTTCTGGAAAGTCCAGCTTATAGAAGAGTGATCTTTCAATTGCTGCAATGTTGTTTTTTTCCAGGCACAGGAGAAACAAAACAGAAAACAAACTAGCAAGCAAAAAAACTCTTCAGAATTTATATGCTTCTCTATAAATAATCCTTCTTAGAATTTCAAATCCAGCAGTACAGCCAATTAGAATGGTGGTTCTTTTGCTACATGTGTGAAGTTAAAAGATACCAATCCACTTACAGAAAAGCAAATCACTTGAGAGAAGTGAATTTCAAATGGATACTAGAAGTAAAACTTCCAGAAAAATTCTGTAAACAAATTCACTCTGGAAGAGAAAATATTTACAATTCTACTCCACTTATTTTAAAGCAAAACATGGTTCACAGCTTAAAGATTTCCCGTAAAATATTGCACTTGATCTACAAGACTTATAGTAAGTTACTGGAAGATCAGAAGTTCTACCATAAATATCAAATTGGTGGGGTTTTGTCCACAAGTAGGTGGTTTAAGGAAGAATTAAAGTGTTTTGTTTTCTGGAATTTGTTTTGGTTTTAAATCTATTAATATATAATAACCTCAGTCTTTTTACATTGAAGGTGACTGTAATGAAACATTCTATTGTTAGGGAATTTTAGAAGTTTTGCTATGCAATACAGTCATAACAAATACTGAAATTTATTTCCTTGTGCCAGTTCCCCTACTACTGCATCACATCAACACATTCTAAGGAAAGAACTTTTCCTTGCCATAAATCTAGTAGTACTTCTAGCCACATAAACAGCAGCGTCAGTAATCAATAACCTTTCCCAATACACAAATACTATGAAATCCTCTCTGCTTTCAATGCTGATAAACCATGCCTTGTAGCTTGACTGTCCACCTCTTCTCCAAATTTGGTTAAATTTAAAGAGCTTTCAAAGTTCAAACCCAGAAATGCCCTTTGGTTGTTTTCAAACCAGATGTTGTCGACTATTGCCTGGAAGAAGAAGACTCTACTTCTGCAACATTCTGTTTGTGCTATTTTCAAAGAAGAAAAGGAACTCCTGTCAGGCACTACATTGCTCTTTCTCATCTTCATGTTACAATACAACACCTTAGGCATGAATTATTGGTGTGTCAGATGAAACAATATCAAACTAAAGTTATGAAAAAAAAATCTCCACTGAGATGACTGTTCTCCAAAGCCAGTGAATTCTGATTAATTCAACATTAATTGGAAAAAAAGGCACAGCTTATCTTTGTTACTCCATAGTCTAATGGTATTTCATACAGTAACTGAATAAACACAAACAAGAAACAGTCACAAGTTAACAAGTGTTAATTAATGGTGATCTAGGGATGAAAATAATAAGATGAAAGCACTGGTTTCTCATGGAAATAGCAGTTTCCACCTTTTTTAATGTCAGTTGCTTCCAGAACTACAGAAATGGAAAACTCTCCACTTACCAACAAAAGTCGAATTTCTGTCTAGTTTGGATAAAATACAGAAGATTTACACATAGATGTGCATTAGAGGAAAGCACGTGAACTTAAAAAATGCCAAATTAAGAGAGAACAGAGTTTTAGCAAGACAAGTACTTGTTTACAAGAGCAACTAATAGAAAATTGATGCCACATTTAGAAGGAAGTTATGGGGTAAACTGTAGGCAGGGATTTATTTGTGTTCTGTACTTATAGACTAACACAAGTTTCTCCCTTTCACTGGCTGGTATTCAAATTCAGTTTGGGTTGTATTCATGAGTATCTTCCCAGTCCACCATGTTCTTGGCAAAGGAAGAAGAAAATCCGTAACAAAGTTGACAGAGCAGAAGAGAAGAGTCTTTATTAAAGAGGTACGAAGATGGCGGGGCGGGGCGGAAGTAGAAAAAGTAGGCATATGCAGGGGGGAAAAAAAACAGTATTAGAATACTCTTTAAAAGAATTCAAAGACTTCTGTTATATCAACCATTCCTAGCACACAGTTAAAAAGAAAAAAAAAAGTAGTATTGTTAAAAAAAAATTCTGGCAGTCTAGTATTACAAAACCACAGGACAGTGAAAATAATCTTCTTGCAGATGTTAGAAGAAAGACATAATATTCTCTTTTCTTCACTTACTTATCTGTATTTCTCTGTGGTAAAAGAGCCCAAAACTGAAGATTCAATTCTCATAACTTTGCCCTTTCCTCTATTTTGCAAGAATTCAAAATAAAAATGAAAAAAATTCTAAATACTTTAATGATGAGGCTCTTCCAACATATTTGGAAGAGGAAACAGGTATTGGAAAGGGTACCAATACTTGTCAGACAAAACAATCACATCTAGTTCCGAAGAGTAACAATCTTGGAGGCTTCAAAATTGAAGACAGTATGCAGATAGACATCTGCTGAAGAGTAGGCAGGAGAAAGAGTACTTCTAAAGGTCAAAGGGGGTTCAATAAAAATACACAGTCTGCACGCTAAAAGATACCTTAGAGTCTTCTTTTAAGCACAAAAGAACAGCTTAAATGCATCTTGTATCTCCAGACATGATTATAAGAAAGTAGAGAACCTGCCAATAGCATTCGGTAGTCAATGGAACCAAAATCCATTTGGTTTTCTAGATAATGATCTCTTTCAACCTGACTGTACAGTCTGGGAACTGTCAGCAAGCCTAAGTGAAATAAAAAGTGGAGTTCCAGTTCTACCACCTTGAATTAGAGCTCATCATTATTTTCCTTAAAGCAAATTTTACAACTGTAGCAATTATTCAGAGCAACCTGGAAGACTTTGAACAACCACCATTCTAAAAATAATTAAAAACCAGATTTTATAGCTTCTTAACAAACTCTATCGGACACACACACGAAAATAAGGTATTGGCAACTGTCAGAGTTACCTTTATCAGGGTTGCTGACATTCACTTTTGTTTTTCTCCTTATAGTTTCATTATGAGCAGTCTCGATAAAATTGATGGAATATGACACACAAGTCTTACTCAGCCATGTGTTAAGACAGGCAGTAACTTAGTTCCTCCACTTATTCATGATGAGGAATGTTGCTTAGAAGACTGTGCCACTTGAGTACTGCATCACAGCTTCAGCAGGTCATTTCGGAAGTCTGAATATTTTCTTTAAATTTCTAAAAGTAATTTATTTTCATAATAAGTGTAAGTTCAATCTTATGTCACTTAGTAATTAGACTTAAATGGCTGTGGGGCATGGTATTTTAAATGAAAACAATACTTGAGGAAGTATTTTTTGTCAATTGCAAAAATAAGCAAAAATAATCAGGAAGCCATTAGAAAGTCAACTAGAAAAGAGACAAAAGTCTGGTTTAGAGCCAATTGTTTCTCCTGTAAGTAGAAGTAACTCTATTTCAATTCACATCATTCAACTTCTACTTATGATACAATATATATTGAGAGCTGAAAGACACAGAAATGCTTATAGTCCTCCCTCCTTTAGGCTTTAAGCTCTACAGTGAAAAGGCCCAAAGACCTGAAAACAAGATTAAATCAGGCCCTGGAATACCACCACCACCAAAACAAAAACAATCACTGTTTAAAGGCAACCTCCAAACTCAAATTGGAAATGAACCCTTCCAAATGTATCCACAGTGCTAAATAGATATTCCTTGACAGACTCCTGTCAGGGCAGAGACTGTCAACCTTCCTCATTAACTCATGGATCAGCACAGGCATCACCCAGTTTCCTTAAACTGCTTTGCACTGCAGCTTTTCTTATTTCATACCTACATACCAGATTTGGAAGAGTAGATCGTGCACATAACGTTATTTCAAAACTATTGCATTTTCTTACCATGAGCCAGTTTGGGTTTGGCAAAATGGAGTAACCATAATGAAGGTAAGAATCCAATTGCAAAAGTAGCAAAGAAGATATGTAAATTAATAAGAAGACTTTCAGTGCTTTAGTAGGATCTAAAGTACCTTCATTACAAGGTTTTCCTGCCAGGCAGAAATCACTATGAATGAACTCAACTTTATGTGTATCACATGGTTACTCTGACTGCAGGGGGCTTATCTTAAGATGTTAGTTAGCTTATGATGCGTATTTTTTCAGAAAGCTACACACGTATCTTCTTCCTGCGAGTTAACAGCATTAGCTCACCTGGAGGTATTTCTTTAAATTTGTCCAGACGCTATTGATCAAGTACCTTTCAAATTTGGCATCTTCAGCTCAGCTATTATTCACATTTATGTAACGCAAAACTGCAGTGCATAATTAATACTCAAATGAATTACCAATGATATCCTATTCTGTATCTTCTAGCACTTAGGCACATCCCTTTCCCCATGCTCTATCTGATGGAACACAGCACTTTCTAAATCTTTGCTTTGTTTAACCATTCATTGTGCCAGTATTAAGTGCTGCAGACAATCAGCACAACTCACACTAACCATGATGAACTGAAACTATGCTCCTCCCACGCTGGAATCCATTTGCATCTTTGGAATACTCCCTCTATACAGTCAAAATCAATGTGCAATCTACTGTGCTAGTCTGCTCAACAAGCGGCTTCGCTTCACAGGGCAGCCTATAAATTGTCCAAGGAATTGTCCAGATTTGATATAATGAGAAGAGCAACCAAAATTAACTCATAAATTACTATCCTTCATTATTAATAATGATATTATTGAAAGAAAAATAGTTGTGTAATTAGAGCAAAATTTCCCATTAGATGGGTCAAAAATTTCTGTTTGAAGCAAAATTTCTAGAATGGAATTTCAATTTGGGCCATGAAAAGAAACTCACTTTTTCTTTCTATGGTTATCACAAGAGCGAGAAGCAAATCAAAATAAAAACCAAACCAAAGATAACTCCAGCAACAAAACAAGATCAGAACACACTCCAGAAGCTGCTCATTGGGATAAAAGCCAAAGAGTAAATGTTTCAATGTATCATCTCATCTATCTTAACTGTGAAAAAAATTTTCATTAACATCTTAAATGTATGCATGTATTGGATTTGCAAGGTGAGGTTTTGATAGTTGGGAGGGCTACAGGGATCTTTTTTCTGAAAAGCTGCTACAAATTTCTGCTATGTATGTCTATGGAAGCCAATGTCAGCCAGCTCCAAGGCCAAGCCCATCAGCAACAGGAGTAATGCCGCTGGGATAACATATTTAAGATGGGGAAAAAGTTATTGCACTGATGCAATTGTGGCCAAAGAGAGGAGTGAGAACATGTGAGAGAAACACCTCTGGGGACATCAGGGTCAGTGCAGAAGAAAGGGGAGGAGGTGCTGCAGGTGCCAGAGCAGAGATCACCCTGCAGCTTGTGATGAGGCAGCTGTGCCCCTGCAGCCCATGGAGGACCACAAGGGAGCAAATACTGGAGCAGCCTGTTCCTGAAGGACTGCACCTTGCTTGTGGAAGGGACCCATGCTGGAACAGTTAGTGAAGAACTGCAGATAGGGGGAAGAACACACATTGGAGAAGCCTCTGGAGGACTCTCTCCCATGAGAGAGACCCCACACTGGAGCAGGGGAAGGAGTCCTCCCTTTGAGGAGAAAGGAGTGGCAGAGACAACATGTCATAAACCAACCACAACCCCCATTCCCCAGTGCTGCTGCAGAGAGGAGGTAGAAAACTGGAAATTAAGTCAACCCTGGGAAAAAAAGGAGGGCCAGAGATAAGGTGTTCAGAAGATTTGGTTTTATTTCTCATTTCCCTGATCTGATTTCATTGGTAATGAACTAAATTAATTTCATAAATTGAGCCTGTTTTGCCCATGATGGTGACTGGTGAGCGATCTCTACCTGTCCCTGTCTTGAACCAGAAGCCTTTTTTTTATTTTCTCTCCCCCATGCAGCTGAGGAGGAGAGCGATAAAGTCATTTTGGTGGGCATCTGGCATCCAGCCAGGGTCAAACCACCACACTGAAGAATAACTTCTCTTCCAGGAAATAATATACAATAACAAAGACAATGTGTTTTCCTCAAGATAAATATTGACATCATAAGGTACCATACAGACCAATACTAAAAGTCACCATCTATCTTCTGATCAGTTCTTTGCTTATAGATTTCTTTGGAGTCTTCTGAGTTCTTTGTGGAAAGAAAGGAGTTGCAGATTGCATTACTTGATGAAAACCAACACAGTATTTAATATTTTTCTGGAGAACAGGGGAAACCTTGAATCTTAACAAATAGTTTTGACAGCTCAGAAAAATAAGGAATCAACAGCAACAAATTTAGAAGACTGATAGAAGGCTTCAGGAATGATGTGGTAGGATAGCGTATACAGGAGAAAGGGAAATGATCTGGGATTGCTCCCAATCCCATCCCATGAAAGACAGTTTGATACAGGCATGTCAATGTGTACACACACTGAGGCTTTGCTCTGCTATTTACAGTGCAAACACAGCGACGAGATTATTAAAGGGACACCAGGTGTATATGCCTCCAAAAACTTACAACAGAGCACTGCACAAAAAAGTTTAGCTGTATTTTTAGTAGCTTTAACCTGGGAACAAAGCGTGCATGTTGAAACTTGATGAGAAAACTATTAACATAGGTTTGCCTGCTCCAAGCTCAGGCCCCTCAAGGAAAAACAATACAAGTGATAAATTCCTTGACTCATGATTTTCTAACAAAGAAAGCCAGGCAAATAAAATTCATTGAAACAAATAAATTAACAGATAAACCATAATTTTCTATTTTTATCATAACCCTCTCAATTAAGGGTGTTGGCAGCCACAAGTTCTGAACTCTGGATTAGAGCATGAGCCCTGACTGTGGGCCTGTGTGAACCGGAGAGGAGAGCATGGAAAGCGATCCTATCCCCTTATGACCTTTTTATTCTTGGCTGGAGAAGTGATTTTCTTGGGTCACTAACTGTATTTAACTAGCATACTTGCCAAAACACAAACAGATCTTTACCTCGAAGGCCACAACGCGTTTGGCCTTTCTTCCCTTTTAAACTAAAGACCAAAATAACATGATGTTTATAGCAGACCCCGATTTAAAAAAGAAGGATCTGCAAAGACAAACAAGACCATCATCGCCCGGCAAAGCTTCAGCTGCGACAGATGTGGAAAAACCCCGTCCGGGAGGCCGGAGCGCTGCCCGCGGTGCGATCCCAGCGCCGGCCGCGGCCGGGGCGGAGCGGGGGGACCACCTCGGGACTGGAACAAAGCGACCCCGAGCATGAGGCGCTGCGGGACGGGCGCTCACGGCGCTGCACAGAGAAGCCCAACTTTTGTCCGGGCGGGCCCCGGGGGGAAGGCGGCGAGCGGAGCCTGCCCCGAGCCCGGCCGGCTGCCCGCGGCCCCCGCAGCTCCGCCCGCCCCGCCGGCCCGCCCGGGGCCGCGAGCCCACCTTGGCTACCGAAGAGGCTCCACAGCTTGGCGAAGATCAGGCCCATGCCTGGCCCCGGCGTCCCGCCGAGCGCCCTGGGCACCCCGGGCTCAGCCAGGCGGTGATGATGGCAGTGATGGCGGAGGTGGCAGCGGTAGCAGCGGTGGCACCAGCGGCACCCCCGACCCCTCCGGCAGCGGCCGCGGAGCACCGGCGGGTGGGAGGGAGGGAGGGAGGGGCGGGCGCGCGGCCCCGCCCCGCCAACGGCCGGCCCAGAGCGGGCACGGCGGGCGCGCGTCAGCGGGGCGGGGACAGCCGGGCCTGCCCGGGGCCGGGCACGGGGCTGGGGCTGGGGCTGGGGCTGGGGCCGGGCACGGGGCTGGGGCTGGGGCTGGGGCTGGGGCTGGGGCCGGGCACGGCGGGGAGCAGGGAGGGATGGATGGAACGCCCCGCCCCGCCCCGCCCCGCCGGGCTGTGCCGCGGTGCCCGCGGTGCAGCGGGGGCGCTGGCAGCGCGGCTGTGCCGTGCCCCTGTCCGGCAGCCGGGTGGCGCTGTGGCCGGCCCGCCGCCGGGGAGGGCTGTGGGGTTTGCAGGCTCGCAGTTCTCTCGTGTACGGCGTGTAGGAACAGCTGGAAAGAGCTCTCAGTGCTGCAGGTTCCTGCGTACTGAGCTCTGGCGGGGGTACCCGAGTTTTCTCGCTCTGGAGCACCGCGGGGAGGGCCAGGAGCCCAGCACGAACCCTGCTCCGCCCCAGAGAGGGAACCCGCAGCCACTTGGATGCAGAAAGGGTGGAAGTGCAAAACTTGTTATTTTAATCTGCTCAGTTCAGCTTTATCAGAAGTAAAACATTATGTATATATATAAAAAAAAAAAAAAACACAAAAAAACCCCCCAAAAAATTATCTCTCTCATTAAGGTCCTGTCCAATAACCGGGGGTGCTCGCCGGGCTCCCCGTTCTCTGCCGGGTCGGTGCCCCGCCGCTGCATTCCCCCCGCCCCGGCGTTCCCGGCTCCCATGGCTACACGTGGGCGGCACTTCCTGCGGCCGCCCCGGAGGAGGCGGGCCCGGCCCGGCCCGGTGCCGGCGGTAGGTGCGGGCCGGGCGTGTCGAGGTGTGCGCAGCGCTGCGGGACGGCCGAGCGCGGGCCTGGGCCTGGACCTGGACCTGGGCCGGCACCGGCACCGGCACCGGCACCGGCGTGCCCCGCCCCGCCCCGCCCTCCCCGCGGTGCCCCGGGCCGGGCCGGGCTCGGTGCCGCCTCCCGCGTACCTCGGGGCTGCGGGGAGCTGCGTGTGTCCGCACCCGCCCCGCGGGGCCTTCCGCAGCGGGCGGGCAGGGAGATAAAGGAGGGCGCCCCAAATTCCGCTCCCCGCAGCCATGAGCCGACCTTTTCCTCGTGTGGGAAAGGGCGGGGAAGGGAGGTTTGAAGGCGTCTCTGGTGCTGACTGCGTTTGGCAGCCCGCGTGTGCGTAGGTCGATCGAAGCGCTGGTCCGGCGTCGCGTCCCCCGCTGAGGCACAGGGAAATCCGCCAGGACGTGGCGAATAGGGACGGGGGGCCCAGGGGAAGTCCGCGAAGCTTTTCCTGTGGATGGCACAGCAGGTATGGAACCTGCCGCCTCCTGGACGCCTGAAGTCTTCCCCTTGTACTTGAAGGGACTCTAGGCCGTCTCCCTCTTCATCCTGGCTTCCTGCCATGTCACATTTTATAACTGAATACTCTGTCGTCTCTCTGTGTTCCCCAGGCTTGCCTGCAAACTGTTTAGTCTCTCCGTATTTGAAAGCAATTCCCTATCCATCGTCATCACCTTTTTTCTCAGCTGCATTGCATCTTTTCTGAGATAATGGCCACGGAAGGGGCATACATACACCGCTGAAGCTGAAGGCTATGTTGGTGTGCTCTGAACCTCCAGTTCTGTGGTTTTGACATTTCCAGGCAGCTTACAATAGTTTTATTCCTTTGATGCTCGTTTTAACTGGCTTTTCATTTGTCTATTGTTCCTCTCCCTGAAATAAGCACATCTGGTATTTGTCGTTGGAATGCACGTGTTGAGTCCACATACCTTACAGTTCCTGTGACAGAAGCTGTTCTGCAGTCACGTCTCATAGCAGGTCTTACGAACCAGTCATGGTCAAGTCATAACTTTACTTCCTAAAGTGTTCGTTAACTGTGCTTAAAGGCATCATGCTTCTGTGTAAGTCCACCTGTCCATACTGGGAGAAGTGAAATCCCCTCGGTAGTATTTTTACCCACTGACTAATTCAAGTTCCCTTTTCTGGGTAACTCCCCCCACTTTATATACCGGGCAGGACATTTGGTGGTGTAGAATATCCCTTTGGTCAGTTCAGGTCACCTGTCCTGGCTATGCTCCCTCCCAGTTTCTTTTGCATATCTCCTCACTGACAGAGCATGAGAGAGAAAAAAGTCCTTGACTTAGGATAAAAACAACTTAGCAAAAACCCAAAACATCAGTGTGTTATCAACACCATTCTCATTCCAAATCCAAAATACAACACTATAACAGATCCTGAGACGATACTAACTCTAGCCTACCTGAAACCAGGACCAGGGGACAGGATTTAGAGGTGGTGAGTTTTCCTTCACCTTTCAAACACTGATACAGTAGCCTTGGAAGGAATGGCTTGGAAGGATGTGACAGCAAGGAAGCTAGTAACCTCCTTTTAAGGTGATTGCGAAACAAAACATTCATGAATGTATTCTGGAATGTAATTAAGACTGGTGTTAAGTGCAGTAAAGTTGTATTATTAAAACAGAAGAATCAGAAACCACAGCTTAGTTTGTGAGTACATCCTATGTTGCGTTTATAAACTTAGAGACTATGCTAAGAACCACTAAGAAAATATTTTGCTTATTTCAGTTCTTTACCAGCAGATTTTAAAAACTAAAGGAAGATGTCCTTTTTCCCCAAAATCTCTTTCCAGTATGAAGTTGAAGAGTATCTCACCAAGGTGTTCAGAAATAATGAGGTATGTGACATGGATACTACTAACCATCAACAAATAATCACATTTCTTGTGTAATTTTAATACTTTACAATAAAGTATATTCCTCACATTAGACAGTATATAAAATGTTTTTTATATTTAAAATATAAAATTAATATTTATGCCCATTGGCTCAAAGTAATATATAAATATTTTAAAATAAATTTAACATAAATCAGAGAATTCAGTTTTGGATCCCACTGAAGAGAGATTATAGATAATTAACCACTTATTAACTACATAATGTTGACAAGAAATACTCCCTTATTCCAGGATTGAACTAAAAATACAATCTATTATTTCCTAATGCTAAAGGATAAAAAGACTACATTTTTATATATCAGAATGTAAGTTACTAATTCATAGTTTTGAATCTGCCTTTCCATTTCCCTTGAACTGTTCTTTATAATGTATGACAGAGCTCTATCTCAGACAAGTTACTTTTGATACTTGCTGCAGACTGTTTACAATGATTTTGCTAATACAACTGTTTTTTCAATGGGTGCTTTTCAAGAAATGTATGAGGCTTACAGTGGAATTAGGCTTCCAGATAGAGACATTTCTTACTACGGCACACCACACAACCCTATTCCTCCATTCTAGGGAACACTTATTCGATTTTGCACTGAGCAAGAGGCTGCTTTGTGAATCTTTTTAATAGAAAATCTCTTCTTTCAGCTTATCACTGCTTTAGGTCCACAGGAGGCAGAGAGTAAATATCAATCTCTGTTAAGTCATCTATCTCATCCACCAAGTTTTACAACTGTAAGAGTTAATACCCACTTGGCCTCAGTGAAACATGTGAAAAAATTGCTGTTTGAAGAGATCCAGAAGGTTTGTGCTGTTTCTTTATTACAGCAAAAATAATAGGATATGTCTTCTTTTCCCTGATTATGAGAGCTTTTCATTACTGGAAACGTTACGTTAATGCATGTCCACTATTAATATTATGCAATCATATTGCTTTCTTGTCAGCATTAAATATTAAATGAAAATTCATTGTCTAGCAGTATTCCTCATCTAATCCATCCAAGAAAGGCAATAATAGAGAGAAAAGGCAGCCAACTCTTTTTCATATGGCAGATCCAAACCTTAGATAGGATTGAGGTACTACTGTAATAAATACTGTAAGGGCATCATAAGACTGTAGAGAGGATGGTAGATATACACTGGTTTGGTGTTCTGTCTTCAGCATGTTTAGGAACATGTTTAATTTATAATAAAGGCGAATGCTGGTATATCTGATTTCAGAAACTGTTTAGGAGAGTGAGAAAATCTGTGGTGTTTTAGAAACTGGAGCCAGAGTGATGCTCTGCAGTTGATGTATTTTTTTTAACCTGTTTTTAATCTTTGTATAATTTTGCGGATTTTTGCTTACTTTACTTAAACATTTATTTATCAGATAATGTGCAAGCCATTATATTTAAGAAATTTGTTATTTTGAAACTGTCCTCGATCTACACTCTGTCTAAAAAGATCCAATTCTTCTTTAAGTAAATTATTAATGCTAGTGGGTGTACAGGGAGCTTTTGCATGACAGGAGCCAAGACGTTTCTGTGATGCACAGGCAGTTGACAGTGTTCTGCTGGCTGGAATGGTAATGAGCTGTGCTAATTTTAGCTTGATTGTAGAAATCTAGAAAAGGGTATAGCAGTATGATATTTTGCTTCAAGGGAAAAGGCTTTGCTGAAAACTGACTTAAGACTGGCTTTTCACAAACTATGTATTTTGAAGTGTGATTAGCAAAGGAAACCACATAACACAGTTTTGAACAAAAGCATGGTCACGGATTGTTTTTTTTCTTAAGGGAAAATATTTATTAGATGCAAACTCATTTACGGCTTTTTGTGCTTTAGAGTTATAATTTAGAGGGCTTGGGAGAGAAGACGTGGGTTTTTTTTTAAATCCAGGAACCTTTATAAAATGGCAAGGTGTCATTTTTTTTTTTTTCAACTATCTGCACAACTCAGCTCTCAGTATCCAAAGTTAAGCTGACAAGAAAAATGAAAACTATTGCCAACCTGGCATATTAAGTAAGACAATACGTGAGTAGACTTAAACAGTGGTTTTAAACTAATAACATCAAAAAGGTAACAGATTAGACCCAACTTTCTGTGGTTGTGTTACTGTGTTCTAATGACAACTTGACTCAACCTTCTTCCAGAAAAAAGAAAAAGCCAGGAGTAGGGTTATGAGTGTCAAAATACTCACCCACTTCCTGAAGTCAGTTCTCAGTCAATCCCTTAGGGACCTTGTTATTTCTCAGTTTATTAAATGTTTAGTCTTTTACACCAGTATTTTTAATAGTGTCTCCTTACATACTATTTTCCAACCACTTTTAACTGATTTCACTCCCTTTGTTTATTTGTGCTCTACAGCTATAAATTATGAACAGCAAAATATTTTTCAGTCTAATGAAGTATTTAAATATTACGTTTATTAGCAGTGCCT
The DNA here is from genome assembly GCA_035221455.1 of Xenops minutus. Classification (NCBI taxonomy): domain Eukaryota; kingdom Metazoa; phylum Chordata; class Aves; order Passeriformes; family Furnariidae; genus Xenops; species Xenops minutus. The sequence goes on from JAWWEE010000074.1 coordinate 18,923,840, forward strand.
AATAATTATGAGATTTTTTTAATGAAACAGCAATTTAAAGGACTATGTGTTCCAGTTCTTGAGCACCCGAAACTCCAGGACATCTTATTAATTCCTGTCATTGGACCCAGGTTTGAAATTTTCAGTCTTTAGCCTTAAAATGTTGTAACACATTTTACTTACAGATTTCTTTTTAAACAGTTATGGTTACTAACTCACTATAACTGAAGCACAACTTCTTTTATCTTTTGACCTAGTGGGCAGTCCAGATACTACCCAGGTCGGCGTTTTAGTCATTAAAAGATGTAAAAAAACATAGAAAGAGTTCTCTCTTTATTTATGAGACCAACATTTTATAGGGAAAATGTAACATGAGTGCATCCTCCCTGGAAAGCCAGGTAGATGGCAGACAGAACAACTAAACTTTTGCAGGGAATATAGAACTATAGCTAAATACAGGCAGGGTTTTCTTCCACTGGAAGAAATCAAGTGAAAACAAGAACTATGCAGATGTTTTTAAACACAGAAAATAACTTTACAATCATTTGGCCTAGAAAGGGATAGAGGCTTATTTCTCCATCCCAGTGTAATTTTTTTGTATTTCTGTGTGAGGTTCATAATAGTGGCAGAATGTGCCAGAATCTGCATTGATTTGAGGACTGTTTTTCTTCTTGGCTCTTTCTTGTGATTCCTCTGGGACTAAAATAAATCTTTTACATGTAATACATGATATTGAACTACTTTTTCTATTATATTCTGAAAAAAATCAGTATTTATGAACTAGAGTTTACTTGAGGGATATTTGGCTTTTTATCAGTATACTTTTTATTTTTTTAAACTGAACTACATTTTGTATTTCTAGGCGAGACTTAGAGAAACATGCATCTGAAGTAGTTGTTGGAGCCCAGTGTGGATATGCAGTACTCCGAGGAGCACACGTCTATGTGCCTGGAATCGTATCTACCTCAAGATGTAAGGGTTCTCTTCCCAGTTAAGTTGTAAAGACAACAGAAAAAGTGCCACCCTTTGATGATAATTTCCAGTTGTAAATAGTAACATGAAATTTTTTTCTATTCACAACTGAAATTAATCTTGCAGTTGTAATTTATGCTAATTACATTTTTAAGGTTTTGATGCCTTTTTTTTCTGAGTGTTTTGGTATTGTTCATTGTATTTGTAATAAATTATATGTAATTATTTCTCACCTAGCTTGTTTTAAATTCCTTTTTCCATATATAATTTCTACTTGAAGTATTGGTTCTCAAGGATTTCACTTTCTTACTGTCATTTCAAAACATTTTTAATGAGTATTTTCAAAGTAAAACCTAGCTTTTTAAGAGTTTTTTTACAACTGAATACTGTAACTCTTACTATAGATGTTCGGTTGAATAAGTTTACAGAAGTTATCTGCTTTCCAGTCTTGTAAAAGAAAAAAAATAAACAGGATGCCACATCTGGATGGTGCCTGGATATATCTTGATTATTTAATAGATCCTATTTCCAGATATGTTATTTCTTCATTCAGTCACAGAGCCACTTGCCTTCATCATCCTGTCAGATTTTAAGATACAGATCTAAAAAACCCTAATTCTCTTTTTTTAATCCATTGAAAGTTCATTTGATGCTATTTGTGTACGAGAGATCTAGTAAAAACCTTTTTCATTGATGAGAAAAATCTTCAATTTTAATGTCAGATTCTTAAGAAATGGAAATTATGTTTCAGTGCCTGCGAGACAAGATAAAAAATCTGCATATACATGCTTTGTGTTCAGCAGCCTATTATTTTTTATTTAAAGGTCAAATTAACTTTATGTAAAACCAGTATAATTTTGGGTGATTTGCCTTATTATTCTATTGTGATGAGATCTAATAATCATCATGGTTCTTATTATTAAACAAAGTGAGTCAGGAAAGCATTTATCTAGTCACTTTAATTCCCTTTCAAGAAAGAACCTTCAAGAAGTTTTATGCATATGCTTAAGTCTAATTCAAAACATTTCTGAACAGAAATGTTTTTCAATCTAAGACTCAATAATGAAATAAGTATATTGCCCTAGCAGTTGTTGAAACTGCTTATTTAGACAACCTCATAAATATTCAAAACCTTTGAGTCAGCTAGTGATTTATCATAATTGCTGCATGTAATTATGCGTGCAACATCAATTCAAAGAAAAGAAAAGATACTATAAAACTTTAGGAACACTTCAGGGGAATTGCACATAAGAAAATAAAATTAAAGGGCATGCTACCCACTTGATGCCAAATATAATAAGGCTGTATTAAGCACAGATGGTCTAACTAGGGGAAAAAAAGTAGTACAGCAAGAATGCATTTAATCACTGAACTTCCAATTCAAATGAGGGTAAACTAATGATTGGGGGACTTGGAGTTTAATTTAACTAATCAAACCCTAAGCTTTATGTTTATGGAATGCCAGTATAAGCTACAAAAAGCTTAAGAACGGTATTCAGTACTAATGCATTTTTAAAGGATGATTGTCAGCAGAGGGTGAAATAAAACCATTTATGTTTGAATACTGCGAAAAATCATTGGCAGATATGCTTGATGGGAGAGTTAAATTGCTGCACGTTTTTGTTCAGCAAAGTTTAAGCAAATGGTAATGGTGAGCTATCACATAATGTTTATATCACATTGTGTAAAAACAAGCTATGTAAAGAAAGGATTTTCAGTGGCTACCTAACAAATATTACCCTTTAAGAATTTCAGGGAGTTTGTGCATAATCAGAAGGCCACTTGAAAATGGAATAAAAGATTCCCAGGTACAATTCAAAGAATTCTTGGGAAGCTGAACTGTCTTTAGTCTTGCTTGTTATACCTTCTGGTTCCTCCAGCCTGTCACTAACATGAGAAATGTAATTTTGGAAAATTGTTTATTGCTGTCAGAAGAGGTCTTTATTTTTAAGTATATCTATCAGCCAGTCAGTGCATAGAGCTTGCTCACTATTCTACAAAATCACCTAAACCATTCCCCTTTTCCATCTGTTTTTGTTCTAACTCAGCAAGCTTTTTGAAGTCCATAGGATTACGCTTCTAGAGTGTGATGTGTATTTACATACTTTACTGATCTGGTGGGGTTTAATTGGAGATATAAAACTCTCTGAAAGGATTATTGAGAACAGCAGTTGCTTTAGACGGAAGACAACCGGACCAAAACAAGAATATACAATCACTTGAGTCAAAGCTATAGAGGAAAGTGGCTGTAGCTATGATCTACCTAGCTATTGGGAGGTCATTAGACAAATTTAACATTACTGTCTTTGTTCAGTAAGTGTGAACCAGTGTTATTTGATGTACTTGTGTGCTTGGAGCACATGCAGAGAACTGGATCCTGAAGAGTGTGCTGAAAACTTAAGGGTGACCCTGTTGTCGTTAGAAAAATAAAGTGCAGATTTGTGTAGCCTCTTAGAAAGCACAGCATAGTGTGTGACTTGCATCTTGGTGTCTCTCAGTAGCTCTAGTCATGTGCTAGCCATCGTTTACCACCTAACACTTTCAAGCTTTATATCAATTAATTTTTGTTTACACTAAGGAAGTTTAAAGTTTGGTATGATACAGGACTAGAAGTAAGTAGTCTACTGAAAATCTTAAATTATTTGGTCACTAATGTTCTGTTAAGTGTTGTCACGTTGATCTCAAAACTTCCTGTTCTTCTTTCTGCAGTTGTGAAAGCTGGGGATCTGGTCTCAGTGTATTCAGATATTGAAGGGAAATGTAAAAGAGGAGCCAAAGAATTTGAAGGAGTCAAAGTTTTCCTTGGAAATGGGATTTCAGAACTGAGTCGCAGTGAAATCTTCAGTTCAAATGGCCCCTTGAAGTAAGTCCATAGTAACTGCAATCTACACCTACATATTTGCAGAGGGAAGGAAGAAGATGGGAAAAGATGTTCTAGACCCTATGTAAAAGCATAAGTTGGCCTTGACTTAAACCTATGTTGCATATTGGAGTTTCCAGTATTTTTGGGGAGGCGTTTAGTTTCCTAGTGGTATCCAGATACCAGTTTACATGAGGGAGGAGGAAATAAGTGGGAGCCTTTTCATAATTTATGTATAGCATATGACTTAATAATACAGAACAAACAGAACTGAGAAATGTTCTCACTGTGGCAAATTGCATTTTGCTAAGTTATTCTGTGCCACTTCCCTGTTTGGATGGAACAGAATGCAGCCTTGTCAGTTTCTCTGTTTTTTAAGAATACCTATAGGGGTCTTGGTTTTAGTGGGACAGGGGATGGAAGATAAGGTCAGATATCTTTAAAAAATGAATAGTATTTGCCAAGGTGGTTACCTGTTTCAAGATTACTTGCTTTTATATTTTGTTGCTGAAGCATACAGTTTATTACTCTCCTGTCATCTAAAACACGTATAAAAAGTAATGTAGAAGAGCATGGACATCAAATTAATGACCAAGGCTTTACATCCTAAAAACAAACTACAAATGATCTAGAGAAAAAGATCACATTTTCAGAGAATTTCTGATTCATGAGAGCTTAAATACAGTAGAAGTAGTGGTAGGATATACCTTTAGAGTTGGTGACATGGAATAGCAGTATGTAACACTAAATCTGTTGTCTGGAGGTTTGTTGGTATATCCAATACATACACAAAATAATACTCATTCTTTTCAGTAGTCTTTTGTTTTCAGGATCAGTATTGATTTTTCTTGGTTTTGTTTATATTGTTGTCCTTTCCCAATACATTCGTTTTAATAATTAAATCTATGTCAGGATTTCACCCATATTTAAAACCTTCAGGTTACTTCTAAGTTCAGACTTCTGCTTTGCAGGCAAATCAATGTTCCTGTAAGGCTTTTCATATAGGATTTCTGTACTTTTTTGACTGAAATCTCAGACAGTTTAGAAAACGGAGGTAAATCTAAGTAGGAAATGATGGGCCAGTGGCCTGGTGCATACATTACTAGCCAAAAGTAGTTATAGATTGCAGCTAACATATTTAGAACTGTCTTTATGCATTTTTTACAGTATCAAGGCTTGGATTAGATCTTGGTTTGTCCTGTGTACGAAAACATAAATTTTCTTTATGCAATTTTACAGTTATTATTCCAATTTATAATGTAGTGCATCTTTTGTCATGGTTTACTCAACCTAATGATGTCATTTTAAAAATACCAGATTACAGAATTGTAAAAGTAGTTTTCTTTGTTGATTTATAAGTTTTTTCATTTTTGTAAAATTGTTGTTTCAAGCTGCTATTTGTAAGTATAACAATTTTAGTTGAATACTGTTAAAATTTATAAAACTGAGTAGTTGAAATTTTTTAATATTTTTCAGGGGACTCGGCGTAAGAATGATAGAGCCAGTCTACCTTAGTCCTTCATTTGACAGCGTGCTCCCTAGTCATTTGTTTTTACAGGTATGTTTATTACAAAAATAAAAGTCTGGACTATTTACAGAATGATGAATATTCTCTTAGCACACATTAATGCTTTATTCATTGTAGCACCTAATTCAGTCTTTGGATTTAAGGAAAACAAAGCATTTAGAATGAAGTCAGTATCTGCATGCAGGTAGTTTAATCTTACTGTGTCTGAGATAAGATAAGGGACTTCAAAGTGACTTAAGAGATATTCACTTAAAATGTAGAAATACTTTTTGCACAGATACTCTGCACAGAACTATTTGTTTTTGGAATCTGCCTTTGAACTCAGGAATATGAACCTTTTTCAGGGTGCATCATTCTGTAGGCAGTCATGAAAATCTCCAAATACTAGGTTGACTTTAAGCTGTTACTTAAGTACTAAAGACAACTTTAAAAGCTTTTTATACCTTTTTATTGAACTAAGAAGAGAATATTTCCATATTGTCTAAAATGCAATACTGCACACAATTATTGCATATTATTTCTCTTCAAAGCACCTATTCTGTTTATACAATTAATAGTGCAGTTTAGCTTCTTGCTTCTTTATTCAACAAGTTTAAACTTCTGCCTATTGATTTAACTGTTTGTTAGTGTACTCCATCAGTGTGTTAATATAAGAAATATTTCAATAAAGAGGTTAATACAAAATATTTGTGATAGAGCTGCTCTGTGTCTGAGACAGTATCAGCTTATTTTGACTTTTAGCACTGTATCTCTGTAGTCGTAAATTCTTAAATTTCAGTCATAGATAGTCATTTATAACTTAAAATAAAAAGCTAGCCACTGGAGACTTTTCACTTATACTGTCCCTTTTCTGTTATGCAAAGAGTTCATTTTCTTTTCAACAACAGAGAGCAATAGCATAGGTATCCTCATTGCTGATTGAATTATTTTTAAAATAACTTTATCATTCCTTAACAAAGGAATTGATGTAGGGTATCCCATATTTGTTTTTATGATAGAATTTACCTTCTGTGGTTGTGAGCCATATTTTAAACCCTCAACCAGGAGAGAAAATTTTGGATATGTGTGCTGCACCTGGAGGAAAAACAACCCATCTTGCAACATTAATGCATGACCAGGTAAGAGAAGTCATTGGGCATTTTTGGCCTGAGGAAGAAAGTCTGACCATTGTTCTTGTACAGCTCCCTTCACTTAGCTGTCAGAATGCACAGATAATTTACAGCAGCAAACAATAGTTTGTCATTCTTACACTACTTAGCAATGTATTTTGCTACATATCAGAGTTACTGGCACAGTCTTAATGAAATAGTCACCATCAGATTTAAAACCTTATTTGCTACAAATTGACTTGTTGAAATATGTTTAATTTCACTTTTTATATGTTATGGATTTATTTTTAATCAAAGCATTTGCAACCTGCAAGGCAAAGTTATGCAGAAATATGCTGAGTTCATGAAACTGAGATACATGAAAATTGGGGGGTTACTACTATGTGCCAAAGAAATGCACAACTCTGTAGAAAAGCTTAATAAAAAGTTCCTAATCTGATTAACGTTCTTCTCAGTAAAAATTGTCAATTATGCATACAGATACGAATCTTAGACTGAATTTGTAGTCAAAATTTGTCATTGTATGGTAGAATGACACAAATCCAAAACTATCTCATGAGACAGTAACAAAAGTGAGAAGAAAAGAAAATATGTAGAGAATATAGAAAATAGCACATAATCGAATAAGAATGCAGGAATAAAAATTTGCATTTATTAAATTGCTATATACACATTGAAATACAGAAATGCAGGTTACTCTTTTGTAGCAGAGAGGAAAAAATCATGTAATGTTGACTTTAAAAATTTTGTAAGGTTATTATTTTTGTTGGAATAGGGTTATTAGAATATATCAAATAACTTTGTCTTGCAGTTACATTATGCAGTACTTCAACAGCTGCCTGTGCATTAATGGGAAGGTACAGTCTGTAATGGTATGAATATATTTAAGAAAGGCATGTATTCCGTTCTGTGATGGTTTGTCCGTTGAAGTGTTTTCTTCCCTCAATATGGAATGTTTGCAAAAGGCATTAAACATGCATTAGACAGTCATTAGATATTTATTAAAATATTTATAAAGCTACCAGTAAAGAGTTTCAGTGTGATATATTAAGGAAGTCTGTAAGTCACGTTTCTGTCATAGATTCATTTACATCTGTAGTTTTCCATCTGTGCATGCACATTTTGTATAACTGCATAACTTTGTTTTCTTAGTCACTTTATGTATTTTGATTGTGCTTACCTCCAGCTGAAGTGGTAAAGAGGAAGAATACATTTATCTGAATTGATTTTCTTTTTTTGAGTATATAATTTTAATTTAATACCTGGAAATATAAAGATATGAAGAAAAGCACTGCTTTTTGGTTTTTAAGGTTCCATTGACAGATTTTCTGTACTAAGTTTCTATAGATGTCATATTAAATCATTAACATTTCAGAATATTTCAGTGATTCTTACCTTCTTGTTATATAATTTTAGACATTATTATATTGTTTTAGATGAGATAATCCAGATGTAAAATTACTCTGTAATGTTAAGGGCTTTTAAATAGGAATTTGGAATACTTAAAACTTGAGAATTTATTATTATCTGTATCCCAGTCCAGATCACTGTTTTTTCCAGATGTCTTTCAGGTCGTTGTTCTGGCAGTGGTTGGCATGGGTCAAATGGGGAAGAAGTGTTTTCTGCCAGCTTGTTCTTTTTTTCTGAGAGGCTCTCAAGACGGAGGCAGAGAGTTGTGGTCAATGGCTCTTATGTCCAGGTGGAGGCCAGTGATGAGTGGTGTCCCTCAGTGGTCATTCTTGGAACCAGTGCTCTTCAGTATCTTTATCAATGACGGACAGGGAGATCAAGTGCACCCTCAGCAAGTCATCCAATGACACCAAGCTGAGTGGTGCAGTTGACACCCCTGAGCAATAGGGTGCCATCCAGAGGGACCTAGAAAAGCTTGAGAAGTGGGCCCATGAGAGAATCATGACATTCAACTAGTCCTAGGGCAAGCTCCTGCTCCTTGATCCAGGCAAGCTGAGACATGAGGAGAGACTGAAAGAACCACTCATTGAAAGCAGTCCTGCTGAGAAGGACTTGGAGGTGCTGGTGGATAAGAAGCTGAACATGAGCTAGAAATATGCACTTGCAGCCCAGAGCCAGCCGTATCCTGGGCCTGTCCAGAGAAGCTGTCAGTGTTCAAGGCCAGGTTGGATGGGGCTCTGAGCAACCTGGTCTAGTGGAAGGTGTCCCTGTTCATGGGAAGGGAGATTGAAACTAGATGATCTTTAAGGTCCCTTCCAACCCAGACCATTCTATGATTCTATGATCTCTTTATATGCACAGGACAGCACATACACTGCAAATTCACTGTTACAGCAACAGACGTAATTCTGAAGCCCAGTCAGTTCTGAGGTGCAGTGGGTTGAATGGTGTTAGGGGATAAGCAGTGGTACGTGGTTCATGAATGCTCCTGTAAGAGGTGAATTGATTCACAGTAGCTGAAGGCTGGACATCATTGACGCAATATATATCCTTTTTCACTTCTCAGTCCTAGACCTACATAATGGTTAGCATGACACGTACTTCACATCTTATCCTTAATGAAGTTTTTAATTTTTTACATTATCTTTGTCATGTTACCCTTCCATAAGCATTTAGAGTGCCATTATCAAGGTAGGAAATAGTTGTCATGTTTGCTCAGCAGGTTCTATTTTGCTATAGCAAGTCTACTGGAGGTTTTTGGTCATTGTTGGGTTTTTTTGTTCAGTTAGTTGGTTTGGGTTTTTTTAAAAGTTAGCATTGTGGGTCTGGATTTTACTGATGCTACTGTTTAATTTCCTTTATCTTCACAGATTTCATATAGTGGTTAGTGGTGTGGGTCTGTTTTGATTTCTCTTGGGAGAGGAAAAGGGAAATCTTATTCTTACATAAAGGAAAGAATGTGCAATTGTGATTTCCCTCCCTCCACCTCTGAATTTATTCGAGTATTTACACTCCCAAAATAAATTGAGTGACAACTACTGCAAGCATAAGAGTATGAACCTGAGGAAGTCAGAGGCAGGGCTGTGGGCTTCATTTCCTCAGGACTGAGCTGTAGGTCATGTTTGCTACCATCTCCATGCAAATTTAAAACCTGTTAACCTATTTTACCATGTATTTGAGGCTTCTAGCCTCTTTCAAATGATTATATTTTTACCTTAGTGCCCAGTAAAACAGTTCAAAACAAACAAAAAGGAAACAAATAAAAAACTCACTTGCCAAAGTCAGACATAAAAGGTCCCTTAGCCTGAGAGTGCCGAGCAGTTAGTGCCAGTCAGAAGGCACACAGCTTCAGACTAATACCTGGACTAATGTGGGCATCATGGAAACTATGGGCAAATAAGGACTGTGGACTAAGGAGTGTGGATTTAAGAACAGAATGATTCTTTAGGGAAAACTGCTTTATTCATTACACTGCTCATGGCTGGCGGAAAGGAGGGGAAGAAAATCAGAAAATGCACATCTATTTGATCCCTATGCTTTTGATGAAAACTTTGTTTTGGTTTTTTTCAGGGTGAAGTAATAGCCATGGACAGGATAGCTAACAAGGTCAAAAAAATCAAGCAGAATGCTGAATTGCTCGAGTTGAATTGCATTAAGGCCTTTTGCTATGATGGAACAAAGGCCCTATCAGTTGAGAAGAGAGGGGATGAACAAGGTAAAATAAACAATTTGGATAGTAGTAGCTTTTAGAAGAAAATGGTAATGTTTTGCACTAATAGTATTAAGCCTGCCACAGGTCTACAAGTCCTTGGAATCTTGTCAGATACTTAAGTCCCTTCAGCACTGTGAATGCACTTTTATCGTCTACTCTTTTATGATTATCAGTTTCTCTATGAAGCAAATACAAAAGTCAAATTCTGTCCTTATCACAACCTAATATGCTAAAAGGAAATGCATTCCTCTCCCAGATAATATCAAAGAAAGAAGAAACTTTAAAGCTTCTTTCATGATCACATTTAACCCCATACTCTGAATTGTCTGACCTAGTCTGAGAAAAAAATTAGTTTTGCAGACTTGCTTGGCTTTCCTGCTTCATAACCCTCATCAGCAAAATGGGGTTATTAATACCTAACTCCCAGGAGTGCTGCAAGGTTTAGTTCATTGATGTTTGTTCAGCTGTTCAGGGGAATGTTATATAGGAGCACAGTGTATTATTTTAAGTTCATTTCATTTGCTTTTCTGAAATGCTGCAGTTATGATACTAGTTCTGTTCCCATGATGGAATGATTTAAACAGTATGTGCTGTCTTGATTATTTTTAGTTTGTTGTGCAAAGTATGCTGTTCTTTCTCACCCTATTTTGTCTCAGTCACTGGGTACCCTAAGTAGGAATGAGATTACATAATTCAGCTTCTTTGTCCCTATGCTTTGCAATTATTCCTCCTTTGGAGGAAAAAGGATACTTTTTTAATAGCCTTTTTATGAACATTAAATATTGTAGGTGGTATGTAGCAATTACACAGATGAACAAGAGCAAGATGTATTGCTTGGAGATCATGAAGGTTTTTCTGTATATCTCTGTAAGCAAGATGACATATTTTGAACATTTTAGTAATGGATCAGAGGTAGATAAATCAGACTCATTTTGTACTGCAGGAACAAGCTAGTTAGCAGTAGTATGATAATACAAGTATGGTAGCAGTAGCATCTGCAGATGCTGAGCTGGACAGTCTCCCTAGAACTGAGGAGGTAGAAACTTTTGGGCTGTTGAGCCAGTGGGGTTCACATTAAAGCATAGGCTGTGCATACAGAAGATACATATTCCCTTATCATCCAGGTAATAGTCAGAAATTGTTCTTGTTTTCAAAAACAGCATGTCTCACACATTAGAACCTTTAATAGTTCATGTTATTATAGTTTATTTTCTACAGTTTTGTGTGCATTACAAGAAGTACTCATTATATAGACAGTCCAATTATTATTATTTAAAGCAGTCTTAAACACTAACTACAGGTTTCTCTCGGTAAAGGTTTGTTTCAGTTATGGGCTGACTGTGCTTCATTATAGCCTATATGTACAACTCTGCACCCAGCACCTCTGACCAATCATATTTCAACTTTTTCATTTAATTACTGTTACATTTTACTTTCAAATTAAATTACTAAAATAAGTTTAAAAATATTATTGCATAAAGGGATAATTTTTGAGCTCACAGAATTTAAATTGTTTTCTGGGGCATGGAAGCTACCACCAGCAGTGCTGAGACTTGTCTCTAGCTGAGACTACTTTTGCAGACACTGTCTATAGCACATAAATGTTTTATGTCAAGAAAGCAGTAACAGCTTGTCCTTATCTATGGTGAAGTCTCAAGGAAAGAAGCAGCCAAAATTTACATTATTATCTGCTTTTCACAGAAGGACCTCCATTTTTACCAGAATCCTTTGATCGAATTCTTCTTGATGCTCCATGTAGTGGGATGGGACAGAGACCAAACATGGCTTATTCTTCAACTTTAAAGGAAGTGACCTCCTATCAGCCACTACAGCGCAAGCTTTTCACTGTGGTATGTATTAAACATTGAGTAGATAAGGGAAATTGAACATAAATACTTTTGCAACATAAAACTTCATGTAAAAAAAAACTGGTGCCTTATTTTCCCTATGTTTTCAGCTAAGAAGTGTTAGAGTCCAGTTAACCTCTCAGCTCCACCATATCTGTTGCTAGGTGAAGTCAATTCATTGCAGTATGGGAAAGGTATATGTATCCACAGTAAATAAAAACCTTTGTAGGTGGTTTTTTAATCCCTCACTTTCATCACTTCATCCCTTAGTTTATAATAATTGCAAGGGTCTAAGGCACAGAGAGGGTGACTTAGGAGAGTGCTAAGGAGCGTGCTTGATGGTGCTGCTGAAGAGTAAGATTTAATGCAGCTTGTCTAAATCTGAATGATACATATTCAAAGTGAAAGACAGCTTGAAAAGCAGTATAGATACAGCTTCCATGCCAAATATGTGGAATCAGTTGACATCTAATATAACTGATAAAAGTATTGTGTATCCATGGTTGGCAGCAGGTGGTGAAAACAGGCCTAATCTGTCTGGGATATGCAGAGCTGTATAAATAACAAATCTTACAAGGTGAATCATCTCAATGGCTTTAATAAACTGCATGAGCTATAATGCCTATTTGGAAAGAAGAATCTTTCTAATCCATGGGATCCTTTACTGTATTCCCTGAGAAGAATTAGTATCCTAATGCCTATTTAGAAAGATTTGAGTTTAATTAAGTGCTAATTTTAATATTATAGCTTAATGGATTCTTGGTTAATTTTGCTTAATATGAAAGTTTTTATGTTTAAAAATAAGATGAACTACTGTTTATTTCTTCCTGCAGGCAGTGAAGTTGCTGAAGCCAGGAGGTGTTTTAGTATATAGTACATGTACAATTACACTTTCTGAAAATGAGGAGCAAGTTGCTTGGGCCCTGAAAAGGTTTCCATGCCTCCAGCTTCATCCACAGGTAATAATATTTTCAGAGTACTTCACACAATGTGGTGAGTTTGTTTTGGAACTGTAAAGTTACATGCTGTATTTACTATCAATAAATCTCTTTTTCATTGCTGACAGTTTTAACTGCTGTGGATAGAAATAACACAAGGATTTCGGATGTTTTTTAAGAATCTATTTTTGTACTTACCTAAGCTTCATTTAGGGATCATTAAGCAGTTTTCCATTGTGTATTGTTATTTTGATTTGTATAACAGTCTTTTAAAACACAATGAGGACAAAAGATAGTTAAAATTTCTCTTGCAGTTGTTCTTTAATGCATATATTTTATTTTCTTGCACATTCACAGGAGAGGTGAAAATTTTTTTATTAATGCCACTGAAATCATGAAGACATGCATAAAGGATGGAACATAAATGAAAATAAACTTGTGTTTTGAGGAAGGAGGATTTTATATGTATGAGTGCTATTTTTGCTTTATTTAAAGGAATGAGGGAACAAACTTTTTTCAGTCTAGAATTTTTTATTTATACCACATACAGTTCATACAGTTCAAAAATATCTGTTACGTTTATTAGTACTTTGAGGGAGTTTGTCATCAGACCATATGCATCCCTCTTCCTCTCTGATGGTGTGATGAGGTAGGTGGGGTACTTGCTTATCATCATGGCTTTGAGGAAAATTCTAACTCTCATACCCATTTAGCTTATTTCTACATTCGGTGATGACTTGTACCTGTCTTAAGAAGTTTAGATGAATCTTTTAACTGAAATTAAAAACATATATACAATAGGTATACAATAAGAAATTATATGAAGGCTGGTAAAGATTTAATAGAACTGAAGCTCTTCTTCAAGGATTTTTTTGTTCTGTTCTTCTGTCTGCTTTCTCACCATTCATTTACTAGGAATTGTTCAGTTCCAGCCGTTTCAACTAAGATTATACATTTTACCTAACAGCATAAAAAAATCTCCTTGATAGAATGACAAAACACAAGCCCTATTAAGTCAAATGCTGGATTAGTTCTGGTTTAATAGACTTTTTCTCAGCAGTAATACCAGTCTGAAAGAACTGTTTTTCACACACAAATGCTGTATCTGTAAGACTTAATCTTTTGTGAATAGTGTATTTTAATTGAGATGACACTGAATTGTTTACCCATAGTTTACAATACCTTATAACCAGTTCCCCAGGAGTGTAAACTATAGTGATCTTTTTCAGTGAATAGGAAACTGGAGTCTAGGGTCTACTTACCTCCTTTATGTATTTATTTCCCATGTTCTCGAGTCTCTTAGTGGACATCTCCTTTTACACCCAGTCCACTGTTTTCCACTTTCTCAGTTTGGCAACAGATCCTGGAATCATGTTGGGTAAGGTGAGTAAGGAAAGAACAGGAGATGGAGCCATAGGTGTTCTCGTAGGTGTAAGTTACTGCATGGCAGCTGATCCTTTGTGCAAACTTACTTCCTCTTAGGGGTTTACACAGAGGGTACTGTAGATCAGCTTAAATTTAGTAAGTGCAATACTTATTTTCCTAAGACTTCTACTTTTCCATCCTTCTATTACATTACTTCAAGTTGCTACCCTTTGTATGTTATTTTTCTCTCAATTTGCAACAGACGCCTCTTTTTGTCTTTTACCTGGAAAGCAATGAAATCCTGCTGAGGGAAAGGAAGAGAAGAATCAGGCTGCAACCTCTTGGCCACCCAGCTTTACAGCACACAGTAAAGCAACTAACATCATGTGCTGACTGAGTGAGATCAGGTGTTAGCAAAGTGTGATGGCTGAAAAAATGCTCTGCTGCAGAGGGTGCATTATAGACTACATTAGACTAGATTGACACAGAAGATCCACTTCTGATATTATAATCAGTGCCAGCTTTTGCACATTTTGTTCTATTCCTTACTGAATGCCTTGAAAGAAGACTCAGCTAATAATTAGATTTCTTCTAGGAGCATATTAAAAAGCAGTCAAGGCTAGTCACAAGAAATGTTGAGAGAAGGGCCATGATTTTAAGCCCTTCTCCTCTCCAGGATTTTGATGGCAAATGTCATCTCCTGAATTCAGATATATAAGCATTGCTTTCTTTTTTTTATTCCTCTGCATCATAGACATACACCTGTAACAGTAATCCCATTCACTTGTTGGTCTTATTACATGACATAGAAAATCTGAAGTTCAGGTTTTTTCTGCTGTATCATCTGCCAAATTATGCCTCCTGAGGCAGTAAAGTATTCTGGACTGGGGCTTTCAGTTGAAGTTTTTAATGTGAAGAATCCAGGTATTTCTACTACCGAGTTTATTAGTAATGGTATGGGAATGGGCTGAGGAATGACTATATTTTTGACTTAAGTAACTCATAGCTATTAGTCAGTACACAGAAGTGTTGCATCAGTTCGAAGTGGCAACCTAAAACCTTTAGAGCAGCTGTCTGGTGATAACAACTTTGTTGAGATGTGTCAGTCCTCTGAGTAATGAATTGACTTATACCTGTGTACCCATCATCAACAAGTGCTCTAAACTATGGGATAAAGTGAATGAGGGGCATCACCACCTCCTCAAAGTAGTTTGAATCTTGTATATATGTTTGTTTAATATGGGCTGGATGAAGGCAAAGAAAGAAAGCCACGCCCTGGTGTGAATGATACAAACCTAGCTTGTCCACATTATCAATTAGGTAGCTCTGCATATACTCAGGAGAATACATTTAGGGCATTTAAGAACTTTACAGATGCAAAAATTTGATTTTCCTTGTTACTTGAACAGGAACCTCACATTGGAGGAGAAGGCATGAAGGGAGCTGGACTGTCACTTGATCAGTTGAAGCTGCTGCAGAGGTTTGATCCATCCGCTGTGACGTTGCAAGGAATAGATATTGAGTCTTTGCAAGATTCCAGAGAAGATGACCTGATTTCATTGGCAAATAAGGACTGTATAGGATTTTTCATTGCAAAATTTATTAAACAGTAAATAAGGATTTGGGAATGCAGCCTAAAAAAATACCTCAGTGAGTCCCAGAACAGTTCAGACGTGAAGTGCGTTTCTTCCTGCTGCAATGTTACCAAGCCAACAGACTGATGGCAGTGTTGCCATGGCAGCACTAAAATCTGCCAGCTGTTCTGATAGGAAGGAGCCACAGGTTGCAGCAAGAAAGTCATGGTTGGGGGAAGGGTAGTATAATTTTAAAGTCTCCCTTTGCTTTTGTATTTACAGCAGGTCAGTGCCAGAATGACAAGTATGTTCAGTCATACTGCTGTTGCTTATCTGGTGCAGCAAGTGCAGGAAGGGGATGGAAGCTACTTTATGAAATGCATTATAAATAAAATAGATGGGAACTATTATAATGAATTTTTGAAAAAGAAGTTTCTATGGATGTTTACTGATAATGTTACACTAGTGCTTCACAAAACACTGCACATGTTACAAAAAACTTTTATAAATTGATACTTAGAACCTCATTTCTTTTTTATTTTAATACAAGCAAGATTCTCTGTACACATAGTATATACACAAAATACGATTAGGCTTTGTAGCATGTCTTTTATAGCAGCATGAATATATTAAACCATCTCACTCTGGGAATGTAAATAAATATTGTTTCAACATCAAACTTCCCATGCATAAACTGTATTGGTTCTGAAATAGCCTACTGGACTGGCTGACAAGTGACAATTTTAAAATCAAACATATGCAACAGAAGGGGCTCACTTGTGATTAATATATCAAAAGACAGAAAACAATGCTTAATACCATCTGAAATGTTGCAAATCACCTTTCAAACAACTAAGAATATTAACTTTATTGGTTATAAAGCATCACCAGCTAAAATCATGAAAATTGAAACTGGGGAAGCATGCTAATGAGAACTGCCTTAATACATTGCTCAAAGTTTTAATAATCTAAATTTCTTAAAAATGTTAGATGTATTTGAAAATTCTGCTTCAGTTCCAGTCTAAACAGTACTCTCTTTTCTCAGTTCTTCTGGAACTGACATTAGCACTAAAATTAGAAGGAAAGGTAAGTACAATTCAAAAACATAAACTGACATCTGCGTGTGTGTTTTTTTCCTCTCTCTCATCAATTTCCAGTTTTAAAAAGCATTATCTGAAAAAGTCTGTCTTTTCAAACATTATGACTTTCTTGGATTAAAAAGAGCGATAGTTCTTCTACCATTGGTCTTTCTACTGTCAGAAGTGCTTTTTTATTTGCTCGCAATCAAAACAGTCTATACAATTGTTTCTCAGTAGTCTGGTTGTTTACTTATATTTTCTATAAATGTTTTGATACTGTATGTTTTCTACTGTTCTTAAAAAACAAATGTCTCTTCTTCCGTTCTGCCAAGGTTGGCTAGTACATCCTCTATCCTATCTAGTCCTGTCCTAGAAGGACAGGAGGATGGAACACTTGGCTCCTACTTCTCTACTTTTGTGGGTCACTCCTTGCCATTAACCACACCATGTCTAAAGGAGATTTAAAGGAATTTTGTTTCACCAGTAGAAGGTAAGCTATGCTATTTAGAATTATGAAAGCTCAAACTATAAATTATAGTTATTTTGGTCTGTGTGGCCAAAATAATTACCTGATAACAAAAGGAATTAATCTTTCATTGTAAGTATGTGTTGAAATCTTTAACTCAGTGCTAGTAAAAAAGCATTTTCTTTTTTTGCAGAATATATAAATTTTGTAAATATTAATCAGCACACATAGACTAGATACTGAAGTTTGTGTATTCATATAAAGAAAGGAACTTTACCACCAGTTTCTATAGCAGGATTTGTGCGATACGGAATTTGAAAGAAGATTGCTGAATTTTTCATGAAAGATTTGTTGAGACTTTCCCAGATTTCTTTAGTTTTGGATGATAAACAGGCTTTTCAATAAGGTGACCTCATTTGAATTTATATGAGAAGCTTTTTGGGGGTGAGGAGTCGGAAGAAAAAGTAACTAACTTGTATTTGATTCCAGTGTAATTGCAAACCAGACTTCACCTGAAAAAAATTACCGATAGATGAACTTTAAGTACTAGGTTTGTTTCTGCAAAAGCCAACTGCTAGACTTAAAAGAGCACTCAGCATATTAAAGAGATAAGCCTCAGCTTTTTCCCGAGGCCCCAGTCTGTGTTGTAACTGGGGAGCCGGGAGCTGTTGGGGGAGAGACCTCCCATCAGTCAGTTCAGAACAGACACTCAGTTAAGATGCTGCAAATCATCCCTTGAAGGAGCCAGCATCCTTTTTCTGACTACAGGATTGGCTAAGTTAGATGATTCAAGTTGAATAGATGCCCTTCTGTTTTTTTATTATCTTCTTTTCCAATCTTACTGTGACTTTAACTAGTAGTGTAGGAATGCTTTCTCATTGACACAATTCTGATGTATAGTGTATATATGTTTTAAATACATAATAGGATTACTTTCCTGATAAGAATCTTTACACACTGAATCATTATACTTCAGTGGTTGGTGCTGAAGTACAATTGAATATATATATATATATGCTTTTAGATATATATATATACTATATATATATTAAATTTAAAAAGTTACTGTAATGAAAGATTGACTCTACAAAATAGATAGATTAGGCATGCAATCAGATCCTGTCCATAAGAAAGTCTGAAAAGTAGTTTTCTCTATTTGCAGAAATAGTAAATAGTGATTAGTAATAGTGCCAAATCTAAATATTTATCTTGGTCAGTATAAAGATACTAAAATAGGCAGCCTCATATATTATGAAATTCTTATACAGCTTTTTCCTGTTTCAGTGTTGTGGAATACACCATTTTTTAGATCACAGGATTTCATATGCCTTTCAAGGAAAAGGGAGTATTTTAGTAAGAAATAGGCTGGTGATGGTGATCAACAAGAAATTACTTTTGAGTGGGTTGTTTAAAATATAAAGAATCTTTTTACATTTGATTGTTCATGACCAAAAAGTTATGAGCAAATCAAATTTTGTACTGCTAAAATTCATTGCAGAGAAGTAAGCCTGATAGATAAAAATGGCAAGAATAAAGTAAGAGATGAGAACATGGATGAGTTAGAAGAACCAGCTTAATCTCTATTATATCTGATATAAATCTTTTTTGGGGCTGCGTAGGAACACATTTCTAGGGTGGTAAGTTATAAAAAGAAACTGTCTATAAAACTACTGTAAGCTCATATGTAACAGTTTGTTATATAAAAGTGGGGAAATAAATTACAGACAAATTGCTAAGCAATAAATTTGATTGAGTAACATTTGATTAAAAACATTCACAGTAAAAATGGCATTCATATTTTACAGATGATAGAATACTTAATATTTTGGTGAAAGATCTGCAATAAGGTAATAAATATAAGTAAATGTACACCAAAAATGTTATATTACATTCTGAAAAATAATTTCTCTGTTTTTCCTTTAGACTGTGTAATCAGGTTTTTTGCAATGTGCTTGATTTTCATGGATGGAGAAGAATTTAAGTCAAAAACATTTGGGAAATAGTTTTCAGCCTGATGCGTTAAAGCAGTCTGAGGTCAAATGCAACCATGAACAAAAATAAATCTTGGAAGAGACTTTAGTACAAACACCGTAGATGATTTACACCAACTTTTTTACTTTCAACAGACATTGATTAGAAGCAGTCAGACCACTCCCTTCATTCCAGCTGAGGGAATCATAATAGACCCCATTAAAACCTTTGCAGGTATCACAGAACGTGAGCAGGACTTTATAAACCAACAGAGCTTAAAAATGATAATTACTAACAAATTAAGACAGGAAGTATTAAGGGGCAGGGTATTAGACCTGGGCAGGAACTGCATGTATAGAATGAGTAACCAGGTATGCAGGGAGAAGTAAGAATGGGTGTCTACCTTTATTCAGGGTTTGGTGAGTGGAATTCTATTTCCTTATCCTCCATTTATAATAAGGGCTACAGGTTAAGAGTTTACAGATTTCTGTGAAGAGAGGTGCTCCATGGCAACTCTTTGTGGCTTTAAAAGTGATCTTCATTAAAGAGGTCCAAAGCCTTAGGAGAAACTATGTATTTAATTTTATACATTTAGAAGCAAAAATTACGACATTTTTTTCAAATTCTGAACTGATGCCAGACACAGAATATGAATTCATGAGCATTCTAGAAGAATTCTTTAAATTCTAGACAGTAATTTATGGATTGATTTAAAAAAAAATAGTTTCTTTCAGCTCTTAAGTCCTACTGATGCTGCCTTTATGCACAAACCTGTTTGCTTATTCTTCCCCACTGTCCTGTCCCTTAACTGGTCTGGAGACTGTTACTGTCACCTCCTTCCAGTCCCTCCTCGAGAATTCTTTCTTCCATGATGTTTGTGTGACACTAAACAACTCAGGCTACTCAACACTGATGTATGTTGTTTTGAAAAAAACAGACAAAAATAAGGTTAACATCTAACATATATACATGGAAATTTGGAAATGCATCCCTTCCATATACTGAAATTCTTTAGAAAAGTACAGAGTAGAGCAGCCAAGACTTACATATCACTTAACTATTTTATTTTCCTCCCCTTTCCTTCTGTTTCATTGATTTTACTATCTTTTTAGCTCATTTGACTAGAAATTTTAGAGGGTGTTTCATACCACACATACATAAGGAGACTCTGGAGCTCACTGGGACCTCTACCATTTCTCAGATTCAAACCCCCTGAAACCAGAGACAAATACAAACCCATTAATATCCTAACGCAAACAATAATATGAAACTTTCTGTTGGCAAAACTTTGCAAAGACATTTCATCACAATAACCTTTGATATGTCCTCCAATTGGAGTATATTTAAAGCTTCTTATGGACATAACTCTGTTAAAGTGCTTTTCAAAGTAGTGCTCAGCAGGCAGGTGGTATTGTGCAATATGTGTAGTACAAGCTCACATTAAAAATGATTTGTCACTCTTAAAACAGTAACTGAAGGAAAGTATCTTAGCAAGGCTAATAAAAACCTGTTCAGTGAGTCTGCCTAAGAATTACGTTTTTGTTAGTATGTTGTCTATACATAATCAGTAGCACTATACAAAACATGATTCTATGACTAGCTGGATTGAGACTTGGGGGTTTTTGTGATAAGGTGTTTATACTCCATAAATCAATATATAGGCCCTACTTAAATACTAGGGTTTGAACTATCTTTTTTTCCTCATTAGTTGTCTATACACGGCTACCTACTCCATAGTTTTCATATACTACTCAGTGCTTTGAAATTCTGCCAAATATTCCTTAAAATACTTTAAGAAATGTGAAAAATAAATACTCTCTGGAGCAAAAGTTAACAAACAAACAAACAAACAAAAACCCCAACACAAAAAACTCAGAAAGCAAACCAAAAACCTGACAAACCCCAAAATATTCGAGGTATTGAAGTGGAATCACTTCTTAGAGGACATAGCTGTCATGAGTTGTAGGGAGCAACAGCATTTACTGCAGCTGGTAAATGAGCTAAAGCCAGGCTATATAGAGCAAGACAATATAACTTCTCTTCCCACTTACATATGATCTGATATGATTCAAACAACAAGTCTTTCAAAATGTAATTTTTGACAGATATCCTGAAAATTCTCTTGTAGCAAAAGCCACTGTTTATGTACTCTTATATATCCATTTAGTAATACAACAGATCTACTTACCTATTCTTCCTTTGTCTACAAATTCCTTTAGTGATGTTTAGAAAAATGATGAGAATTTTATTCCTAAAAAAAATAGCCTCTTTTCTTGTGTTCCCCACAGTTCATGCTTTGAGCCAAAACCTACCCTTGAATAACCACAAGAATTAGCAGCACTGGGAGGAATGGCCAGATACCCAACAGCAGAATTTCTCACTCTTAAGTTGTTGTAAAAAATGCTTATAAAGCATCAGGGAGAAGGGTGGGAGAGGGAGAGAAAGGACACAGTATGTTTAAGGGAGTTAAACTGAATTACTTGGATGCTGAGATAGGAGATTGGAGAAAACATGCACCTGCCATATATCTTATCCATTTCACTAAAATGATATTCAAAATCAGGCAATGCTGATATTCCCAGAATTTAAATAATAAATAAAAATAACTTCCAGCTAAATTAATTATTAGCGCACTCTAGTCTTTATATAACGTGCTATTTACAGGGAAATACAAAAATTATTTCATTCATACAAGTACCACAAAAACTATATGTGATGCAGAACAACTTTTACACTAGGCAAGGGCATGGAACCTGGAGTCAAAAATAATAGTGAATTTCCCCCCCACTTACCAGTGCAACAGGTGTTCAATGCAAAACAAACTCTGTTTGCTCCCTTTGATTTCAATGCATTTTCTCTAAAAAGTTCCTAACAAAATATTTTGTCACAGTCACTTTTCTATGTTCTCATCAGCAGCTCCACAACTTAGGTGAAGGAAAAGCAGTGAGCTGGCTGCAGAGTGGGAATGCAGAGGAATTGGCAAATCTAGGAAAAGTGGAGAAGCTACAAAAATTTATTTTCCAACAAAATAACTCTCCACAAGCTGTGTAAACTTTTCTTGCTAAAACAAATACTCTAAAACACAAAGATTTTACATTTCCAGTAAAACTCACAGTAACATTTGCCTGTTTTTACTCTCCTGAAGTCTCAACAAAGAGCCAGCAGATTGATGCTTTCCCAATTACCTGGGTCAGTAAACTCCCTCATATTCCCTGACTGCAATTTGGATTTTTAAATTAATAGACAGAATGAAGAAACAGACTTTTTGGGCTGTTGAGTAACCTTTGTTTTTTTCAGTAGATTCTCACACTTTGCTGCCTAACGTGCACACGCACATTTACGCCCATCCACCACCCATCCACTCACATACACGCTTCCAACATGTGTGCTCTATTATACTGACAATAGAAAAAAAATTAAGCTGTGCCCATTGCAATTTTGTGACCTGAACAGAGAAGAATAATTTATAGTGGTAAGTCATTATCATTACCATAACTTTGAAATGCACAATTGGATTTGCAAGGACAGCGTAAGGTAAAAGAGTTACACCCTTTATCTCAAGCACTCATCCATATTTACAATAAGTATAAGCTTTCTGCTACAGAAGAAGTATTTAGATTGAACACTGTTACAGACTTCCTAAGTGAGGCTAGTTCCAGTTGCCAGTAATTCAAAAGCAAATCTGCTGACTTGGCATTAGGACTCTAAAACAGTGTGATCCAACTTATATAGTAAGAAGGTGTCTGCAGAAATAACATTTATAAACTGTATATACAGTACACAGTACCAGTACATAGAAAATAGATTTTGACTCCATGATCCCCGGTGTGTAAGGCAAGACTGAATTCTGTCTTCATATGGAGACCACCAGAGGTACAAGCAACAGAGTGGTGCTTAAATCAATACGCAAATCAAGTGCCTACAAATTAAAAAATCAGAGCAGACAAAAAATTTTAGATTCTTTTATGTGCTGATCCTGGCTTGCTGAATACACGGGAAGTTATTAAACATCAAATGTACCTTTTAAAAAAAAAAAAAACACAACACCTGGATGGCAACAGATATTGTTCAAGTGGCAGCTACCAAAAACAGCTTGAAAAATGTCATAGTACAACATCAGGAACTCTTCAGTTGTACTACACTAATTCATATAGCACTAACCAAAAAATAAGTATATGAATATTCTATTTCATGCTATTGCTATGCAAGCAACAGCAATACAAATCAGCATACTAAGGATACCATATGTTCTGCAATGAAGAACCCAAATATATTTTCAAGGGGCATTGTTACAAGACTTCAAAGAAACACAAGACTGCCAGAGGCAAGAGTTACTGACGGATGTAAACATCCCTGTTCCATTCTCCTGCATCATTACGTTTCTTCAATATCACTTCCCCATCCTTGTCACAATATTGGTCCCTTGATTTATGACGACTACGCTGTTTGTTGCATTCATTGTGGTCCTGCTCGCGGTCCCTCTCCTTTGAGCGATGCCTTGATTCTCTATGTCTGTGATCACTGCTCCCATGGGACTCGTCTCTGTGATTATGATCCCTGTGAGAATCATAGTGGTCACCGCGCTCATGTGAGTAGTCCTCCTTTGGCTCTACATAAGCTGAATCTCTGCTGTCTTGTGTTTCTGAGTCAAAAGTTTCTTGCCTATGAAGGCCTCTAACACCACTGCGATGGTTGTGGTGTTGGCTTGAGGAAGAGCGGTGCTGGGATTTCTTGATGGGTTCAACCCGTGCTTCCTCTTCAATTTGTGAACCGCTGCGTTCAGGAACCGAATGGTCATTCCTCTGGTCTCCTTGAGATCCCTGCTATCAGAACCAGCAGTAAGTTCAGGTACATGAAGTACACATTGAAAAACTTTCTCCAATATCAAATTCAACTAGAAAGTATCATAAAACCAATGAAATTCAAGTACACAACAATCCACTTTGAATCTAAACTAGAAAAGAAAAACATTAGAATTTAACTTTTACTGAAAATCCAGTATTATAATACAAACCCTTTCACTCTTATCAGAATGGAGGGCGGTGCTTAGATTATTCTGTGATACAGTACTTTCTTGTCTCTTGTGATGTTTCTGACTATTCCAGTTAGCAATAAATGCCACCACGCTCCATATAAAAAGAGAGCAAGCAAAAACAAGACAAACTGCAAAGAAATTAGAGCAGACATATCATGCCAGGAGGGGGCAGATATCAGTTAAGAGTTTACAGATGTCTGCTTGGAAACAACCGCTATGAGAAAGTGATTTTAAAGGGCTGAGCAGGTCTATTCCAGCAAAGAACCAAAGTACAAAACCTTGGCTCTTTTAGAGAAACTTTTTTTTTTAAGGAAAAAAATGCAATTGAATCTGGTATGAATAAAGTTTGTATTATGATACTAATAGTATCACTGACCTTTTTTTTTTTCTCAGCAATAATTTCATTTCTTCATGGTAATGAAAAATTAAACTTTGACCTTATAATTTTAAGAACTCAAGAATATAGACCATTGCCAAGAAAAGCATGAGGAGAGTGATATTATCATATATAGAATTTCCTAACACACCACCGCTATCAAAAAACTGAAATAAAAATTACCAGGCAATAAACCTACTCTTCACCCGCATAATGCTTTGAAATCACTGCAAAACGAACAAGTGGCATTATTTAACTCATTTGGGGGTTTCATTACATTAACCTGCTTTTATTACCAAACCACAGACAAAGACTTTTCAAGCTTGATTGCAACAACTTTAAGAAATATTTTATGGTGAAATTGAATTATCCTTCTCACATGAGGTGAAGAATGCCAAGACAAAATCATCTTTGCTGGCACAAAATTAAAGTAGGTTTTAACAGAGTTAGGCATTTGTGAGACTGTTCTGAATTTACCAAAGTTAGGCATAAGTTTGCCCTTTTATGTTCAGAGCTGTCTAAAAATAAAGATTGCCTCCTGGGCAGTTCATGGACGTATCTTCTCTATGTCCTTTTATTTTGTGAAAAAGAGCTAGGAAATTTTGTCCTTCAGCCACAGATCCTGGCAGGTGTGTTTTCTAGCAACCCGAAAAGTAAAATGACAGGAAATTTGACAGGAAAAGAATTTGTATTTCATTAGAAACTCATAAACCCCAACATATTTCAAATCAATTTGATAAATTTGACAAATCTTAATTTTCTAAGACAATTTGTTGTGTAAACTTCCCAGAGACTATCTGGCTTGCTCCCTGTGTTCCTAATTCGAAACAAATGGTATAGATGAGAACAAGGTAACAGCAACAGCAGTCAAATTTCGTGTTTGTTCTTGTTTTTATGATTCTCAAGATGATTCTGATTTGCCAGAAAGGAATGTAGTAATTATAAAGAGAAATAGATGTGTTCAAGGTGAAATGAAATGACTCAACAGAGTTGAATTGTAAACGAAATCAAGTGAAAAGCGAGAGTCCAAAGCAGTGCCTGCTTTAGATATGTAAACATAATTTTTATCTATCCATCATCATTACTGTTTTTAAGGCACATAAACTTGGTATATATATGAAACTCTTAAATTCTCACATGGTCAAATGCCACATATGTATGTACCTGTATGTAATTCTGACTAATAAAATTAATAATTGCTGTGGTTTGAAAACAAATGCAAAATGTGAACCTGCTTTGAACACAGTGCTACTTTTACACACTCAGATGCATCTTCTCTGCTATCATGAGTACATGTGAAGGAGCACAATGAATAAATTCAGAACCAGTACCTGGACATGCAGAATAGTGTTAGGGCTGTTAGGATTTATGGGCAAATGAATTTGCCCATAAATATTACAGGGATACTGAACAGGTAATGTTTGAATCTGGATTAGAGTATGGCTTTGTGGTTCATAACCAAATTAGGGCTCTGATTTGGATTAGGTTCTGCAGTGTAGCAATTTTATGGCCCAATCTTCTAAGGCTTTTTGTCTAAAATGGACAAAGTTTCAGGCACAGTTTCAGAAAGTTTCAAGAAATAGCAGTTCTTAGAAAGAAGTTTAAGCAGTGTTGAAAGAGGAGAGGGAAGGCTGTGTCCACCGAGTGAATTTGCCTTGCTCCCTATTTTAATGCAGTGGTCCCTGTTTGCCTGCACCATATACCTGTGAGGTTGCTCCAGTGTTTTTGGAATTAGCCAACAATTTCCATACAAGTTTGCTCCAAAGCTCTCCATCAGATGGACATGTGGTGTACAGTCTTTGCTGATTTAATTTCAAACAGTCCTGGGAGGCTTCACACCTTAAAGCACCTTGTGCTATGCAATACACAGTCAGCATCATGGCATAAAAATGCCACTCTGGCAGCTGACAACACAAATCCCTCCTTAAGATGTACACCTGGGACTGAAAAATCACAAGAACCAAGAACGTTTCATGGCAAAGAGGTCCCCTGCTTTGGACCAGGGGAAGGATGATTCCAATGCTTTGCAGTGCAGATGTGGCTCCTCCAGGCCAAAAAGCTGGTGGCTTGGCTTTTCCCTGCAGAGCACTCCACAAAAATGGCACAGGCATGGACTTTAAATTCTCGAAAGAGAGGGTCTTAATACTGTTGAGAAAACAGGTTATGCCATCATGATTAGAAGACAAACCCACTCTGTGCCAATGCAGTGATAGGCTCAGGTTTGATATGTCAGCTGAAGATTTATCATAGGAAAATGAAACAAAAGTTCTGTGTTGCATAAGTGATCCCCCTTGATTCACACTTTTGTATTAGTAGACCTACAAACAAACAGTGAAACTGCAAATACACTCTTGTTTTTTAGTCCTTAAAATAAAAATCTGTTAGTTTGTAAGAAGATATCACAACATTCAGAAAAGTGTTATTAAAACTCTTGTAATAGTTCCTTCAGAGAATGTGGTTAATAAAATGACTAAGTGAACTATAAATCCACACCCAAAAAGCATAGAAAAACTTGAACAAAATACTTAAAAAGTTTACAAAGCAAAAGGAAAATTATCTAGCAAGTCTGCACACAACAAAACTGAATTTCATACTCAGAAATTCTTCCAGCTCACAATTTTTTCAGGGTGTTTCAGCTCTGAGGATAGAAAAAAGGAAGAAATGAGCTATAGCTTATAGTCTCTTTTCCTGCAACTGCTTTTGAAAGCAAGAGAAGGAGGTACCCTGCAAGGTGGCTAAAGAAATTTTTGTTGCTAAAGAACAAATGCATCAAGTCTGTGGTTTTCTAATGGGAAAAAAATTCTCTGACACAAAAAATTGTTTTGCAAATCCATAACAAAAAAACACAATTTTTTTTGTATTTTAATTGGGGTGCAGATATATTTTTTTCTTTGATTTTCTAAATGGAGGCACTTTTTTTAGCCAAAATTATGAATTGCAACTTGAATATATATGTAAGATATGGACATATATGGAACTCAGGTAGAAATTTAGATATAGTATGCCATTATTTGATCTGGGATAGATATCTTTTAACCCCCATTGTGATCTCAGCCTCAAGGCAATGCTATTTGTAATGAAGTATCATCTTTAAATACCTCATTTCATGCCATGCAACAAATACTGAAGGACTGCATCTCCTTACGCGGAGCACCTTAATACAATTGCATAAACCGAAAGTTGAAGGAGAATACAAAGGATATAATATGCCCACATCAACAGGCACATCAGTGCGGAGGTGGCGATAGTGCCTGTTTCTCCCAGCTCACTAGACAGTGTCCTCGCTGTTCAGAACATACTGCCTCTCAAGGTCTTTTTCTGCACAACATGCAGTGCAGTGGGACTCCAGTTTTATGTAAGAATTTGGCTTGAAGGAAGTATGTACTTTTCACAGCAGTGGCCAGTGAATAAAAGAACAAAGGAAACACTTGAAGGGCCACTTTGACCTTGAGACTTTACTAATACAGTCAGTCATTCTCAGCCCCTAAAACTCTATAGCCTGTGGAAAGATTGGAAGAGATTTCCCTCCAAAATTTGTGGATCTGCTCTGTACATAACCCAATTTGTCATGTAGGGCCTCTGGGGCTGGGATTTGCCTATTAGCAATAGTCTGTCCATCAGTCAGAGAGTTACTAGAGGCTGTAATGTGCATAGTATTAGGTCAGTTTTACTTCTCTGATTGGATTACATATGGCCAACTATAAAAATGCTTGTGGCTGGTACGCATATTACTGGCACAGCAGTGTCCTGGCACAATAAAACCTGAAGTATTCCACTTCACATCAGCATATGTTTTCAGTCAGGCTAGCTAAGTCCTTGGAATCAAAACCAGCCCCCTAGTCAGCACACAAACACATGCTACTATGAATACAATAGCAATAACAATAATGTGCCTGTGTTTGCCTTTTACACTGAACATGTTTGACTGTCTGCTCTATCAACAACAGTAAAACATATTCAGCATATTCTGGTATCAGCCTACCACTGTGCTTTGGAAGAGGAAGAAACTGACAGAAGAAAAAGAATAAAAACTGTACCTGTAAATTAATATTTGGACCTGGGCTAATAGGAAGAGTGGCTGTTGCAAGTGTGCGAGTGAGAAGCTGGTTAGGAGGATTGCTGCTAGGTGGATGTGTGGCCTTCCAATAGGCTTCCAGATAGTCAGCAAGGTGCTCACAAGCATCTTCAAGCTGGTTCTCATCAAGAATTACATCGAACATTTCCTGATAAAGGAAAGGTTTTAGTGAGAATAATCACCAGCTAAAGGTAGATCAGCTAGAAACATTGACCACACTTTCCAGTTGTCAAAAATGAACCACATTTCTACTTCTTGTATGACGATATTTCACCCGTTTTGGTTTTTCTCTTGTTTTTTGTTGGGTTTTGTTTGGTGGTTTTGTTTTGGTTTGGTTTTTGGGTTTTTTTAATGTTCTTTGGATTTTGTTTTTCTGAATGCAATTGATACAAAAGACAGCAGTGTCGCTAAAACAAGTCCTCATGACTTCCACATAGCAATGTACAATCAATGGAGACACAAAGGAGCAGAACAAATCTTAAAATTCAAATATACAGAAAGAGGGGTTAAATGTTGAAGTGTTTAGCCATTGGAAAAAAATGGAATGGCAAGAAAGGGATTCACTCCTCATATCTAAAATAACTAAGAGAAAACTAAGACAAACAACTAACAACAGTAAGAAATACAAGTAATACAGATCATTCTGTTTCCAAGTGTCATACAAATATTAGGTAAGAGATTAGTCACACAGTCTAATTTTAGGCTTCTGGAATTAGGAGGTGAGTTTCCTCCATTTTCTCCCTGGCTGAGGAGCCAGAAGGCAGCTTTGAGGGCCTATGCAGGTCTCTAGCATTCTTCATTGACTTCTTGGAGACCTGAGGAGATTAGTCTCTTAACTGAGATGCTTGAACTTATATGATGACAATCCCATTCAGCTCCGTAAGGATGCAA
Source organism: Xenops minutus (assembly GCA_035221455.1). NCBI lineage: Eukaryota > Metazoa > Chordata > Aves > Passeriformes > Furnariidae > Xenops > Xenops minutus. The sequence goes on from JAWWEE010000074.1 coordinate 18,953,527, forward strand.
ATTATATCTGCAACTGAACTGAACCTTCATCTTCTGGTCTCTTACTCATATACTCTTGACAGCTGAGTATGCAGGAAGCAATGCATGCCATGTATAAAACACAGCTGGGGGTGTCATCATCTCTGCTTTATAGGTGGCAACTCAGAGAATTTACTTCAATGCACATCAACAGAAAAACCTCAGAGCTCTCAGTACCCCTCAGCTCTCTGACAAAACTGTGACCAAGAACATCAATAATAGTAGGCTGTGGTGACACACACCCCAGAGGGACTACTCAAGCCTTACCCTAAACTACCAGAGATAAAATACAGTCACTAAGAGGGTTCATTTTGAGACTGAAAACTCCCTAAAAATTATCAAGTAAAACAAATGTTCAGTTTATTGAAGCACTCCACGTATCAGCACACATTCTAATAACTGCTTGTGACTAGGACCTTTTCTTTCCCCTTCACCCTTATGGTGAGCCCTGAGACCTCAGGAGGCATTCTGCAGAAAAGCAATAGTGAAGTGTGGCCAGAAGAGGGCAAACATTCCCGAAAATTATGTAATTAACCTCCTGCTTGAAAAGAACGGTACCTTTCAAAGACAAGACATAAATTAAGAGTAACTCACGGGAGGACACTGTGCCAGTTTATCAGCTGCCACCATCTGAACATTAAGGTGTTTGGCCTGAGACTTCCCTCGAGATTTTATCAACCTCTGTAAAACCTGTGAAAAGTAAGACATTAATAAAAACGACCAGCCTCAGACTTAATATATATATATAGCCACCTAAAATGTTTACATTTGAAATGCTCACTTGAGCAGAGCATATTCATAATTTGCTGGTTTCAGGAACATTTCCCATGCTCTTTAATGCAGAATGACCTAATTTTCATTTACTTCCTGATATTTCCTTTTTGTTACAGGCACTAAGAAGCTCCCTTCCTACTTTACTCTGCTGCTTCTCTTTTTTTCTAAGTTAAATTTTTTTCAGTTGATCTCCTCAGTTCTCTTCCCACAAATTCATTCTTCTGTTTCAAATGCCTCTTCACAAGGTCTGTGCGTGTTTTTTTCAAGGAATTACAGAGATGTTACAGTTTAGCAATCAGTTTGATAATTATTCTGTGAAATTTTTTCTTTCATTTCTGTATTATTTTGATTTAAAAAACCATTAGCATTACTTACGTGATTGATACTAGAAGTGCAATCCCAATTAAAAAACCCATTGGAATTACAGCATCTTTTCCAAAATAGGTTTTGGTAACGCTAGAGCTGAGATGCTTTTTTGATTAATAACACTTCATCATCCGAAGGGAAGCAATAACAATAGATAGCGCTTAAGCCTGAAAGAGCATGAAGGTGACTAAAACATTTACCTTAGGAGAAGAAATCTTTACGTATACTATAATGGGAGCCAGTGAGGTTTTGCTTAGTTGAGCTGGGTGGTTAATGGTATCAGCGTCAAGCACTACCAACTGCAGTGTCCTTGCTAATTCAAAGATCCGTTCAATTTCACTTTGCACTTCAGCTGCAGAGAAATAGAAAATTAGAGTTATGAAAATACTAAGAGGTGATTAGTTTTAAGAAATGTAAAAACGTTGTAGACTGGTGTGTTGCTCCTCCTCTGGCTGCAGGAGTTTTTATCCGTGCATGTCTGGCACACTACGGTAATGAATGCAACATTAGTGAGAGCACTTCACCAGGATTTGTTGCCTTTGCAGGCAGCACTGCCTGCCTCTCTCACCTCACCAATTCCTGCCATTCCAGGCTGGAGAGATACTGTTAACACCTTCTTACAAGACCCCAGACCATCTATGTAAGAAAAAAAGAGTATGAGTGCCTGCTGCATCAAACGGTAATCTTACTATGACACAAATTTCCTTCATGAAAATAATTTCAGCTCAGACTTTAATCTTACACAGTAACCAGTTTGCTCAAACTGGAATACCTGAGAAAGGCATTAGGAAGTACTGAGGTGGCTATATTAGCAGAAAGTCAAATTTTCCATTTACTTCAACTTATCAAAGCTCTGAAAAACAGAGTTTCCTTCATATACTGGCCTCAGTATGGTACCATGTAAAAACAATGGGTTATCATGTGTAAAACCCTTTTTTAGGAGAAATAATTCCATAATACAAATAATGCTATGGCATCCTCCTCACAACCCCACAAGTTCTGGAAAGGTGATTTTCCCAGAGAAAAATGGTCTTTTCTTCTGGTAGTCATGCTCCCAGCTCCTCACCACCCTGCCTGATTGGCAGTACTTTTCAGGGCAAACCTTTCCAAGACAGATGGGCTGCATCCGCTTATCACAAGTGGTGTAGAAACTGTCTTCATTCCCCAATGAAACAAAACTACATCTTATAATAGCAAAATCAGCCTTGAAATGGAATCATATTTTCCTGCTCAAATCTTGCTATTGGCTGAGAAATTACAGAAGTTGGGTGATTTGTTCAAGTCTACAAAGAAAGTCATCAGTCCAGACTAGACAGTAATTCATACAGGTTTCCCTTTAAAGGTTGTGCACACTCCATGAGCCAAAACCTGATTAGATACCTAGCCCACTCAAAATAAGTATTAGAAGACAAACGACAGAAACTTAAAGGTCAGCAAGAGATACCAAAAACTTAATAGAGTTTCTTGAATTACACTATCGGCTTTTCTATTACACTGGCAACAGCGTTACTTTTGCTTGGAAACACAACCTATTCGATCTGGCTAGAGAGACTTGTCTATATTAAAGAGTCTCTTTCAAGAGATGTAAAGAGATTGATTTTTGTTATCTTAGAATACTTACTGAATAAATCAGATACCATAATAAGGTTGCAAAATTTTTCCAAGAGTGAGCAAGGCATCCCAGCTAGTTTAGCTCAAAATGTTTTGATTCCAGATCAACAGGTGACTGCTGCAGTCATTTTACAAATGAAGTAATATCTAAACGGCCATCAGAAAACCTATATATGGTATCATTTATTGGAGGAGGCTGACACTGTTTTGGATCTCTTAGGGATCGGTTCCAACTGTTTGTAGTTTTGAGTGAGTACCTGCCAGTTAGTCTTTTACAGCAGCAAACTATGAGATGGGCACAGATTGGCATGGAAAGCATTGGTGCATGCTTTCCTGCTGGTCAGTAAAAGCACTGTGGCCCAGCTGCTGTCTGAATTAGAAGCACATTTTTTAAGACAGAGCTGATGGTTCTTGGCACATTCACGATTCCATTTTCTGCAACTTTACTGAAATCACTGAATACCATTGTCTCAGAGTTTTAGTAGAAGATAGTCAATAATCTATCCCTAATTTAAGTCCAAATGACAACTGGAATAAACATATCAGAGACAATTCATCATGCTGTTCTGATGATGAGTTTAAATTGCTTTCCTGCCATTTCAAACCAGGCTCAACACTTCAGTCAGTGTAACAGTATCAGTTAATGTATCATTTTAAGACCATTCCAGACTGCTAAAAAACCCTTGTCCAAGACAATTTATAACCAGCAAAATCTGTTTCTATGCCATTGTATCATAATTTTGTCTGGGAAAGCAGTATTTGCTACACTGCTGGAAGCACTTTTCTGCCAATATAGAACACATCTCTGTGGACTACATTTCATGCTATACTTTATGAAACAGCCTTTGCCAGGGCAGAGTATGCCTCAGGGTATGTTCTATTGTGAAACATACTCAGGGCAGTAACTGCAGGTAACTATGGTTCTATGAACCAATTGTTTCCACTTGAATCTGAAGATAGAGAGATATCTTTTTCATCAATCAAAAAGTATTTCAGTACTTATTTTTCTTGAGTATAGGAGAGAAGGTCAAGGAACTACTCTGCATGACTGGTGAATTAATATATGTGCCTCTACTTCTCCAGTCAAGAAGGGACGGGAAAAATGCCAGAGATTGCTGAAGAGGTCCTTATCTCCTGTTCCTTAGAGCACTGCTTGAGCTTCTGGAAAAGCTTTCATTTTGCTGGAATTCTTCTTTGAATTCTAACTTTATCCATAAGATTGTAGCAATTACTTACATAATAGTAGCTTCTCTTTTTAGATGACAAAGGCTTTATTCACTGCTACAGCTTTGGTTTTCATCTTTCTTTAGCAACACCTCTTAAAAAACAAATTCTACACTCATAGATTCCTTCACAAGACACTCAACACAAATCTTCTCTCCGACCTTTGACCAAAGTAAGCAAAGAACTCAATATGTCATCTGGGGATAGTAACACAAATGTCAGTGGTAGTTAAAATAGGGAGCTGAGAACAGTGACAGTGGGGTATCTTCAAACCAGCACAGTAATAGCTTTGCAATCTTCCCACCTCCATGAATACCATCTATTTATAATAATGTCCCTTCTTATGTACTGGAGAGGCATAACTGGAGTGAACTTATCACATTAAACTCCAATAAATTGTATGTGCCAATCATAATAAGTGGCATAAAAGTAATTAGATCTATTGTGACAATCATCATGAAATGTTGGCAGCCCAGCTACAACACTCAAACCAAGAAATTAGCTATCAAATTTTAAAGTGACTCTTACAATCTATTTCATAGGACCTTCTTAGTAACCAGAAAGAAAACATATTTTAAATGACAGGAGCACGTAACTATTTGTTGTATACAGTAAAGGATCAATTCTAAGAAACAGTAAGTACACATCTCCCAGACAACTTTAAATAAAGCTCATTTAAACTTATATCTCAATATTAATTCTCAATATCCCTACTGCACCTTGAAATGAACAGAAACTCAGTGCAATGAGAGCTTATCCCATTATGGGGGCAGACAAACACTCTTTACACCAGTTGAACTTTGCAAGTGAATTTCAAGCACAAATCTTTAACAGTTCATTACAACAAGAGTAAAGGCAAAAAGTAAAGGCAAAGACACAACAACACTGCATTTTATCTGTGCCAATTCACTAATAACATGATGAACTATGGTGGAATTTAGGGTCATTTATATAATGCCATGGTAAAAGAACATTGTCTATGCTACACAGCTGGAGAAACACAACCCTCCTTCAAACCTGGGCTGAAAGCATCCATAGCAGCCAGGAGTCACTGGGACACTCAGTTTGCCAGAGTGTGGCTACATCAGCATTTTGTTTTAGGAAGGCCTTGATGAGATGGCAGTTTCATGAGAGGGATGAGATGCAAATGGACATGCTTCTGGCCTGCAAAGGCCAAAGTAGAACCATAAAATAGTACCTTAATGCAGCAAAGAGATTTTGATCTTCACACAAAGCAGTGAAGTTCACATACTGTCAACTGAGCACAGTGTGACTTTTATATACTATTTAATTTGACCTTGTCTACTGTTCACAGTATCAATGGCTCTGTTTTGTTCATAGAAACAGATATATAATTACTTGGACTGCAACAGCCACAGAGACAAAGCAATCTAGTTTTGAAGCAGGGCTCCTGATATTACAGACATATGGCATGAAAAGAAGACACCTATGTCAATGCATGCCATAAAAAATTAGTAACATCATCTTGCACAAAGGGCTTTCAAATGATTTTATAAATTAAGGAGAACAGCCATCAGTAGCCATGATTTTTCTTATACTAAGTCTTTTATACAACCACAGTTACTTAAAAACTATTAATTACTAAATTCCATTAATGCAATTAAAATAATGAGAAGTTTAAGGCAACTTCACGAATTCCACAACAAAGGCGAAAGAAGCAAATGTGGGGTTTATCCCACATTGTGCCTTAAAAGCATGCAGAATGTCTTGCACCAAAAAAACTGCTGAGAAATGAATAAAGGTCACATCTAAAATCCAAGAAAGAGTCTCAATTAAGAAAAAAACCATGAGCTTGACTGACAAAAGTTAAATTTTAAATTTTAATTTGTGAGCATGTGTGTGTATACACGTTTATATTGAGTGAAAAATACCCAGAGTGCCTACACTGGGTATTACTGTAACCAGAATGCAGGCACAGCCACAGCAGGCTACCCCAGACTGCACTCTCTGGTATCTGCTCACTGCACACAACATGGGGAGGCCAAGATGCTACCGAGGGTGATCCACCAAGCTACATGGTGTTTCAGCAGACCAGAGCAAGATAATAACAACCCCCACACCTACGTAAGTGTTTGGCCTCTTCCTTCTCAGCTTCCTCTTTCCTCCCCTCAAGCACCAATGCAGCTCTGGGCAGGCAGGGAGATAACACAGGGGTCATGCTGGGCAGGGGACAGAGGGCTCCATTCATTCCCCAGGCAGGATTATGTGTCACACCTCACATTGTGGGGGTTTCCCAGTGCTGGGGAGAAGGAGGCTTTGAACATCCATTGCAGCGTGCCCAGCTAAGAAGGAAAAAGTCTGGGAGAACATAAGCAAGTAAGAGGGAATAAATGCTTTAGCTTAGTCCTCAGGCAATTGGTCAAAAGATACCTGGATTACAGGTGTTTTAATCAAATTTCTAAAATAAATGTAGTTTTGTGAACAGCGTTACATTTCCCTGGTCTCCACCAAATACCTTAGCCACTAGCTTGTTACGTAAAAAGGGGAGGGTGGGAGTGGGAGGATGACAATATTTTCCAGGAAAAGCGGCTGCATGTGTTACTCATGCCTAACAGATGGGGCTCCTTTGAGGGCTAAAGCAGAAAGGAGAGAAGCATGTCTACTGCTCTGCTTGGCACTCCCGTCTGGGCTCTGCTGAAGGGGAGATGTGGGGTGAGGTGCTGCAGGAAAACAGGGTTTTCCTCTTCCTGCCTGCTGAGGCAGAATTCAGACAGCTTTTAATGCACACGCATGTCCATGTGGTATTGACAAATACAATGTCATGTTTGTAAACCTCAACATAACCAAGATCTATTTATAATGGACTAACATCTCCTAAAATGCAATACTGTAATTATGTGAAAATATAAAACAGATAGTGTCATTTAAAAACACTAAATAGCACATAAGAATATCTACTTCCTCCCCTATTTCTCTGGGCTAGCAAAACAATAGCATTCATAGAGTGATGCTTCTTTTGCCAGGTTTAAACTGGAAGTAAATTTTAATGGCCTGTGAATAGAAAAGATTGAAATCAGCAGATTGCAACAGAAACATGAGTGAATGGGAACTGCACAGGGGAGAGCTGCACTGAGATGCCTGTGCTGGGCAGACCCAGAGCAGCTCCATAAGGTGCCATGCAGTAGCACAGTGCTGCTCCCATCATTAAACTCCCCTACGCTATGTTAAGGAGTAATTGGGATAGTAAAACTGGGAAAAGAAGCAGTCTAAGATTTATTTGCCCAGGGGACCAAGCAAGTGTCTCTGCCTAGTTCAGAATGGATATCATCACGTCAGGCTGGCACTTACTTGGGTATTTCTGTACCATGCCACATTACTCAGTGCAGTGCTAAAGAATTTTACAGCCCTGGTCCATACATAGGCACCAAGTAAGTGTTCCCTAGGCCTGTTGTTTTTTTCAGAACAAACATAAATAAAAATGTTCAGCCTTTCTCACAGATAGCATATGGAACTACTCCATCGCTGGCTATTCAAGCCCTCCTGCTGATGGTGTGCCACTCTCAAAACATGTGCGTATTCACTGAGTGGGAGAGATACGACTCTACAGCCTGATGCTTAGAGTGGGAGGCAAAACACATGGATTCCAGTTCCTTCTCTAGGGAAAGTTTAATTATTTTGCACAGTGAGTAAGACTCGGTAGGACCAACCAACAACCATCCTAAAGGTGATCATAGCCCTGTCATGGCGATGGAAATTATGAGTTCATGACAGGAAACAGAAGCAAACCCAGACTTTTTCGCATTCTGGTTAAACAACCCAGGTCCTTAATCTTGGATAAAAACAGGACACAGACACCAACTTTTCATAATTCCATGAGCCCCAGATAAAGGAAAAACCTGTATCAATTCAGCCTGTGAATAGTTTTAAAGGAAGCAAGCTGTATTCTGCTTTTATGCAAACAGCTAACTGACTAAAAATATTTTATTCATCTATCCAAGTATCTCAGTCATTATACAGATATTTATAACTGTAAAAATTATTCTAATACATTGCTATATTCCTTTGTCTCTTGTACATTTTGTTTCAGTACAATTAGCAATCACACATATTTCTGTGAAGTGTCATGAAAAAATACAGGGATATGTTGCTGAGAGTTATCTCTAACTTACAGAAATTAAGATTTATTTTTCCCCCCATATATTCTTTGAAAATACTCAGGAAATTTCATTAAAATGCTTTGTCAATACTGTATCAAAAACTTGTTTTCAAGTTCATGTATTAGAAGTTAGTACCAAACTTCTAATAGAGAACTACCTATAGAATTCCTTAAGGAAACTCTGACCTTAGATGTTAAGAAAATCAAGGCTGGCCCAGCAGGATTAAAGACCATTTTGGGACATGTCAGACTGATCAATTATAACAGGTTTGGGAAATTCACGCTACTCTTTTCCCATTCGGGTGCAAAAAGTATAGCTACATCCTCATGAAAACCCAAAAGTTCTTGGCTGCTACATTAATTACAGCATTCTGGTTAAAGGCAGGTTCAGGTTTAAGAGATTAACACATATGAAGATTTAATGCCTGGAAGTCAGAGTTATAGACTTTTGTCCCAACTACCTTGAAAACAAAATTACAAAGGGAGAATCAGGATTTTCCATAACATGTTGGACAACTTTTTTTCTTTTCTTTGGACTATATTGTATCCTTGAGACTTTGGAAAGGGAACATACTCTTGGTTAAAACCCAGGTTTCATTCCTGTTTCATGGCCTCTGTAAGTAACAAAGGATTTTCATGAAGCCTAGCTAACACTCTTTTAAGTTTATCTTTGATTTATAGTTGGGGAAGCATTTACTTGAAACTTATGTACAACAGCTGTCATTAAATTACTAAATATGGAGAACGCACATAACATTATCATGTATGTATATAATATATAATGTATATTCATACATACATATATATAAATAGAACAAATATTGCTACCATAGTTTCAAGCATTCAGCTGGCTTTTCACACAAATATCAAGAAAATAAAAACACAAGTCTGAAATTTGAAGAAGTAATCCACTACTATTTCTTCAAGCATTTATGTTTCATTTTCAGAAGACAAAACTTCAGTATATCAGCCTACTGATGTGAATGGGAGCTTTACACATTTTCTAGAGACAGCTTTCCAAAGGTTGGCACTCAATTGCTCATGCAAAATGGGTGCATTTAATGCCTGACAGTTTAGTGCATGTGCACATAGAAAGCAAATAAACAGATTCCCAGGCATGTGACCGCAATTGATTTAACACACACGCTATGACATATTTTAAAACATCAACATTCACACATCTGTGTGCAGATTAGGTGCACACACCTTAGAAATATACAGTGGAACACCTAATCTTTAGCATTTACTTGTCAATGTGAACTTTATTTTTAGAATTACTTGAAAATAAACAAAGAAAAACAGCAAGGTTTTTTTAAAAAAAGACTTAGCAACACAGTACAAGATCAGCTTTTGTCTATCAGCGAGCCAGATGCCAGAAACACACAGTGGTTCTGTGAGGTACAATAAAGCACTGAACACAAAACAGCAGGAAAAGTAATTTGCAAGCTTGTATACATACCTAAAACATCTGGAAAAGGAGAGCATTAATGAAGCAAAGAATGGAAAAAGCCAAGACAATCAGGTTTCGTACAAAGCATACAGCATGAGGTAAGGTTATAACAAGTGTAACATACACAGAAAAACGTTTGGGTTCTTTTGACGAAGAAATGCAGCAAAAGCACAAAGCTGGTTCAGCAGTTTCTGCAAATGGCATATGTCCATATAAAAATTGAACTAAGTCAATCTGGGCTGATTTCAGGTGAATGAAATTTAACCACGTACTGTACCTTCTTGGAGAAAAAAGTCTGTTCAAAATTACAGATGTCTTCTAGGCTTTTAAGGAAATTAATCATTTGCCCTTTCCTGAAATTTAGTTCTAGCGTCTCACATATTAAACATGTAACAGTATTGACAAGCAAACATTTTTGTACAAATACAAAACAGTCTTTTATATAGGAGAAGAGTAAGACTGTACTGTCCTCCTAAATCTTTACAAGCCAAACACTATTTTTTAAAAAATCTTGAAACATTATTTTTATAGTAGATATGCAGTGGTAGCATTGGTTTCCAATGAGTCAAATCCCAAGTCTATTTTTAACTGATTCCATTACAAAAGCAAACTGTCGGTCAATAGGTGTGTGTAGCATTAAGCTGACTGAGACTCCCCTATAATCCTGTAAATCCAGTTCCTCGTGGCTATTCCTACTCCTGATTGTTTGTCTCTGCCTCTGAAATTTATTCTGAGTTATCCATTAATTCAGTTCCAAATAATGGTTTTCTGTGGTATGCACAACTATGAACAATATACACAATATTGCAGACCTATATTGGGTGATAAGGTAAGAGTTCTCAAAAAGAGGTTCATTTATTTCCCAGAAAAAAAGCATTTGGTATTAATATATCAAACACATTACCTTTCTACTACATTAACTTGTTGACAGAACACTTATTAAAATAACACTTAAAACCAAACAATACATTCTCCAAAGTCTAAGAAATAGCCTTCTCTGCTGCAGTTAAACTGTTGCTCACAAACGTAAGCATAATTGAGGGATAAATCAGTGGCCTGGCTATCTAGCTGTATGAGGTACCACTGCATGAAGATGGGTGAGTAAAGGAATAGCTTGCCATTGAATCTGGAAAGAGGGAGGGATTTGGATTAACATAAAGCAGTTCTGGGGAGCTATATTTGCCATAATAATAAGCCATTTTTAAAGGATACCAGATATAGGAATAAACACATGGGTCTCCATCCACATGCTGCTGAGCAAGACATATGGCAGCTCATCTCCCCACATCCAACAGCTATAAAGCCAGAAGACCCAATCAAAGCAAACCAAACCAAACTGTTTTTCCTTAGCAAGATCAAATTTTTATTGTGATAAAACCCAGTTTTAAATACCTGGGCTAGAACTATATCAACATAGACAGTCATAGACAAAAAAGGAAACACAGCACAAATGTAGTGTTTGCTGAATTCTTTTTTTTTTTTTTAAGTGATTTGGAGAAAGGGCCCTACTATTTTTAATTTATAGAAGGGAAAACATAGGTAGAGAAAAAATTTATTTTCCAGGACCCCAAGAAGACCTGCCACAGATACTAGAAAAGAACTAATGTCATCTGAGTCCCAACTCAATGATTTATCCATGACTGAAACTTGTATGAGTAGAGACTATTATTCGCTGCAAAACTAATACTAATAAAGTAGGAAATGCCAAAATAGCTCTCTTAAATCAAACTTTTTGTGAACTGCATTGTAAAACAACACAGTCAGGAACCTACAGTAAAGTTGTTCCTGTAGGGCTGCTGTCTCATTCAGTATGCAACTCCATACACTGTCAAGATGCCATTGAGTCATTTAATTTCTCTTCATTGTCAAATATGTGTTTCACATCTCATTTAGAACACGTGGCTCTAATCTTTCTCTGAAAACAGGATGAATAAATTATTTATGGGTTATTTTGTGGAACTTACTGTGGGGGTATTTCACTCATGCAATAAAACAGTTTTTCATTTTGAAACATCCTGGTTAGGTGAGAAGCTGGAATTATTCCTATTTTCCAGACAGAAAATTGAATTACAAAGAATAATCACAAGTTATGAATAATTTGTGGGAATTCAATTTCAGAAATGTAGTGTCTGATTCTTCAGAGTAATTACCACAATAAAAATTACATTCACACTAGAAATATGGAACCTGTCCAACAGGAAATCCTGATTTCTGGGGATTCTTTCTTCCAAAATGGAACATAACCTTGAAGCTTCTTTTAGAAGTCAGTACTAAGACTGAGGACATTCCTGATGCTGCTCTGTACTGTCACAGGATATCAATACTGATCTGAGAGAAGGGAAAAATTTTTTGAGCTAGGCTTGGAATGACAAGAATATCTCCCCAGTTAAGTGTCTGAAGAGAGGAGAGCCTAAATGAAGGGACTTCTGGGGAATGGGGAGCCACAAGGCTGGTACTTCACAAGGTACCCAACAGGAGCTCCAGTAGTACAAGGGACTGCCTGGTTTCCATCTGCCTTTTCCAACTCAGTGCATTACCATGCAACATGCTCATTTTAATGGCATACACTATTGTTTGACAGGTTCAAAGCTTGAATCTCTGTTTCAGCTACAATACCTAGTATTTCTACAAAATACGCTTGGAGCAGAAAACACTAGGGAAAAATAGCTGTCTTTATAAAGTATGTACATATCTACTCCAATACTATACAGCAGTTCTGTATCAGATGCAGCAAAAGCCACTATTGCATTGGTCTCTTCAGCTAACTCAGTAAGAGTGTTCCTTTGCACCCCTCAGCACTGCACCTTACCTCTGACTTGGCGAGCCAGGATGGGAGGCAGCGTGGAGGGACCCAGCAGGAAGGGAAGCAGGGGGATGCTCCTTCCCTTTGTGCCTCCAAGCATCTGCTGGCACCAAACCCTGCCTCCAGGCACAGGCAGTCACCATGGTACATGGCACACTCTGCACTCCCTTGGTGAACTTTACAGGCTGCCATCTCTGGCCCCAAGCCTCCAGGGGTGCAAAAGGGTACTTGTTGGCCCTGGGTGAGTGGGCAGGCTGCTGGGATTCAGAAGAGAGGCCCATGGCACACCATGCTGCAGTGCTGCAGCTTACAGGCCACTGGATACAGCAGATCCCCCTCCCACTGGGGTCATCCCATTTTTCAAAATTTTTAACATCTGTGGAACCACAGAGATAAACCAGTGCTCAGTGCACTTAAGACTGAATTCAGATTCCTGTTCCAAAACAGAAACATAAATTGAAAAAGTCCTATTGCTCTTTTACAGAGTTTAATTTGCTTTCCTGAAGTTTTTTGCCCCATACACTGTTATGTATATATATGTTAATATAGTGAAATAAGGGAAATAGAAATTCACTGAACAATTCCAATTCCCCACATTAGTTTGCTTATTTTTTTCAGGAAAACTAAGGCAGAAGACTGGTGGAAAAGTAGTCTGCAAACACTTCACTGAAGACTGAATCACAGCATATATAAACCTAAGAAGCCGCACAGTTAGCCTTCTTACTATAATTTCCTGGCCTTTATTTTGCACAACTTGAATTTGTAAACCTAATAATATTCTTTCAATAGGATTTTTGGTTGGCTTACAGCAAAGTCATCACACAAACTGAAAAATAAAAATTCCACTGTGTAGTGTAATATTGCCACTCATCTCTTCTACTTCAGCCAAGTAAATGCCCACAGCAGTGCTATACTGTCACCTTCTTTGTGAACCACCGCTAGGAGAGGCCACCTCGCAGCAGACTACAATGATATTTTCTGATTCTGACTCATTTCTACCTTGAGGTGTATCACAGGTAAGCAAGGGAACAGACTGTAACACTCCTTGTACTTTTTTAGTTTTGCCTTGCGCAAGGGTTTTCCCACTGTCTTACAAAAGCAGTTGCCTTTTCTGACTCCAGCTTATTTTATTTTCCTCCCAAACCACTGCTGCCACATCATTTCCCTCCCTGACTTCCTTTCTGACTGTTTTTTGTCCTCCCATGGCTTACCCCATGTCTAGAGCACAGACCCTGGAAGTACTGTATCAGTAGATTCAGCTATCCCAACTCCATAATTCCAACCTTTTCCGCAATGGATTTTCATTACTTCCCTTTCTCCCTTAGCCTGGTCAGCCACCTGTTCCTCCAGGTAAACATCTTTAAAGTAAAAGACTTTTTACTCCAGATTTCATGATGCATAGCAAAGTAGAGATCGAAAATTGAAATATGAGCATCTTTCCACTTCATTTCTGCTTGGCTGCCCTGATTCAATCTGCTGGGAGCAGGTTCTCCTCAGCATCACTGCTGGACCTTGCCCAAGGAAAGCTGAGTCTTTAAGCAATTCAGATGCAATGCTTGGCATGTGTTAATAGCAGCTTCTAATAATTTGGTAACATTTTCTCATTATTCTCATAAAAAATGCCCATTATCATGTAACTGGAATTTTGTTCAATTCACTACCAAATTTCAAAAGCCTGATAGATTACTACAACTATGGAAGTATTACACCTTCGAAAAAGGAAAGGTTTTGAGAATATTTTAGCTTAAGTAAGATTCATTTTCGCCCTAACTTCATGGTTAAAATGACTCAGTTGCTCTATCTAATTTAATTTCCCAAGATACCTCAAAATTATTTTATAAATCAGACAATTTTTAGAACAATTATAAGCAACTGAAAACCTGGTATGTAGCAGGAAATCCTAGTTAATAATAACAGGTCTGTTAAAAAATTAGAGAGACATATCTATCTATCCACATATTTACATACATACATAATTACTGTCATATTTTGGGTGTTCCCAACTGAGGTTCTGTCAGAACTTTTGTTTTAAATACCTCTATCTAAAAATGCACCTTGACATAAAGAAAAGATGTTGATGCTCTCAAGGATAAGGATCTACATGAGAGAAAAGTGTACAAGATTGGGCAGCATTTAATTTTTTATAGATTTTTTTCCTGTATACATTTTTGTGATAGCTGTTTTACATATATGAGAATATTTTAGCATGAGGACTAGATGACTGCTGAATATATTTGTGCAGTATTGCAAAACTGCATGCACTTTGATGATCAGGTTGGAACTTAATCATTGTGATTCTGTTTGTTCCATGACTGGGTGATCTCCATCCTTATTACTGATTTTCAATTCTATTCAAAACAAGCGACACTTTATCTTTTTATTAGATTATTAAACAGACCTTGGTGACAAGACTGAAATTCACATAGAAGAATATTCTTGTGTGAAACAATATTAATTATGTTTATGTTGTTACAGTACATAGCATTTTGATACTTGAAAACACTTAAAGTAAGACACACTTGGAAGCTATCAGACAACTTGCAAGCAAATATTCACAGACCACACATATCTGAGAGCAAAGATTTTAAGAAGTAAATTTTCAAGAAAGAGGAGTCAAACTTTTTAAGGCAGAGAAGCTTCTTCTATGGACAACAATATCAGACCAGTGTTAAATATTCAGTCATGGTGCAGGTAGAGTCAGAATTTTTTTGGTAACAAAAACTGATACAGAACTCAATTAATAGGATCAATGAAATTCCTTTCCTGTTCCAGAAAATTTGCAAGTTTTCAAGATGCAATGCTGATTTTGGGGGAAAGCAGGCTCTCTCAAAGGCTACGAAGAGGAATCTGCAGCATTGTAAAGGCAGAAACATGACTGGAGCATTCACCTGTCATCTAGCAAGTTCCTCCTTTTTTTTTTTTTGTATTTGATTTGGGACCTGAATAGGACTTGTTATGGGACTCTTGTCCTATATCTCAGCTGAGTGTCCTAACATAAGTACGTAGATTCCTTGCAGGATTCATCTTAGAATCTTAGATTCATAGAGTGGTTTGGGTTGGAAGGGACCTCAAAGAGCATCTAGCTCCAACCTTGTCACATGGGCAGGGAACCTTCCATTACACCTTTTGGCTAGCTCCAGGTGTCTCTACACAGGGAATGCACCAGAGGTGGTGGCAGCAGAGTCTTGGATATAATACCCCTCACACTAGAGGAAAGCCCATGTTCAGCCAGGAATTAGGACTCCAAAGTGGCCACCTCTTCCTCTTTACTCTAAGTCACCTGTACTGTAGATGGTGACATTTAGTTACAACTTCCCAGCAAAGCTTGTTTTTATTTCTGGCTAATAAATATTTAATTATTTATACAACTGGACAAACTTCAGTACAATACAACTCACATAAGATGATGGATATGTAAGCTATGAACTTAGATATACAGTTTTTTAAAAACATCTCTCCTTTTGCATTCTTCTTTTTTTTTTTTTTTTTTTTTTTTTGTACCAACCTCAGAATTAGTTTAAACTGATGTAACAAATTCATAAAATGTGTACTTCAGTACATTTTTTTCAGGCCTCATATCAGTAGCTGTCACTTCTAGTAATATTATCAAAGATAATGCATAATATCAATAATATCCATATAATTTCAAGTATTTGAAAAATGTCACGTCTATTCAACTGGAAAAACATGTCTCCAGATTTTATATGGATGGCTGCTGCTCCCCACTGAAGCAAACAGCAAAACATAAAAACTGAGTGTAAGCAAGATAAACCAAAATTAGCACTTTATGAAGTTTATTTAGTAATGATTTTAAAATTTTTTCTAGTGCCAGGATTTCTGGATTATGGGAATTGTGATTTTCTCACAGCAGAGAGAAGGCTATTTTTAGCTTACACATATGAATGGAAAGTAGTGTACTTTACAGGCAATTTGTAGATAGCATCATTATAGGTACTTACCTAAGCTTGATCTTGTGTTAGAGCGCTCTATTATCGCATGCTTACTGGGATTGTTTAATACTGAGCGTTTGGCAAGCGAGATGTCTGCTGTGACTCGTGTAATTGATATACTGTAAAAATAAATACAGTAAAATAGTACAGAATGTTATTTACCTTTATGGGATGGAGGAGAATTCTTGTTTTACTCTAGAAGATGGCTAAGACTACAGGAAAATTTTTTCTTTGCAGTAGCACAGAATTCTTCCCACAATATGAACAGAGAAAAAACTTTATCTAACTAATACTGCTCCAAGAACTATTGGTAAGACATCATCCTTCTGCACAGTCCCAGAATGCAGTATGACAGCAGCCCGCAAAGTGACATGTGCCTGGGCAGAGGGGAAGCAGGAGAAGGTCAGAGATGTGCTACAGGAGATGGGACTTCCCTGGGGTCTCTAGGTCTGATGAGGGTCTGACTTTGCACCACTATGCTCAGTATGAAAAGGCTGGTTTCTCCCTTCCCCAATTTCTTGAATAGTACCGAATGCCAACCTAGCTTATTTTAGCCATACATACAAGACATACAGGAATATGAAGAATTAAATGCTAAAGGTAAGGCTTAGCAGGGAAACTACTACAGCAACACGATTTTTTATTTTTTTTTAATTTTTTTTTTTAATTATTATTTTTTATTGTTCAGTTTACTAGCATGTGTTTTTTTAACAGAGTGCAGGAGGTACCTATGATTTTCCAGAAAGATCCAACAATATGCTGGCCACCTATAAACGGGGAACTATAACATGGAGAAGAATGTACTTGAAAACTGGCAGGCTCAGTTTTGTGTTTATGAGAAAAGATGGTCCAAGAAAGAAGCAGTTACTTTCAGTTGTTTGCACTGACCTGCTACATAACCTTCTGCGTATTCTTCATCCTAGGAAAACAGTTACTTTGGTTTGTTTTGCTTTACAGGGTCAAAATGCACCCTTAAGTTTCCTTTCAAACTCTCTCGTCTAATGAGGTTTAGAGGTCACATTTTTCCAGTACTGAGAGTTATATCAGACTGATGATATTCCCTTGTTCTTCGTTGTAGGATTTTGTTTGCAATTTAAAAGGAGGAAATGGATTTGCTAAGAATAGGGAGGGCTCCTCTCTAGCAAGCACAGTCAGATGCTGTTTGTTCATCTGAAATATAATCCAATAGGTCATTTCCCAATGAGCTCAATATGTGTATGCCCTTATCTAAAACCCTCAAAAATGTAACAAAGCCAGAATTTAACATGGAAATTAATATGGAATTATTTGCACAATACTGAATAGTAATATAATTTTGGAAATTTAGACATGATGTAACTTAAGCTAAAAACATGACCAAAGATTGTGATTTCTGACACAGCTCCTCACAGATAATGCCATTTCTCTTAAAATTAAATCCAATGTGTATATTGGTGTACTCATCATTATCTTTATTTGCTAATGGATGGACACCACAAACTTTTACACGTTTTTGGTCTTTTTTTTTGATTTGGATTTCTTTTTTCTGCCAGTCTTCCTTTCTACATGCAATAGAAATTTTTTGCCTTTTTTAAATGCAACTATGTTATATAGAACAAAGCTAGATTTATCAGTCTATTTGTCTATCTATGAAAAATGTTATTTTTCATTTTAGGATCTTTTAACGTCTTTCTAAGATAATTTTAATGTCTTTTGAGATACTTCACACCAGGAAGACCAAGTCTGCTCTTAAAACAAAGGGTATGTATGTGCATATTATGAAACAGTTACAATGAGAGTGAGGACAGCAGTGTGGCAGCTGAAAGCACTAGCATGAATCTAAGAACCTTCTGTACAGATTTGTTCAAGACCTTGAGTACCAATCCAGATTGTTACTGAAGTTTGAGATGCTTCAAATCTGCCACTATAGACATCAGCTGTATTCAGAGTATCTGTCATTTCACCCTGCCACAATTAGATTTACAACTGAAAATCAGACATACTCAGAAATACTTAAAGATGCAATAATTTTTTTGTACTTGCAACAACCACTGTTTTGTTAACTTCCAGTTCTGAAGGTATGAATCTAAGGTTTGACAACCCTGAATAATATAAAGAGGGACTTCTAAGTTTTTAGGTATTGACATCATTATTCTGACTGAGAAAATCCAACAGCTTTAAACACAATGCCTGGTATTTTAAAGAGCTGAAGCTATTGACAAAAACCCTCAAGTTCCCCCTTGAAAGTTTTGACTGCACCAGGACAGATGGAATAGTGTTACTGATCTATCCACTTCCAAACTAAATAGAACATTCCTTGAAGATATTATAAGACTTTCCTATTTTTTTTTTCAATTTTCCCACCACAATGTCAACCCATTATGCTTTTAGAGACAGATTATCATTTGACGTCTGTACTACAGTGATGTCCAAAGGCTCAAATACAAATCAGAGTGGACCTTGCATAGTCTGCTGTAACAGAGCTCGAATTCAGAACCCAGCAAGTGCAGCTCGTCTGCTACCAAGAGTGACCATATTTCAGTAAGGCGGGGGACTGTCCCACCCCTGCAACCCAGTCCTTTTGAAACTTCCCACTATGGAGCCCAAAACTAGTGTCAAACCAAGATCCATCTTGAGTGAAGTGATCAAATCTGGATTTGGCAATCCCATACATTAGATAATCTGAATCTCATAACACTCTTTCCAAGTTGCATGCCATGTAAGTAATTAGAGATGAAGAAGAATGGGGGCTCATTATGCTCAGAACCCAGGAACCACTGACAAGATATCACTTAAAAAATACTTAAAATAACTTTTTAATTAGTAGATAAATATCTCAGAATTTGGAGTGTGAATGTCAGAGTCATCAAGAAGGAGACATCCTTTTTTCAGCTCTCAGCAAATACACATCCCTGAACACTTCCCATCGCAACACAACCTCTGCGTGTTCTGCGTTCCTTTCTGCAAAGGAAACTTCCAATCCAGAGCACAGTCCACTCATCAAGGAATTGCCTGTCATTCCTAATGTTCTACAATGTCATTATTTCTTAAAATCCTGGTAGCACCTAAACAGAACCTGACCTGAAGTATATTTGCATTGCAAAGTACTTACCGCCCTTCGAATCTATGTTTTAAAAAATCAAATAATGCTTTTTGCATCATATCTGTTACCTAGAAGCAAACAAACAACAAATTAGTAATCACATAGGAAATTCGTAATACTTGATGCCAATAATATTATATAATATAGGTGACAGTAAATCTTATATCTGAACAACAGAACTGAAATGCAATTTATTCTTAATCTCAATTTTGACAAGAAGTAAAATACACATAAGCAGCTATTTAGTAGAAGTAAAAACTGTTTAGATATTTGTCTATGATATAAAATATCAAATACAAATGAAGCACATTATTCTGACAAATAAAACATTCACAACAATCAATTACCTCATATCCCTTCAGAGAAGGCCCCACTAAAACTACTGGTCGCATAGAAGGCACTACATCATAGGGAGGGATGTGCTCTGTCTGCAAAACAGATGAAGTTTTCAGTGTCAGAAAACCTAGAGAAAGTGTTTATACACTATTTACAGTATTAGGAACTATGAATTTCCAGCGATGTCATCAATACAGGAATCTCTGATTCATTGACTTTTCCCAAAACCACAAGATAAGGACATAAGAGGTCCAGGGATTTGTTTTGAAAAAGCATTTTTTGACTTTAGTTTTTTCTTCTGTTTTCACATTTGCTCTGGATAATAACAGAACTCTTATTCTGGGACATTCACATGCCCCACTGCATAATTCCTAAATGGAAAATTGAAAAGGTTATTTCCAACAGCTAATGATTTCAAATGATTGACTCTAGAGCTGTGACATCTGTTTCTGACAAAAATATTATGTAGAAAAATTATGAAAGGGAAAAATAAAACAAAAAGGGTTGGGAAAAGCATAATATGTCTTTTTTTTTTAATGTTCAGATCTGCCCACTGCTTGACAAAACATTGTGACATCACTGCAAATTCCCATGGCAGCACTCATAGTCTGACATCCACATTTGCATCTGCAATTCAATTGCAAATGAGATCAAAATAATGACTGATCAAGTTAGCATTTCTAGAAAATTATCATAAACAGAGCTTGGGATAGCAATTCTTCCACTTTGGGAAGTTCCGGTCACCACCCAAGAATGGATTCTGTTAGTACCATATTTATTGAAGTACTTACTGATGTATCATGCACAATTTCTAAAAAAAATATTTTAAAATACAAAGACAAAAAGATTGCCTCCTTCCAAAGATTGCAAAAATTTTATACTGTTATCACAATACAATATAAACAAATTATAATGTTGGTTTAGTTTTTTTCTTCTTTAATGAATGGCTGTTCAATATATATCACCAAAAATGGGTCTTATCAGAAAGAGGTTTTTGTTCATAAGGGAGGTTTTGGTTTATCTTTGGGAAAATACAATTGAAATCCAAATCCAGAAATATGTGGATGATATGGAAAAAGGAATGCTGGATCTATTTTTCTAATGATTACATAGTACAAACACATCAGTCAAGATCACAGAATACAGACGTTGTTCATTGTTCCAGTACTCAGTGTATCCCAAGGTGTTTCACAATAACATTAAAATAAGTATATACATTCCAAAACACAAACCCACAAAGACAGACATTAATACAGTGACAACACACAATGCTACACAAGCAGCAGTCTAAAGCAGTCTAAAACATAGAAAACATTTTTGTGAATGTTTTTCAATGTAATTTATTTTTTGTTACCTGTAATTTCACCAGATAATTAGTAGCATAAGAATGAATACCAGTGCCCAAGGCATCATAAGCATGTGAAATGAATATATTTCACACAGTACAAAAACTGACTCAACACATTTCAAAGCAAACTCTGCAATTAGGCTGTGCCAGTATCAAAATGCAGTCCTCTGCTGTTCTTGCTAACATTATTAATAATCTGATAAGTGTATTAGAGACAGCGAAATTCATTACAGATATGCAAGTGCTTACAACATCAGTGTCCTGATCCAACAGATCTTTGTCTTAATGTGGCTGACATAACAGAAGGCATTCATGCTAAAAGTTAACCAGCTACCTGACAATGAAGGCAAGCACAGAAATTACCGTATTTGATGGAATATGGGGTATTCTTAAAATCCGTTCTGTCAAGATGGGCATTTTTTTTTCCTCTTATCTTTACAGCTTGAAATAATGAAGCTGTCAGCAGAAAACTGAGTAAAAGTTATCTAATGGAACAATTAAAGGTCTTTAACCTAGTGTTAGAGAATCTAACATTTTCTAAGAGACCGGCACTGAGCTATACAACTTTCATTGCACATTCAAGTTCAAATATGAACTCAGACTAACAGTTTTCACAATATGGCTTTTGCTCAGTGGTTTGACTATGTAGATTAGTTTGGGGTGCCCAAGCAGTACTTACTGGGTCAGTATTACAAACCCCACTATAACCAGTAAGGATTCTGATATGGAATAAAAGAGGCATCACAGAGTGGAAGAGTTGGGACTAACCATCATCCAGGTCTAAGGTGGTTCATGTAGAAGCTACACCTTTGAAAGACGCTTATGCAGACAGCATCCAATACAGGTCAACATGTATTATTCTTCCTTATCATTTTTATCTGGTTATAAATATGATTAAGTAAGAAACTACTCAGAAGCAAGAAACTGGTGTTGATTTTTACACTGGGCTTAACAGACCCTACTGAAGCCAATAGCTGCGACTTTGGAAATGAGCAGGATCCAATATTTAAAAGAGTTCAAGGGGAAAAGAGAGACGGAAACAAAGTTCTGTTTACTAAACATGAATCATCCAAAGCAGGGACAACAATGTCACTTGGCACTTGTGATAAACACTATAACAGTCTTTTATTACCTGTAGATTTAAGTGAATGGTTAAAAACAAACGAATAAGAGCTATGAAGTTTAAAGATTCTAAAACAAAATAAGTAGAAATGTGGTATTTCACCACATAGTTTGGCCGCTACCTAATTTCTTGGCAATTTATTCCAGCAAAGATCCTGGAAATGCATGCCGGCCTGTTGTAACACAATGCCAATTGCATAATTCTTTAGTTATCTGGGCTATCTATGGAGAGACATTGACTCTTCTGGGAACAACTAGTGCCATTTCCAATGAGATACTAAAAAAGTCTAACTGATGGATGGCAAGAACATTTGGCTGATAATTTATATATGACAACAGGAAAAACTCAAAGTAAACTGTCAAAAAAAGTCTGAGGTTTTCCATTGGTCTTGTGAACCTGCAGATTTTGCACTTAGTGAATTGAAAGCTTAAATATGGACTTAATTTGAAATACAAAAATCTTGACTATTTGTTTTCTTAGGACAGAGTATCTCATAGATTCCAATAAGGATGTCAATAGACTGAGTAATAAATAAAATAGAAAAATATAGAGAAAGAATAAGCAGGCACTAGAGAGGTGCATTATATGGATTTTCTAGAAATAATTTTCTCAAAATTTCAGAAGGCCTTTTAAATGTGTCTTATTATTCCATCAAAAAAGATAAGTACTGTGGCAGAGTTTCACAGATGCACTGAACTTTTGCCTGTTTTCTTGTACTGAATCCATTAACAGCTCATTACATGTCTTCCTCCTTAACTCTAAAACAGCTGCATTGTTAATCTGGAGTAACAATGCTAATGATGCCAGTGGCAGGATAAACACAGGCAATGTCAATATAAACTTACCGATTTCTGCTTCTGCTTAGCTACAGCAGCATGGAAAAGAAACAAAGAACAACAAAGCATGCATGTTATTGGCTTGTCAAAGGACGCAGACAGTTAACAGGACTAGAAATGTGACGCAGTGCAGGTGAGCAGGTGGACAGATGGGAGCTTGGAAGTCGGTGTTACCTTCTTAAAGAAGGGCATTCTTTTCTCTTTGGAGTGGGGTGATGTTACACTGTTTGCACTGGGTTTGGGGGAGCGATGGTTTGCTGGAATATCATTTTCTTCTGCATCTAAGCCAGTGGCATCTATGTCTATAGCTATATACAGACAAACAATTCAGAATTATCAGATGACAGGGAAAGTAAAGATAAGTTAAAAAAGGAAATTACGGGTAAAGAGAAATAAAACTGTCCAGAATAATAAATAAATAAAAATTAAAAATCAACCATGAGAACAAAACACAATAAAACAAAGGGAAAAATTTAAAGGTGCAGTACATTAGGATTAGAAGACAGAAGGTGATTGTAACAACTACTGCAACATTTACAAAATAGACCAGTGGCCAAGTTCATTCTTGTTACACTAGTGTAAATCCAAAGTAGTTCACTGGAATAGATATGACTTCCAGCAATGTAAACAATAGAACTTGGTAAACAACATTTGGATTATTTTATAGTGATGAACACTAATTCAAAATGGACATCATCAATTGAAATTTGAAATGTCACTGGGGTGTCTATAGGAAATGAAGAAACAGAAGAAAAATCACTTTTAAAGACAAAATCAGCCTAATATTGGTACAACAGTATCTGCATTTATCACAGAGTTGACTACATTTTTAATCCCTTTAACTAAAAATACATAGTACTCATAAGATACATTCATTAGGAATAATAAACCCAGATCTACTAATAGTGAAAACTAAAAAGAGTGGGTAGCAGAAGAAAGGAAATTTATCCCAGCTTGACGCCAACATGGATCCTGTTGTAAATAGTGAGGATGTAGGCAGGGTAAAATGGAAGTGAATACAGTCAACCACTGCTGTTCAACCTCTGCTCGAAAAGAATATATGGCGAACAATACTTATACCAAAACTATAAATTATTTACCCTCTTTAGCAAGTAAGTAATAACAGTTTCAACAAAAATCATCACAGACTCAGTAATAAATAGCTATCTTGAATGCTGAGTCCAACAGATACCTGCCAACTACATGTAAAACAAAACCAAATCAAACAAAAGGTTTCTTGTTTACTATGATCAATCCTGATATTAAATAGTGATTTAAATTTGTCTTCAGAAAGCCAGTAAATACACAAAAGTGAACTACAAGCGAACTACAAGCGAACCACGCTTGTGTTTGAAGATCTTACCCACCTTTTAATTCACTCTGGTAACAGGTTTATCTTGCTGTGCCATTATGTCAAACTGAATCTAACACTGAATGGATCTGTAAGCAGAATCGTTTGTATTGACTTTATCCAAACCCTCAATTAATCATTGCAAACTATTATGAAACCATCTTAGTGACCTGCTTTCATCTGCTTGATGAGTGGAACATCAACTAATACAGTGACATGTGCTATTAAATTATGTAACAAATAAATATTTCTGTCAAGCCTATGTGCAGCTCCTGATTTAAGAGACACTTGGGGCAGTGATTTTTTTTGTTTGCATAAAGTATATTTTCCCATTTGAATAATCCACATATCTCTGAATCACTGTGCCTTTGAGCTTGCCTTTCCCAAGAAAGCTGGGGAGTAGATCTGCATCGTGTTTCTATAATCCTGCTCCTAAAAACAGCCACAGAAATCATGTAACATTTTCTTTTAGCAACACTGTTCCTTCATCCTCTTCATAAGTATAAAAAGAACATATTATCTTTTCTTGAATATGGGCCAGCACAGATGCTGTAAATCACTCATAATAAGGCATATTAAAATTCCTTCAGTTCTATATTCCACTTTTGGAATTCCACAAAAATTGTTAGTAAAGAAAAATCAGGGTTGTTAAGCTTTTCCTATAAAAAAATAATGCAGAATTTGACCAGCTAGATATCAATATCTCCTTTTTTCAATCTCAGCCTTCACACTTCTGTGACAGTTCTTTTACTGTTAATGTATTTTTAGTTCATTGCAGTTTTTCCAAAGTCATTTTCACCATTATCCTCACTCGGTTTGGTGACCCACAAGGATTGTATGAATTGATTACTATATCAATACACTACTGATTATTTAAATGGATATAAGCCTCCATTTTATTTTTCAACAGGTCTTTGTCTTATTTGTGGATTTGATTTTTGTGGGTTTTTTTGTTTTGTTTTGTTTGGTTTGGGTTTTTTAATTTGTTTTTGTTTTGTTTTGTTTTGTTTTTTATTGTGGCACTATTTTATACTGAAAAAAACCATCTCTGACTCAATGTTAAAAAATTAAATTAACTTATTCAGTTCATATTCTTCAACTCATTAAATAAATTATGTATTTGTAATTAATTATACTTTCAAAAAGATGAGGTCTCAGAATAATAACTGAATTGTACTTCAAAGTCACTTCAGTTCTTGTATTACTCACAAACTATGCCTCTTTCACCTTTCTTAGGAAGTCTTAAGATAAGCAAAAAAAATATTGTAGACTCATAACCTTACGATCACAGAATCGGCTAATGTGCACTATTTATACATATTTTCTAAATCTTCAATATAACGGAATAAATTTTACCAGACTTCTTTCTCCAGAAAACCATGTATCTGAAAACTACTGTCTGAAGAACCGGTTCAATGCAATGAAAATTAAGGGATGGCTAGCAATCAGTCAGCTGGTGATGCAGGTATGCTATACTTCTCTTACCTCTAAATTCTGTGCAACATTCTGCCAATATATGTACTGATCTTCAAGTGAGTTTTGAATAGAAAATAACATTATAGCATTTCAGATGTTCTAACTATACAATTACAACATAGGTCCACAGACAATTTTACTACAAAAATGCAGTTGTTGAAAAAGTTGGCCTTAACAGTAAACGTGACAATTTAAAGCGATCGTAAAATAGAAGATTAAGCTGTGTTCTAACCACTTGTGATGGACACATAGTATTAAACTAAAAAAAAAATTAAAAAAAAAAAAGGGGAACTTAAGTGAAACTGGACTTGTGATAAACAAATTGCAATTATAATAAAGTTGGATGTTACAAACAGATTCATAGTTTCACAAGACAGATATATTTTTCAATTAATTTAATCAAATGAAGCTACTACCATAACAGGATTGAATTCATCTGTCTCTCTTAATGTCCATGTAAACACTTTAAAAACTTCAGCCTCATTTTAAGATACCTGCTTTGTAGACCAGGCTCCATATAAACGCATGTGACTGTAAAGTACATCTTTGCCCCAGTAGACAAGGCATCAGCAACATTCATTAATATTTTCTGCTTCAGGTATTCAAAATGTCCATGAGAAGATAAAACATCCAGCAAAGCACCAGCTGAATTCAACAGATTTTTTTTTTATTTTGTGATCTTCTGCTATGCTTGTTTCAAGGAGCTAATGCCAGCTTTTTTCACCAACTTGCCATGTATTTCCTTCATACCTCTTGAATCCAACCTAACTAAAGTTAAATCTATCTGCTCTAAGTACAAAACGCTATTTCCAAAAGATTTGTCAAACAAGGCAAAAAATATCCAATATCCTAGCATTATGTGAAGCACATCCTCAGAATCGTGAAACTAAAAATTCCTGATGTTTTAAAATAATGCCTTTCCAGATGCTACTGCAGAAACCTCTCAGGAACTTTTATTTTTATTGCTGCTTTTTCTCCTGTACCAGAAGGTATTTATTGTTCAGTGGAAGTACTCAGACCAGACTAAACCTTTAACTATCCTGCTGTAATGTAGTCTCATCAATTTATTATGTCTTTGCTATAAAACTCCATGGTAAAAGCAAAGAGGGAATTTTGTGCCTATCATTTCCTGTACTTGCTGTCATTGACTCTGTTACTTCAAGCCTACCCAAATTGGCTTTATATGATAATGCAACACCAAGGTTTTACCTATGAAGTATATGGAATAGGAAAAATAGGTCTAAATGTATATCAATTTTAACAAATTAGGTTGATGTGTCTGTAAACCAAAGGGTTCACAACCTACTCACCAGATGATGGAGGCGTCGATTTTCTGGAACTAGGAACGATGTCACCCAAACTGGATGAAGAGTTTCCTCCTGATTTACTGGAGTAAAGTAATAAATTAGTTTGAAGTTCTGTAGCTTTCTCAGTATTTATTCTAATTTATTTATTACCTGCCTTCTAAATGAGGTGCTAGTTGTGAGACAAACAGCATTTCTGGCAGTGGCATAAAATATACATCTTACACAAAATGTGTGTACATTTTGAGCTCTGAGGAATGGCAAACATCAATCATGCTCTTCGTGCTGCTGTGCAGTTCATTCTGCTGCTCTCACTACTTCATGGTCTTAATGTAATCCAGTTGTTAGTATGGCTACTAGTATATTATTAATATTACTACCCATTACTAAGACTAATTCTTAAGCTAGTAAGCGTATCTGTTTCCTTTAACTGAAGAGTTATTGATAAAACCCTTATGAAGATGAGACTGTGTTTGTCTATACTTTTTTCAATTTAATGGTAATACAAATTCTTTTTGTTTTCCCAATACAAGATAGCACTTAGGAGAAAAAAGTCTCTCAAACAAAGTTAGAGTAGGCTAAGATTTTTTCAAGATCTGCTTTGTGAAAATCCATCCAAGTTGTGAAAAATCTAGCAATACTTTTAGCCATTTTATTTCAGTTACCATAATGAGAAAAGCCCTGAAAAGGATGTAAGAAAGGCTATTTCACTCTTCAAATAATTCATGCAAAAGTATTAGTTCCCACCTTCTCTATCTTAAAATATTAAGCACTAAGTTAGTGCATTTGTGGTGTAGGACAATGTTATCCTCAGTGAGAAGTTCTGGAGAATGGAAGCCTTGAGAATCTGGAAAGGGACCAAATCACTGGGACAGATCTGGGTGTATCAGAAATGTTCCATGAGGAATAAGGAACTGCCCTTCTGCTGAGGACAGCACACTTATGGGAAAGGCATTTCACAGCTGGCAAAAGCAGCTGAGCACTGCAGAATCACCATGTCCTCCTACCGCTACCGCACTTTCTTGAAACACCGCTGCCCTTCCTGTTGAGGTAGGAAAACATTTTTGGCTTCCCAAATGGTTACTAACGCAATGCCAGGGCCATTCCTCTCAGATACACTGAAAATATTTGTTTCCTATACACCCAAGGGTTAACAAGTGGTATTTGCTTTCACAGATGTTACTGGAAAATTAAGAATTTTATTAAGAATTCTACAGTAAATATGTCATTATTAGGATCTTGCAGTATTGTTCAGTGAATAGATACTCTTTTTTTCCTATGCAATGATGGCTGCAGTCAGAGATAACAAGTGACTTGACATGAAAGTTCCATCATAAAATGTAGTATTTTTAAAAGCAGTATTTGTAGGCAATGAATTTGACAAGACCATTTTTTTCCCTAAGAACTCACTAGCAGGCATTGTCTTTGGCTCACAAATAAATTCATCCTACATTTTCTGTAATTTCTAAAATGAGTTTTAAATGTGTTTAGAAACAGCAAGATCATGAAAACAAGTAACAAATACTACAGAATTTAGATAAATCAATTTTTAAGTCAAAAATTGTGTGTGCACATAGTAAGTGTACTAACTGCAAGGTATATTGGGAAATATTTTATGATAAAAAGTGGACCAATTTCCATTGTAGGCCACCACAGATCACCAATCTAAATATCTACTTTTTCTCTCAAATAGCAAGGACATTAATTAGCTTATTAGTCAACAATATATAAAATAATGTTATATATTCTGTAATAACGTATAATATCTAATAAACCTAATTATATATTAATTCCTTCATTTAAAGTGTTTGTAGCTACCTTTTACAATAATTAAGCAAACATATGAGTGATACACAGCATTAATTTCCAAGTTGTGTCACAGACAATGCTACTATTTTTAATGATTTCTTGTTATTACCTGGAGTAGAATTTTCCTTGTTTTGCCTTTTGTTCATGCTGC
Source organism: Xenops minutus (assembly GCA_035221455.1). Classification (NCBI taxonomy): domain Eukaryota; kingdom Metazoa; phylum Chordata; class Aves; order Passeriformes; family Furnariidae; genus Xenops; species Xenops minutus. The sequence continues at coordinate 18,982,656 of JAWWEE010000074.1, forward strand.
AGCCTCATGTTTTCTAGTTTGACTGGGCTTGGTATGAATCCTATTTCACAGCCTTCTTTTACCAATCGTCCTATCCACCAGTCATTATTAAATTTCTACAGATTAAAAAATAAAAAGAAAAAAGTAACTTACTAAGAAATTACTGGATCTGGGATCATTTGTCATGAGTTTTAATTTGCAGCTATGCCATTTTTTGTAATTCTTCCCTGCAGTTAATCACTGTGCTAGGTTATTATGGCAATAAAAAATGGTGGTAACATTCAGAAATGCATTAAAAAATTATTCCTTTTAAATTATTAAAATACATGGTGCTTAAGCAGAAACTTGCCTTCATAGACTTCATGTTTCTTCCTGGCTTTTATTTCCACCCATTTCACCATCTTTGTTTTTTCTTGTTTCCCAGTCTTTTCCCCCCATCCATGAGAACTGCTTTTGTTCTCCCTTGATGGTTCTCCTTGGAGCGCATCAGAAACTTCTCCTGATCTACTCTTATCTACTGCTACAATTTTTATGGCTTTGTAATAATCTGCATTTTTTAATTCCACTATATTCAATTCCTTATTTAAAATAAAAAATACTTCTCAAACTCCCCCACTTCTCCAAAGACACTAAAATCTTCTGAAATATGACCAAATTTTGCTGCTCATATATGCTCTACTGCATGTGATCTGCATCTTAAACTATGATAGATCCACAAGGGATGGATATCTTTTGATAACTAAAAAAACACCCTTAAAATTATACAAATCCACAAGATAGTTCAATTAACTGAATTCCAGCTTTATGAAATATGAGATAATGACTGCTCTAATTCAATACATTTATTCATACACACACAGAGGAATTGGGGAGGAAGTTGTTTTGCAGAGGTCTGTAGAGCAGAACTATTTGCTTTTTCTATTATTATTTATTCACCATTTTTGGATGAGAATAGGTCACTCTTATGTAGGGCCCCATATGCAATACTCTCAGCGTTCCATGGGAATAACTACACCAAATATAAATTTTGGATAATTTAGATTGTTTATGAAACTGTAAGAGAACACTTGAACGTGAAGAAAAGTTCCTTTCTTGAATCTGATGCTATTAATGTAGATAATACAGTGCATATTTAATTATTTAATAAGTAGCTTTAACAAGTGTACAGTTAGGAATAACACATGTAAAATGTGTGGGCCCCCATAAAAAGGAATTAATTTCACCATGAAAACATCGTTGGTGGATCATTGACACACAACCTAAACTGCAGTATTATCTTTCATTCTGGCAACTACAGAAATCCTGTGATGCTTGAAACCAACTGTAAGATATTTAGCTAACAAAAAATAGAGATTAAAATAAAAGCACTTTTAAGCTCATAAAATATAAGGAGATCTATAATATTCATCCAATGGGATGCCTTTATGAGTAAGAATACCAGCATTTAATAGGGAGCTAATCTGGAATAGCAGTTTCTCAAAGCTGTATTAGACTGAAACATATTATTAAAATTACAATCTTTCATTGCAAAATGCTAACTAAATCATTAACTTGCTAAAAGCAGGAGATAGATAAGTAAAAGCCACCATTAAATTACAATCTGAGCAGCTGCTATTTTTTATGCTGTCCTACAGTATAACAGATTATTATGCAACAATGTTAATTTTATTAGAAGTTATAGAAATGCTAAATACATAGGCATTTTTTTCTTCATACAAAAAAAGAGCATGTGGAATTCACTTCTGCAAAACCTCAAAGCTAAAAGCTGTGTCAGTATATGAAAAGGAATGTAAGATACTTTTATAAGTAGATAATAACACATATAATACTTTCTAATTTTAAAAAGCAATAGTGGAAATCTTCCCAGTGAGATGTCCACCTCTCAAAGTGCTGGCTGGGGTGAGTGATTCCCTGTAATTCACCTGTGCTTGGAGTGCCAAGGGAAGCACAAAATACGACTTAAATGCAAAGCAAAAATATGACCATGAATTAAAGCCTCAAAAGATAAGTGAGTATGATGCAGCACACACTTCTTCATGTAGGAAGGAATCCCTCATCTCTATGTGTATTGAGTTCTAATAAATGTGACCCAATCATGGAAATAAATTTTTCTCATACTTAATCACTGTAGTACTTTTCACCATTGTTCAAGTACATTTTGAGCTGAGGTTTTTCTTGTTTGAGCCCTCCCAGCAGCATAAATTGGTGAACAGTCCTCACAGACAAAAATAGGACAGCATTGGTCCAGCATGGCATCATTATGCAGGCAAAACTTATTGGACATCAATTTAGGTTTCTTTATTTTTAGCAACAAGTTAGGTATAAAGTATAAAAGCAACACTTCATCTAATTGTGAAATATGTTTTTTACTTTTGATTTGCATAAATAATTAAAGTTTGGACATTTCAGTTCTCCCAGCATTAACTATAGGGAGCACCAAAACTACTGAAGGAGCAATACCCGGTGAGATACAGAGCCCTGAAGAGAAAGCAGGGCATGGCCTTGGATGATATGGGAGAAGGATGGAGCTGTGTAGGGAAGGTCTGCTCCTCAGGGTACCCTCCTGAGCAGGTTCAACCCACCCAGACATAACAGCTGCTGCCAAACACAGAACCAGAATCCAAGTCCAACTCTTTGTGGATCCCTTTGCCCCCTTCCATTCCAGTGGTACACCGGGGCCGAGTCACAGGGTCCCCTTCCCCAACACATCTCTGGCCAGCTAGGCAGCCAACTTTCCTTGACAGCTCCATAGAATAATATTGATGAGAAAACAGTCATTACTAAAGTAGGTGTTATGCAGAAGAAAAATGGATTAGTATTGCAATTTTCAAAGAAGTGCTTTCTGTTTACTTCAGAAAACATGTGCCCACAAAAGTCCATTTCTTGTGTTTCTGTAGTCTGTCCACCTGCATTTCTCCCTCAGTATTAGGAATGTTCCTTGCTTCTGCAAAGCACCTGCACAAGCAGAATCATTGTGCATCATCTATCATAACTATTGAGGGATTTTTCAATAGTCTAATAGGGGACAAAGACAAAATTTCAAATGCATGGCTAGGTTGCTTTCAACCTTAAGCTAACTTTCTAGTTCTTTTCCTATAAATTTCCATTTCCAGATGGACCATTTTGAAAAAAAAAAAAAATTCCAATGGAATATGAACAGAAGCTGGGAAAATTGGACAATGAGAGAGTCATTCAGAAGGGAGCAGCAGGCTTGAGAATTTTGGGGTTGAGATGCAGTCACACAAACAAAAGAGAAGCAACCCTTGGCTGCTGAACTGCAATGAACCCTCATAGTACTATATTAGAAAAACCCCACAAATATTTTATCTTTGAATAGTCAAGTATAGACTTTTAAAGCTATAAATAAGTGATTTTCACAAGACAAGTGCTTGCTTTCCAAATTTCATTAATTTGATTTTAAGAAATTTGTGTCATTGCTTCTACAAGGATAGCACTTAAAAGAACATTCAATTCCTTACACACTGTTACCTTATTTAAATAACATTCGAAAAGTGCTTTGACAACGTGAAGTGTTTCCAGCATTGTGAAATTTGTTACTCAAAATATACCCTTAAAGAGAGATTCACTTATTCCTCCAGTTGTACTTACTTCTTTAACATGAAGAAAATCTTTAGCCTCAAATGAGATGGCCATGCCTGGGACTGGAACATCGTCATCATGAGCGGCACTGTACCCAACATTTGTCCGAACTGCAAATGCAACAGGTTTTGACTGCAAAACAAAAGATAAACAGCATGAAGATTTCCCTTTTGATCACATGTACACATGTACACATGATCACATTTGTACATATGTACAAATATATACACAGAAGATGATTCTGGTAACCTATCCTTTAAACATCATAAAAATTACAGAGACCTCTCATAGTATCCATACAAAACATAATGAAGAATCACATTTCCTAACATGTTTGTAGTGATATTTAATATCAACACACTTCATACAATACAGAGTTTTAGCAGGCTATAGAGTTCAGAATTAATCTGAGATACGTCAAATCAGTAATTAGAAATCACAATCCAGTTGGCATTCCATATAATATGCTCAGCTTGCAGGTCTGCTACAAGTTCTGCACTTGAGGCCACCATAAAAGGTAGAGTTCCAAGAGCTCCAAAGCCTACAGTCCCAGGGACGCTGGGGCTGCAGAAGGCATGCCAAGGGAATCACAGCACTGCATCAACATTGCTCCCTCCACACATCCCTCATCTGGGTGACCCATGGTCCTGGGCTTCTCAGCCTCAACCCCATGCTGCCATTAGGGTCAGGGTCAGGTTTAGGGTCCAGCCAGCCAAAAAGCCTACAGCCCCAAGGACACTGGGGCTGAACAAGGCATGCCAAGGAGGAGCACAGTACTGCACCATATTGTTCTCTCCACACCTTTCTTATCGGGCCCCCCATGTGCTGGTCACCTCTGCCTGCTCTATCCAACTCTGACAACTTGCATGGTGCAAGAGGACAGAGACCTGTCACATCAAAATACATTATAAAATTTTGAGGGAGATATATAAATAATTCTAAAGGCAGGATGATGCCACCTAGCCTGGAAAGGGCAGTTGAAAATAAATGGAGAGAAGGGTCCCTATAGCTTAATTCAGACCTAGTGTGCTGTAAAAGCCACAGCGTCCCAGTAAAGCAGACTTTAAAACACCTTAAATAGGCCTGCATTTGAATGAACTACCACAATCAAACAATTTACGTGTAAGTGCACATTCTAATAAGGCCGCCTAATTTAGAAGGAGAAACAACAAGCTCTTTCATAACAGTGGGGTCAAGAGTCTCTGCATCCAGAAGTGAAACCAGCATTTCAAAAGAATTAAATTTTGCAAGGGGTCTGCAGAGTTGGCTTCATGTTTACATGGTATTCCGAATCTAAATACACATTTGTACAAAGGGATGATCAGGAAATTATTGGAGAAGGACTTCACCCTCTTCTTTCCTCTGAAATTAATGAAAAAAATCCTAAGACTCTTAAGAAATGTTTGGGTAGAAGGTCTCTAAAGACTGAAAGTGTCACTGTCACATTAATGGTTGGACTCAATGATCATAGAGGTTTTCTTCGTCCTTAATGATTCTGTGATTCTATGATTTAAACAGATACTTATTTAAACTGGAAAGCCTATGGAAGACTAGAAATTTAAATACAGCTGAATATATTTACAGGTTGAAATAATGCATTCCAAGAGCTGAATGTCTCTCTTTTTTTTAGCCACAATTAGAACACTGCAAATAGTCAATTGCTCTTCTTTCTAGGCAACCTGTCCTAAGAAAAAAAAATTAATACATTAAAAAATTAGAGTAATATGTAAAATGCAATACTAAAATAAACTGACACTAATTTTTAAAGTGCCTGTTTTCTTCTAACAAGGAAAATCCTATTGCTGTTGAAACATGCTTTGGATGTTACTCAATGGATATAGGTTATATAAACAACTTGATTATGTTTGTACCATGCAAGAAAAAAAATGTTCAAATCAGAAGTAATATTTTAAAAAAATACACTAATACAACTGACAGGCTGATCAGATTTATCCATTAACAGGAAAAAATACGTAGAAAAACATGTATAGCAAAAGGGAAGTGGTTTAGATGAGTTTAGTAGATGGGGTTTTTTAGCTACCATACTTTGTTAGAAGATGATTGCCACAATTTTTATATATATATATATATATATCTCACAATAAAAAACTAAGAATTGACTTAATTTGTTGTGTTGAGCATCTTTCTCATAACCTGATCTTTTCCAGTGTGCTGCAAAAGGCATTTAGACACCTAACACAAATTTCTGCACTCTGGTATCACAGAAAGGCATCTAAATAATAATCCCACATGTCCCTTAATAAGCCCTTAGTGAGTTAAACTTCTTGTAACCAGATAAACTGTTAGAAGAATACCATGATATGATTATGCATTCATGATAGTGGCAATTTATGGGAGTGTTCATCCAAAACCAAATTTTGGTGATTTCTTCACATGATTAAAACATCTTGCAGTGTTGATGTAACAGGTATGTCCACTTCCTATCAGCTCAAATTTGTATCTTATTCATCTCCTCTAGAATTCTCTCACTATTACTACCACTCAATTACCCTACATAAAAGATACTAAACTATTACAGAACTAGGCATGGCACAAAGAAAAGAAGTAGTCACATAGGAACACAGCACTGAGTTTAGTGATATCATGTATCTTCCTTAAAAATAAAACATAGCATAAATTACTGGGGTCTAATGTTCATACAAAACCCAATATCTTTCCTGAATGTAAAAATTACAGACTAACAGTGTTGATGCTTTCTACGCTATTACCAATTTCAAAACTGAAAATAGAGATATGAATAATCATTAAACTATCAAATCTCCTAAACAATACTTACCATCAAATAGTACATCACCAAAGAAATCATTCACTGCTATTAACAATGGTTGTTTTGTAAAGCACAGTAAACTGTCATTGTAGAAATATATCTCAGAGCAAGAACAGAAATATAAAGGAACAATCTGTCCCAAACACTGATAGGAGGGATAGTATGTTTGCTTATTCATTCTCACAATTGCTATATCCTCTAGCAAATATAAAAAATTGCTCAACTATTGCAACTTAGTACCAGTGGATGAAAGACTTTATGCTGACTAAAGACTTTAAAACCTCTGCAGCATTGCAACAAACAGACATCTTCAGCAAGTTCTTGTCCTTGACATACTTCTTAGAAATTATCTAAAATTTCCCATTAGAAGACAACATCTGATTAATCAAGAAGAAGAATAAACCAGAAACTACTCTAGAACTATCTTAACTTGAAAGAAAAGTAACAGGTCCTCTGTCATTTTCTGCCATAAAAAAAAATAATGTAAAACTCTGAGTAGAAAAACAAAAAAGAACATTGAGCTCCAGATATTCATAGAAATGGTATGTCCCATTTTAGATACTTGTCACACTGGCAGAAAGAGAGACTAAATTATCATAGGATTAGACCACAATAATTCATCTAATTGAATATTTAAAATGAATTAATTTATAAAAGTTAAATGCTAGCCTTTGTACATAAATAAATAATTCTGGAGGCTTCACAGAACTGTCAAATTAACTACTTTTCCTGAACTACATTGGCTTGAACTAAAAATGTCCAGTTTTTATGTAATTAGGGTCTTATGTAAAAAAAAAAAAAATTTTTTTTTTTTACATATGCATATGTATATTTTAAAATATATCTAGCAGTTGGTTACATACCCTACAGTTCTAAAATTAGACTAGGTCAAAACAGTTAAGCACTTTCTGTTCATTCTCTAAATCTCTATGAAAATGGGATGGCAGTTTAGCACTCAGTTAATCCACAGGCTGGACTACAAGGACAGATGCTCCCAGATGTTAAACAGTTTAACATTTCTTGTCTCTCTAGAGAAACAAAGCAGCCAGGAAAAGTTCATTTCTCTTCAGAATGAACACTTCCACCTTGTTTTTCTTTTATTCTCCTCTAGAAGTATAACATTCAACACACTGAATAAACCCACAAGGAGAACAACCGGACCATGAAGTTACCATCATCTGTACCACCAGGGTACTTTGTGAACCAATTTCAGCTTCTGATTTAAACTCTGAATATAAACCAACAAAATCTTATTCATCAACTGTTAAACTGACTTCATCTGTACACTTCTGGTGTAACAGACATAAATTGAGTCTAGAGTTACCTGAGTCAATTTTATCTTTTTCTATCTGGCTCTCACTTCTTCCTTTACAAGCTATATTTACTTGATACATCCTCATACCAACCCTCGTTACTAAGTCCATACTATTTGCAGTATTATTATACTCTACTACTCATATTCCCTCAGTCTTGTGTTATGACTAACTCGTACTGAATGCATACACGAGCGTTTGCACATTGTATCTGTCTCAGCCAATTTGTCAGTTTAAACAACTTTGCACCTGCTTGTTTGAATTTGTATTCGAGAAATATTTCACTCAATAAGAGTGCAATATAATACAATCTGTTTTCTAGCAATGTACTTAAAACATGACAGGACCATTTTTTCCTATAACTCATTTCAGATTTTTTTATGCTGTGCCATAAACCCAGTAGAGGCAGCCCCTGGGGATCCCAGCCAAGAAGACAGTTTTTGGCACAGACTTTGCTCACCAGAATAGGTCATCTCCCTCATGGACACTAATTTTGGGAACGTTGCTTGATAATTGAGGTATCTCTACTCCAAGATGTAGAAAAACTGACAACAGCATTTTCCAAACCATCTTCATACACCTGGGCTTGATCTAGGATCTCTGATCGATCTCACTTCTTACCCTATTAAGTCATTCCCACAGTAAAGGCCCCTCTGCATTTACACCACTTTATGTGAAATCAGAATATTTTTATGAAGGCAATGCCAGCTAAGACAAGAACTGACTCAGAAAACTACTACAGTTACCATTGTGACAAAATGCTTGTCAAAGTTGGCATCTGTGTTAAAGTTCAGAAAATGTGTCTCAAAGCAAGTCCACTCCTTCCTTAATTCTACATAAAGCTACTCACCCTTCATCCTATCCACTCTTTACAGATGCATGTAACCTTATTCTGAAAGCAAAGAATTATTTTTCTCTTGGGTAATGAATACAATAGGTCTCTCTCAAATCACTAGCAGGTTTGAACTCATGAAAATTGAAAATGCCACACCATTTCTTTCAGCTGAGAAAAGGTGATTACTGCTATGGAACTTTTCATTAGTAGTCATGGTAGGGAGCAAGTATGACAGATGATGACCTACGTTTGGCACTATTTCCACAGACTAGCCCTGTACATAGTATTTGGGCTATAAACAATATTAATAGTCCACACAGGACAAGGATCAATAGCACTGTGATGACCTAACGACTGCTGTGTTAAAAACATGTCACTTTATTTTGCCCTGCTAATGACTGAGAGTCAAAGATATGAAGCAGAAGCAGTTCAAAACCTATGTTTTACAGAGTTACATGATTTTCATTACTAAGGACATTTACAATGTAAAGAAATGCATACTGTCACAAAAGTAGCTTGAGAATGTAAAAGCAAAAATAATAAAAGAACTTTCTTACTTTACCCTTTTTTATTTTGTACACTAATCTATACATCTGTTACACATGAAAAAAAAAAATCAAACCCACTTGGGGACAAAAACAATTCACAGGATATTTTTGTCCTAAATGCTGATTATTGCTGGAGCCTCATTACACTTAAGTAATTGTCCAATCTCTACCGATAGCATCTGCTCAGCAATCTCATTGCTAAGGAAGCAACGACAATTCATGGGTGCCCCAACTGAAAATTAGAGCATACGCAGCTACCATCGCTAAAAGCAGGGATCAATAATTTGACTTCCCGGGAAAGATCGGACTTTCTTTTATTGGGGTGGTTGCATGTACCAAACAAGTCCGATAGCAAACCTGAACCACAGAATAACTGAGTCAGGAAGGGACCTCTGGTGTCTCCTAGTACAACTCCCACCCAAAACAGGTCTGGTTAGATCAGGCTGCTCAGAGCCAAGTCCAAGTGAGCCCTGAGCACCTCCAAGGACAGACAGCACAGCCTCTTTGTGCATCCTGCTCCAGTATTTGAACACTTTGATGATGAAAAACCTACAGCAACTATGGCTCTCTCATGTATCAATGAGTCATTGAGGGACATAAAAATCTATAATGCACAACAAATAATTGATTTTATACTCCAGCACAAGCAAAATTAAGTGTTAGAAGAAATCACCAATTTCCAGTTCTAATTATAAGTGTGATGCCTAAGGATTTCAGTGTGTATTTTGTAGATTTCTATAGAGTTATATAAGTTGAATAAGTTTTCCTGAGTTTCTCACATTTTAGATGGTATTTAGAAGTCACTAAGCATTTTCTCACACATTTCTGAACTTTATTATCACATTACCAAGGACATGTTTGGAAGAACATCTGCAAGAACTCCAGCTGAGACAATAAGATATATAGCTTGTACTCAAAACAGGACAGTCAGCTCAGAGCCCTTGGAGGGGCTGCAAGGGGCAGTTCTAAGGAGTTCTGAGGGTGGGAACTGGGGGAAGTGGTACCATGGGTTGGCTATAGATATCACATATGTTAATTACTGAAAGTTATAAAAGCTGTCTCATCTGGCTGACGCATGTGCACATACTTTTAGTGTGCACCTTGAAAGCTTTCGATAAAAGGGCTATTTTATCTATTTCCACTAATGTTGTTTTGAGAGTCTTTTGTAGGAATTTAAGCATCAAGTGGTCTAGAAAGAGGGTTTATGTTCTATTAAGCACCTCCAATACAGTGAAAGAACTAAAAGTACAGTGGGAGAACAAAACACAGTACAATTGTAGTTAGTAAGTAGCAGCCTAAATACAATGGTAGAATGACATTCATACTCTTCTGAATTATTAGGACTTTTGACTTTAGGATCCCTCCTGAAAGATTTGGGAGAGGCACAAAATTATTTAATATGAGTACATTTTCCCACCTATTTCCAAAATTAGGGCAAGGTGAACTAAGCCCAGCCATTACCACTGCTACCTTACGAAGGGTTGGCTCACCAAATTCTTGCCTAGGAAACATCACAACTGCTGCTCTCTGGTGCCTGACAGTAATGTGCACTCTCCTGCAAGAGCAGACAGCAAGGTGATGTGACTGTTAGACAACCCACTGCAATGATCAGCTTTCCTCCTGGACTCTAGGCAGTGTCGCTGCATGGAAACTCAGCTATTAAAGTGTAATTTTCCTTAGGATCGAGGCCCATTGGTGAAATTTTCTGAGGAAATCTGTGATTCCTTCTAGCTCCTTGGAATCCCTCCTACAGCAAAGCCTGGTCTCAGTGCTAAAGAGAAGGAAAATTTAACACATCCAGCTGGTAAAAGAGAGTCTGCCAGATCCATTTTTTTCTTAACAATAGGTAGACTTCAGAGAAATTGGTTTTTGTCCTCTAGTACTCTCTAAGATACTTTTGTTACTATTTTAGCACATCTTCACACACAGCTTGAAAGTCAAGTTTCCTACTTCCTTTTGCGAAATCGAATTTTAATAGAGTCACCGATGTCGGTTTACATTCAGCTCAGGAGGCAGCAAAGACTGAAATAGCTTTACTGACGCACACCAAGCTTTCTCATATGAGCGGGGTCTTTTTTTATTAGAACATAATGCCAAAACTCAACGGTGGCCATGTGTTGTCTGCATGCAAGTGTGCCAGAAAGGTGGTTCTTCGGTACCACCCACTCGGGGAGTTAACAGAAACCGCTGGAAACAGGCACAGCTGAAAAAGTCTGTTTGTGCTTATTGAAAACATGCTTATTCTGGCAGCAAATGCCAGCAGATGAAAACTGTCGTTTGCAGTAAAAATACTGTGCTCAGATTTAAAGTTCTTTTTTCAAAGTCACAATGAGGATATTTTATGCTTATGAGACATTTTAAGCTTATGAGAGAGCATTTTAGTAGATCTTAGCTTTTTGGCTAAACTGAGGTTCACATAGAGAAAAGATCTGCAGTAATATTTTCAGGCTATTCACAAACAAAAATTCTCCAGGAAAAACATAAATCTGTGGCACAGCAAGCTAAAGTAAACACTAAATAAATCAACAATTCAATGGTTGGTTAAAAATGTCGATATTATTATCAACAGCTCTTGAAAAAATGCTGCATAGCTGAATATATTTCTTAATTCAGTATTATGCATGCAATTTTTATTGCTGGTTCCAATATTTAAATAATTTTGCACTTAATTTTTTCAGTTGGATCAGAAAAATCTCTATGACTGCTAGAGCCAAAGGTTAATGTTTGTTACAATGTTTCACTTTTACATAATATGTTAAGCATGCTTTTTAAGAAACTATGCTGAAAAATTCTTTTATTCAAAACACACACTTCATAGCTAGACTGCTCTGTTTCCAGGATTTATATGAATATATGTTCCAAAGATGATATTTTAGAGTCTGAAAAGTCAAATGTCCTATTAGCTCTTAACACATAAGCAGAACTAAAACTGAGAAGTTTTGTGAGGACATGATAAACACCACAGCTGACTCAATGCTCCTACCCCTTTCACATGACTACATTTTATGGCCATAGCTTACATTATCCTATTCCTCACCTGAGTTATCTATTGTTTATGTAGGTCTTGTGCTATCTGAGATATTTCTCAATTATAAATTCGAATGGAATCTCTGTGGCAAATCTCCCTGACAGCCTAGATACAGATTACAGAAACACAGAGCACACATATTTAAAGCTGTGGTAAATGAATATTTGTTAAACTTGAAAAGTTGAACATCTGACACTTAGAAAAAAGTGACAATAGGGCTACCTTTGACACAGGGAAATGGTGGTGGTATCTTTCCCTTAGCTCTCACTATGTACAGTATTATAGCTCAACTATTAATTTCACAATTTCCCTGCCTCAGTACTATAGAATCAAAGAATCATAAAATTGTTAAGGTTGGAAAAGATGTTCAAGATCATTGAGTCCAACCTTGGACCAAAGAGCACCTTGTCACCTAAACCACAGAACTAAGAGCCATATCCAGTCATTTCCTGAACATTTACAAGGCAGTGACTCCATCACCTTCCTGGGCAGCCTGTGCCAATGCCTGACCACCATTTCAGTTAAAAAATTCTTCATTATGTCCAACCTGAATCTTCTCTGGCACACTTCCCTGAATCTTCCCTTGAGGCCATTTCCTCTTTTCCTGTCACTAGCTGCCTGGGAGAAGAGGCTGGCTTCCTTTCAGGTAGTTGTAGAGGGCAAAACATATTATATCTTGCTTGCATGCAGGAGGTATCTCGCAACAAACTGAGAATGCGTAAAACTCAAGGAGCTCTCTATAGCATCCTACACCCCTCCAATGGATTATTTTTTGCCATTAAAGAGTGAGGCTCACCAACTTCAAATGAGAAAAGCAGGTGGTCTTTAAGGAATGATTTATCTCTTTTTAAAATGGCATGAATAACCTTTTGCCTCTCTCTATCTCCCAAGTACAGAACTAATGCACCAATCCTTAGATAAGAAAGGGGAAACAAAATAAGCAACAACTACTTGTTAAATATAATCAGACTACACAGTAATGTCTATAGCATTATATATCTGCACAGGAAAGCTAAGCTAGCATAAACCACTTTACATCTGTCATTTCTACCTTTGGTGCACCTGACATTGCATAAACAGTTTGTAGGTTTTTCTATTTAATTATGTGGGTATGTGCAATTTTCTAGATTTATTAAAACAAACAACAAAAAGATCACTCAGGCAATACATTTCTAGTGATATGCTGACATTTTCAAACACCATCAGTATGAATGAAACCTTTATATCCACCACAAAAAACTCAGTGAAACTTCCATCTCAAAATTAACAGAGAGCAAATGGTTTAATATTCTGCAAGAGGCAGAGCACTAGAGCTGAGGCACATTTTGGCTCTGCTTTTCAAATATTTGCTGGAAGCAGAACAACTGTGAGACTTGGGAATTAAAACTATTTAAAGCAAAGCTAATGTGAAATATAGTTTTATCAAAATTTTCCCTTCTTTTTAAATAAAGTTTACATAAAGCTGATACAAAACATATGAAATATTAGGCCAAATATCATAATTTTGTCAGAATGACAAACGTAAGAATAAATTCTACATCACCAATGCCATTTATTATAATTCTTCTGTATGTGTTGTAAACCTCCTTTTTGCTTTGGGCAAGGTGCAATTCTCGAGCCCTCAGCCTGGCCATCACTGTGCCTGTGCACATCTGGGAGACCACTGAGTACTAACTCCTTCCCCTTCTCTTCGAAGGGAAGAGTTGCCCAGGAGTTTTAGCACCAGCAGAGCTGCTCTTGCACTGCAGTTCTCCTGCTCTGGCACAGGAAGAATCATGGCCTTGCCCATGTGTTCTGGAGATTCCTTTTTACCAGAAAAAAAATCCTCTGAAGATTTAGAATTAAGCTAGGACAGTACTAGGGGTTCTCTGACCTAAGCCACAAACCAGGCAGAACCATGAAGGGCAGAAGCCAACAAAAGGACAGATAAAAGCCAGGCTCTGGGCCATTCTGCATGTGAGCCACACCAAGAGCAGCCTGTCATCAGCACCTAAAGCTTTAGGAGAAGTCTCATCTCATTTCTGTCCAAATACATTCCCTCACAGTAACAAGATAAAAACAGAATTTCTTCTCTTTAATATTTCCTAATATTCTTATTTACTTTTCCTTAAGACATCTCATTTGGATTCCTTGCTCAGAGCACAAGATAAAACGTGTTTCCTGGTGGGTGTATGAGATGCAAGAGTGAAGTGCTGTGATGATGATATCCTTACAGAATATATTATACAGCTAGTGCACAGCTAGTCATCTAGCCAGCAGATGAAACATTAGCTGGCAATAAACCTTACTCTTATTATAGCCATAGAATTGCTAAGGTTTAATTCCAGGCTGGATGGAGGAAGAGTTAGTATAAAAACATAAAATAAAATGACACAGAATTGTAACAATTTCCTCTTTGTAAGAAAAAGAGACATTGCATTAAAATGCAAAGTGGCAGTAAAAATTCTAATTTGGGCTTCTAGACATTTTTAATTTACTTTCTTTAGCTGAGCGGACTGAATTTTCTGTGGGTATGCAGGGATATAGTTCCTCAGGCTGAACCAAAGCAAGTGGAGTTGCCCATGCTCAGTCTTACCATGGAATCCACTCCGTATGATACAGCTGCCTATCTGCACACAACTGTTTTATCCACAGACAACAGGTATCACACATGCCAGCATCTCATGCGTAAGCAGTTGCCATTTACACGCTCAGCATTAAACAGGGTCTTACATGTCATCACCTGCTGCTGCAGCAGGTTCTCCTTGGAAGTGACTGTCACTGGCCTAAGAATCAGCCCTTCTCCCCCTCCAACCCCTGAACTATCTTGCCCTTTATTTTGAAGGGTCTAGTTTATATTAGAGAAAAACAAAATTTAGTTTCTTTCTCATTGCCACATAGCGTAGTGCAGAGAACACCCAGAAGAGGAAGAGGACACAGCAGGGGATCTCATCACTTCTTTCTCCAGCTGGACAATGGGAGTCTTCTCTTGCCTTTTTTCCTCTTTCTCTCCCCTGTTTATTTCTTGTTTCCACCCCCCCCGCCACAGTACCTTTCCCTATAAAGAGCTGACGTGTATCATCACCTATGGATGTGGTGATACAGCCCTGTGCATGCCAGCGTGCCTCAACTCCCTCTGTGCATTAATGCCTTTTCAAGCAACACAGAGAATTAGGGGACAGCAAATATGGTTTGCTAATAAGCAATTAAAACTCTGCACATTTTAAAAGCTTCTAAAAGAACAATTTAAAAATCCTGTCTCTTTCCTCTAGTATCAAAATTATATAAAATCCATGGCTATACTCCAAGGAGACGTTTAATTCTTTCTGAATGGCTGGTAGTCAACCAGAAGGTTGTAAATGGCTGTTATGGCATAACCCATGTGCACAAAGTGGCACCAGGGAAACAGGATAACAGATGGCAGAATTCTGCTCTTCATTTTTTTTTTTTAATTTAAATGAGTTTTATTAATAGACATATTCTATTTCCATATTTACTTAAAGAAATTAGGAAACTGGGGTGAAGCTTAAAAGTAGAATATTTAGCTGCAACGCTGCTAAAACATTCTGCCTTTTGTAGACATAAACTTCTTGCAAGATATGGAGAATGGTAAGACAATACAGTCAGTAGTTATTATTTAAATAATATATTTTAAGCTTGTCTTACATTTGTATTTCAGCCCAAAGAAATACTCTTTTTTGATAGCGTGAAAAACATTTAAAATCGGTTGATTGCTATCAAAGTCAATATTTCTAGTATGAGTTTTCATGGCTGTGTCATTTTTTGAGTCAGACTTTGGAAGACAAGAGCATCTTTTATTCATTTTCATCTAAAATGAATCTTTTTCTGCACAATGGGAATAACAATTACTTGAATAAATATAAACATCAACTTCATGCAGTTTTGTAAGTTTCATATTACTTTAATGCAACATTAGCTTAATTTTTCAAATATTCACTGTAAAATAACTCTAATAGTGAATGATACCATGATGGGTTTGTAAATATTGGTTTCACATGGAACAATAGAGATGTTGTATCTAACTAACCAGCATCCAGTTAAAAACAAAGATAATTAATTAATCTGTTTAAGTATCACTAAAAAATTTACGCAAATTTTTTGTTGTCACTTCGCATTTGCACCAATATGGTAACTAAAGGAAGAGGAAGCTCACTACACAACTGAAACCATTTCTTAATTAGCGAAAGAGAGTTGTGTAATAATCGCATAATCAGAATTTACATGAAAAAATATAAAATTTCCTGGATTAGAGAAGAAATATGCTTCCTAGCACAACAAATACATAGGCCTTCTCTGCAATTCAGGATGCACTGTGAGATAGACCACTGAAACTCTCTGACTTAAGGATAAAATTTGGAAAGAACCAAAGAAACAAGCCAAGGAAGGGACATGAAAGGGACACATAAACAATCAAGCCTGAAGAAGATAATAATGGTTTTATTTGAATACTTACCAATTATATAAAGATAGTTTATTGTCTTAATGGGATATCTCAACTGTGTAGACATTTATGGAGAATGGAATCAAGCAAGGCAAGAGGAACACCTTTGAATGTGCTGGAAGCCACAAGTAGGGAAAACAAAATAAAGGGGGCTCTTCTAGGTTTGTTTCTAATCAATTGGTAGAAACTGTTTAAAACATGAAAGTGGGAAGAAAAAAATGGTCAGGAATTGGAAAAACTCACCAACAGTGAGGAAAAACACTGGTAACAGGAGAATGGTCTCCAGGAAAGAAGATTTTAATATACTTCAATGTATTCTCAAGTGTAAGTCCTTCCCATGGGAAGCAATTCTCAGGGAAAAAAACAGATCAGGAAAGTGACATGCCCTCAGTGAAATAATATTAAGGGCACAAGCACAAATCAACCTATGTGAAAAAAGATGGAAAGTTTGTAACCTGAAACTTAGGAAAGTATACTAAAGGGGAAATTAGTATTAATACAATAGAACAAACAGGAAAAATTAGCATAAAATTATATACAGATAGTATTAATAAATACATTTTTCCTCCTCAATTAATATATTAATTTACACTAATAGCAAAAACAGTTCAAGAAACAAGTTCTCTCACCTAAAGAAAAAGTCTAAAACCTCACCCTGATTATGATAAAATAAAAATTAAGTGTAGAGAAAGAAAAACAGAGGTGAGACAGAGGTTAAATAAACCTCCAGGTATAGCATATTTTGATCTGGCAATTTCTGAAGCACAGTAATTCGGAAAAGAGAACTATGACAAACGGAAAAACAGTTGAGCTGGTTTTTTTAAAAAAGTTTATGCCAAGAAAACAAAGATAAAAAGGAATGTCTCTGTAACAAAATATGTCACACAGCTCTGATTTCTTTCTATAAGAGAACACACAGAGAGAAGAGAACCATCTCTCTGCTGGACTGACTGATGCTCTCAAATTTGCTCCTTTGTTTCACAAGCAACCTTTAAAACTATTGCTGATGTAAGGGGACTGCACAATGGATCGGAATAGTTAACAGTAAATTGCCATAAAATACAAAACAGGGATTAACGGATTTTCTGCAGCTTTGTATTCCTTGTCCATTACTATTCAGTATTTCCATTACCTATTTGGATAGTGGGAGACAGAATGTCCTTCTTAAATTTAAAAAATGATACTGATCTGGGAGAAACCAAAAGACCCTGAGAGTAGCTCAGTTGGTTAAAGCATGGGGAATTCAATCCCCCTGTGGGACATTCACTTCAGAGTTGGACTCAATGATCTTTGTGGGTCCCTTCCAACTCAGAATATTCTGTGATTCAACTGTGGGAGAAAGTAGCAAGTCTGCAACACTGTCTTTCTAAACTGGAAGAATAATCTAAATGACAAATAGAGCACAATTTAATTAGGAAAGCTGCAGATGGCCAGATACTCATCAACTTTGTAAGAAAGAAATGTTTAATTGACTCAACGGCTGTCCTAATGACAGGATTTGAGAACTGGATCACAATTAGAAGTGACTGTCATAAATGTGTGAAAGCCAGTACTCCGCGGAAGATGACCAGGCAAGAATACATCCCATATGGCCCAAAATAATCTTTCCAGGTAATTTGAGTGGGGCTGGGGTCTCACACAGCGCGTGCTGCACTGTCTCAGGCACAGCACTTCAAGAAGAAGGTTTAGGGAGAAGAGTAACAGTCTGGACAGAAGCAGCGATGGTGATAGGAGTTGTAGAAAACAGCAGGAAGAACACAGAAAATTATTTATTTTCTGTCAGAGGTTTCAAGGAAAAGTTACAAATACCTATGACGTATGCAGAACAACAGATTTCTTGGGAATGCCTTGAAATCCCTTTAAGTCTTTACTTTTGTTTTACTATGTGAACTTTTCACATTTATGTAAGTTTATTTTTAAAACCAAAACATGTCCATCTTACTAAACTGTACTACTTTTAGACTTTACCTCCAGCTATTTTGCCCACTATTGTATCAAAAGAGTCATCACTTATTACTACTTAAATAATAAAGAGAGAAAGAAGGAAAGGGAAGGAGGGAGGGAGGAAGAAAGAGAGAGAAAAGGGGGAAGGGAAGGAAGGAGGGAAGGGAAGGAAGAAAGGAGGGAAGGGAAGGAAGGAAAAGGAGGAAGGAAGCAGGGAGGAATCAACGCCCAGGTAGCAGACTGTAGAATTTTACATTCACAAAACACTCAAATTCTCTCTGTTTCACTACTTCCACTTACTTGGTCAAACTCTTGCTGAACTTCAAGGAACCAACATCACAGCAAATCTTTCCTGCATATCTCATACTATTGTTTTCTATGAACAGAGACATTTTTAGTGAACTACTTTTTTACCTACCTTTTGTTCTCAAAGCAAACACACAGCTTATTATATATCCATATATATTGGGTTAGTTAATTACCTTTTTCTGGTACTCTATGAACTTCTCCTGTGTTTATTAATGTGGCATTTAAGGGCTATATATCAAAATTCATAAAAGCATTCATAGTCAGATCACAGTGGCAATATGCAGGCAGGGACAGAATTGTTAAAGAGAAGACTAAACCCACAGTGATAGAAGGAAAGATTTATTTTTCTTGGGTCCTAAAAGAGACAAGATGGGGTTTATTTCAACTGAAAAAATAAATAAGCTGCTGGGCAGAAAACAAGCCCTAAAGGAAAGGACAACCCTACTCAGAGCAGGAGTCACCTCTAGTAGGTCAGGTCAGGTAGCAATTTACTGAGACATAGAAAGTGCAGAAAAGTGGCCCATAAAGCCCTCCTTGATCCCTCACAATAAGGAGGCTGCCTGTGTTTCTAGGGAACAAAGACAGAACAAGCCAGCTACAATGGTGGCAGGCACAACTGTGAGCAGAAAGATCACAAGAAGCCAGAAACAAAGTGGGAAGTATGTCAGCAGATGGAAGCTCAGAGGAGCCAGAAAAACAGCCAAACATCCTGGACTGCTGAGCCCAAAGGACATTACCAAGAAGTTAACATGAGTATTCAGAGTCAACCCTCAAAACCCAAGGGGCCAGAGAGAAAAGCATTCAGTATCTGCTGCTCCCAGGCTGCTCCCAATCCTAAAGTCACCTGTCAGTGCAGTGCTTTCAACATCCACTCTCCCAAGAAATGGGCAGGAAAAACAACAGGAGATGTGAACAACATGGTACTCCAGAGGCCATTTTGTTCAGGATTATCTGCTGCAGGGAAGCCAACACAGAGGGTCAGGTAGCCATGCCTTGGCCTTCACAGGCCAGATAGGGAAGCGTTAGAATTCACTCATCCAAAGCTTTTAACACCCACCAGAAATGTGACGTTTAAAACACCCTGAAGACTGACAAAACTGTCATAGAAGAAAAATAAATAAAGAAAAAGGTAAAGAAGAGAGAAGGAGCAAGACAGCTTAAGCTGTGAAAGGGCATGTTAGGAGAGAAATTGATGGGATGCTGTTCTGTCACTTGTCTTTGAGCAGCAGCTGACTGAACTTGCTGGGGCACTGGAAGCAGCCCCACCACGTGAGCTAGTATCACCCTGCATCTCAGCACTACTCATGGGGAAAATCAGTAGAAGGAGAGCTAGATATGGCCTTTAGCTTTACCCCTGATGTGATTAAAACAGAACTCTCCTCAGCTGACAAAAGCACAGCAGCCAACAATACAAGGACATTTGAGCAAGCCTATTGCTCAAAATATATTTTAAAATTCATTTCCCCTCCTTCTTTTTCATCTATACTTCCCCACATGACCTTCGACTGTTGTGACAAACACTAAAGGAAAGTCACAAGCATATCCAAAGTGTAGAACTGTTCACTTTCTGCCTGCTCTCTGCCGCCTGGCAGGCCTCCTTGCCAAAATGTGTATGTGATAGACCCAAGGGCCACAGAGAGGAAGGAAAATCTGGGAAGTGACTAGAATCTTAAAAAATTCAATGTGGCAATAAAATGCAAGTAACAAAGCAGCTGAGGCATTTTGATGGAGAGTCGCCTGGCCTCAGACATTTTTGTCATGCTTCCGTCCTCCTTGACCAGAGTACTGCAGCCAGGTGGTGGCAGGAAACAGTGGAATCCTGGCAAACACAGCCCTGGGTGGCAAGGCTGGCCCTGGCTATGCTGCGACACCAGAAGTAGGTAGCTGCTGCTTGGGCAGCAAGTCTGTCAGCCTATGAATTGATTTGGGGGGGTTTGTTGCATAAAACTAAAAACTAAAAAAAAATCCAGTATAAATTCTATCTTTTCCAGCTGTTGGCACTTTTATGATTGGAGGTACAAAACAAACACCAAGTAACTTTTCTCATCAGCTGCAACTGTAACTTAATTACTTTTATTTATTCTCATTTTACGTAACATGTCAAAGGCAAAAGTTATAAACAGATTTCAAGTTGGAAGTATTCCCCCTTTTTTAAAAATCCAGCTCAGTATAATTGTTCTGGCCATGCAACTCAATGTTCTCATAACTCCCCCAAAGCCCAACCCGTTCTGATTTAACCAAGCAGTATTATTTATGCACACTTTTTCTTCTTTTTTTTCTGCACAGGATCAAATTGACCATTTCTGATTTCAGAAGGAATAAGAGGATGTTTGATTTACACTGATCTTTGTATTGAGACTGTATTTTTCTTTGGTTTGATCTTCAGAACCAGTGGAGTTATGGGAAAGCAGTAAACCAAAGGAAAAGTGTTTCTGAGATTTTTACCCTGGGTGCCCAAGGGAATTAGGTTTATGGCATCATACTCTGAGGTGACTGAGACTGCTCTGGTGCTTGCCCAAGCACCCATCCCACACACCATAACCTCTTCACCTAGTAACTTTTCAGTCTTTCACACAAATTTGATAGAGTAAGTAGAAGTCTTATACATAAAAAGTACTCAAGTTTTGTGATGATAGGTGAGCAGGTAAAAGCAAAAAAAGTGTATCCAGTGTAATCAAAACACAAATGTCAACGACACTTTGTGATCAATCAAAAGTCAAAGTCACAGAAAAAGAAAGTTTAATACTAGCGGCAGACAACTCCTTTCTCTTGGTGGTAGTCCAGTAACATGACAGCCTCAACAAAGAGAAATTCAGTATGAAAAAGTATCTGGGGTCTACAAACTACATTTATTATCCTAAATATCAAATTCAGTTAAACATTAAACTCTTCAAAAGGTAACATTCAGACTTTATGTGAAAAAGCTGTTTTTTCAAGTCACCTTTTTCAAGTCACACAGTTTCTCTGCCCTGTTCCAAGCAGTGAAGAACATGCTTCCTTTCACCAGCTTAGTACATTATACCAGATTTGAATCATTAACATCAAAACCAACCAATGAATTCCTCAGGAAGTAGAAGCTGTAGCTGACCCGGTAACCCATGAGAGGCTTAGGAAAAGCTTAGAGCCTTTAAAAGCATAGCAGAGACAAGGACCCAGCAGATCCTTCATTATAAATATTGTTTCTTTTCTGGAAAGAGAAAATCCTACCACCCCAGTGAAAAGACCTTGGGAGACACATCCTTCTTCTCTGAAGGGGCTATTTAGTCAAACTGCTGAGAGAAGCATCATCCCATGGGATGCAGGAGGGCAGGGAATGGGGGGAGGGGACTTTCATTCCTGGGAAAATGCCTCATGAGGTCAGGACATTACTGCTGATCCAGCCAAGAAAAAGGATGCAACTGTTCCCAGAAGGAAGAGGGAAGAAGCAAACAACATGAAACCTTTAACCTTTTTGTTCACCATATCAAAGTGGTCAACCAAAGGGTAATGGTAGCTGACTAGCTTTCACTTCCCATAACCTCATAAACCACTAGACTCCCTGGGCTTGTCATTTCTCTCCCATCAGCATTTCATGAATTGTTTCAAGTATTGTGAAGATTTTACCTTTCTTGTTTGTTTCCTTTTTATTTCTCCCCCTGCCCCAAATTGTAAATTATCTCTTTTATCACACCAATATAGGTCTGTTGACTTTTTTCCTTCTTCCTTTCCTTACACATACATGACTGGTTGAACGATGTTCTAGCTATCAAAGTCTCACTTGAAAGGAAGAATCAATTAAGCTCATTATACAAAAACTTGTACCCGGTACCAAGAACAGAAAAAGGCCAAAAGGCCAGGAAAGTAAACTCGCATGTTAAGCCAGACCTAGCATTTCTATAAATAGGCAATGAATATGAAGGAAAGGACTAAAATCTTCTGACTCTTAGAAATTGCTACTCTTTCCTTTGCATACAGAGGAAAATTCACAAGTAACTCAAGCCTCAGAGGTAGAGGATAAAGGGTATCCTCTAAACAGACAATATGACAATATCTTAACATTATAGCAAAAAAAATGTTACTTATCCAATTTTTTTTTAACATATACTACAAAAGATGTGTGATTTTTCTGTCACCTTCACATGCAAACTACATACAGGGTAACATTGCTACCAGACAGAAAATATAAATGAAGATAGGAATGAAAACACACTAGTTCAGATCTGCTACTCCTATGAACTTCACTAGTTCTTGTCCTTGAAAAGAACACTACAGCCATTCACATAGAATATCTTTCTTCTTCCCATCAGGACATCCAGGATCTGTCCAGCTTTATCTACAGCCATCCTCTTGGCCCTCTCAGACCTTTCTGTGGCTTAGAGAAGTTCCCAAGGGGCTCCTGGATTTCACTGTCCTGACCCCATTCCTCCAGCCTAGGGCAAAGCAGCAGCCAAAACTTCTGGTGCTTCCCTTGCTGAGAGGCTGTGTGGGGAAAGGACACAATCCCCCTCCACTGCCCAATCCAGCTTCAGCCTTTCCAACCTGGCTGTTCTCTGTGACTCTGGCAGTCCTGTTCCTTAGAAATCTCACTGACCACTACAGTCACCGACTGTTGCTTTCCATTCAGTATCATATCTCTCCTTTCTCCTGGCTCCTTGGTTTCAGAGAGGACGGAAATTATTGGCAATTTTTGAATTAAATCTTTGGTTGCAGTATTAGAGCTCAGTTAGCTACCTTTGCAGGGAAACAGAAGTTAATGTGATTCCTGGTGAATTGAGTGGGATCAGTCTTGGTTTTACACCACACTCTCAGCAGGGTAACACCTGACGAAACCTTCCTATTAAAGTACACTGAAGCATGACCATCTTCCACATTCATGTCCATGGAAGACGGAACAGCACAGCAAACCATGACAACAAATTACTTAACTCAAAAGTGCAAGTACAAACTGCAAAAAAACCCAGGGGAACACTGTATGTCTCTTGACCAGAACTCAGGTTATAAAATCCTTACTGAACTGAGTGGAGTACATTTAGTGTGGAATGGCAAGGTGACAAAGAAGGAAGCCCAGAGCCCAGCCAACTGCTGCCCAAAGGAATGGGGTGGAATGGCTATCGCCTGGTGCTGCTCAGTCTCCTAGGAGGCTCATGCCTCCACACGGGGCACAAAATGCTTCTTCTCGCCCTCTTGTATAACTCAGCTAAAATACCAAATTGAACAGACAGTACGTGCATTAATTAATTATGTAAATACTATACAGGATCTTAATCATCAAGACAGTTCAGGGTTAAGACTAAGCAGATGTTTCCACTAAAACTGTTAGGAGAGATGCTGCTTCCCAACCTTGGTTATGGCACGGGAAAGGATGATGACGAAAACAAGCTAAGGGGGAGCAATTCACTAACTCCTGAATAAGCAGTCTACTAGTGACACACTCCAGCCTCTCTGCCCTGCCTTTTAACTAATTTTCTCTTTTTAAAATAAAAAGTGAAATTGTGCTACAAGCTGTGATTTTTTTTATTTCGTTTATTTGTTGCAAACTGTAACTAAGCTGTACTGATCAAAAGTTACAGACTTCTTGCCCCAAATGATGCTTGAAAATTGATTTGGATTAGGAAGTCATGGGTTTTAATCAAATTATTATCAAATGACTTTTAGAAAAGTACTTAAGTTACATAAGAACAAATAATAACAATCACTTTCCAGAAGTTATTCTATTTCAGAGAAAACTAATCTTCTCATTCTTTTGTAAGGAAAGAAAAAAAATAAATTATTTAAGTAGTTTTATCCAAACCCATAAGGAATCAGATGCCTAATTTTGTCTGTGACATACCCTGGCAGAAAACTTCTATATGCATCAGAAAGTTACAGGACAACTGGAAATACAACTCATTGAGATACAATAATCTAGATGTAAAAACCAACAGTGAAGTATCCTCTAAGGTGCTATCATAATAGGAGAACATTGTCTGGTTTCAAAGTGTGATAAATCAGCTCCTTTGAAATAATATCTATTGCTAATTAAAAATAAAAACATGTTGTATAAAGATGTGACAATCAAATGAGAAGGATCAAAAAAGAAAAAGCTCTTTTCTTTCAATGCATTATTTCACCAGCAACAATTTTGCATTTAATACAAGATTCTTGAATTTCAATTAGCTATCCAAGTATATGACTATATAATCAATTCCAATTTAGCAGGGTTACTGTCCTCCATCCAATATTATTATTTCCATTAGTAACCTTTGCAACTAGTATAATAAAACCTATCAATTGTGAAGGCCATTACTTTAATGCAATAATCGTAAATTGCCTTTTATTTGACATTAGTGCTGGACAAAAAAATGACCAAGCATCACAAAGGGTAATTAAGAAATTACATATATAACTTCAAGTGTAAAGAATATCACAGTGAAGAATCAGTCTGTAAGGGGAAGTTGGCAAGACAGAAATCCTGAATAACACACCTTTCAAGGAAGAAAAGGTGTCTTTTTTACAAATACAGAATTACTAACACAGCAAATTCTTACCAGAATAATGCAAAAACAGGATAACTAGTGAGCATGCAGAGACTAAGACTGCGGCAAACAGTTTTTAATTTGTTCTTACTCTGATGTACAACCAGCTTAATGAATGGGAGCATTTTACCATGGAAAAATGTTGCACAGGTCTAAAAGGCCACAATAAAGAAGTTTATATTGCTGCTTGCATACTTTCATGATTGACTAAAATTTGAAGTTCACAGTAGAAACTGTGAAGTCACAGGTATTCAGATCTGTGATGTGCTCTAAATATAGATAATTTAGGTCATAACCATAAGAGATACAAACAGTCCTCTGAGATAATCCTCATGTGACACTGTTATTACTTTAAAAGGAGTATTTCTATAATAACTCTCGATTAAATATAGAAATATGACACCAGTGACTAAATCGAGATGCTATATAGCTTCTCTTAAGGCTCTTCACACAAAGCTGGCTGTACAGTAACTGGACAGGGAGCACTAGGATTGCTCACAACAAAACTAATTTTCTTCTTGGTAAATGGAAGTCTCCTTTCCAGGCATTTTCATCTTTTAAAGATGCATTCTAGAATGTTTCCAGAGATCCAAACTCACTTTAGAAAGAAAAAATCCTAAACTAAACCAAAACAATAACAAAAAATGCGAGGGAGGACTCCAGGTGTGGGATGAAGGGAGAGGCCCTGAATGACCCTGGGGACCCAAGGACTAGAAGCAACTTGCCTCCTCATTTATGACTAGCCATTAAAAAAGTGCAACTTTGAGCACCCTGCGTAACCACTCTTAGGGGTAAAAGGAGAACAACTCTTATTAGCACACAAAAAAAACACCACACACAGCAGCTATGGTTGTAATGCAGAATTAAAGCCAAATGAAAGCCCAAAGCATGATGACAAACAAGCAAGAACAACCCAAGATGGATCCTATAGGGAAGAGGAAGAAACAACCAGTTGAAGAACTGGGTTCCTCTCAGTAAAAGACACTGTCATGACTCACTGCACTCACACCCTAATCACAAGAGCTGCCACTGACCTCAGGACCCAGTGGTGCAGAGGGGAAAAAAAGGAAAGATACTAGAAACTTTATGTGTATATTCTTTTAACTGTATATAATTCTAAACTGTTGAAACTGGAGTACTGGAGTAACAATAGTTCTTTGACTAAACTAACAATTCCTGGCTTTCTGTATTAAGTACTTCCTTTAGTCCATTCCTTTTATGAGTCAAACCTGGTAATAATTCAACCAACCTTTTCCCAAAACATCAATCCCCCCCAAATCAAACATGTTAGTGTTTAGAAGTGAAAAGTAAGATTTGGCTCATCTTTCCTACAGATTACAACACAGAAAACTCGAAGTTAGTTTGCTTCCTGAAAAAAATGCATGTTGTTAGCTAAGCTCAGTTGGATGAACGGACAGCATTAAATCATGGTTCTTTTTCCCATCACTCAAATTTTTGCTTCAAAACTGTCCAAGGAGGATCCAGCCAAATCTTTGCAGCATCATATTTCTCATATTCTTATTCTACTCTTTTCAAGATTCAAAACTCACAAATGCATTAATTTTTCTATTACTATGATTAATTAATAAACCCAAACTAAAGTTCACTGCAGTTATACTTTCATTTTTCTGTTGCATAGAGAAAACTGCTATTTGTAGAAATATGGGCTAATTCTTGAAATTATACTTATTTATACTTTTTAAAGCAAACCATAAATTCAAAGATACATCTAATGCACTAGGAAGAAACACAACCATTCCCATGTATTTTAAGCTATACCTGTACTCTTGTTTTCTTTTATAAAAAGTTAAATTTGAAATGCTGATTTTCTCAAGCATGTATGACATTACAGTCTCCTCAAATTTCAAACCAAGCAGCATCATAAACATAAGGTAAAACTTGTAACAAATTTTGTCTATGTAGGACTATAAATCAGATTTTCACTTTGATCTTTTTCTCATGTGCATGCTCCTATATCTGGTAACTAAAAGAATAACAGAAATCTTTTGGGTGAAATATTGTTCAGTTTTACACTGACAAGAGCTATTTTTAGCCTTTGAAAGTACCAAATGTTCCTAAATAGAGGAATAAAGATAGAGCCACACTCAGAATTCAAGAGGCAAATACTGTCTCTGTCTTTATTATATTCCATCTATAATGCTGAGGGCTATAAAATCAGAGTCCTTCCTGAATTGCAAGCTGGAGCCGACCACTACATGGTTAGAGTGAAGGAAGGCAGTGCCTTTACAAACTCAGAGATCCAACCTACAAATAAACATGAAACATTTTTCTCACTGTTATTTAGTAATCTCAAAAGGATATCGATAAAAATATGTTTGATGTATGAACAGCTTATTACTCCCATTCCACTAATTTGCAGTCATTGCACCTTCTTTTCTACGGAAAGACAATATGCCTCTGTCATTGAAAAAACCCCATAAGCAAAGGAAACATGCAAGGGAAAGTCACTACAAGGAAAGCAAATGCAACAGAGGTGAATGCGGTGGCATTATTAGCAAGGCCAAATCACACTTTAAATATTAGAGATGTAAACTTGCTTGTGTTTTTTCACCAGACCAAAAGAACATAGTAATTAAAAAGGAATGAGAGAACTATGGAAACTTTGGAAATGAAACCCAAGAGAAACAAGTCTGTAAGGAGTAGGAGGCAGGGTTCTTGTGCAGAATTGGCAGGAATTAAGGGTGCTGGTCACTATGACTCTACCAAAGTTATGACAAGTTCACTTAAATGTCTCCACTGAATCCATCACATATGTTGCACTAGATCATTCATGCAAACTAGCTAGTCTATCTTATCTGGAAAAATAGAAACAAATCACAATACATAAAACACTCAAAAAACCCCAACCAAAACAGAAAAACGCCAGATATACACAAAAAAAATAGAGCATGAAATCAGAAACTACAATATATACTTGTATTAACTGTACAGCAGTAACAAGCAATGCATGCTAAGGAAGGAGTATATATCTGGATTATAGCCAGAGAGATCTAGGCAGCAAAGAAAGATGTAAAAAAGAAACTTTTTAAATAACGTGAACAGGGGAAAGAACAAAACAAAATAGCAATAATCATTACAAAGTCCGAGCCCAAAGGACTGCTTGGCTGACTTCATGCTTGGTTAGCATGCACTGTGCGAAGCCCACAGGCTTACACAAGTGTTGACTAAATAAAATTAGTACTTTTTTCCCCTTTATTTCTACAGATTGTACATCAAGAAATATGTCTTAAAATAAATGTGACGTGTTTTATAAACATATGGAAATAGTTTCTAATTGTGACTTATAAAACATTATGAAACCCATGGAAAATCCTTACTTCATCCAGAGAATTCAGCACTGAATGAGGTCAGAACCATCTTAGAGGGAGGGGAAAAAAGGTTCAGGCCTTGAGAAGGAATTCAGGTAAGTGCAAAAAGTTGTATTATATCTGAAATATTTACTGACTACACTTACAGTCTCTTTAACATTATAGAATGGAATCGGTTATTTATTTCATATGAATTCAGCTACTTTTTCACATAGGACACCACACAGGTGTAATTTGACAACCTGCTATTTGAAATATGAGTGGCCACTTTTAAAAGATTTAAGACTTAATACTTGAAAGTAATCTAAGTTTATGTATATACAGACACACAATTTTAACTCTGGAGATACGTGTCCATCTTTCTGAAATATAAGCACAACTACCTTTCACAGGTTAAAAACAGCCTTTGGGAAAAAAAAATAATTTAGAGAAAATGTGGATGACTGTTACAGAAAAGCAAATAGAATAGATGCTCAGTTCATGGTAAGATTATTAAAAAAAACCAACAAAGAATTGTAAGGAAATAATATGAGTGTGCATTTGAAAAGAATTCACATATTCAATAATCCATTTTCTCACCTTTGGTAAAAAGAAGAAAGTTCCTGCTCTGCCTCAAGGCACCTTAAATAATGTGTTGTGAATTTTACCCAACTTGCTAACTGATTGGCAAACACATGAGTGAAGGCAGTTGAGAAAGACTCCAGAAACTAGACTTGACAATGAAGGATAGATGATGTGTGCTGTCTACACAGTTTTATTTCCACAGCTGAGGAGCCAACTACTGGAGATGAAGGAATTCTGCAGGGGAGTTCATAATCTTTCCCTCATAATTTCCTTTCTCCTCTTTAAACTAGAGCCAACTTTCAAGATATGCAAAAATGACATTTTCTTACTGTGACTGGTTCCTCCTCGATGGGACAGGTAGCAGCTCCCAGCCACTCCTCACCCCCTGCATCACCACCTGCCTACAGAGATGTTCCAGTGAGACAGGGAGGAAGGGACCAGGCTGCCCAGGACCTGACACCTCATCACCATGACTAATGAGGAGAAATTGAAGAAAAGGGCAAGGGAAATAATTAGAAATCTGAAGAGAGTAACAGTCCAGGTAAAATAGAGAGAGAGATGGAGAAAATTAGGGTAAAACCATCATCAAACAGAGCTCCTGAAATCCTACAAGCTGTTGATCCAGATGCAATCCTCTGTTCTAATGCAATCTAGACAAACCCTGCATTTCAGAAAGTTAGGACTAGTTGATTTATGTCTAAGCATAAATTACCTATCCACTCGAGAAAGTACCTTTTTGAGAAAAATAGAGGTGAGATGAATGGCCCTGGATCAGATGCCATGTATTCATTTTTTATTAAGTGAAGCAGAAGTCATACAAAATGCACTTCCAAGGATATTTTAACACTGAAGTTGATCTCTAATTCAGAATGTTCTTCAGGCATGACTTTATGCATATTTTCTATTCCTTTCAGCCAACATTCTCGCCAAAATTAAATGCTGCCTTTCTATGACCCCTGGCTTACATTCTTCTACTACTGCACAGCTTCTTTCCTGGTCCCAAACCATTATTTGGATGGCAATGGGGTGAATAGGATCACAAAACTGATACTGCTTGTAGCTGTCTTTACTCATTAGATTACATTTAACTCTAATACTTCTCAGTTTTATTTCACATTTTATGCAGTCACATAAAAGCTGTTCCAGAACGAGAGCTGGATCATAGCATTAATCTGTAGAAAATACTGTGTTAATTTTTACAGCATTAACTGATTAGTGTAGCTCAATAGAAAACAAAAATAACTGCAAATTAATTCTGTTTCAGAACATGTTTAAATACAATATATTTGGGATATGTTCCTTTTTCAAATGTAAACTTTATCTGGTTGATGACTTCATGTCTTTCTTTAAGTATCTGTGGGACAAAAGCACTTAGCTTCATGGACTACATTTTGACTTGAAATTGAAAGAATTTCTTCCACTATTTAATGTGCAGAAATTTGCTGCAGCCTGCTAACAAACAGACTTCTTTCACAGTCAGTGCAGGCTCATTTCTTTACCTGTATCTCCTATTTGCATATATACATTATACATGTAATAAGTACCTTCCTTGATAGACATTCTAAACTGATCAGAGTAATTTCAAAAGAGATTGCAAAAGCCTATCTGCTAACTTCTACTTTAACTAGGCTAAATATAATGACTAAGACAAGGCTTGAATACAAAATTCATTTTGCAATTTAAACATTCTACAGTAAACAAAATAGGTTACTCAAAAGTGGTTTTCTGCATATGCAGCCTACCTCCTCTCACCTTAAGGAAAGTGGGAGTGATTTAGGGTCCATTAATACAAAAAAGATTTCTTTTTTCTTTAAGCTCTAGAATGACATTTAAATATACTTCTATTCCTCTGAATTTGACTCTGAGATGAATTAGTAGTTTAAACATGGTATATATGTTACTAAATACATCTACTAGATTTGCTTTGTAATTAAGCTGATCCAAGAAATTCACCCTTTAATGGGGCTGAAACCAGGTCTCAAAGCAGATACTGTGAGCAAGACAGTGTCACTGTGGGTCTCCGCATCCTCCACTGGCTGTGGCTGGCTTCACACATGCCAGTCTGAGTCAGCTTTTAGCAAGGATGTTACATCTTTGAGCTACTGGTCAGACAGGGGAAGCAATTTAAATGTTTTCTACCTCTAAAAGCAGACTGGAGGACAATCTGGTGTTAAAGCTTCTCTTGGTCATCCCCAGAGTGGGAGACACCGAGGAAGCAAGTGTTGGAACTCAAGTGAACAGTGTTGGAGCTAAGAAGTGAACAAAAGATGAGAAAAAGATCAGAAACAGCTGCAGAACATTTATCCCCTCTGTCCCCTTCCAAATTGAAACAAATTTCTGCAAACACAGAGTCCCTCAGACAAGGTGCCATGAATCCCAAGCAGTGGTTTATTATCATTATTTTAACTGTTTTCTGAAATATCACTGACCACCACACCCAGCAGTCTCTTAAATATGATAGAGTGATAGGCGCACTACAGCAGAGATGCTTACTGCTATAATACAGTGTTTAGTACTCATCATTTGGCCTTTTACAGCTAATTAGAGAAGCCTTACTCTCCACACATAAAATTTCTTTGGGTGTTATTCAACTCACTGCTAAATTTGACAGTGTTATGCAAGAACATGTGCGTCCCCCACCTCTGCAAAAGGTTTCTCTCCTATGCATACTTGATACTGATTTCACACAGGGCCCAGCATTTGCTAAAGCTGTTTCTGTCCTCAGTAGTTAAAGCAACACACAGCAGCTGCTCAACGGTTGCTAAAAGAAATCATATACTTAATATGCTGAGTCTTCAACAATTTATCTTCCTTTTACTGTACAAAAGACCTTATATGTCACTAAAGATGACAAACTTTATATAAAATATGAAGAATCAAAGTCACAAGAAATATTGAATGTACTGAAAAAACTATTTGAAAATAATCTTTTATTTGAGAAAAAATCTATTGCAATAGTGAAAAATAAAAAAAAATATTCTTTTAAGGCTTAGAATTCTGCAAAGAATTGACAAAGCTCTACAAAAACACATATTTTGACTCTCGGGGAATTAATAAGTGTGATCAAACCGATAATTAAATTTATATTCTTTGAACAACATAAATTTGTGTCCTTAGACCTTGATTAGTTGCTTAATTTACAACTTAAATTCAAACAGTATGTTCTGAACTATTATTAATAAGACGTTACTTTCTATTTCCATTCAGAGTTCTTCCACTGAAAAAAGACCATCCGCAGATTTCAGTGATTTGATAAGACCTCCTTCCACTTTTATTTCCACCTAAACTTTCAGAATGTTCCATCAGAAGACAAAAAAAAAACCTGGGCCAAGAGAAAGTAACTTAACTCCTTGATATAAATCAAGCAAAATGGTATCCAACTGAGGTCCCTCATATTTTTCCTAAATGCTTAGATATATTTTAGCCCTGAACTGGAGGAGGAATCAGGACATGAACTTTTCTCCAGATGTATTAATGCCACATAAATCCTTACGTGTACTTTGTCACTTACTATTTTTTACTTCTACTTAACATATTCAAAGCAAAGCAAATAATTTTGACAGGGAAGAAAATTGCTTGTGGGTTTTGACATGGAGATTCCTGACTTAGCTGTGATTTATATAAATTTCTGAAAAGAAATGAGTTAATTGATGATAATAAACACTTCTTTTTCAGATATTTTTAAAAGAACCAGCATAGCATTCTTTTATAATGTCTAGAGCTTGATGCTATGATTATATGGATAAACAGAATCTGAACAGACAGTATCATATCAATACTGACATTGAATACTCTATATAAGCACATAAATGAACTATCTCACAAAACAAACATATGCTTTATGCATCATTTCAAATAAATGAATTCAGGACTTGAAGTTGTTTTGTTTTGTATACATGCATAAAAAACTTGACAGTATCATTTTTTACAGTGTTCATCATTTTTTACAGTGTTTCAAAAAGAGAAGTGCATCTGCGTTGACCATAAAATTTATACTATTGATGCACATATATGATGAGTTTTAGTTTTGTACAAACATTTGAGAACAAGATACAAGTTATAGCGTATTTACTGGCCTTTTCATCTCTGCAATTCCAGGCTCTCATAAAGGAATTTCCTTTAGTGGGCATGGTTTATTACATGTAGTGTGGGGTTTTTTCCTGTCAAGAAAATCACTGTGGTGAGAAGTTCAAATCAAGATTAAGACACATAGGGAGACTCTGTGGGAAGTCATGTACAAGAACAGACATCCATGGTGTCTAGAATTAATGATCACAGCTTCAAGAACCCAGTGGTGGAAAAAAAACTCAGAAAAAGATATCAAAAACTGTCTTTGTGATGACATGAAAGATGTATGCAAGATGGTATCTGTATGCTCTAGCTGTTGAATTAGGTTTGTCTTCATTCCCGTCCAATTGTCCAACAGTACTGCAAAATGGGAAAGAGCCTATACCTCACGAATACAGGGAAATTGCTGCAACACACAGTTAAGTTTAAGAAGAAAATGCAGTTTTACTTCTGACTGTTGGAACACAACTACCAACCAGACTGTACTAAGCAAAATTTCTAGCCTGGATTTGCCAGGGCCATTCAGGAAGAACTATTGAAACATGTCATTTTTGAAACCAAAACAAGATTTTCTCCATTCATGTCAGCAGATAAAGCAGATATGCTGCTTTATGCCTTTTTATGTCTTGCTCATTTTTCTGGAATTAAGTAACAGCTGTGTAGCCATGTCCCTATTCACATCAGACAGCTTCTGAAGGAAAGTCCTGAAGAGCAATCAAATTCACTGGCTGCTGGTGAACACCCAACAGCATGTGCATATATTGTTGTATCAGAGACTAGGATTAGAGGTAGGTGAAATGCAAGATCCCACTCCACAAAGGAGAAGACGGATTTCTCAGCTGAAAAGGTACACTCACTTTTCCAAGCTTTTGGTTTGGAGCTCTGACTCCATCCATGTCCCCATGCCACAGCACACCACTGCCTATGAGGCTGCAGCACGTGCACTGTGCCGAATTAACTTGCCTTTGATTAACCTTCCCAAAGCAAAATAACTTAGCAGCTGTGCATGGAAACTAATGTTTTAGAGCCAGAGCTAATGCCATGAAACTGCACTGCCAAAGAGACACAGCAGTCAAAACGTGCAAGACAAACACTGTTAAGTCAGAGAAACAGAAAGTAAGAGTTGAGTCTTTCAAACCCGCTCAACAATGCCAATACTCAGCATCCAGTTTCCCATTCCCCCTGGATTTTCTGCAATAATAAGGTTGTGTCAATCAAGCCACATAGTGTCTATTCCTTTCCAAAACTCTTTTGCCCCCATTACCCTTCCCTAAATTCCCCTCATCCTCAGGCCTGTACAGTAATCATGGGCTTCCAAGAGAAGCTCCTGGTTTCAGAGCTTCCATTGGAGATTCTACCCTGCACTGAGCCTAATGCCAAAACCAGCTCTTGCTCTGGAAAGCAGACAGCAAGGATGCAGATTATGATGGGTGATTAACTCTAGAGGTTTTATGTTGAGTAGAGTTTAAACAGAGTTTAAATTAGGAATAAGGAACCTTTCCCTTTCTGAGGAACAGGTAAGGGTTTCAAATGCATTAGAGTTCACATGTAAATAGCCACGTACACCAGCACAGCTCTGCATGTTTACCTCATGAGACACAAACACCCATCTCCTTTGCCACAAGCTGCTGGAGTTATCGGGGTCCCTAGGTCACTGCCAGCTGAGTGGGAACAGAAACTGAAAACACTCCTCTTCCCCATCTTCCTGTCAGGAAATATCACATCCCTGTGCCCAGAGAAGGCAGCTCGAGTGCTGGAAGGCAGCTGGAGAAGGCAGACCCACGCTCAGCCCCAGCAGAACACATCAGGGATATTATGAAGGCAGAACAGTTGAGCACTTCCATGGTGGGTCTGTGTCACATTTCAATTGGATTAAACTACCAAGAAACACCAGGACATGTGTATTTGTCGGTGAGTCACGTGCCTCCTCGCAAAACAGGAATAAAGGGTCAAAGTAACAAAGGAGCTGGGATAAGCGTAGTACATTCCCTTACAGCTCCTCTGGGAAGGATACTGTCAGCTGTAATTTGACTGCTACTGAAAGTCAGAAATAGATATGCCTTTCCAATTCTTGCCATTTATTACTGCTGATTATGAAAAGAAATGTGCATAGCTGATTTGCAAGATGGCAGGTACCCAGCACTTCTTCCCATTTTCACTTCAGTGAGGAAATGTTTCTCTTATGACACACAGGAGGTGGTGAGGACACAGAGCAACCCCAGGTGATTTGTTTTCATCTATTTTACTCCAAGTGAAATACTAGAATCCAATAACTTTTTAAAACTCAATTTTCTAATAATTGACAGAATGGATGGACCCAAAGCAGCAGGTGCACCTCCTCTCTGACTTCAACAATATGACACCTCCAGTCAAAAGAATCAAAGCAGCCGCAGTTTGATCCTTCATCTTCCCTTTCAGTATGTTTTTTCCCTTTGCTTTTCCTCCAGTCACTGCAGATCAATAACAGGAGTATATTTGCACAACAAAACTCAAACCATAGGGTGCATCCCTGCTTTTCATACCTGTCAAATGCAGATTTGTTCAAAATGCTAAAAATAAGGCATCAGTTTTCAAAGGGAATTTTGGATTCTAGATGTAGTAAACAACAAATCACCTTGAAAATAAGTATCTTATCTGGTAAGGTTCCCAAAAAGAGAATAAACAAAAGTCTCTCTGACATGTATTTAAGTCATATGTTTACATTCCAACAAGCAAGGTAGAGTCTCACTCCTAAGAATAATCAAATGAGAAGTTCATATTTTAATGTCAATTATGGGAGGCAACCAAAAGAATAAACAAAAAAGTAATAGAACAATTACAGTATGCTGAAATCACCCAAATATGGACAGGATAAAGCTGGAGATAGTAAAGAAAAATAAAATGGGAGAAACCCTTGAATTGTCTACAATAATATTAATCTGAATGTTCTGCACAGTGGTATTGCTTGACATTGATTCACTTTTTAAAACAGGTACTCTTTTTGTGTCTTCCTAGCAATAAAACTGGATTTAAATATCACCCTCTTTAGCTATTTAGTCAGGAGATGAAGAGGTTTTAAGAAAAATAACTCCACAAAGTAATATTTCAGTGGGTACTATCTGATCTAAAGCTAGAGAATACCACCTGAAACTCATACGTTACCATTTCATATCGGATTCAATAAAAGTATTGATTGCTTGCTTACTTGTTATTAGAACTGAATTTGTTGAATCAAGTAAGTAAAAATAAAACTGAGTAGTTGTAAAAGTTGTAGAACTAAAGCCCATTGGCAACACTTACATGACAAAAATTAAAGGAGAAGGGTAAATGGTTATCCATACTCTCATAAAGCATAAATGTCTGTTTAATCTTTGATGTTTTGTGGCACCCTAAAATGTATTTCAGTATATAAATTTTACCTCAGGACTGATCATTTTAAAATCATAAAATAGAGGGTTTATCATATCTAACTTGGGAATACAACCCAGGTGGCTATGACATGCTGAAGGAAAACATTGATGCAGGATTGGAGGTTAATGTACAGAGGAAGTGTTCAGAGTTTTCTGTAGGCTACACAGGTGAATGGTAGGGGAAGTTCATGCCATGTTTTTTGCTCTAGGATGTGCACTGGCTTTACATAGAATATAGAGGAAAAGATGGCAGGAACAAGTCCAGAAAATATCCAAAACACAACCACAAATAGAACACAACCAGAAAAGCATCAGTGGGACCTCTCTGAATCTTAATTTTTAATTAATTTCTCTCATACTATGAATTATGCAAAATCCAGACACTCTTCATAGTTGAAGCTAAGTTTTGCACTTAAAAAGTTCCTACCCTGGGAACACAGAAGATCTTCCTTCCAGGTATCACAGGATTACTTTGGGCTCCTAGTGATTTTTCTTAAATTTTATACAATCAGTGACTAGTTTATGGAACTAATACTAAATTTTCCAAAGGAAACACTTTTCAAGTGGCATCTAATGTCAGTCTAATTTTGTACCAAAGCACTCTAATGC
Organism: Xenops minutus; assembly: GCA_035221455.1. Lineage (NCBI taxonomy): Eukaryota > Metazoa > Chordata > Aves > Passeriformes > Furnariidae > Xenops > Xenops minutus. The sequence goes on from JAWWEE010000074.1 coordinate 19,019,894, forward strand.
TACCTACAGTTAGAACTCATGGGTATCTTGTGTGTAATGTTATAAAAAAAGTTGCAATTATGAGGGAAAAAAGAGATTGATTATTTTTGAAGTTTCCTTTTTTTTTTTTTTTCTGATTACATATAAAACCAAAACTACAGATACCTGTGGTTTTATTTCTGTTTTTCTTTCTTCCTGTTTTGCAGTGATGGTGCATTATTGAGAAGGGAAAGGATTCAGATCTTTACCAAGGACTCAAGAACTGTGTCCAGAGGTTTGTTTTCATTGCAGATGAAGCACTTCTCTGCATAATAACACACATCAGACGAGTGTCTGCTTGAACAGAAATCAGGTTAGTTCCTCCACCACAAAAAGCAGAAAGTATAATGCTTTGTTGTCCAAACTAGTCTTTCTCCAAGGCACTGCACCACATCATGCGGGTCAGTGTTAGCTGGGACACCTCTGCAAGGCAAGCCACTTGTTGCCTGCACTGAAGTCCTTACTCCAATTCATTCCTGATTCCAAAAAGCCCATGACAGTCCACTACCAGCTCTGCTCACAGGATAACTTTACTCTCTGACAAAACCTTTGTATTTTTTCGTAAGTTAATACTTTGGTACAACAATTCTCTCTGTGTACAAAACAACCATTTTACAACAGGAAGTTACCAGCTGTAGAATATAAATGGCCAGTTCAAGTCACCAGTGATAGTTCTCCAATGCATGCAAACATATATACAAATGTATATCCATACGTACACAGGGATGTGTATATGTATATAATGTGTACGTATATGTATAAGCACACACAGGTCCAGAACCACAGAAATTTAAAATCAAACATTATAAACATTATAGCTACCTTTAGCAATGGCCTGTGCCCTGAAATCCTATTCCCCCCTATATATTTGAATCAGTATTCTCTTTTAAGTAAAAATACATATGTTAACCACTAAAAAACCCCATGGCATCTAGATAGCTGGAACAGCTGCTGATAAAAGCAAAGTTCTGGATCACAGTGTACTGTCTTGGACATTGGCAAAAGTAAATCAGATCCTATAAACCACAGGAAAGTTAATCAACCAGGTCATATGTGTCTTAAATGGAAATTACTTTGCTTATAGCAACCAGCAGTATCTACTTCTATCTACATCAGCAAAAGCACTCGCCTTTGTGCCAGCATGAGCAGCCACAAAGGCGTATCTTAATTCCTACTTTCCCATGCCACACCCACTCCCCACCAGTCACAGAGAACATCCCCAAGGTCACTTCTCATGCTCTAGTATGATTCCCATGACCCTCAGCACCTTCTGTTGCCCACCACATCAGCATGTGGCCTGACACCCAGACCCATCAGTCACCACCACTGAACCACAGGGAGGACTGGCCTGAGCAGCTTTTATCTGCAGCTTGGCTCAGCTTCCACAGGTAGCATGCAGGCACATCAGGGTTTGAGAGCCCCTGCTGTAACCTGTGCAGTGCCAGCCTGCAGCGGAGGCCAACAGTGAACTGGCTGGGGCTGCCAGAGAACTGAGGGAGGAGGAGCACAAAAATGTACAGGTGAGGATTTAAAACACATGCAGATGTTTGCACCTGGCTTACAACACCTACTTTGGTTAAAATATTTATTTGAGAATTCTTTTAATAAAGAAGTTCTTGACTTTTACAGTAGGTACCACTGGTATACCTTTACATGGTAATTGAAGATACAGAACAAGTCAGAGCAGACATCTCATCAAGGGAGCAAGCAGGCTCATGTGAAAGCAGTAGGTGAGAGAAGACAGAAAAGCTATGCTTGTCCTTGTAACTTCATCTCAGTATTGCCCCTGTTCCTTGGAGACAATTTATCTCCTTTAGCTATTATTTGAAGAATGTCAGGATAGTAAAATATCTATCTACAGTTAGATATCTAAATATAGGCTGCGTTAATATCCCTCCACTCTTTTTTTTCTACGTACACCCAAGAAGCAGATGCGGAAATATTATGATACTTAGTAAACACATCTGATCACTGTGTAGTCACAGTATGAATGGGAGATGACAGATGTTTTTTAATTAGAGAGGGTACTGTCTCTGGGGCATTTGATTTCAGGTTACATGAGACCCTTCTGCAACAAAGAATTCCAGCGCCCAACAATGCATCCCAATGGTGAAAACAGATAAACTCTTCAGGGAAATAACCAGTGTAACAACAGGCACTAGTGTAGAACAAGTATATACACTTAAATTGAAGACAAAATAGATCATGAATAAAAACAAAACAAAAAAAAAATAGGTCACAGACAGTATAAAAGAAATTGCTTTACATCCCAATGTAGCAGTCCAACGAAAAAGCAGCAGCAATTAATGAAGAAAAAGAGTATCTGTAACCTGATTCGAGCAGAACTCGCCTGCAGCTAAGCAACAACCAGATTTGCAACTGTACTTTGGGATCAACAACTAATTTTTTCTAGCTACACCACTGTGCCAGCTCCCATGTAATCTCAGCAGCACTGACACAGAACATTAGTGATCTAAATGATAACATGCAATGAAAGTATTCGAAAACAAAAGGGCAAATGAGAAGAAATCAATGAAAAAAATATTACCATACACAACAGCTAACAGAAAGTACTACACTATGTTGTTATAGCTTTGAGTGCTGTTCAGCACCATGATGTTCTTGTAAATAAGAGAAAATAGAAAGAGTCTCCATGATGGAACAAGCTGATGTAATATAAGGATGCACATCAAGGTGATGGGCAGCTCTGGCCTGTCAAAAATGCTACTGCGCTTCAGTAGACATACCTCAACAAGCTTTGCAACTGCCTGCTAACAGCATGGGGTCAGACTGAGCCTGTGAAATCTGTCTGAGGGTGAATAAATACTCAAAAAACTAGTCTTGGCACAGTGCACTGGATAATTACACTTGATAATCTTTTTCATGCCTTCAGCCTTGCAGAGCATTATCCCAGCCTGCTACACCTTTCACAGCTGTGGTCCCCAACCCATGCATGGAGACACTTAGGACATTGCATTATTGCTCACAGTCACAAGCCATCACCACCACTACAGAACACACCAAAAAAGCAAAATGCAACAGCTTATATTATTGCCTAAGAGCCAGCAAAAGAACGTCTGATATAAAAATTTCAGTGATTCATCATCTTCACATAAAAAGTATTTAAATGGCATTTTAAACTAGGACTACGGATAATTCAGATTTATAGAAACTCCTAAAAGGATGCTTAGCAGTGGTGCATCAGGTGGAGTGCAAACAAAGCAGAGCTGAGAGGAATTGAGATTTCCTATTATGAACACAATTACTGACTTCTGAAAAGCCACAATCTGATTTTGACAATCATTTAAGTTTCAGGAGCAAGGATGTTGAGAACAATCTGTAACAGAGAACAAAACGCTGTCCCTTGGTCCCAGAGAAACAGAACTTGAACTATTAACTGGCACTTTCAGTACACAATGTACTAGAAATAACTGAAAATATTCTATAGATCTCAGCTGAAAACAGCCTCTAAATAAGGGGCTCTAAAGACATGGGAGGAAAAAAAGAGGCAATATCTAAAAATTAGGAGACTGAAGAGAAGAAAGAAGCTACTTTTTCAGAAGAGAAAAAAGGTTTACAGACCACCTGACTAACTGTATTTCAGTCAAAAACGAGGTTCACAACATATAAAGTGCTTGAGGCAAAAGAAATCAATGGAATATTTTAATTGATTTTACCAGCATTGGAGAGGGCCAAAAATCATTCCTGAAGTCCCCTTTCTTATGTACAGACTAGCTCAATTAGTACTGAATGTAAAGGTCTCATTAATACTTGTACTTTAGTTTCCCTTTGATCTCATCCCTCCCACTCAGTGTAATATTTTAAGGGAGAATTACTTGAATACTTGCAAGGAACGGACAAAAAACCCCACCTTTATTCACTATCATTTATTTTGAATCTTCATCCTTCAAGACTAACAAGCTTTTTTTGTCTGTACAAATGACAATTTTTTTAACTATTAACACTATATAGAATGCCATAATTTTCTGGCTTGTGAATGCTTAAGATTCACGTTTTGGAAATGGGAAATTCACTGAAACACCAGTACAAGCCCTTAGATTTGGGTATTGTTATCATGCCCTACTCAGCCACAACACAGGTCCTCTCTCTTTATCCTGGATGCAGCCACATGCTGTAGTCTATGAGGAGGATACCGAGGAAATTCTCAATGCCTTGAAATGTTTTTCTTTAATATAAAAACAAACAAGCAAACAACAACAAAGAAATCCCCCTCAAAAAAACCCCACCCAAGAAAAACAACCTTTCTGCATTTTTATTGCTAAATTGTTCTAATAAAGAGCATTTCATCCTATCTTCAAGCCTAACAGCTTCATCTGAAGATCTGTTTCCTTCAGGAGTAGATGCTGGCCTGCAGGTATCCTCCTCAGTTGCCTCTTAATTTTCTGTCCCTGAACGACTCTGAATATTCGCCTGTGGCCCCACCTTCCTTACAGTAAGTCACATGCCAAAGTGAGTCAGCAAAATATGCTTAACCATTTTCCAGAGAAGCAATGCTTGTATTAAATAAATGAATATAAGTGTCCAGATTCTGTATTTCCTTAGGAGCTTTCTTGTTTTCATTTTCCCTGTTTGGGAAAATGCAGACATGCATGTTACATTCTGGCTTCAAGTCACACAAATACTTAGACTCTATAAAAATCCAAATTTAAAAATCTTAAAATTGTCCTAACCATTTGGCATTGTGTGCTTTACCACTATATTTTTCTCTTCAATTTACGGTGTTTTCCCTAGTTGTAAAGAGGGGAAAAGGATGTCATTCAACTGTTTTCATTAAGTGTGTGACACAGTTCAATAGTTTTTTATCTACCCCTTTAATTCACTATCATCTTTCCTCCACCACTGTGTTATTCATGTCACCCTCTTCTAATTCCTGTGACAAATATAATTGTAATGATTTTATTTAGGATCAACACTTCCACTCACAATACAAAAAGACAAAAAGCTAAAGCAGTTGTGTCACTTGGCTCTGCCTGGAAGTCAGTCAAGGCAAAGGTGAGGCAGCTGTGGGGAGTAGGCAGAAAAACCTGCTGCCTGCAGGAAACAGGTCTGGGGGCTGACAGGAGCCAGGCATCACCACCAGCAGCTACTGCTTCATTAATTGTACTGTGTTTTAGGGAGGTGAAAGACTGAATCAGCAATAAAGGCAGAAAAACACACCCTGACATATTTTAGATATACTGGGTTAGGTTTAATTTAAACATATTTTAAACATTTATTTAAAACATAAGCACCAATTGTACATAATGTCTTATTTAATAGTATTAGTTTAAATATTACACTAGGCTAAATAGTGCAATCTTAGAGCCTCTACATAAAATTATTTCCATACATTTCTATACAGCTTGGAATGACTTTTAACATTTGACTAGAGAAACAAAAATGCTAATGTAATTACAACTTTAATCTTTTTTAAAGCACATATTATTTAAACCACTAATTTTGTGTTTTCTGTTTCTACGACTGGAATAACCCACTGTTATAGCAGGTTGATTTTTGCAGTGCCTTTACTACTTTGACTGTTCACAAGTTGTCTTACAGTTTCAGGCAGTGTCAGACCTAGAGACTATGTCTTATGCCAGCTGGAGCAGGAATGTTGGTTTGATGTATAGAAATACAGTTTTTAAAAGTCAGGGTCTGCTAGCAGTTTCTCTACAAACTACAATGGCAGCTGTGCTAGAGGTCATGAATATTACATAAGGTCTGTCCATGCATTCAAGCCAGCATCAGTAAGCCAAATTCCCATAGCAACACTCACATAGATTTACTCATTGCTAAGAGATGCATCAGTTCAGCAGTGAGTGCTGCACTGCTACCCCGATTAGTCTGCAAGATACTATTACTTCAACTCTGCTTTTAAAGATTGGGCATTTACTGACAAAAGTCAAAACTTCACCTGAATTTCAGGGCAGTTTTTATCCTCTTTCCTAGGAGCAAAGAAATCTCAAACCAGCAAAAACCAGACCTGATAAAACTGAAACTCCTGATTACAATCAGGAATGTTTCTAAGAAACAGGGCTGAAGGGATGGAGCAGGCTGCTTCTGTTGAGTTTCTGCCATACTGATCCCAGGACAGCAAGACCCAATTTCAAAGAGAGGTTCAGCATCTTCTACAGTTGGCACATTTCAGCAACTCATTAAAAAGCTGATAGAGGAGCTCTTATTACATATCAGTTAACAATTACATTTTCCAAAAAAAACATTTTTGGCTTCCCTGTTCAGGTTTTCTAGCCCAGTGAAGATGTCTGCTTATGCATTATGGTACTGTATTATTTACAGAGCTGGGCCTCAGCATATGATCAGCTGCATAGCTCAATGATCTGGACTCACAGATTTCTGAGGAACCCTTGTAAAACAGGTGGCCTAAATGGACAGAGGCAAAGCTCGCAGTGGAAAATTAAATGGAATGGGAGATGGAAGGGAGATAGAGAAACAAAAAACAAGGAAAAATGGAGGAGGGGAGTCAGAAAGAAAGGAAGAATGCAGATCAGGTAGATCTGAGGACGGATCTCAATAGTGTAATTAAATAAAAGATATTAGAAAGAAAAACAGATTTTGGAAAACAGTAATACACCAAAATCTGGCAGGTAGCATACAAAAAAAGAGAAACTGGAACAAAGTGATAAATGAATGATAACAAAAAAGATGAGCACAATTTTCACAGGTGCAGTAGTATTCAAAGATACAGCATGGATGAAAGAAAACCAAGGCCATTCACTTCCACTACTAAAACCTTCACAGTTCTAAATGCATCTCATGGAAATACATAAACACACAAGAACCTAAAGCTCATTTAGTGTTTTCTTACGAAATTGTCACTATCTGCCAGCAGTATGGAGGTAGGAGAAATCTTCAGAAAACCTACAGCACATTACTCATGGGGTCATTTAACACACAAAGTGCAAAGAAAGTCGATTAAGTCTTCAGGAAAACCCACCCTTGTAACAGATTCTCCCAATTTACATATGATTTGTGGGGACTGATCCTTCATTGAAAGGAGACGAATACAATGTTTGAGGGCTGATTTTTGAAACTGTTGCTCTGAGTGCCATTGCAATGCACAGGTAAACTTTCACAAACATCTTCAGTAGGAACTCATAGCTTTGACCCTATATACTGCAATAAATGCATATGTTTAATAAAAGAATAAAAGCACAAATTTAAATAAGAATGTTATGAAAAACACAAGTCAATCAGGTGCCTTTTATGGAAAACTGATTCTAAGTGCTTTTTTATGAAACATATATTTTCACCTGCTGTCTAGAAGATGTTTATAAGAGGTCTAATCCATGTATTAACACATTAAAAACATTTTATCTGTGATGGATGAGATTACAAAGAATCATAGAATGGTTTGGGTTGGAAGGGACTTTAAAGATCCTCTAGTTTCAACTCTCGTTTTAAAGCCAAGCATTTTATGAGTTTGTGACATGAAACAACACCTTACCTTTGCTTTTTCAAGCTGTGCCTGGGCCTGTCGCTCTGCCTCTCTCCGCACTGCTTCCCTATCTTCTTCCAGAGATACATCTGAATCAGATGGACGGCTGGTGTAGGAGTCCGCCGAACCCTGTACAAGAAAAGGAAAAAAAAAAAAAAAGTCAGAAGTTCCTTTGATGTTTTAAAAAACCCCAAACAAGTGGGGGGGAAGGGGGGAGGAACAGGGAAGTAGAAGTGTTTATACACTTTGCTTTTTTTCTTGCTTTTGTATCCCTGAAAACAGAATAACTGCCCAAAAGAGAAAGTCACTTAGAAGAAATTGTGCATAGGTAAGTATTTTCTTCTGGAAACTATCCAAAAGTGCAGGTTTCTTCCCCACTGCTTTATTTCCTGAACTATTCCTGCACTCTTATCTGTGTGCTTTTCAGCAAGCAGAGCCAGTTGCTCTGTAGAGTTACAGCACTGGTGCAGTGCAGGGCTGAAGGACACACAGCAGCTTCAAGGATGGCTCCATAAAAATGAAAACTAAACAGTGACAGAAATAGCAAGTGAACAGACTTTTTATAATCAAAATGCAAATTCAGTATCAAGAATTATCTTTACACAATATCACAGCTAAGAGATTGAACGCCTGCAATACATTTTTCTTTTAGGGCAGCCTCTTTACCTGACACACTTTCCCCATCAGAACTGCAAATGGCTCGTATCCATCTCTGCCCTTCAGCAAAACATGCAAATGACCACAAATCAACTTCCAACTAATAAAATCCGTCTGGACTCAACACATGTCCCCGTATCACCACAATGGAAGCAGCCACAATGCCAGAACAGCTCTATAAATAATGACAGCTCTGCTTTCCCTCTGCATCTCCCTGCATACAATATAGAGTTCTGCTAATTCGATCAGAATGAAAACAACTGTCCTCTCCTCACCGCCTTTTTTCTCTCCCTCTCTGCAATACATACGATATAAGCTGATAAGGAAAACGCAGGGCTTACACAGATATCAGAATTCTTCAGACGTCCTCCTTTGGCTCTTTTCAGAAGCCTGATCCAGGTGGCCTTCATTAGCCAGACAGCTCAGTTACTGTCCGCAGCTGCAGCGCCCGGCACTGATCTCATAAAACATGTGCACACAGAGCACTGCAGAATCACAGCTCCTTTCCTATCCATGCTCTGCTGTGAGAGCCTTCCTTCTCTTCCCTCTGTCTTTCAAGCTTCCAGCCTCACTGTTTCCAAGTATTCTACTGCAATTAAAATCTCAAAATTTCTCATGCCAGTTAAAAAAAAAAAAAAAGGAAAAAGAAAAAACAAAAAATTCCAAAGAAATCCACACCACCTCCAAAAATCTCAACTTGAATGATAAAAATGCAGAATAAAACCAGCTTCAGGTAAATGTTGTGAGAGATGCTTCAGCTGATCATAAACTGAGATCGATCACAGAAAAATACCTAGGGCTTTCTCCTTTCTGTTTTGGGGGGCGGATTTGGCTGTTAAAAATAGTGCTTGTAAGAGAACCTTTTAAAATCCTGTGCAAAATGTATTCAGTGACATTTGCAAGTGCAAAGTTCATTCCATCTCTTCCTAGATTGGCTGGGGGTGGGGTAACAGGCTGTTCATACCACTGGGCATGCTCCATATGTGCAGCCTTTTACGCAGATGCTCACATCACACCGGGCTGTTAGCCTATGCCAAATTGCCATTTTACATCTCAAGGGTAAACAGCTGGAAAACGCGAGGTCCCTGTGAAACTAGAAGAGCTGGTACAGTGTCTCATTCCCGTCATGTATGTCTGCTGCCAGCCACATTTCCCTTGGACGCTTGGTTCTGGCACACAACGCTGCCCTCCGCTGAGCAAAGCCCTGAGCTTCACTCACAGCTCCCTTACAAAAGCCAAAAATATGCCTGTTGAGTGGGAATTTAACCCCCTTGTTACTGCTTATATTTTTTCTGAGACTAGCAGAGCAAAGAAGCAAAGAATAACTGCAACACGCCACTTAACACATAAATATTAGATCCTAATATGGCAAAAGCCAAACAAAACATTAGATTTCTCTATTCTGCTTTTCAGACACCCTCTACCCTTTAATAAACTGACATGGGAGCAACATGCTAAGTCACGTTTTCCTAGGGCATTAATGATTTACTGATGGGCATGCAACATTCTAGTTGAAAAAGATGACTGTCGCTGACTGCAGTGCCTGCCTTCGATATAAATTCACAGTTACAAGAAAAATGGCAAGTAGAGATTATAGCTGACAACAGGGGCATACACATGTCATAGTATGTCAGCACATCCCAGGAAGGAGTGAATCCTGCCATGGTTAGTGTCTGTATAACAATGAAATTGCCCATCACAAGTGATGCAGCAGCCTACATTTCACCATTACTAAAGCAAACAACAGTTGTCACTAAACCCACGGTTTAAAATAAAGCTATTTTTTAACTTTCCAAATGTTTTATTCTTTTCTGAAGCCTCTAATAGTTACAGCATAGTGTTTAACAAGCTGTCTTTGAACTGACACAAAGAGAATTATTCTCCAAGGGATATTTTGCTTTTCCGGAGATCAGATACAACTGCTATGTTACAGTAGCTGTTCAAAACTAAAATGCCTCCTGAGCTAAAGCAAAAGGAGCGGAAAAGAAAAGAAAATACACTCAAACTTTCTTGATTTATTTAAAATATCTTCTCCACTAAGAAAATGCACAGAGACCCTGTAACCTTCCCAAATCCTGTCAAATTTTGCTATTCCCTTTGCCACAAGAGACAAACCTGCCAATGGAAATAGTGGGAAAAGATGAGCAGCAACAAGCAGTTCAGTGTAGAGTTTAAATCCCGTTATGGGTGACACAACAGTGGCCTGTGGACAAAACCATTGATGTTATCACAGCAATAATGAAAGCTGAGACTGCAATGAGCTCCCCCATAGAGTCCCAGCCCCCAGGACACTGCAGTCCCTCAGCACTTGCTCTTTAGAAAGGGCACATCCAAGCCCTTCCTCACCAGTGCTGCAGTTCCTTGGTGCCACTCGGCCGCCGTGAGATATGGTGCCATAAACCAACTCCGAAGCAACTACTTTTAAGTAAGAGGAAAATAAACGAAGCAGCCATTAAGCATGACATGGCAATCACATGAGGCACAGTGTGGGTATTGCCTTTCCACAGCACTTCCATGGTAAGCACATCATATTTGACACTGGCATAACATCACTTTTACAGTCCTTCATTCTACTGTTCACAAGGGCTCCTGTATAACTGGTCCTCACCCTATAAAAAAAATCATGAAGCACAGTAACACAATTCTTATCTCCCCTAAGGGGGCAAAATGCCTTTTAGGTCAGGCCAGAATCGCTAAAATTGGAATTTCAGCTTCCAGGCCACAGAGATCATTTACAGTGCTGGTCATGTCTTGTGTTGGCCACAGTCCCAACACACATCCAAAAAATCGTAATGATTCAATTTATTTTAATTATATTGACAAATCACATGAATCAAACTCAACATTACATTTATTTTCCCAGTGGGACAGACATGGTCATGTAAATTTTCTGTGGAAAGGAGAAGTTGGAAGCTTATTTGCTTCTTAAATTTGGAAAAAATCAAAGGCTTAAAGCAGGATAATCCAGGAAAAGGGGTAGCATACAACTACATTTAATTAATTGTATAAACTTCTGAGTATTTTTGTATGACCTAAGAATGCATTCAATCATTTTAAGGTGAAAAAAGAATTCAAACTGAGATAAAAACTATAAGAGAAATACAGTGACTAGTCAAGAAAAATAATGACAAGTGGATGTGCACTGCCCATTCCTGACAACCAAGGAAACACTTCCTCCCTGAGTTACTCAAGGTTTTGGGGTTGCTCTGAAGAGCAGTCTGAATCTTTTCCCAATAGCTTCTGAAATTCAGCCCTTGTGAAATTCTGCAGGTTTTCATCTCCTGCCACTACAATATGGAAGAGCTGAATAATATGTATATATATGTAATATATGCTACTGTAGCCCCCAATTCTTCATCTTTAATGGGAAACTTCCCAGGAAAAGTGAGATAAGTCATGTTAATAATTACTCCATCTATTTCTTTTTTCTTTTTTTTTTCCTTACTTCACAGGTTTACAAATCCATTTTGTTCTAAAAATAATTTCCTGGGTTTGCAGCATGCTTGACAAATATTTACCACCTATCTTACCACTTACTATTTTAGAGTAGTTTCTATGAGCTATTATCATCATGTGAACCCATGCTTTTCCCATTGCTCATAGTCACATGTGATCATATTTCAGCTCCTTTTCCTTCAAGACCATAGATGTCCTATGTTTTTATTATTGTAGAAATGTACCATCTTCAAAAGACTGGGTCTTTCAAGTAAGAGGTGTTTTTTTTTTTTTAATTTCCTTTTACTTCCAGGTAGAAACTCTTTAGGTAAATTAGGAGGTGTCTCTAGATCTCTTATTTTTCATGTTAGTTTTCTGTACCCACACTTAACTTTCATCAGTACAGTTGGAGCTTTTGTACAGATTTTGACTGCAGTGTTACAGTAGTAGCATAAAATCTATTGTGTTTATTCTGGTACAGTAATAAATTCTCATTGGGTTAATACAACTATCATTACTCTTGCCAATTCAGTTATGCCCTTTATATTGTCTTTCTCATTAAAAATAAAAGCAATCCTCTGAGTACCATGAGTCTTTAGTACGGTAATCTACTTATAAATTAGATATCATTAGAACAGATAATTTTCCAAATGACTGAAAATTGTCAAATAATTCTCTTCTTAGAAAGATCAAACAAGTTCCTTTGAGTAAAGACTTTTTACAGTATTATTTATTAAATGAAGACATGAAGGAGTAATCAAACATTCAGCAAGATTTAACTAGGCATAAAAAAACACATATGACTGCACATATATATAAACCCCTTCATTTATAATACAGGGGTCCTCTCCAAGATATATTTTTCATCTTTTCATTTATTTAATGAGAATTTTAAAGGAAAAATGTCTTTATGTCTTCATTTGATTTATACTTTGAATATGGAAAGCTCAGACCTCATTGTGCCAATAAGAGGAACAATTCATTTCAATATTCAGAATGTATAGAGGTTGTCAACTGCTTATTTTCCTGTTCCAGTAGTAAGAATGACACCACATGTCCTGCTAGGATGTGATTTGAGATGGTATATTATGTCCTTGTGATGTACAACTACTTCTGGAGTGCTAAAAATTAAAAAAAAAATATATATTTACATAAAATGTTTTTTTTCATTCAAATCTTTTAAAATTGATTCAGAACAAAGGGAAAATGTGAAATGTCAAAGTTTAGCATGAAGTGAAACTGCTGACACTGGCAAATCATAATATGCCAACAGGGCATACAGATTGTCCTGTTTCATCATAATCAACCTGAAAAGTATGAGACACACTGTCAGACATCAGAAGCATTCCCACAAATGCACCAGGAGTAGAGACCTCAGTTTGGCAGTGGCCACAGGTGGTAACATGAAAATTTCTTATCAATGAAGTTTTTTCCACATGTCTAAACAATGTCGTTATTTTGAATTATGTTGAAGAAAACACAAAATGCTGCTCTGAGAATGCTATGCAATTTTATGTGGGTATTAAAGTTAACTATTTGAGGGTAGAATTTTTATAGAAAGACCAAATTTGATCCAATTAATTGCTTACAATGTATATTTGAAGTGTATGACAAACTGAAGAAATACCTTTCAGCAAAGGAAGAAGGAGAGAACATGTTTTCATGACATGGATATCAAGCAGGAATTGTTAACTCCTTGTGTAAGGGCCACGGACACCTGACAACCTGGCAACTACAAGTCTAGTCCTGATGTCCTCCCTGGTCCTTGGCACGGGTCCTGCAGTCCTTGACCATTTGTCCACACACATTTACATGTAAACAGACAATTACTATGTGAGGAGGGCTACCAGATCCTACAGTAGGCATTGAAATACTCTCCTATGTTTGCATTTAAAAAAGAAATCCAATGTTGATCAGATTTTGTTGTTGTTGTTGTTTAGAGCTAATGGGGCATTGCTATGGCATTTACAGCCATGGGGGATGTTCAAATAGCAGGACTGAAATTTTAGAACAGCTGGGAGCTTTAGGGTGACAATGTGATTGAAAAAGGAGATTATATAGAAAACCAGTCTTCTCTTTGCCCTTAACATGACTTTGGCAAGCTTGATCACAGCATCCAGTTTGACAGTAACAAACTTCCAAGATGCTAATCCAATCAACAGCTGAATGAAAGAAGAGGTGTTTTTCAAATAGCCCTTAGGTTTGCAGAAGACTAAATTTTGACTTTCATGAACCAAGTAAAAATGGGTACCAGGTGCTTTATCAGGATAAAACAAAACAACAAAAGTCCAAATAGCCCACCACACCAAGGAAGCCCAAATATTTGTATTCACATTTCATTATATTAGCCTAAATCTTTTTCTGTTGTTCCACTATGAAAAAGTAGCATGACTAGGTATTTTTAGAGGAATTATGGTCTTTTCATGGTGACTCTTCAGGAAGACTTTGACAATATGCAAAAAGGCAGCTGCAGAGCTCAGTCTAGTTAGCAAACAAACAAACAGAAGAAGCTCTCACAGTCAAAGCTAAACTTTCCCCAAATCTGTGGGATGCTCTGGTATGTTAATTTACCTTTTTTTTTTTTTTTTTTCAAAAAGAACGAAAAAGATGGAAAACTCCTTGAATCCCTATTGTACTATGCACTATGTACAGTGACAAAGTGAATGACAAACCCTGCTTAAATGAGCCTGAAATCTAAAGGCTGAGAGAATAGGAGCAAAACAAAACAAAACAAAACAAAAACAACAAAAAAAGAGAGAGAAAAGGAGTAAGAAAGAGACCAAGGTAGGAATGCAATAGAAAATAAAGCTTTTTTAAATATTTGATACCAGCATTATGACTCATCCCTTGCATAACTATAGTGGGTTGTTCTTTAAGTAAGTTTCCTATAAGTATTATGGCAGAGATTAGTTCTGTGAAAGCTTCTGAAAAAGGATAATCTGGTAGCTCTGTATATTCTGAAAGAGAGATTCTCACATTTATGAAATAAGAGAAAGTGCTTTTGAGGAAGAGGTCAATTACAGGAATAGAAGGAGGTCTCCAAGTTTATAAAAAAATGCTTTTTCAAAAATATAATCACATAAATGAAAAAACAAACAAACAAAAAAATCCCGCAAACTAAAGGAAAATTGGATGTTTTGAGACAATTAATTGGATCTAGATGATGGCATGAAACTATTAATGAATTTGAGCTATAAAGAAAAGTCAGAGCAATGACAGAGCTAAGATGTCGCCAGTGGAACAACTAAGAGACAGGTGTCAAAGGAATAAAAACACACCGAGGAAATGATTGCAAGCAGCATGAACCTGAATCATCTCACTTTTGTCTCAGACTGTCAGCACACACATGGATATTAACACAACTTGGTTGACTCATGGTAACTTTTGAAAGCTCTGTTACCTTGATTATACATTTAAGTCCTCAGGTAAAGGTAAATCACGCATATTAGTAACAGTAAGCTGACCTGTGCTGCTGTTTACTGAGGCAGAAGGTTGTCAAAGGTTTTCAGGAAAAATGAAGATATTATTTTTGACTGTATTAATTAATAAACAGAAAATATCATGAAGGATTTTAATTTGCAGAAAGACAACTCAGAAAAAAAAATAATTTAGAATATAAAATGCTATATGTTGATACAAGAGCACAAAGAGAAAACCCAAGATTAGATCAGGCACAAAATTAAAAGGCACTACATAAAATGAGGAAAAATGGAAAACACATCTGGGATGTCAACAATGAAACAGAAAGAAAACTAGAAAAAGAATGAATTTGCAGGAAAGCATGGCAACCATCATCTTAATTTGTCTCAGCTCAGTTAAAAGTGCCAATTTAGATTCTGTGTTCCAGATCGTCAGTATATTTTTATCTGGGATTTTGTTTCAAGTCATTAAGATTTTCTGCATACTTAAAAATAGCTTCCTTGAAAATTCAACATGAAATTCTGTTAGCAATGGAGAATTCTGAAGGAAAAAAAAAATTCCTGGAATTTTATCAAATTATCTCTATATGTACAATCTTTACCTGGTTTTCAAATGTACCATTTTTAATCTATTCCAGATAAAAAATGGCAGGTTTGGGTGCTTGCTTGCTTGGTTGGTTTTTGTCTTGTTAAAAATTTTAAGAATATATAATTGTCTTCCTTATTTTACTGTTTCATAGAATCATAAAATCTCCTGGGTTGGAAGAGACCCACAAGGACCATCAAGTCCAACTCCTGGTCCTGCAGAGGACCACCCCAAGAATCACACCATGTATCTGAGAGCACTTTCAAAATGCTGGATGAACTCCATCAGGCTCGGTGCTGTGACCACTTCCCTGTGGAGCCTGTTCCAGTGCTCAACCAGTCTCTTGCTTTTAATATCGAAAATAATACCTAATACCTAAACCTCCCCTGACACAACTTCAGGCTATTCCCCCAGGTCCTGTCACAGGTCACCACAGAGCAGAGATCAGTGCCTGCCCCTCCCCTTCCCCTCACATGGAAGTTGTAACTGCAATGAGATCTCCCCTCAGTCTCCTCTTCTCTAGGCTGAACAGACTAAGTGCCCTCAGCCACTCCTCATACAGCTTCTCCTCAAGGCCCTTCATCATCTTCATTGCCCTCCTTTGGACACTCTCTAACAGCTTAATATCTTTTCCTATACTGTGGTTCCCCGAAACTGCACACAATATCCAAGGTGAGGCCACCCCAGTGCAGAGCAGAGCAGGACAATTCCCTCCCTTGACTGGCTGGCGATGCTTTGCCTGATGCCACCCAGGACAGGGCTGGCCCTCCTGGCTGCCAGGGCACTGCTGACTCATGTTCAACTTGCCATCCACCAGGACCCCCATGTTCCTTTCTGGAGCGCTGCTCTCCAGTGTACAATCCAGGGTTGTCCCATCCCAGGTGCAGAGTCCAGTACTTGCCCTTGTTAAACTTCATGCAGTCGGTGACCGCTCAGCCCTCTAATTTGTCAAGGTCTCTCTGAAGGATGTCTCTGCCTTCAAGGGAGTCAACAGCTCATGCCAATTTAGTGTCATTGGCAAACTTACTTAGCATACCTTTGTGTTCTGAGTCCAAATCATTTATAAAGATGTTGAACTGGTCATAAGATGGAGCCCTTTGGAATCCCACTAGTGACAGGTCACCAGCCTGATGTAACCCCATTTACTATGACCCTTTGTGCCCAATCCATGAGCCAGTTGCTCACCTATTGCATGATGTGTTTATCCAGCTGTGTGCTGGACTTTTTGTCTAGAAGGATTCTGTGAGAGACACTATGACAAGCTTTACAAAAATTCAAAAAGATTACGTTAGCTGACTTCCTGTGATGAACTAGGTGGGTTGCCTTGTCATAAAAGGAAATCAAGCAGGACTTTCCCTCATGAAGCTGTGCTGGCTGTGACCAACGACTGTGTTGTCTTTCAGTGTTTTTCAGTAACTCTCAGAACTATCTTCAACACAGTTTTACCAGTCACTGAAGTGAGACTGACAGATCTGTAGTTTCCAGTGTCATTTCTCTTGCCATTCTTGAAAACTGGGACATTTGCCAGCTTCTCAACAAATGGGATCTCTCTGGATTACCAAGACTGTGATCTCACAATGACATGAGCCAGCTCTTCCAAGTACTCTTGGATGAATCTCATCAAGCTGCCGAAGCAGCAAATGCACTCAAGTTTGGGGTCATCTGGGAGTTTATCATGCTCATAGTCATAGTCCTGCAACTCAGGGCTCTGGGACCCCAAAGCCCATCATCAGTGTTGAAGCAAAGAAAGTATTAAACATCGCTGCTTTTTCTATGTCCCTGTTTGTGAGGTGACCATCTTCATCAATTAACAGATCAATGTTATTTCTGGACTGCTTTTTGCTATTAAAATACTTTAAAAACCATTTTTTATTGTCCCCTACATTTCTGGCTAGCTTCAACTCTAATTGAGCTTTGTCTGCATAAATTTTCTTCCTAGAAAGCTGAGTACCATCTGTGTAGTCCTCTCATGTCACCTGACCTTTCTTCCACTGGCTATTTTGCCTTAGCTCCAGTAGAAGATCCCTGCTCAGCCAAACTTCTGCTTTGCCTGCTGGACCTCTGATATTTTGAAATTGCCTGCTCCTGTGCCTTTATGAGGTGGCGCCTGATAAGCAACCAGCAATGATGGACCCCAACACCTTCAAAAGCGTTTTCTCAGGAAACCTTCCTCACTAGTTTCCTGAGCTGCCTGAAGTCTGCTCTCTTCACATCCAGTGTTGAAGCTTTTCTGTCAGTTTTCCTCCTATCACCACAGATTTTAAACTTGACTGCTTAATGGTCTCTATTGCCAAGACAGCTACCAATCATCACTTCACTCACAAGACCCCTCCTATTAACAAGCAACAAATCAAGGAGGGCATCTTCCCTAATCAGCTCCCTTAGGTATGATTTGTACCATAAAGTTATCCTCTAGATGTTTCAGGAATCTCCTGGACCTGTTTTTGCCAGCTGTATGGTAATCCCAGTTAATATTTGGAAAGTTGATGTCCCCCATAAGGGCAAGGATGAATGGTTGAGAAGTATCCCTTAATTCGTTAAGGAATAATTCATTGGTGTTGTCATCCTATAGGAGACTCCCACAATGATATCCACTTTATTTGGTTTTCCATTAATCCTTACCCAGAGATTCTCAACTGTGTCAATGCTGCAAGCTCCATCACTCAAACGTTGTCAGCTTTCAAAGGAAACAACTTGCTTTTATATATATTTCTGCTTGCTACCCTTCATTTCTATATCACAAATATAGGGTTCATATATTTAAAATTTTTTTTCTACATCTCTTAATGAGTTAGTCTGAGACACATGCAGTCTGAAGAAACCACTGTCACACACTAGTTGTCTACTGATAAGTTTCTTTTTACTAATGAAATTTTGATTTTCTAGTTATGATCTTTTGTTAACAGCAATCAATGACTGTCATTACATAAAACACTGCAATTTGCTCACTGCTTATATTAGGAGAGGTTTTGTTATTAACACCTTTGCTAAACTGCTCCGTGAAGACTAAATAATTAATTAATTAGACTTCCCTAACCCACGGTCACTGAAGGCTGAAGCCCATCAAACAGATGTTCATTTGTGACTCAGCCAAGGTATATCTTGTAGATGTGATGACTCTCTAAGCATTTGCAGCCTTCCTCTCTTTGATACTGCCAGAAACACAAAGTGAGCAGCTTTCACAACTGCATGGCATCATTTACTCAGGATATAAAAAAAAAACCACATATCCTCATCAATGGGTTAAAAGTAAGCCCAGTTTCTAAGAGTGTCAGAAGTCACATGAGTCCTTGTGGTTTCAGGTGTTAGTCCTTGCTTCAGCCTTCATCCTCGTATGCTGCTTGAAAAATATCAGGACTGTTTCTTCATACCCATTACCTGTTCACCAGGTCTAGCATAAAACAAAGCAAACTACATGTGATTTTACCAAGAGGATGAGGCTCCCTTCACCATTTATATATTACAATTATTCTCATCTGATTTCAAGAACACAACAGTCTGTAATCCTTTCACATCAATGGAAAAATCTCTGGAAATGCCTTTTGTTCCTCTTGTCTATCACTTATCAAAATAATCTTGGACAATTCTCTCTCTCTCTCTCTCTCCAGCAGCGTATATCTTCATAGGTTTTGTTACAAAAAGAAAATATACTGGTTAATGTATAGGTTGAGTTATGACAACTGTTCATATCCATTGGCTCCACTGTCTTTTGAAAGAAGGAGAGTGAAACAGATTGTGATTCTGACTCTGCTCACTTTTAGAATGCTATCCCCATCTCTTTACCAAGAAACAAGGCTGAAGCCTCTGTGTGTTACTGTCTCTGTTTTCCATCTGCAAGGGAACACAAGAATGTGAAGAGTATATACAACACTCATTTACAAAGAAAAAAAAATTGTAAAAGGCTGTAGAAACCATTTGATAGTATACAATACATAATATTGAATAGATCTAAATGTATTTTCTTATAGATAAAACAGATCTTGTACTATGGATTTACACTGGCACTACTGAGATATGATTGCTTAAATGAAGGTGTGAGAGTTAAAAGAGAAGTGTATGTTTTAGGCAACATGGAAACAGAAATATGCCTACTGCTGAAGATGGTGATAATGATTAGATGCTAATCTGAAAGGATGTAAAATATAAATGAATTGCAATAGAAAAACTAAAAGAAATCATAAAATCAGCACATGGTGTCGTACTCAATGTTGGAATATTTTTTGTTTTCTGGAACATTTAAAGGTTAGGACAGTACAACAGTTGTTTTCCAGCATAACAACTGAACTCAGGTTTCTAAAATCACTGTGACCTAGAAGACCAAACACTTTCTGGTTTTCAGACATAAAAGAAACATCAGGAACAGACTTCTTTCTGATTCAGAACAGACTTTGCCTGGGTCAGGAGAGCACATCATAGTCCTCACTGAGCCATTTCCTCCATTACAGGATGCACCAAATTTTTGACCACTGGTTGCTCTTTCATCTGTTGTTGCAATACTGAATATTGACAGAAAATATATTCTTGGTTGCACTCCCACCACATACCTCTGAGGAGCCTGGCTCTGTGCTTTTGATAATCACCTTGTATATGCTAAAGGATCTCATCTCCAGGTTGTGCAAGCCCCTGTCCCTCAGCCTGTATCTACAGGCCAAGTGATCCAGCCCCAACCATCCTTGGGGCCCTTCACTGAATTCTCTCTGATTTGTCCACATATTTCATCTGTTGAGGCACCAAAACTGGTCACAATAAAGCAGTTTCATTCTGACAAGTGCTGTGATCATCCCCTGGGATATAGTGCCTGTGCTCCTGTTCATACAAGTCTCAGGAGTTCAGGATTTCAAAAGAATCTGTGACCTTGGAAATAGAATTATTTTCACGAAAGAACAAACATACACTTTGGGCAAACCTCCATTTATAGATTTCACATGTGCTATATAACAGTCAACTTCTTCAAAAAATTTAAGACAAGCAGTACCTCACATTACTGTAAAATATTATTAATATGCTACAAGGATCAATTAATTTTGTAAAATCTCTCAGATAAAGAGATTCCTTCCAACACATCCATGGCAAATTTCTGGCACCTGCAGTGATGAGAGACACAAGAATGAAACTCTGGTTCTGCAAGACTTAAGGTCCCGAAACATGTGCTAACTCTCACCAAAGAAATACAAACAAGCCCATGTCATCCCTGACAATTCGTTTTCCTCAGAAACTGCACTGGCTAAAGCCTGCTTTTTTCTCTCTGCTTCATTGTTTTTAAATTAAATTAATTCTCTCCTTAAACTCATGCGGTTACACCCAATTAAAAGTCATATTTCCTCCAGTTTATAGAATCACAGAATATGCTGAGTTGGAAGGGATCCACAAGGATCATTGAGTCCAACTCCTGCTCCTACACAGGACCATCCATAAGAGTCACACCACGTCCCTGAGAGTATCTTCCAAATGCATCTTGAACTCTGTCAGGTTTGGTGCTGTGACTACTTCCCTGCGGAGCCTGTTCCAGTGCCCAACCAACCTCTGGGGCAAGAATCTTTTTCTAATGTCCAAGCAAAACCTCTCCTGACACAACTTCAGGCCATTCTCTTGGGTCCCGTCACTGGTCACCACAGAGAAGAGATCAGTGCTTGCCCCTCCTCTTTCCCTCGCAAGGAAATTGTAAATGCAGTGAGGTCTCCCCTCAGTCTCCTCTTCTCCAGCTGAACAGACTAAGTGACCTCAGCCGCTCCTCATACAGCTTCCAATCAAGGCCCTGCAACAATCCTTGTAGCTCTTCTCTGGATGCTCTCTAATAGCTTAATATCTTTTCTGTATTGTGGTGCCCAAAACTGTATACAATATTCAAGTGTATGTGCAGAGCAGAGCAGAGCAGGACAATCCCCTCCCTCAATAGGCTAGTGATGCTGTGCCTGATGCCCCGCTGGACACGCTTGGCCCTCCTGGCTGCCAGGGCACTGCTGGCTCATATTCAACTCGCTATTGATCAGGACCCCCAGGTCTCTTTCCATGCACTACTTTCCAGCATTTTATTTCCCTGTCTGTACACACATCCAGGGTTGTCCCATCCCAGGTGCAGAATCCAGCACTTTCCCTTGTTGAACCTCCTATAGCTGGTGATTACCCAGCCCTCTGATTTGTCGAGGTCTCTCTGCAGGGCCTCCCTGCCTTCCAGGGAGTCAGCAGCTTTTCCCAGTTCTGTGTCATCTGCAAACGTGTGTAGTATCCCTTCCAGTCCCTTGTCCAAGTCATTTATGAAGATGTTGAAGAGCACAGGGCCCAAGATGTGGGACCCCACTAGTGGCAGGTCACCTGTCCGATGTTACCCCATTCACTGTTACCCTCTCTGCTCAACCCATGAGCTAATTGCTCACCCAGCACATGATGTGTTTATCCAGCTCTGTGTTCAGCATTTTATCCAGAAGGATCCTGTGAGACACGGTATTGAAAGACTTACTGAAATCCAAAAAGATTACATCGACTGGCTTCCCTTCATCAACTAGGTGGGTTACCTTGCCATGAAAGGAAATCCGGTTTGATAAACAGGACTTCCATTATGAGGGAATCAGTTCCTGTTTGAGGAATTACCAACCAAACATAATCTGTACCACTGCTGCTATCACCACTGGATTCCTGCTGAGGGACAGGAATATTACAAAGATATTGCTGAGATTGCTGCTCTGCTGTGCTAATTAGGAAGGCAATTCTTACTTGGATCAGAGTCCTAAAGATGAAGAGGAATAGTGAACAAGGAACAGCAGAAAGTAGGTAGGTGAATGATGGGCATCATCTATATCACCCACAAGAGAAGCACTATGACAAAATAGCAAAGAAGGACAAGGCTTTGAGAGGAGAAATATCAGAGTAATATGAGAGAAATACGAGAGAATACTTCAAGAATGTAAGAGATTGATGGCAGTCCAATGAGCATTTCTGAGCTTTTACTAGTTCTTGCCATTCTCCAGTTTCATAGCAGAGAAGGTAATAAAAGCAGAAAGGTTTCTTTTCTAGGATGAAAAATATTGTATAAAAATACTGTCAAACAAAAAAAAATTACTTCAATGTTATTTGTTCTTATATGCCTAGCAATACAATGAGAGTTAGTATGCTACCTTACTTCCTCTTTTTTTTAAAGTACTATACATTTTTGTAACATCTAACCACTTACAACTCTGTACTGTATGTAGTTTTCTGTTAGAGCCAGCCAATAAATACCCAGTGGTTCTAGGCTTCTGAATTGAAGAATATAAGCAGAAAGCTAATTCCACAACTGTTTTTTTCTACTTCCAAGCACTCAACAGGCTCTCTGTGTTCTCTCTGCTTTACAATAAGTCAGTTCCCAAAGTACGGGTGGACAGACAAATATTACAAAATTCTAAAGAAACCCAAGATGCCTCATCTTTTTTAGGGCACACCTGTTGCCCACTCAGTAGTCATGTAGATTGTATATGTGCTGCTATACCACAAGTCAAATACATTTTTACTCAGACCCCTTCAAGGATTCTTCAGACACAGGTTAAAATCAAAAGTCAACACTAAATGCAACACTAGATTTGCACAACTCCCCTTCCATCATTTCTCCTGCAATGGTTATTCTCTCTATAATCAGCAGTAATTCATACAGTTAGCATCTTCCTTCTTGTTCAAAGTTTTTAAGTTTACAATGCATAAAAAAATTACGGCTATTGTTTCTTTCATCATGCAGAAAAAAAAGGAAATGTTTCTTGCTGTAGTTGGTACAGTAACACAAATGTGCTCTTTTATAACCTCTCATGTTTTGTCAGTTCTCTGCAGGCATGGATCTTTTTACGATTTGAAAAGTAATCAGTATTTTTTAAACCTGTTAATTTTCAAAATGATCATATATGATGTCCATAGCAGTTCCTTCCTGTTTCCTCTTTGATTAGGCTAAAATAGACTTTATTTAAATCAAATAGCATTTCACTTACATTACAAAATCTACCAGAGAAGTCCAGGAACAACACTTTCAATTGTCACAAGGCAAGCTAATCCACAAAACATGTTGTGTAACTGGCAAGACTAATCTCTCCCACCACGCTTACAGACACAGATGTCCAGGTTTATTTAAAATAGCCCTAAGCAAAACAGCACAATTTACTGTGTTTGGGTTTTTAAAAATATATGCATTTTACTGGGAGGCATTAGATTATGGAAATATCTCAAATTTTATTCCTGTGCTGACAAGGTAACAACAGATAGAGAAATGGTATCAGTTGGATTGTATTTTTTTCCCCTCAGCACACTAAGTACCATCCCATCCAGACCACTTCCCATGTGTTCTTGCCTGCAAATTCCACTGACCTCTGGATCCAAACTGATCAGAACATTATTTTGTACTAACAAGATATGGCTGAACAGAATTATTAATTTCTTTCATAAAAATCTATGTTACTGGGCGAGGTGGGGGATAACATTCATGTATGCACAGGAAAAGTCTTAAAAAGCAAACCAGCTTAAGTTATCAAAAATAGGTGTATGTGGTGATTATTTAAAACAAACAAACACACAAAAAAAGGCATTTTCTCACTGTTAAATTCAAGTGAAATTTCAATCAGCAAAATCAAAATTTCACATATGGTACTAGAGCCTTGTACAATGAGCCTTATGATTCTACTTAAGCATGTCTGAAGGCCACCCATGTTCTTGCCAGGATGTCCGTGTAATGAATAACAGAACTACAGCACACAATCTGAATAATTCCATTTTATAAGGAATTAAGGAAAACAGAACACAACTTTTTTAAATATAAGGGGTAAACCACAACATGATACATATGATAAATGACTACATTTGAGCAACAATCTGAGCCTCTGTCCTTCAGGTCTTACTTTATAGATATATTCCTATATTTACAAGGAAGACAGATGAAGACAAAAGAATCCCAGCGAATTACAGATTAGAGGCCTAAAATTTCAGAGTTACATTGGGCACCCTTCAGTAATGGGAACTAAATCATGGGCAACTTCTGGACAAGATGAAAACTTCTAAGAATGAGTGTTGGTTTATAAACTGAAAAACTAAAATTTCTACTTTGGTGCCCTTAAGATTTCCACATAGCCTGCATTCTCTGAATGGAATCACAGGAAAATAGTAGTCTGGTGAGAGGACATCTGGAGGAAAGGACATCTAGTCCAACCTTTTGCTCAATAGTGCCAGGTTCAAAGCCAGATTTGCTCACTAAGGACCTTGTCTAGTTGAGTTTTGACACTCTCCACAGATTAAAATTTTTCAACTATACAAAGAATTTTAGTTTTTAATCTCCTACACAAGAAAAGAAAGTAAAGAAATTCTAAGAGTAATTAACATTACAAGATAATAAACTCTGAAGTTATATGACATTTAGCCTCAAAAATGAGACTGCTGAGCTGTCTTCATGAGCAGAGAAATACAAGCCTATGAAGTTAAGCACAAAGTCAGCTTTAGTAAAGCCCATTTATACACATAAAATAAACCTTAATTATCTCCAATTAATTAAAAATTAAGTTTATAATTTCCTTCCACAGAAATAAACTTTATAAAAAGATACATAGAGAACTTTTTCCTATCATACTTAGTTGTTACTTAAAGGAATAGCTTTGAAATACAATGGTGTTCTTATGATACTTCAATAATAGTATGAAAGCATCAACCTTGCTCCTATAAACTGGCCTACTATTGTTCCCTTTGCTTAAAATTTCTGTAATGGAATGGTCTACCTGCCCTTAGACTTCAGCGCTCAACTGAGTAGGAAGCATTCTTATTTTGGATTTCTGAATCATTGCTTTGCTTGCACCAATAAACAAACACTTTCATTTAAGATAATTATTTTTAATAAGAACATTTGTACAGATATTTGGAAAAAAACACAGAAACTGCCTTACAAAATAGTATACTCAAAAAAAAAGTATTAAAACCAATTAACTCTATTTGAGTGGTTTGTAAGATCTAACAGAACTCTAAAACTCTACTGTAAATCATAAAATTTGGTATGTAATTCAAGCATTTTAAATGCCAAAAAGTCCTATGCATTTTTAAATTAAAACTTAGAGTCAAACTGTGTTGTAAACAACAATGCACAATGAAATGTGCACAGGAGAATTTCTCAGAGATTTTATTCTTTCATTTCTCAGAAAAAAAATCTTTTAAAATGCCTGGTTCCTACAATCCTTTAGTTGCAGCAACAAAAAGACCCAAGATTTGCTAAATCTTCTCCCAGCAGAATCTTAGACATTAATCTGGTCAGAGATGTATAAAAGAATAAACAATAATAAACAAGCTTGGCTATCATTACCTGCTTATGTGTAAACAACTTGCTGAAAAAAGAATTGATGATTCCTATCAAAGATTAGTTACCTCTCCCCAGCATTTTGTAATTCTTATTCATCAACTGAAGTCATTATCTGGAAAGTAACATGTACTATAAGTAAACAAACAGCACTTCATTTAGTCAGTCCAGCTGCCCAGAGCTTGTTTATAATTTAAAGAAGACATGTCTTCATGAAGACAGATGGCCACAGCTTCTGCAAGGAGGTAGAAGGATTCTTTTTCTGTGATAGACTTCCTGT
The DNA here is from genome assembly GCA_035221455.1 of Xenops minutus. Classification (NCBI taxonomy): domain Eukaryota; kingdom Metazoa; phylum Chordata; class Aves; order Passeriformes; family Furnariidae; genus Xenops; species Xenops minutus. The sequence goes on from JAWWEE010000074.1 coordinate 19,046,030, forward strand.
GAGCCAATATTAAATAAAAATAAATGATAGCTTTACTCTGATCAACTGTTTCTGAATTTGTTCACCAGACCTACTTATTATTATCAACCGGAAAACAGAAACATATTTCCAAACAGACATAAACACAAAACCTCAACTGTAAAAGAAGAGGAAAGCAAAGATTAAAACAAAAACAAAAACAAAACCAACCAACCAACCAACAAAAAAAAAAAAAAAAAAAAAGGATTGAGGAATTGTGCCTGGAAAAGACTATCAAAGTACCTTCAGATCAGATTATCCAAAACAGGATTTTTGGTCCTTGAACTCCCTGTGTGGAAGGTTCCTGTCAAAATGCCAGTGGACTACATCCAGCCTGCCTGCCAGGACTGCTTAATTGAACTGTGGAACTACTATAGTTTTGAAAGGTCAAGAGAGCAACAAGCTATCTAAACTGCCAGACACCACCTCACACACCATTGATGGGAGAAAAGCAGTTGTGCTACCCAGGATAGAGCACCCAAAACAGGCAGTCTGCCGCACCAGGCAAGCAGGCACGTATGGCAGACAGCATGAACATGCCTTCTTGACTTTAGCTTTCCATATGTGCTGCAGGGAAGTCACGATTTCAATTTTGCACGTAAAACATCTTCTGCTAACCCTTCTGCTACCCCTTCTGCTACCTTACATCCATCCACAGGCTAAACAACATAGACATCAAAATGCATGTCACACATGCTTAAATGGAAAACAAACGTTAAAATAACTCTATTGCTGGAAGCACCACACTGGGGCCCCTGCAAGATCTGGATTTTTTGGTACCATATTCAGGCACAGCGTATGCAAATCCCATTTCTTTAACTAAAGACATTCAAGCTACCTTCTTCCAAATAGTTGCAACATTTGAGTGTAGGGCTCTACCTCAAGCATTATAAATTGATAACTTAAACCAGACATGCCATTAGTATCTTTTACCCAGAAGACTTCTCCAGCTATATAGGTCTCCTGACATGTAATTAAAGAAGAAGTATGAATATATGTGGCATAACAAGAAGGAAGTTGCAAATCATTCCCAAAAGCCTGGAAACATATACACACACACACACACACACACACACAACATGTGTACAGAGGAATCCAATATTAAGTATATTGTAGCTATGTAAATCAGAGAGGCCCAGTCAACTAGCTTGTTAACTCTGTGCTGCCCTACCTGGATTACTGCCCCTACCATTAACACTTGTAATGGCTACAAATTACTCACTGAAAAACTGCCTTTTTTTATAATATGTATATATATATATATATATATATCAAGACTTGTAGAGTACATTACAGAATAGAAAAACTCAAGTATTCCTGATCATGAAGTCATTAGGTTATTTTTTTTTCCCCAAAGTCTATGCTGATTCACTTCAGTGAGGTAAACTGCCTCTTCCAGCTCAAGAGGTCGACCACTGCTTTGCCAGGAAATAGGTCATTATCATGGCCATTTCCTTCGGATGGAAAAAACCTGAAATGAAGACCAATGAACAAATTTACAGATTTCATCAGGACGTGGTGCTACCAACACACTCAGAAGCCAGATCCTGTGAGAGACTTCCTTCCCTCCTTCCCACTCCTGTCTCACAAATGGAAAAGTAGCAGAGAGGTCGAGAGCTGCCTCCATCAGTTTTGTGGAGGGCATGCAGAGAGAGCTCTCTCTACTCATCACCACTCTTTGTATATTTTTCTACTAGTACTTACTACAAGTTGAAAGATGAAGGTGGAAGCAAAAACACTGAACATTGGTGAGGTCACACCTGGAGTGGTATGTCCAGTTCCTAGCTCCTCAGGAAAAGGGAGAGACATTCTGGAGAGAGTCCAATGATAGGCCATAAAGAAGATGAAGTGACTGCAGTATGTTGTACGTAAGGAAAGGCTGAGAGAACTGAAACTGTTCAGCCTGGGGAAGAAAAAGCTCAGGGGTATCTTTTTATTATATATAAATACCCAAAGGGAGGGTACAAAGAGGATGGAGCCAGGCTCTTTTCAGTGGTGCCCAGTGACAAGACCAGAGGCAGTGGGCACAAACTGAAACACAGAAGGTTCCTTCAGAACAGCAGGAACTTTTTCACCATGAGGGTGACTGGGTGCTGCCATATGTTGTCCAGGGAGACTGTGAAGTCTCCATCCTTGGAGATTCCCAAAAACACTCCACACATCTCTTATCCTCTACTCCATAAACAGAAGTAAACCTTCCCTTGCTGAACTTGGTCAGTCTATATCTCTCCTTGACCTCCTTCACCTGGAGCTGGTCAGTGTGGATGGTTTCTAAATGCCAGAAACTGTTTGGTCTTTGGTCACTTCACAAGACCTCCCCCCCGCCCGGCCCCATGCATACTTCAGGTACAAACCTGCTTCTCAAACACCGTGCACTAACCACGACCCTCTTTCACAATGAGAGATAATATTCATTCCCTTCCTCCACTGTCTTCAGACAGCATTCACACTTAGCCAGTATGAAAGGATTCAGATATTCAGATTAACTGCAGTTCTTGATTTGCCTCATATTTTCTGTTTCAAAAATCTATTTCTAACACTTAATTCCTGAAGGGGGAATCCTGTCTTTAATCTCTGAGAGCACCAATAACCCAGGACACTATGTTATAAAACACGTATGCTGTGCTCTTCACGAGGCGCTGCTGATCTACCGCTCATAGGCTCATGTATGTAAGAGGGGTTAGAGCTCGGTGCCTCCACATTCAGCCTTCACAGAGCTCCCCACCTTTCTTTTGACTGCTTATGTGTTGGATTGTGGGACCGGAAGGAGGGGAAGGTCAAACATAGTATAAATACCTCCAAAATATTGTCAATAATAAAAAAGACTCCAACCTCAGTAAATGAAATTCAAATTAAAGACAGGAGAAAAAGAAAAGAAAGCTATATGAGGTCAAACAGTAGTAACACCATTATTAAAGAATCTACTTTGCATGCATACAGGAGGTTAGATTAAACACTGTTTTTTCTTTGGGGAAAAAAGTGGGGTCACTACAGCTGTGTAAGTCACTAACTGAAAAGTACACTGGGTGTCTTGGGAGTAACACAGAAATGACCAATACCTTTCTCTGCATTGTTTTATTAAGGTTATTCTCTCCAGTGTTTCCCTATTCTAAACTGAAACTGTTTCAGGAGCCATTCTGCTACACAATGGAAATCACCAGCTCTCCCAGGCTTCCCTTGGGGGAATCCCAAAACTCGCATGCAGTGTTTAAAACACAGCTGCGAGGTCTCTGAGCTAGTCATGAGGAATGATGCCACGCAGAATGACCCTTGTTTTTTCCAATTTAGGAAAGAAAAACTGTATTGCTTCTACACTTTGGCTGCTGTAGAGGATCCATGGGGAAAAGACTTGCTAAGGGTGCCTGTTTCACAAATCTCCATCCAGCTCTGGATGTGAGTACCTCCATCTTTCATGTATAAGCACTTCCTTCTTCCATGTAAGAGTTTCCTTGCTAAACACACAGTTTAAGACATGAGTAACTCCATTCCTAGTTCACCTATACAATATTTACAGTTGAAAATTAATCAAATGCTAGCATTTGTTATGTGTAAAGCTGGTATTTTTAAAACAATTTATGAGGTTTAAAAGACGAAACATCTATTGTTACCAGAAATGAACCAAGTATCTCCTAAAATTTAAAGACAAAGAATAAAAATGTCAAAGGATTTGTCCAAGGATGGACTCCTGGCTCTGCAGTAAACCTCAGAGGCTGAATTTGACTACCTTTCAAGTCTGTACTTCAAGTTACACTCACGTGTTGTACTGCTTATCTATCTGAACATTAGATGTTGTTGCCTTAGGCTGAACTAAGGTGAACATGGAAAAGTCATTCTAACATCTTATGGTTACATTTTTACAGCATTCTGATACAGGTAATTTGCAGAACTGTCCTTGTAATATTAAATGTGCAGTTCAAGGCAAAGGTTCCCAAAGAAGCAATTCTGATTTGTAATTTCTGACATGTTTCCGTGCTAATCCACAGTATGATAAAAACTACTGCTGCTACACAGTTACACATGACTCTCTCCAATCTTAAACAACACCCTTATTATCTTTTCTCCCTTCACTCAGCTTCTGAAATAAGGTAAGTAGCAATGAGCCAGAATAAACACTGAAAACACATCAGTGTGTTCTCCCTACTGATTTCTAGGACTTACAATAGCATGTTTTTAAAATAGGTGAGGTTTTTTCCTTCACATAGCAAAATTAGCCCTATCAGCAGAATGTCTGGGTACACAGAATTGGGATTTGTCTGATTCACAAACAGCAGTCAAAAAGAAACCCTTCTCAAACACGAATGACATTTGACTGCTTCAAGATCTTCCCCTCTTTTAGAAATTAAGCAGACAGATTTTCATACTTTTTAGAAGATAATGCTGCCCTGCAGGAGTCATGAGTATAACTGGCATCTATCAACATCATACTTAATATTCCAAAAGAAGTGCTCCATCCTGCAAAAGGACATAGGCAAACTCAAGGGAATGGAAGATTTAATTTAAATAGACAAGTTCAAAACTTTTGCCTGGAGAACACAAGTGACAAATGCTGTATTTCCAAGGCAACCAAAACATTTGCTCTGGACATCACAAGTAATTCACTGGACTTATTTGTAAGAATATTTTCCAAGCAAAACATCTATGGAGACCAAAAAAAGCCAAGTTTTGAGTTTCTTGAGAAAGTTAAAAGCAACTTCTTGATTGCAAAAGTTTGAAAGTTGCATGCAAAAGTTGCATGAATGAAATTCAATGAGTTTTCTTAAGTGATCAATCACCATGAAAACTCATCCTTGCCCTTGGATTACTCTGCTGAAAAATAGCTCTCTAATGATTAGGTTGTTCTCAGAAGAAACCCTAATTAACTCTACACTTATCATCACAGTGTTTGATCATGCTGCCACAACGGAGTCCAGTTTCTGCCAGGCAAAACAGCTGGCAGGAAGGAAAGATGAAATGCTAAAGGTGTCCCACACCTGATCAGAGACAAGTCAGTGCCACCAGCCCTTGCACACATACCTGCATCCGGGGTCCCCCGGAAAGGCAGTGTGGGACATGGCTGGAGATGCCCAGCACTCACAGCCCTGGCAAAGCCACCTGAAGGAGAAAGAACAGAGGCTCTGCAGTTGTGGGAAATGCTCTGCTGGGTGAAATGTAGCCTGGAGACACAGGAGAGGCAGCCAGGCCTCCCAAACATGCAAGTACTAGGTAGCACTAGCATCATCCCTTAGGCATCAACTCAGAAAACTCGTAGGAGTAAGTTTTAGATGCTTTTGCTTTAGGAGGTTAATGCAGATTACAATCTACCAGGTATCTGTGAAAAGGACCTCCTGCTTTCTGCTTCATTTTTTATGAACTATTCCAATTCTGTTCAGTTATCAGAGGTTTATTTTGCAAACAAACAGGAAAATGCCTACACAAACAAGTTAGAGCCACAAATGGGACTGTTTAGCCTGTAGCGTTTTATAGCTCCCTGAATTTATGAAATTAAATCATTTACTATAGTAAAGCACTTCTACACTGCCAGCTATGTGGCATAAAAGAAATGCCTCTAAAGATACTACATGTTTCTTCCACCAGTTCTAAAGAGCTTAATAAGCATCTACCTAAAGTCTTAAAACGCAATGCAAAAGACACTGCACCTGAAGTCAGAATGTTTATGAAAACACTAATGGAAACAGGAAAGGAACACAGATACATGGTTTTATTATTAATTTCAAAAATATAGCTTTTGTCACTGTGTCATAAAATGGCACTTTGTTTTTATTTTTAATATAAAGCAGTCATAAACCCCAGAATTGTCTTTTGATAACTGATTCTTAAGTAACACTACCTTTGTTTAACTGGGGTTTGTGGGAGTTGGTATAAAAGTCAATTATCAGTGCGGTCAGATATCTAGACTTATGCACTCAGAATAAGCTAATAATCCAAGTTTGTTTATACACAGGAAGAAAAAGAAAGCAAAATGGACACCACATACAAGAGCTGGTAGCACCAGTCTGCACTTCTTCACTATTATGTTTAACTGAGTTAGAAGAATATCACTTCAGACAGTCATGTTTCTGCAAGTGTGTGTGCAGGCTCTTGTTGACACACATGTGTGAGTATGAAATGCACACAATGTTCACATACATTTCCATTTCTCTATTACTCTCGTTCAAGGTTGAGTTTTTAAAGACGGATTCCTTGCCTTCCTCTAAGAGATGTTTTAATGATGCTATGTTTCATTCCGTCAGTAGTCTCCTTCCTAGGATAAAAATGAAATTTTATATGCATAGCTACAATGCCTAAAACTAATTTAAAATTACTTTAAATTAACAGTAAACTTAAAATTAAACTCTGAGATTCTTCACTGTCACTCTTTTCACTCACTTTGTCCTTGACTCAAGTAATTGCTTGTGTAGGAAGATAAAACAAATGCCTTTTCCACAGTGTAGAGCATATGGTTTCATGAATGACAAATCTATACAGATAGAAGTTTCACATCGATTCTGGCTTTTACTGAACAATAAAGGTGTTCTTCAGGCATTATGTACATCATCTAGTCTACTGTAGTTATCACTGACTAAAGCAGACATCTTGGTAAGTATGGCTGCCAAGACAACACCAAAAAAGTGCATCCTTATTTCCCTGAACTATCTTGCTTTAAAGAAAAATGAAAAAGAAAAAAACCAAATGATATTTTGGTTTACACCTAATGAAACGTTTTGTTTGAACAGATCAAAACATTTCAGTTTCAGGGACCTCTAGAGATACCAAAAGAACAAAAGGGGCGGGGGGGGGAGTGGGGGAGGACATTAAAAAACCCCAGCACCACAGAATTCATGGTCGACTTCATACTTTTTATTGATGCTATTCCACCTTGCACAACTATGTAGTAGAAAAGGGACTGGAATGCAATAGCCCAGCTGCCTGGGAAAGGTGTCTTCAATATTAATCTATTTTCTATGACACAGAGCACTTCAATACTTTTTAAAAGTTGAAACAGGATCAGAAAAAGAGATTGAGATTTGAGTTCAAAACCCTAGTACCATTCTTCAGACATCTAGGTTATTTTCAAGATATTTTCAAATTTCAGACTCACTGTATAAACCAGGAAGTAGCTCCACAGGGTACAATGGAATGAAGAGACTCTGCAAAAATCTAAAAATCTGTTAAGAGAGATTTGCAACCCTCTAAAAATATCTACAAAATATAACCAATAAAAACCAAGCTTCAAAGTTGGGCAGTCTCTTTTGCTTCACAATTTTTATACACAAATAAACATTCTATAGCATAATCACTGCAGTGCCATGTGGCTTACCACTTTGGAGAAACTCAGTTCTTTTCAGCTGCCTTGCTTGGTTTGTGAAAGTTTGTGCGAGTCACACACACAAATGAGTTCAATGTGCAGACAGCTACACTTAAATTACTGTCCTGATTGTCTTCTACATTTCTTGCATCTCAAAAACATAGCTGGTTGAAATTGGGAAAAAAAAATCCAAAATAACTAAATTAACACCTTGAAATGAACCCAGACTGCCATAAAAGGCCCTTTCATACTTCAAAGAGCAACTTCAATAAGCAAAACAAAATATTTGCAATTGCCAGTTATGTACCACATTTTAACATGTGAAATTTATTTTGATGTCCTATAGTAGAGTTTAGGTATTTCTCAATCTCATTTTCCCCCAAAGCTCCTCAGGTTTGGACTCCGTCAGGAGTGGTGTGTGTGTGGAAGAATCCATCCATTTTGCTTACAAGGTAGCACTTCAACCACGGGCTACAAAATCGCCAACTTTTATGTCACTTTGTCATGCAACAGTACAGAGCTATTAGTGGTTTTCTTTTGGTTGTCTCTGACATCATCAACTTATTTCAAATGCCATTTTACACACATACTTGAGTAACATCTTAACATGGGTGTGTTTGAGGGATTTTTTTTAAGCTAGCTCTTTGGATAGGCATTGCTTTACATTACAGTAACATGCTTTGAACTGCACAAAAGAAATGGTTTGGCAACATCCCCACATACTATTAAGGGCAGTTCCGTAAGCTCCTTGTAGTCTATCTACATTACAAAGTATGAGACAAATTCTGAATTGTTTGTAAGCATGGGTTTTCTTGACTCAGAGTCCAAATTGCCTCATAATATTCAGTTGTTAAATATTTTCAATATCGCCACAATGTGATAAACAAGACAGAGAACACAAATTGCACTTTATCTAGCAAACAGTATCTCACTACTTGAAGAACTTGCAGAAAAATGTCATTTTGAGAAAGCAATCAAATAGGTAAGTACTAAAGTTCGACCAAGCTAAAAACGGTATTGACAGAAATTCACAGCTGCCCAATAAACTGAGACAGGAACATTAAAAGTAAATAACAATTGGGGGGGGGGGGGACCCACAAACGTAGTTTACATCTTACCACTTCGTAATCCTCACTGCCAAAAAGGTACATAGCTGCACCTTCGCAGCCTGACACTAGTTGCCCAGAGCGCCCAAACGCCTGCACTCAGATCCTCCGCGGCATCCTCAGCTCCCGTGCCCCAGCCGGGCAGGCTTCCCAGGGGCTGCTCTCCCACGCCTGGGCTGCTCCCGGGGCAGGCACTGCTGCTCCCGGGCACGCACTCCGAGTCTGTGCTGCGAGGCCGCGGGGCTGGAACACTGCTCCGGGGACAAACTCTCCGGGCGGCGGCGGCGGCGGCGGCGGCGACAGCCCCCACACCCGTCCGGAGCGGGGCGGGACGCGGAGGGGCGGGCAGTCCCGGCCGGGGCGGTGCGGGGCGGTGCGGGGCAGGACAAGGCGGGGCGGGGCAGTCCCGGTCGGGGCCGTGCTGGGCTGTGCGGGGCCGTGCGGGGCAGCCCTAGTCGGAGCAGTGCGGGCAGTGGGAGGCGGCAGCGCCGCGTTCCGGCTCTGCCCTGCCCTGCCCTGCCTCGCCTCGCTCGACGCCGCCAAATTGTCTTCGGGGAAACGCGTGGTGGGGAAAGCGCTAGTGGAGCTCTTAGAGCCGCGGCTGGAGCACCGCAGGAGCAGCGCCTCGGGAGCGGCCGCCCGGGGGTGGATGCTGCGGCCGAAGCGCTGGGGATGAGCCAGCAGCACTGGGTGAGCCAGGGGCGAACACTCTGGATCACCTAAACCTACCTCTCGCTCCTCTGACGGTGCTGTAGAAAGCCAGGGAGCTACCTCGCTATCTACGTCTCAAAAATAATAATAATAATAATAATAAAATCTCTCTCTCAAAGAAAACACTAAGCGAAAACAAAAAGCAAAAAGAGCCCAGGACACTTTCCCGTTTCACTCATTTCATCATTGCTTCCTTCTGCTCATTAGTCCCAGACTGCTCTGTAAGTGAAACACGATGCAACTTTATCTCTGTAGCACAATGGCACTCACGTAACAGAAAAGTTATACCCACTGTGTCCAGTGCACGGGAAGCGGATCCAGCACGCAATACCACACTGTGACAGAAGAATCCAAGGCCCTGCCTCGCTCCTGGACAACTTCTAGTCCAGGCAGAACAGGCAAGAAAGATTAAAAGCAGATAAAAAGCAGGATAAAACACTTAACACTGAAAAACTTCAGAGACTAATTCACCAATAGCATTCCCAAACTATTATTAAAATGGGGTTTAAAAATAAATCCCATTAAAGATGCTTTAGGACAGCATAAAGTAATCCAGGATGCAGAAATGTTGCCCTCTGGGAAAGGCTGTTCTTTACAACTCAGGAAAAGGCCACCAATTGGCATCCAGTAACACGACCTCACTCAACTGCTTTAAAACAGCACTAGGAAACCCATCCCCTCTCAGCTCAGCTCTCTCAATTCCTTATAGTTCATACTGCTGCTAGCACTATATCCTATAATCAGAACTATACATAAGCTCTAGGAAAAAAATATGGAATATGTAATGTCTTAAGGAGGAAATGTGTGGGTGTGTGCTTGCCCATTTATATCTATAATCAAGTTAATATAATATACACATCTCATGAAAAGATACCATGAACACATTGAAAACCAGTTTGTGCTATTCAATTTCCTTCTCTTCCACAGAAGAAAGAGAACAAGACCTCTTTCCTAACAAAAGCACCACATGAAGCAGTTCAAATACGTTGTAAACATCCTCTCTGTTATTTCCCCTCCCTCATCTCCTGCTTATTTTAAATAGATCTTATCTTGACTACCTCAGTTTCTTTGCGTGAGTTGGTACGACATTCTTCTCTCAATCTGCCTTCTCTGTCAAAACAGACCTTTAGTCCTCTGTTGACTATATGTGACATGACTCAAAAGTCTGGATTTTTTAAGTTCTTGGATGTATTCACAAGCTGAATTAAAACCAAGAAAGTGGTTGGGAAGGGCAAATCAGAAGACATTCATTTAATTTTCAACCATATGTTTACAAAATACCATTAGTAATCTGTCAGCCAAACTGGTCACTTCACATTATATCAATTGCAAATTATGCTTCAAACAAATACTATCATAATATTGTGTTCCCAGAAATTTAACAAAGTATGCACCATTCCTGCATGGCAGTAAGTAACAGGCATCAGACACCACTAGTGGAATGTAATAATCACTTCCCCAAACTGGTTGCCCCTATTGATGCTGAGTGTGGTCACATACACTTATTAGCTTTAATGTAATTACCTCAGCTTTACTGCACAGTGTTTTCAGTGTGAAACCACACCTGTCAATACTAGGCAAAGCCAGTGTCATCACTCATTACTTTGCTTGTCTGACACAGTTCTTAGAAGCAACTCAAATTTAGGTGCCATAGCTTGATTGCTCCCTTTTGGATATGGCTCTCACAACTAAATTTGAAGGGAAAAAAAAATCAGCAGGAATGATAAAATTGCCCCTATCATCAAAAATAAGGAAAACATTCTTTTACATGTATTAAAAAATATGATGAATTTAATTTATTTTTTTTTTAATAATTTCATCAGCTCCTATACTTTAGGCATGAATATGAAATCGGGGATTGCAGTTCACATATACTCAACAGAGACTAAGGGAATTATTCAGGCTGTCACCATAAGTGACTTTCATGTCACAAGTAATTCTCACTACAGACAGTACAAGCAGCCAGAGTCTGGCAGCTTGGACAGTAAATAAGCTGAATTGCTCATTGCTCTCTTGAATTGAGACATCATGACAGGTACCAAAGTCTGTCTCAGGGCTCCACAATGCAAATCTGTATATAGCTTTTATGGTTCAAGAGTTAAAGTCTGCAAAAATGCCACCCCTGTTGAGGGTGTTTAAACTTAGCACAGCACTCCTGGATGACCTCTGCTCCTCTCCCAGCTAAGTGGGTTTTCACTGTGCATCCTTCCCCTGGTAGCTTACTGTGACATGGAACTGGCCAGCATAGGGCAGACAGTGTCTCGCCAGTGCTGATCCTTGCAGACAAGAATCCCATGATCCATATAGAAAGAGTGACAACAAAAGTGGAAATCAGAGACAGACATTAAAAAAAAAAAAGAAATCTGGCAGTGAAGGGGCTGGAGAGGTGGCGGAATGAGAAAAGTAGAAGGCCAGAGTGCAAAACAAGGAAGGAAGCAGTGTGACTGTGTGACCCATAGGGAGAAGAGTCTAAAAGCGAGGCCAGAAGACAGAAATTAAGATCAGGCAAGAAAGACATCCATGGTAGGGAGGGAGCACAATAGGATTTGAAAAGACCTTCACAGCGAGAGCTGGATATCTGACTATCCTAAAGCTGGGTGGTAACCAGGGAAGAATGGAACGGTGAGGACCAGGGCAGAGATGCTGAGATGGGATATCTGGGCATAACTGATTGATCTAGCAAATATGGACTATTGGAAAACATGTAAGTTGGAGACTTCATCAAGAGACAAAGTTGCTATCCTATTTTTGGGATAGTAATGAAACTGGGATAAAGGCAGAAGGTGTCAAAACCACAGCAATGTGCCTAAATAGTGGAAGCAAGGCTAAGGGTGAAATTGCTCCGCTCCCCTGTTGGTACTTTTCAGCAGGATATGTTCTAAAAGATGGCCGAATGCTACACAGGTACACAAACCCAACTTGTTGAAGATTGGGCCTTAAGAACCAGCATTCAGAGTAAAGAAAAATAAACTGTGAGAGTCAAGACAGTCTGAAATTATGAAATAAATGACAAAGATAAAATAAATCACTTATTCAGCTTTCTACTGTATGCAAGCACTTTTAGAGTACCTCTTGCTCATCCAAAGAAGCGAGGACAGCAATAGCAATATTAATCATGTTAACAGAGCCAAATGAGAACAAATGCACGTGTGCCAATATGTGTGAACTTTGTTTTCTCTGATTGCTCCCCTAAATTTTGTTCCTTTCATAAAAATCTATTAAGATGTATAGCACCTGATAAGAGGAGAGTAAGGAAGACAGAGCCAGACTCTTCTCAGTGACTCCTAATGAAAAGGCTAAAAGCAATGAGTATTGATTGAAATACAGGAAAATCCCTTTAACCATAGGGATTTTGTGGTGGTGGTGTTGTTTGTTTTGTTGGATTTTTTTCTTTTACTGTGACAGTGACTGAGCACCGGCACAGATTGCCCAGGCAGGTTGTGGAGTCTCCATCCCTGGAGATATTCAAAAGTGATTTGAACACGGTCCTGGGTAACCAGCTCTAGGTGGCATTGCTCTGAGCAGGTGACTGGACTAGCTCCAGAGGTTCCTTTTTACCTCAGTCAGTCTGTGAACCTGTAACAATTTCATACAAAAAATATCTGATTCACATTTCTATTTTAGCAACACCGTCTCTTCATTTTAATTTTCAAAGATTCAGCATAATGACTTTTCAAATTGTCAAAGAGAATAGCATTTAACTTCAGTATTTAAACTTTGACTCATGTCTTTTAAGCATAGCTATGAACTGTCTACACTATAAATAGCTTTGTATATCACAGTACTTTAACATAGTGCCTTTGGGAAAACAAGCAGAAAAAACTGCTGACATGGTTGTCAAGGTTAATAGACTAAACAGACCTTCCTTGATAAACAAGAATCTTTCAGCTTGCATCCAACAGTAACATTTTTTTCTTCAGGAACTCTAATGGAAAGCAATTGACCCGCTCTTACCTAATTCAGATTCAAATTCAAATCCCAGTGAAGAATGCCAACAGCTTGTAACTCTCTTACACAGCTAACAAGAACTGCCTCTTGTAAACACAAGAGTTTAATTTCAGAGGAACTTTTGCTGCTATCTCTATTTTTCACTTACCTCTGGCAAAAAAGCTCTGAGTAACTTGTCCCCTCTCACATATGTGATCAAAGAGCAAAATCTATTTCACTTTAATTACCCTCCATCCAAACAATCCCATTCCACACCAGCACTGAGTAATTTCTTAACAAGGTTACTTATATGAGAAAATTATGATTAGCAAACAATTTTTCATTTTTTTCCTATGAATTTTAGCTCTTCCATTGATTTTGTCCCATGGTGGTCATTCTAACTGTGGGCAACACACTTCCAGAAGCATAAACTGTGGCTTCCTTATACTTCCAGGAGTATTGCTGCCCTGAAAGAGCTACAGGATGGATCTGAAGCCCAGGCTGCCTTATTAGTCTGGACATCAGCACGTTTAGAAGAATGGTCATTTCCAGTTTTCTCATTGCCATTGTAACACTTTGAATGCAGTGTGGTGGTAACCACAGTGTCTCAGCAGTTAAGAGCAACTGGGAAATAAGACTCCATGTTCTAAGAAACATCCAAGTCTTTTACAAAAACGATAGGACTGTCTCAGCAAGGGAGACTGAGAACATGTTAACCCAAAAGAGTTAACAGCTTGACCATAACACCATGTTGCTTATATACTTTCATGACAGGTTAAGTAATTAAAGTTTCCCAAACTCCTGCTAAATACCCCTATTTGTATGCTGGGAGCAGGATGGCAGGCCCAGGACACAGTTTGACCTCCTCCTTCTTTTGAATGACACCTTCCTTTGTTTTTAAAGCATTCCTCAAAAAATACAGCGTGGTTTGAGTCAAGTTAGAAAGGGTTGGGGTTTTTTTGTTTTAATTTTTCTATCAGCAAAAGTGTTGGGTAGCATCCCAGAACATGGTGCAGATTCCAAATGATCAAGATGCTTCATATTCATTTCCAGCAGACTTTGTTTTTCTTTTCTGAATGTATTCATTTTACATCCAACCATAAAATCAAAGTCCATCTCCTTCCATAAAATTCCACACATCATGTAGAATGCTTATAATTCTCCCTTTTAGTTGGTGTACATCTGAAAGAGGGTTGTTAAATAAGATTTATTCTGTGAGATTTAATTTAGGTATATAATAAACCAGTGTCAGCTAATTCAACATGCAATAATGAAACATTTTCTTCAGATTAATGCCACATCTTAAATCTCAAAACCAAGCTTAAAATGAATGAATAATAAAATAAAATCTGAAAGTATGCTCATGGAACTATTGGAATGCTATGTAAATTTTATTTTTAGACACTAAAGCTGCTTATCATTTGCAGATTGTTATTGGTTATTATGGTTACCATTCTCTAACACAATCCAATCTGCCTGCAGTTTTCTATTTCAGGATACAGCAATGATAACATTAACAGCAGACTTAACTTCTCAGCTTGCAAACATACATACATTAGGGGCACATGCTATCTTCTGCTGCAATGAAAGATAACATGAGTATGTTCTCACAGTGTTGCAGAAATAACAAGCTGCTGTTCTCCTTACAGTCAGATGTTAAAACATTTAACCCAACTCACAATGCATGTCAGGAACATAGCAAAGGTTTTAAACTGCTTGTATTACAGATACATAATACAAGTACCTGTTGTATTATGAATCCCCTGCATCACTTGGATATTGGGAGAGGTGCTATAAATGCTGTGAGTTGGAAGGTCTGCTCACAGGTGATTGTTCCCATGTGTGGGCAAGACTTTTTATTTTTCACATGTGATGTGGAGTCATGTGGAACATTGTCCTCTTATAGCCTTGCTGCAGTGAAACACAGGGATACAGAGCGAAAGAACAATTCAAGAGCTCAACATGCTGTTGCTGCTCTAGGATGGTCACAAAAGTCACCTGAAGCCAAATGTGCTGCCAAACACTTCTGAAACTGCTGTAAATTCTGTCAGAGCTTTAAGTGGTTGGAAAAAAAAGTCTTCAACAATCATATTTAAGAAAAATAATACTCTGAGTACTAAAACAGAGAGAATGTTCATTTTGCTATATTTATTAATTGCAAGAAGGGAAATGAATATGCTTTTGAGCACAAGAATATCAATAACAGAACCAATCTTCACAGAGATCACTAAGACCTTGACGATAGAATATATCAAACTTACACAACCCTGTAAAAACAGCCTGTACTGGCTATTTTTCCTTAAAAAATACAGCTTTCCACTGAAAAGTTACTAATTTAACTCTATAGTGTCACCCCTACATGCTGCTACACTGAAAGCAACATTAAATAAACAGTGGGTTTTAATCTCAGTGAAAGGACTCCCACTCAGCACACGTCTGCTTCTGCAGGCACTGAAACGTCTCAGGTGCCACGAGCAGGTCAGTGATCGGCAGATGCTGATGGCCCAGAGCTGGAGACTGAGGAGAAATTCTGGCTTATAGCTGTGTATGGAAGCTACCACACACTGCTCGTGATATTAGTCACCTCTGGCCACATCCACATCCTGAAAACTGTGCTCCAGTTACAGGTTGGCCTCTGGGCTGTGCAATTCCCATACTCAGGACACTAACTCAGTAACTAACAGTTCACTATTAGAGGAGACGTCTGAGCCCCTGATTCTTTAAAATGGTTTCAGTTTTTAAAGTGTCCAACAATATCTCAAAATCGCATTTATAGAAGTGCTTGTAAACCTAGAGCTATCGATATCTCCAAATTCTGTTCTCATTTCAGAAACTGAAATGCATCTAACCAGAAGAGCCACAACAGCAGGCCACAGGAGGCATTTCGCCTCACTTTGCTTTTGTTTATGCATTTTTGACACAAGCCATCATTCCACAATTCCGTCAATTTAAATTATTGATTATCACCAAATGTTGTGGTTTCTTTGGCCTCATCACTTCTTCTCCTCAGTTACCATTTCACATTTTTATTGTGCTTGAAACCTCTAATATTTCTGACGGTCACAGTTTTGCAATCCTAAAAGCTGTATTAATTATGTTTAATATTTGGTGGACTGGCTTGTACAATTTCACAAGTTTCAGTGAAATGAGTTCTGGTGAAATGTGATGGCTGGAAAGCTTGTCTCTGCAGAAAGGAGTATCTATCACTTGAGACCCACTTCAGAGCTCAAAATATGAATTAAATGGAATTTAGGCAGCATATGTGCTGTTGTAATGGCTCTCTCATCTATGATGCTGGGTGTCACCCTGGCACAGCAGAAACATACTGCAGTGCAATGAGTAGGGAGACAGATGTGCAACCCTGGTAATAACTCTCAGTGCATTGCGTTGAAAACACAGTCAGAAGAATCAAAACATCAGCAAAGGGGAGACAAGGAGTTTGCAAAGCAGTAGATGAAATAAGTACAGTAAGTTGTTCCTTACAGAGAAACTAATGCAGCATGTTGCAACAACATTTTCTGAACTGCCCTGATGAGATGCAGCATGAAGGTAAGGTATGTTTAGTCAATCTACCTTGTCCACTCAAATTAACAGAATCTTGTTAGCAGAGAGTAAGAAGGTGAATACTTAGGGCAAGGTGGAAAGGTTTTCCCTCTTCTACACTGAAAGGACACATTTTTTCCCAGTTATAATCTAGATTGGCGTAACAATGTGATTTTTCAATTCCATTGTTCTGCTTGGTTCATTTTTTCCCCTTCTCTTGCTACAATTCACAATCAGTGCTCATAAAAAGAATGCTATGAACAGCCTGGTTCCCCCATGCTGACAGTACTGAAAGCTCCTGTACCAAAGTAAAGACCATACCTCAAACTGAATTTCTCCGTGGGGCTTGCCTTCTCTGTCCAACACTGCAGGTCTCTGACACTCCAAGAAAGGTGTTCAGGCATTTTCTACATTCTAGTTAAGAGTCTTAAAGGTGAACCTATTCCTGTGACCCTGCAGTCATCCTCCACTACCTTTCTTAGGTACAAATCTATGATATTAAGGTGAGTTGGAAGAGGATTTCTGAACTCAATGAGAAACTCCTCCTAAGCACAAAAATTTAATACACAAATGATTTAACATGATGAAAAAAGTCAATAATATAAGAATTCGAATCAAATCCATAATTGTTGATCTTAATATGGTAGTGACAGTATTTAGAATTCCAAGCTGCAAGAGTTTCCTAAATTAATGAAACTGAACCCAAGTTATATATCATGTTGTGCATGACAGGAACAGAATAATGGATTTACACTAAACCAGCATCAATGCAGAAAGTTGCTTTTTAAATTTAATAAGGAAATTATTCTCTCAAGCAGTTTAGTTCCAACACCTTGAACTTTTCCTAAAATGAAATACTTCCAGCATTACAATGCTCGTTGCTTTGTTTATGTATATACAAACTCTAATGAAGCTGGGAGATCCATGTGAAATCACAATGATAGAACCCGATCACATTTTCTTGACAGAAAACATTCATCCAGAAAATATCATGATGTTCTGGGGACTCAGTATTTACTTTGAATTTTGCAGAAAATTATCAAAGTGCTTAGTTTCAAAGCAACTTTTCTAGCACCCCACCACAGTGTCAGCTATTGAAACTATTATATATATATATATCAAGCATTAACCTGTTTCTTACATACCAAGTGACCCTGTTTCCAAGACAAACTGGAAATATTGCTGAAAAGCAGTATTTTAAAAGTTCAAACATTACTTTTTACAATGCCTCATATATATATATATATATCATCATCATTTACAAGTTTCTGGAGAGTAAATACTGAAGAGATTACTCTTTCAAATACTATGGTTAGAAAATACTTGTTTCATCATTAGTGTATAAAAAGAATGATAAAGTACACGTGAATGTGACACAAAAAGGAATAACTGGAATCTTTCAAATAACTGTCAGTCACTGAGTATTGCTTAGACAATAAGCAAAATCATAGAATCATGGAATATTGTGTGTTGGAAGGGACCCTTGAAGGTGTTTTAGCCCAACCCACAGCTGTAAGGCTTTTAGTAAGAGAGATAACTGTAAATCCCAAGCATGTCTTGGTCACAGAGATTTTCAGGGAAATTCTATCCTGATGAACTGAGATGCTGAACTGTGTACTAACATGACAATTCTGTGCAGGAATTGGGCAGAAATGATAATACACTGAGGGCTTTGTCAAATTGAGAAGACATCAAGTTACAATGATTGCAACTGCAAGCCACTCTTTCTATGGGCATCCTTTGACCAGAATGAGCCTACTCAAAGTGAAATTTAGCTTTTAAATCTAGAATTGCTAGCAGAGCTTTACAATGGTATTTTTTCTGGTAATAATATTCTATTAATGCCATTAACTAACAAGCTAATAATTTTTAAGGAATGAATATTATAAATCGTAAATCTGACAGCATCCTTTGAGCAGCCTCAAAATATTCAGGAAAAAATAGATCCATATATCCACTAAGATACTGCAAAATGCAATGTATCATTAATGAGCTTCAGAAAAACAAGTTGTTTTGTGACAGCAGAAGAAATGAAGCTTGGGTTCCCACACACACCTCCACGGTACCTTCAGCTCTTTCTCATTTTCCCTACACACCACATGTTCTGTACCCTCAGCTCCCCTCCCCAAACTTCTCTTTCCTTTCCACGAGTTGCTGGCTGAACAAGAGGCAACATTCATTTCAGCTGTTCCAGAGTCAAAGTCCTGCTCCTTGGCTGGCTGGATGCTATCTTTTGGATGCCAGAGGAGCCCGGAGTGCCTTACATCTCCCACACTGGCATGTCGAGAAAATGGCTTTAACAGCTCCATCCAGCCCCGAAGCATAATCACTCAGTACTTCTAGGACCTCTGCAAGGCTGATTTAAATTGGCCATTGGATTGAAGTTCCTGAGAAGCACAACTAACAGATGGAAAGTGGGATTGCATAAATCTTGTCTTAGGAAATAAACCCAAAAAATCAGAACTGTTATACAAAGACTGTCCATACACTTTAATACTCAGCAGCCTATTTAAATAGAAGATGATGGCATGAGCAGCAATGTAAACATTTAATCTGTCAGTCAGAAAATTTCCAAACTATCATTGCCACAGAGTATTGGTTGCTGTTATTAAGCAGCAACAAGTATGGTATAAACAACAGGCTTTGTGCAATGTACATGCAGTTTCAGTGGCGCATAAAAATTTGCAAAGAAATACTGCACTTATAACAAAGGACTTTAGGGATCAGTAATTAAAAGATAAAAAAAATAATAAAAATAACAAAAAATAATTTAAAAATATTGAAATAAAGCATCCTAATTTAATAGCGTATAAAATGGATATTTGAATGCAATCAAAGTTTTAAGTCACTTTACTTCCCTTCCTTTCACACACTTTTTTTGCTGCACTTCCACACCGTGGATCCTGGGAAGTAAACAACAGATTTTGCCCTTCCAATTTCATGAATTCCTAGGCTTGTTCACTGCAACTTGAAAAACTGAATAAAAAATAGCAGCAGCAAATATCTATTTCACTGATGCTAAAAGCACAAATTCAGGTAGATTTGGGTAAATGGGAAAAAAAAGCAAGGTGCTATTTCTCTGCATAGAGGATGAGGTAAGGACAAAATGACAGCCTCAGGAGACTGTACAGAATGTAAGCCTGATGTGCTTACACTTTCTGGCAGTTACTGATGTTTCCATATTGAAGAATTTTTATGTTACAAGGACTGTTGTGGTGGTGAAAATGTATCAGTGGTTATGCAACCAAGCATCATTTTATTTCATCCTACTATAACATTCTGTATTAACTTGAATACATCAGGGGTCAACCTGTTACAAAGGGACATCCTGAAATTTGGGGATTAAGAAAAACGTACCCATAAAAAACTTATCTGACTTTCTGGTCAATTACACAATTTGTATCCACCTTTCATACAACAACTGTCATTAAAAGACTATGCTCAATAATCCATTTACTTAATTATTCATGCCAAGAAACATGAAAGTTCTCAAGCTGTATCTCTTCTTTAATCTTTGCAACTACTTTCCTCACAGACACTTACACAATTCATTTTTTCCTATAGATAATGATGGAGAACTAGTACTGCTAAAAGAAAAAAAAAAGCTAATTTGTAAGCATAGCTTTCTGTAAAATTCTGACTACAGCCAACATTCACATTAGCAAAGCAAATGGTCTTCCCCTCTTGACACATCTAGAGACTAGTGTAAAACTGAGGAAACATGACAGGAATGGTCATCAACTATTGCTTTGAAAAAAGGTTTAACCAAATGTTGAAAAATCCATGTAACAAACATGTCTGAATCCATTTTATTCCCTGCCACCTGTATTTCAATTCACCCATCCTGCTTTATTGCTGCTTCTCAGTTCACAACGGCTATACATCCGCAGCACCACCCACTGTGATGCCCTCACCCTGTCAAACAGTAACTTCTTCCTCCATCTAACAGGACCTCTACGATCATGCTAAATAGAACTTGGACTTCTTCATGATATGATATGAGGGAAAAGCTTCATTTTACTCTATAGCCCAGATAAATCAAACTCACCTTCTCCTTGATAACATTATTTGACAACCAATAGATAGAAAGATGAAAAAGTTGCATGGAAATGTGGACATTACTCATGCTAAATTCTAGCACCAGGTTGCTTCTATTCAGGAAAACCATATTTTAGCACTTGATTTTTTTTTTTCATTTTAAAATCTTTTCCCATAAAAAAAAAAAATCTCCAATTTTCCCCCATTTATAATCGTATTGTGATTGTCAGAGAACCCCAAAACAAATTAATTCATCAGAACTCTTAATAATTGCATGTATATAAATTAAAACATAAAGACTTAAGCTTTTAACTACATATACATTAATTAGATAAGTAAAGACTAAAGGCAGCTATAGCTATGGTTGGACTCAATGATCTTAAAAAACGTTTTCAACCTAAATGGTTCTGTGATTCTATTAGTAGCTAATTTCTTCTGTTCTTAACATCCATGCTGAAAACATGTCCAGTGAAGTTGTAGATAGTAACTGTACACTTTCCTACTCCATGGCACACTTCCTGTAAGACCCATTGTTGCATTATTCCCCCCACAACCATATGAGCACATTCTAATTGGAGTAAAAAGTTGTCCATAAAGAAAAGTTGTCCTTTTCTCTCCAAAGAGAACTGAATGAATGTTAGCAATAACTATTTAGCTTCCTATGTGTAGGTCCCTAAATAATCCAGGAATAAGAATGATCGAAATCTGATTTCCTTCTAGAAAAAAGCTGTGGAGCAGCTGTTACACAAGACAATGTCCCTGAGTTTTCTTCTAGTAACCCTGGAAAGCTCCTGTCATGCTTATGGTACAGTTGTTTTACTGCAACTGTATTCAAATCTCTCATAAATGTTACAGAAAGAAGCAAGCTTCAAACATTTGGCTTAAAGTTATGCTTACATTAGTTTTATTTTAATCTCCTTCCTTTGCTTTATACAGTGTAAAAATGAAAACAAAGCACATCCATTAGAACTTTGAAAATAGTATTTGTCATCTATTTATATTTTATTTCACTAGCACAGCTGTTGTGGGATGCCTGCTACTATAAGTCCCTGGCCCCAGGATACATGTGCCTGGTCAAATGCTGCCAAATGAAAACTCAGGAGTGTGTTACAAGCTAACCCAAACAAAAATAATAGAGTATAAGGCTTGTGCCTGTAAAGAGAATGTACTTCAAGCTATCGCCAGCAGAGAGTCCCATTGCTCTCATATGGAGAAGAAAACAATTTAGCACAATCCCCAAAATCATGGAACAAACAGCAAGCTACTTCTTTTTAACTATTTTAATATGGTTATAGACAGAAGCTGTCAGCAGCAGGCACCTGCAAGTACTTTCTCTCCCCCTCAACTCAAATTTATTTTTTTACAGTTTTTCAACATTGTAAATCAAGTTAGCATGTTTTTAAAAAGGAAGCTCAAAAGTACAGGTTGGACTTGACTTCCACAAAAAGGCTGGCACATTTCTCACCAACTTTTCAGCTTGGCTACATGAGAGCAAAGTGAAACAGTTTAACTGAAACTAAGTGAACTTGCAAGCCAGCCTGTACATCACATTGTAAAATTAAAGGGCTCCCGAGCATCTGGCCTGCACTCCTCCCGCATATGCTTACCCCAGGAGTAATGTGCTTGGTTTGAGGAGACATCAGGCGTCTGTCAAGCATGTCAGCCTCACTCCAAGCAGGCCAGCCCTTCCAGCAGCAGCAACACTTCTCACAGGAGCAAATCCTCCACCACAATGCAGTGCACCAGCAAAAACTTCAGCAAATCAGCCTGCGCTGACCATTATTTGAAATACTTGTCCATGTAAGGCCTGGTTTCAAGGGCCCAGCTTTTGTCTATACAGAGCAGGGCTGTTTGCTGGCGATTTCTCTCGGCTGTTGATCTGATTCAGTCCCTATGTTAGGTTACAGCTCAGCAGAGAGCCCGTCACCATCAATTACCAAGGAGGAGTGGGAGGGCTCCATGCTCACGGTGACGTCAGGCGCGGTAGGAAGGAAGCCTGCACACTTGCTGGAGTAACGTAACATTTTAATGTTACGTTAATATTAACGTAATATTAATTAACGTAATGTTAATATTAATCTCGGATGCACGCCTTGCAGCTCGAAGGGCCCCCTGTGAACATACAACTGGCTGTGCAGCCAGAAATAAGTCACGGGGAAGCATCGGAACATAAACACTGCAAAAATCGATTTATTGATGCTTGTGGATACAGATCTTTTTTTCTTCTCCCCTACTCCCAGAGATATCATGCACTGGACTTTCAAGTTGTAAAGCTCAATTTAAGTTGGAAATTTTCCCTGTAAAAGGAAAATTCTGCTTGACTATAATTAATATAGATAGAAGATCTATTACGGTAGCAGATACATACAAATGAACCTTAATCATAATTCTTTATATAAAATACCATCCTAAAAAACCTCTCATTAGACATATCAGCATGGCAATACTTCCACTCATTCACCAGTCCACTGAAACCACCAGCAAAACTCACATGCATAATATTATTGGCCCTAATGTGTTTAAGAATTTGCAAGATTAGGGTCAAGGCTTAAAATAAGAGCCTAGGTTAGATGTAAATAATAAGAAGGAAAGATATATGTTGCTATTGGTCTGAGGCTTCTGGAGGTGTAATAAAGAGGAGACAGGAGCAGGCAGCAACAGGCAAGGAATGGTACAAAGAGTTTCAGAGAAGACACTTGCTCTCTGTTACCACTGAGATAATGAATGCTGAGCCAGTGACTCCTCAGAGTAGCAACAAGCACAAATATTCTTTTGCCTCCAGCTGCTCAGTGAGTTAGGCAATCTTCTCCTCTGCCTACACCTTGAGACTGGTCTTTAATAGTCATGTAAGACAAGCAAAGCCCCATAAAGTTCAAACAGTCCAAACTGTGGCCCATGAGAGCTGACAACATTGCCTATTTTCAAAGGCCAAACTCTTAACACTGACTTTGTGAGTAAACTCTGTAAAGTTGACAGTATTTGGAGAGGGAAGGGCAGAGCCTACCTACATGTCTCACAATGAGAATCAAAATAGATTTTTTTTTCTTCTTTTAAACAAAGACTTCAGACTGGCTTCCATCTATATTAACTGGTTTCTTACACATATTTTCACACAAGACTTTTAAGGTGTACCAAGATCCATATAAAGTTATAACCTTAAAATGTGATTTCTTATTTATATTATCAGTTTACCACATTGTTAACAATTCTAATTCACTCACTGAAACAAGAAGTTATTAATACCCAATCAGGTGGTTGGTTGTTTGCTGTGGGTTTCCTGATATTTTTTTTTCTTTTCAAGTATGGGAATATAGGATTGCTGAAATTTTATCACTGTTTCAGAATTCAGTATTCATAAAAGGTCCAGTTTGGATGTCAAAAGACAATTAAATAAAGAAAAACCTTGCCTTTATTTCCCATGAAACAGACGTTTCTATTTATTTGAGATAGATTCAGCAAAGAAGTACACACAGGACATTAACAACCTCTTAGATAATTTATTTTGACTTCCATAAGGAACTTCTAGGGATGGATTATTAAACTCAAAATGCTGAAAAAACTACCAGTTTCCAAGGAAGCAAACAGTAAACTTCAGTGACTACAATTTTAGAAGGCTGTGAGAAGTATAGCAATTTCTGACGCAATACTGTATTAATGTCAGTGGTTTTACAGTGAAATTACTAAGTTAGCTCTTTGGCAAAGTTATTACCCTTAAAAAGTTTAACACATGCTGTGGGACACAAATACCTTGGGGCAAATCAGAAGTACTCTGAAGAATACACAATCACAGTCTCAGCTGGAATATCGCAATTAGAACAGGACAGCTCTCATTCCAGTGGCTTATTTTCTGCCCTTCAGCAAATTTTACAGAATACTGAATTAAGCTTGCAAAACCATGCTGTCATCATAGCAAATTTTAGTATCACGATATTGAAACAAAAGAACTTTGTAGTAGAAAACACAGTAATAAGTTGATTTAAACTGTAGAAATAGCAATAGAAAAATTCACCTGTACCAATCATAAAGTTTCAAAGTTTCCCTAAATCTTCTAGCCATAGAATAGAAACCACATATTTTTCCTCCTTCTTTTTAATTATTTTTATTTTTATTTTATTTTATTTTAAACTTCTCAGCATACAGTCTTGGAACTAGTATACAGTAAATGCTAGATGACTTCTGCCCTTTTTTGCCCAAGAGGGTGAATCATCATCTAAGAAATACCACCAGATCTGTTAAAAGTTCCCTGCTGTGTATCCTGACAAATTAAGGTGCCTTAAAACAAAAGTGCGTGATCATCAACCCATTACAGAAAAATATAACATCTTTACTAAAAGGACAGGAACACAATCCAATTATTACTATTTCTGTTCAGTCTTTAATCCTGTATATCTCTAACAGAGAAGTAGGCTTCAAATCTAATATTTTATATTTACTTAGGATTTCATCACAAGTTTCAATTAATTTTAAACTCAACTTTATGAAATTTTACTATGTTTGGACTATAAATGCCATTAAGCACATCAGAAAACAGAAGCACTCATTAACTAAATAATTAGTAACATATTAATAGAAGCTTGCTTGTGAATGTTTAACTTGTTTTGGTTTTGTCTCTTTGTCTAAAAAAAACAAGGTATCTGCACTCTGCCTCTTTCCATCCCAAATTAAAGACAAATGTCAGTCTATAAAAATTCTTGTTGACAAACCAGATCAAAAATGAGTAGTAAGAGATCACAGAGTCAGTAACTCAGGAGCTGATAAAACCTTAAGACATATGAGTAATGTTTCTCATCACCAAGTTATTGCGCATCAGCTGATCCATATGTGGACATGTGGGCATGCTTAGCATATGGCAAATAAATTAAGGCAATTTATTGTATTCCTGTCTCATTAGGAATTACGTTATCTGACATTTTCTGATGGATATATGCATGAACAGGTAATGCACAGCAACTTGTAAATCTACATGTCTAAATCTAATGCATATATATACACGAAAATTTTTCTATTTCTCCTTTCCTTCCCATTTTAAAGGCAAAAATTTGTTTTTATTCAGTTACCTCTGACATCACACTTGCTTTTATTCAGTCACCAAGCATCTCATCAATCTTACACAATTTCTCAAAACGTAACTTCATGCTTCCAAGATGCCTCAGTTAACCCTTCAGGTATCCAAGTATCCCATACAAAGACCCATACAAAGGTTGAGTTAACTGCGATCCATACTGTTCCCTTTTCCTATATGAAGGTGAATATTTATCCCTTTGCCATTCCTACAACTGACATATGTTACCAGCTCGTCTCATCTTGTAAGAATCAGCTTCAGAAGAGTTTACTTTCCCCTTTTAGAAGACCCAAAGTCTTTCCAGAAGATATCAAGGTACTAAAATCCCTTATTTATTTATTATAACAAGACAGTAGAACAATTGTGGTTTACAGTTTAAATGCACAAAAGGAGTGCCTGGTTTACCAAGAACTGCACCTTGATATTCCTCATTTTTGACCAGCTAACTTGAAAAAATTGTCTTGCAAAGTGTTTCTCCTGAGACCATGAGTTGCACCCAAGAGAGAACTGTTGCATCTTTATGAATGCTGATCTTCCTGACTTCAAGTACACACTGCTTTAGCAAAAATCAATTGAACAGAAAATGTGGCAATCCACCGGTATAAGTAACTCCCATTTTTACATGACACTGCCTTACTGCAAGATCTACTTCAAGGGTAGGTGTTGGGTAGGCAAGCAAGATTCACAGAGCACCTACAGTTTGATTTAAATTTCTTCAGAGAACAAACTTCAGCACTAGATGAAATTTTAAGTTCCCTGATGGCACTGAAAGATGTGTTAGGAAATTTACAGAAATCTGAGTTCTGCATATAAAACATAAACATCACATAAAACAACTTAAAAAAAAATAACGCCACTGCTGGGATGAGAGCTCTTGGTCTTCTCCTGCCCCATCCCCGTTACCCCCAACAGGCCCTTCCCTCTGCTGGCCCAGTACTTGTTACACCCCTCTAGGGGGACAGTGACATATCTGGCTTAATAGGAAACTACTTGTTTGTTTTGGGGTATTTTCTTTTTGTTTCAGGGTCAGTAAGATGAAATGGCTAAAGGCAACAAAAGCAGGGAAAAGGATGCTGATAATGATGGGGGCAACAAGCCTGGATCACTGCCTTATGAGATAACTTACCAAGGGCCTAACCCCCTTTGTGAGTTTGACTTCTATTCTATAATGCATAGCAATAGTTATGCAACATAATATTGTTTCAGTTTAGAAACAGAAAAAACATCTACTTCACAAAAGGTATCTCACATTCAAAATACTAATAATTAACTACTCCCACACAAATACTTAAGTAAACAGAAAAAAAATGGCTTTTAAAATACGTACATACATAAAGTTTGAGGCGGCGCTTTTTTTAAATTAAGTTCATACCGCATTTTTCCCCTTCAAAATACAAATTTAACTCCATCCACAGTGAATAAGACACAGCCCTCCATTCATGTATTTTGATTTTATACTTATAATAGCTACAGAAAATGTTAGCTTACTGCAATCTCCTTCGATGTTAATTCTTCTGAAAATGTTCTTATTGCCGTGATCTGAAGCTCACAAGGCTCTTTTCGTTTGGCTTTAGATTAGGCCCTTACATAACTGCAACATCTGGGGCCCATTTCAACTATGCAAGTTCCAGCAGACACAATTTCTGTGTGATTAAATTAATTTTTGTTTAACAGACACCTGCAATTTGGAAAACCTAATACATATCCTCCAAGAAAATAATGAAGTAAATACTGCAATTTTGTATGGCATACACCCCCTGTGTATTCCAAGTGTAGGGGGGTTTTAACTTTTGTGCTTTGCAAATTAATAGCCATCTCTGAACAGGGGATAAAAACAACAGCAAACCACTATCACCACGGCTGGAAATACTGGAAGGGAGAAGGTCCAGGGTCAGTACTCTTCTCCTACATTGTTTTTATGCAAAGTATATATGCAGAGTATTACATATACTTTGTAAATTCTACATTAATCTGTGATCTTACTCAGCAGCCAGCAAAGCAATCTAATACTGAATTACAAAAGACACACCACACCATAGCAGAGCCCACATGAAGCAATTGACAATACATGAGTGAATGCATACTTATGTGCAACTTCACAGTAAAGTTTGGAAGGGATTGCTATCAAATAGTGAAAACTCCCTACACAATAGCCCTCAAGCTATCTGTAATGTAGAAGTATGATGAACCATTATAATCTACTTTCTTCTTAAGCATAATTTTGCTCCAATGAAGACCAAATTCCCATTAAGATGCTTTTTTTTTCTACCGATAATTAAAAAAATCACAGAAGGATACCTATATTTATCCTTGGAATTGCACAAACAATAAAATGCTAACAAGATTATCACTAAATCCTTGTGAAGAATTTATCATTACCACTACAGAAAAAAGCCTTTCTGAAATAAATAGATAAGCCAGAACTGCTACCCAGAAAGGTATACTGATTTACAGGGAATCAGAGAAGTCTTCGGATTACAGCCTTAAGATTATATCAAAAATAGGTCAGTACAACAGTTCATTATAAGGACTAAAAATATCTTATTTTAGAATTATTTTATCAACTCTTACCAATGCAATGAGTGGATTATTGACACTCTCATCTATATTTCATGTTCTAAATTGGAGAACCATTTATCACAGAATACTACAGCCTTCAAATAGCTGAGAATATCTTTCTGTACCAGCAGAAATTATAGTTTATTAGGCTGATTTTTCAGAATTTTCAGTGATCCTTTGCAAACAATAGCAGAGTCTCCCCCCATGAATCTAAAAGGCACTGGGCTTTGCAATTCACAGTTCAACACTACTTATCTGGATTAGGAAAGCAATTATTTGCCAATTAAGACATGTAAATAGGATCAAGAAAACAACGTAACACAGCAAAAAGAATGCTAACTTACTCTTTTTAATAATAACAAACACGGTAGGGATTTTCTTTCTTGTAAGTGGGGAAAGAATGATAAAAAACACAGTCATACTGAATTTAAACTTCAATATATTACACACAAAACCTACTTTGACAGAAGACTAGACTTCAATATAAAGCAATTAAGCATTTGATCAATGTTAATTGCATTCCCTTGTCCTCATATAATCATATTCTCATTTTCAGAGAGCTCCTACATTTTTTAGCACTCAGACAGAGTAATATTTACTGATCTACTATCTTATATGTATTTTTTCTCCTCTTTGTTCCCCTGAGTATTTGGGCCTCAGGCCTCCTGTATTGTTCTGAAACCTGTATTGTTAACTTGTTTTGTTTTTTTATTTTCTGAGAAGCTCATCACTAGCATTCTCTACAGTTTCAAAAATTTATCTTCACAATAAGAAGCACAATAAGAAGTAAGATGGAGGAAATGTTTTTTTTCCATTTTACAGATGAGACTTTCAGCAGGCAGAACATGGGCAAAAGGGGACATAATACCTCCTCAGTATTTGAAATTGGAGCATGCAATCTTTCTGTTGCCTGCAGTACCACAGTTTGGTGTGGAAGAGAAAGCCTGCTGCTCCCTGTATCAGTGCTTCACCTCTGAACAGCTGACAACAAGAAGAAATCCTCTTGTGAGGAATCTTAGGAAAAAAGAACTTAAGCCATCACCACCATCTGCAGTGTAAATTCAGAAACCATATTGCTATTGTGTAAATAGCATTCTCAGCAAATGACAGAACTGGACCCAAAAAGTGAGTGGACACAACCATTCTTGAAAAACAAATCCACTAAGAGCCAGTGAACACAAATTAAATAAATTAAATAAAAATAAATTAAATAAATTTTAAAAAATAGAAATTGTACAACAACTGCAGTTCTTGTGCCAGAACTCATGGAGAATAGACTGTTCTGTCAAAGGATATCCACCATCCACTTGCCTTGTGCTTGTATTTCTCTCTATTTCTGCTACTGGCTCCTATTGCAAACAGCTGGATATCAAATCTTTGATCTAACTTGCTACAGCATGTTTTATGTCAAGTGCTAAATTAATAGATGAAAGGAAGAAAGAACTGAGTTCTTCAACTTTCAAAGCCAGCTTAAAAGCTGATATAAAACATAACTCCCAGGAAGCATCATGGTGCTAAGCTGCTCCTAAGGCTTCAGGGCTTAGAGACACCTCTGCAAAATCTTCCAGGGAAGGAGGTTGGTGTTAAATACACTTAAAGTTTCCTTTTCATTTCTTTTATGTTTTCCTCTTTTTACTCTGGTTGGGGTTTTTTTGTGTTTTTGTTGTTGTTGTTGTTGTTGTTGTTGTTTGGTTTGGTTTGGTTTGGTTTTGGTTTTGTTTGTTCGTTTGTTTGTTTGTTTTGTGATCAAGGACATAGCCTTTCCTCTGGTAAAATAAAAAGCAACCTCTTGTGTTAGAGTACAAATTACGCAGAAACATCACAACCAAATGTGGGGTATTAAGCGCAAGCAGTTCCTTTACATGACTGTAAAAAAAATGCACAGAGCTGCGCATGACAGAAGGAACTGTCCAGAAAGTTACTTTATCTCTGTAAACAGAGACTTCAGCTGATAGTGTTATTTTATTTTCCTGCCTAATATAATGCAGTCTGTTTTTTTCCCATGATTATTTCCTTAATATTCTCCATGAGTCCAGGACATAATATACCCTACTTTTAAACCTGATTTTGCCCATAACCAGAAACTGTAGTACACACTGCACTTCCTGTTTAACTTTGCTGTATGTCAATATCTTGTTTGAAAAGTTTCATTTTCAACACAGAACATATTTATGAAAGTATTGTTTTCAAAAGTAGAAGAATATGAAGAATATGGAGATCAAAGGCTCATAAGATTTTTTGACAGTGCAATACCACTGACTGCATTTCAGGCAGAAAAGAAAATTATTTTGCAAAATATCTACTACGATTTGAATTATAAAGCACAACATGACTTAAAAAATGATGGCTAAAATGCAGTCTTGGCCATACAAATGCCATCTTTCATACAAAGGCAGAAACAGAAATACTTCTTTATAAAAATGGAGGTATCTGCAATGTTGGAGAAAGATCAGGACTTTTCCTCCTGCACCACTGGGTTCCTGGTACACTCCTAGCAGTAAGCAGAGCAATCACTTCAGGGTCCCAGAAGATAAATTGGTGGCTACTGTCATGGGACAATACTTCTGGCTCCTCTTACTGGGGTCTAATATATCAAACATGCATGGACCATTCTCCTGAACCAAAGCCAGCTGGCCAGGAGTTGCCAAGTCCATAGTATTTAACTGTCTTTCCCTTCAGAAGGGGATGGTTGAATCCAAACTGTCCCACAGAAATACTACCTGGCCCATGCTGTCTCACAAGTGATGCCAAAGAGCTGCCTGGAAGACTGCGAGTTAGTCTTGGCCAAACGTACACCAGGGACTGCTCTGACAGATCTACAGAGTTGTGCTTCTTTGCCAGGAAACCTCTGATGCTCCTCAGCTCCCACAAACAGAAACAGTCTACAGGCAAAGCCATGCCCCATTTCTGGCCACAAATGTACTTTCAAATGCCCTCAGGTAATTGTTTCACCATTGTTTCTAAGCCTACTCAAGTACTTCAATTTTATATCTCACCTGTTCCTGCAGAGTTTTCTTTCAAAAGACAGACTCTCATCCCCTCAGCAGGCAGGGCCAGGCCATTAGCTGCCCATGGAGCATCTGACATGTCTCTTAAAGGCTTCAAGACTTCCCACCAAATTTGAGCACTGCCAATATCAGCTTATTTCTGTTCTGAATCTTACTTTATCACTTCTACTTAGTTAATTATTTCCATAAAGCTTTGGTAAACTATGCAAAAGGAAATTTACAAAGCAAAAGTGTGTTGAAGGCAGTGCTGTCATTTAAATGCCTGGTTAGTTGATGTTTGTTTAAGACCTTGTTACATACACTTCTGTCACACTTCCAGGAATTTTACACGCAGACTTAGAATTGCTGAATACATCCATTAAGGAAAATACATATTTATTTTACTACAACTGGGTTTATTTCTACGAATCTCTTTAAGGCAAATTTTCCCTGATACAGATCCATCCCAACCAGTGCTTCCTTCCTCAAGGCCTTTCCACACAAAATTTCCTTACTTTTTAGAGACGGGAAATATTCAGATCAGTATAATATAATACATCACCTGGGGAGAATGGGCAGAAGACTGTGCCCCCTCTCATACACCTGCAGAGAGAAGTGGTTTGGGTGTGCAATTCTTTTATTTCTTTTTTTTTATTCTTGGCAGATAAAAGATTTCAGTGGCAAAGCAAATCAAACATAGGAAATCTGTGTGTTTCAGCCCCAGAGACTGGTCAGAATCAGAATGTAATCAGAGACAGAATTAAGGGAATGACTTTGTGTCCCAGATCTGAGGAATGCCACAGGATTGCTGGGCAGTATTTAGACAAGGGGCTGCTAGAAAGAAGCTTCTAGAAAAGAGAAAACAACCAAGCCAAAACAGAATACAAAACTCCCATTTGCTATTTTTGGTACATAAGAGATATTTTGGGATTAGCTCATGATGAAGAGAGGTGAATACATTGTAGAAAAGAAATAATGAATTATAAAAACAATTAGTCTTCTTATGTAACAGAAATAAAAGAAGGGAAGGGGATTAAAGAAGCAAAAAGAATGAATCAAATGCAAGTATTTTCTAAAAGAGCCTATTTTACAACAGAAATGATTTTGAAACTGATGCACGGCTGCAGCATGCTCAGTGCTGCTCTGCCACCCAAAAGCCCTCTCCCCACCCTGCAGCTGAGGCTGAGAGAGGGAGAAGGGACGTCCCTTCCCCAGCTCCTCGATGGTAAAGAAACATGGAATTCGTCTTTTACACCTCTTCTTTAAAACATGAGAAACTAAAATCATCTTGTAGACTAAACTTCTAATTCTTACATATTTGTTTCATTAATAGCATGCAGATAGCAGAAATGAAGCACTCTTTATCAATCTGTTTTGTCTCCCATGTTCTGTGCAAATGTTGTTGCCAAGACAGAAAAAGAGAGGAGTTTTGTGGTGTCTGACAACAACAAGCCCTGAGTTACAGATACAAAACCAGTATTCTCAATTACCACTTCAGTACATCTCAAAACATTAAGATGCCAACCATAGCACCTCTATAGAATATCTATAAATCAGATGAATTCTTAAGAATTTGGTTGTTCTGATTGCTTGTGTTTCAGATTATAGTTTCTGCATCAATGAAAAATGGCTTTATCCTTTCTACCTCTACATTGCTTCCTGCTCTCACCATATTTTGACATTTTTTTTCTAATCAATATGATTTTCCTTCCTTCTTTTAAATCATTCTAGCTCAACTTATTTTGCTATTCTTCTATATTGGTGACCTTGAAAAACAGCTCTGCAAGAAAACCTCTTCTCCAAATCCTACTTTCTTAAAACACCCCATAAATCGTAATTCAATCAAACACTAATATAATTCTTGTTTTATAAAGACCTGAAACCTCACCTGATAGCTGTCAGAAAACAGTTTCCTTAAAAAAATAAATTCTTAATCCTTTCTTCTCTATGAAATCCAGTAGAGCTAAATAAAGATTACTTGCAAAATTATTTCTGTAGCAATCTATTAGATCAGCCCTGAAAAAAAATAATTTGTAATGAAGCATATAAATCATTCAGGTATGTAGAAAAGTCAGGTCATTTGAAAGGTGCTATGTCTGTAGTATTTTTGGTTTAAAGCTGCTTTACAGGACATTTTGTGACAGATAATGGAGGGTTCAGAGCCCCCTCGCTCTCCTTGGTTATGTATTTCTCATCCTGATACACTTGAACATCAATCTGTGTGAGAAATAGTGCACAAGAGAACAGAAATATTCAGGTACCAGTTTGCCACTACTGAGCCCAGTACATTCTTGAAACAGGTCATGTCATGACTGCAAAATCACGAGTTTTATTTTTTTCAACTGAGACAGAAAGGTATTCTTGCTAATAAGCAGCATCCTTTCAATCTGTCCCCTTCTTTGCACAGTGGGATTACTTAAAGGAAGCAGAATGCTTCAATTCTGTTCACAAAAAAACTCCAAAACAATATTGGGTTTATTGATCCATCAAAGGAAATTCCTACAGAGATCTGAAAAATTAACTTCGCCTTACATCTGTCATTTTTACAATTTACTCCTTATCTTGCTGTGAGAGGAAATTCAAGCGCAGTCGCATTTTAAATAATCATTTTGACCCAGAGCCTGCTCCTTTGCACAGCCCATCCAGCCCTCCGGCAAAGGCCATGCAGAGGCAGCGCAAAGGGAGGGTTTGGCTGCAGCTTCTCATCCTTCTCATTGAGCAAACCTCCCCCGACAAGCGTCGGTGACACAAGGCAGGCGGCTGTCCTGACACCGCTCTGCCTTTGAGAGGCGTCTCCGGCCCACCCGACCCATCCTGCCTCTCCGTGATTGCTTCTTCCTAAGGAGATTTAGACAGTTTACGTCAATCAAGGATTTAACACAAGACATAAATGCCATCCCCTCTTAACATAAACAGCTGCCAGCATCTTTCTTGATGAGCCAAGGGTGCTTATGTGGCTGACAAAAATGATAAGTTAGTCATTTCTAGTGCACTCTCCTCTTTTACTACCTAGTCTTATCATGTAATCACAGGACTAATTTTTAAGGTTTCCATTTCTCTGCAGCAGCAAAAAAACTACTTAAAAAACTATGAAGGCAAGCATAAATAAAAGGGGAATTCTTATGAAAAACAGTATTAAAAGCCCCAAATTACATATAGAGTACGAAAACCACTAACAGTAAACATATGCGATCATTAAACATTTTTCCAATGCCCACTATCTAAATAAGGAAATAGGTAGAACTCAAATAATGAGTTATTGTGTAAGGTTTGATCCTTGGTCCATGAAGTAGAGCACATCTATAACAAAACTACAGAAGAAATTACCACTCAAAAGTTACAAGGCTTCAAGCCTAGTCAGATTTTTTTCCCATTAAACTGAATATTATTAAATATTTTTCCATTAATATTTTAATAATATAGTATTATATTATTAATTATATAA
The DNA here is from genome assembly GCA_035221455.1 of Xenops minutus. Taxonomy (NCBI): domain Eukaryota; kingdom Metazoa; phylum Chordata; class Aves; order Passeriformes; family Furnariidae; genus Xenops; species Xenops minutus. Next base: position 19,080,711 of record JAWWEE010000074.1, read on the forward strand.
TAATTTAATGCTTTGATTATGTTCAATATATGTAATATTTAATTTTATAAAATATTGAATTTAGTTGTTTTAAAATTGCAAAATCCATACAAAACCTGTTTGATTTTAGAAGCAACAGCTTTTGCTTTTTAAACCTGTCAATGTTCAAAACATACTAACAAATCAAACACTTAGTAACAGAATTATGAAGTCTTTAAAAACTGGCCCAATCATTTGTACAATTAAATTATCAGAAATTATCATGAAATTAGCAGTTTGCCAGACGCCCACTAGAAGGCAGACAAAGAAACACCCCTGCCTGCCAAATTATGTCAGCCACTGGCTGGATGCATTTCTCCTCCTCACTCCTCAACACCAGCACGCATCTGCACTTTTTATCCCAGGGAAAAATGAAGTGGCATAAGTACTGCTCACGTACCATCTTATTTCCTCATAAAATAATTTATATACAAGTACCTCTTCTTTGCCCTGGATTCTTCTTTTAATAAGCTGTTTGGAAGCTCCTACCAAACACCATTAAATTGGTCATGGTCACCCTTTTAGCCACAGATCCAAAAGTTCCCTTCGCTATGTTAAAAGGTTATTATAAATATAGCACTTGAACTTCTGATATGACTTTCTTAAAAATAGCAAAGTCTCCCAGTTCAAAAGAACATTATTGAAAATAACAGTATTAATGCTATTTAATCAGCTCAATTTTCTTCTAGTCTCTTGAAGCAGAAGGTAGCGAGCTGCATATTCTATTCTACACTCAGATTATCTGACATTCAAATCTGTGTCTGAACATTTCATTCTGACACTGTTAAAAGGCAATTCGAGAAGCATGCAAAGCATTGTGCTAACATTTTCAGGTAAAGCTTGCCCACCCTAACTTTCTGTTTTCCTGCTGACAAGATTTGGGGAGTCAAATGCAAAAGTCCTTTCTTCCTTCCTCTTTCTTTCTTTCTTTCTTTCTTTCTTTCTTTCTTTCTTTCTTTCTTTCTTTCTTTCTTTCTTTCTTTCTTTCTT
>JAWWEE010000074.1:19082032-19162662 GCA_035221455.1 Xenops minutus
TTTCTTTCTTTCTTTCTCTCTTTCTCTCTTTCTCTCTTTCTCTCTTTCTCTCTTTCTCTCTTTCTCTCTTTCTTTCTGTCTTTCTTTCTGTCTTTCTCTCTCTCTCTCTCTCTCTGCACAAGCAGGAATGATGGGTAGGACCAGGAGAACTGCCTCGCAGGCTCAGTACCTACTCTTCATTCCGTGGCTTCCTTAGGATGCTTCTTGCCTTTCTTGCCTTTCTGGAAAACCTCTGCAAACAACATTCAATTGTGTTCTAAGGATGCTTTCAGAAATCTTCAAAACTTTAGGTCCTGTTCACAGGATAATATTGCAGAATTTCTTAAGACAAAAATTAAAATCAGATGTATTTCTCTTGAAAACAGGGTCCTAATGTATCCTAAATTTCAGAAAACAAAACAAATGCTGTGACTTTGTAGAATAATTTTCTTAACACATCATCTGTTGTTTTGGTTATTTTTTAAGTAAAAGGTGTATAAATCCACTCCTGCCTGAAATAAGTAACATCACAAATATGCCACAGAGATTAAAAAAACTAAAATGGCAATCACTGGGACAGTTCTTGTGTCACTTATGCTCACACAATCCTAATTAACACCAGCAGAATTTGGCCCGCTTTACAAGCCCCATCTAATCCCTGCACTGTAGGCTGCCATGCCAGAAGGTTATTCCTTGAAACACTCCCCAGTAAGCCGGATAATTCCAGAAATGACATTTCAATGCCACTGAATCAGTTTGCCTAGTACTATGATTTCATTTCTAAGCCTTTTCCACTTGACTGTACTTGTATTACAACATAGAAATAGTGACAATGAAATCTTTTTTGATAAAGAAATCAAAACGAGCTATGACTATTGTTGTCTGTAGCTTGGGACACTCACTTGGAAATTACCAAGTCTTTGCAAGGGTAGCATCATCCCTCACTTATTGTATATATACAACATGCATCGTGAATTACAAAATACAAGCAGAACACAGAAAAAAAGATGTCAGAGAACCATCTAGTGAGTAAAACAAAAATAACCAACCCATTTGTTTAGCATCTTAGGACTGCATTTAAAATGAGACACTGGAGCAGCAAGAGCAGAGCAGTGAGAACAGAGCAGCTGTTTTTACAATATTTAGCTCCTGGCTCCCAGAAAAAGGGCCTGTGAGGGGAGGGGAACACAGGCAGAAGTGACGGACTGAGTTTCCCAGAGACTGCTGGAGCAGAGCCGGGAAGAGTTTAGATTTGGTCACGTCATGGTTCCAAGGCTGGCAGCTCAAGAGGCCATTTTGTACCTCCTCGCCTGAGCTGTACTTTCAGCTCACTACCTATAACCCTGGATTTTAAGAGTGAGGGTTTAGCATAGGAAACTATGATATAAATAAAACCAGATCCTGCAAACAAATTGGTCTTCTCTACTAAATGGAAACCATTTTTCTAAACATTTCCAGGGTCAGTTCCTTGCTGTGCTGACAGTATAATCTATGTGGAATAAAGGGCAATCTGCACTGTTGCCATCCCCAGGGAGAAGTACTCTGCTTTCCCATTTATGCCATGTAGGGATTAAACAGGGCCAGCTTCGGCATCAGTTCCAGGGTTTCATGCTCTTTGGCAGTCTGGCTTTATCAGCTTCACGTCCAGCTGCCTACACAGGTAAGGAAGGGCGTACCCAGCTGCACTTGCTGTTTCTGCACAGCTCTTCAAAATGGGCAGCTCGCAGAATGCATGAAAGAAGACACTGCTCTGCCTGATGTTGAAGCCAGGAACTCCATATAAATATATCTATACTTTTCAGGCTGTTCCTGTCCTCATGGCATAAGATACATGAATGACATATCTCTTCATTTTCACTAACGCCCCTCCTCAGAGCATATGGGTACCTTTTAAAGAGACTTTTTTAGAGCTTCAATTTCACTCAGTTTCTTCACCTGTTGTCTCTTGCCTAGATTAAAACACTCAAATTTAATATCCTCAGTAAAACTAATTTTTAACTCTGCCAGTCTGCTGATTTTTTCTTTTCTTTTTTTTTTCTTTTTTAGCAAAGCAGAAATATAAAAACCTTGGAAAAAAAACAGTGTAGCAGCATAAAGAAACTCACCTCTACTCTGCTAGCACTCTACACTTCAGCACACTTCCTTGAATAGAATTTTAGTAAGAAAACTAAGACCATCAAGTCAGCTAAACATTTAAATATATAGTTTTCTTCAAGTTAGATATCTGAACAAACACTGAGGCACCACTGCCTGTAAAAGGGGGCGTTTCCTACACCATCAACTGGAAACTGATAATGTTATATCATAAAACACTGTAGTCAGCTACAAATATCTCCAAAGCTCACCAAAATCCTTAGAAAGGGGTCAGGGTAGCAAAAGTTTTTTGCAAAAGAGTAAGAAAGTGAGCTTCGAGGAGGTTATTTTGCTGGCACTGGCAAGACGACTTTCCAGAGTAACTCAGGATGATGTTTCATCTTTGGGATTTTAATACTACTACTTTAATATTTTTTTCTTATATGTTTGATTCAGACTAATCTATTCAGATGTATTAAAGAAAATTTAAAAGACATATTCTAATTATAATCTCTTTAGAACTCACCTTGAAACTGCAACAATACAAAACAGGGAAGCATAAAAACATGAAGTTCTGACAGCAGCATAAACTCCCTGCCACAGCCACATCCAGCCTGAACAGCCTTGATGCAAGCCAGGACACATTGTTTAGATTTCTCAAACATACAGGAAAATGCAACTAAAACATGTCTCTCTCTGAAAATTTAGGACCTCAAAAATATGACCTTAGACTTTTAAAAACAGTTTTCAGTTCACTGCTCTGCAGCCCATTGCCATATCAACATGGACATTCCATTTCAGCATGCCATTTTGTTCTGAAATACATTCGACAATTTCATCTTTTTCATGTCAAACTACATGTAAAAGAGAAGATCAGATGCTCAGTGCAAACTAGGCATTGAATGACATCCCAAACTACAGTTTTTATATGGGCTGAAATCTTCCTGGCACAATATAAAAAGACATGGTGGAATGTTTTAAGCTTAGCATAATCCTAATATTTATTATACAGCATTTTTAGATTGTATTATCCCAATCTTGAAAACAGCATAATTCATGGCCATTGCTAGAGAATTGACCTGTACAATCTCCCACCATGACAGGTGGTGCCAGCTGGCTTTGGGCACAGTTACACAGAGCTGGGCATTCCTATGCACACCCACGCATAAAGAGTAATCAACAAGGGGAGTATCATAGCTTTGCACTTGGCCAAATTTCAAGCCACCTCCTTGACCAAGTTTGGGAGTTACTGGCACTTTAGGCCATTCTGACTGGATCCACATCCAGCTGTGCCAAACAGACAAGCCCCATGGCAAGGTACCACATGCTAATTAAGCATGGGAAGCATCAGATACAGAAAAGGATACGGCAAAGGTAGAGGCCAAACCTAGCAGTTCAACTCTGGAAGCTCTTTCCTACTACACCCCAAAATTTCTTGGGGGAAAGAAGCATCTTACTCTTCGGACAAACAAGACATCAGCTCCTAATGCTGAGATCATAGAGGATGTCTGCAATGTTCCCCTGCCAGACTTCATGTGGCAGCTTCAGAGCACACACAAGCAGGAGCAAGTTACTGCAACAAACATAGGAAAGATTGAGACGCAAATACATAGAAGGTTTAACAGAATAAAAACAATGAAATGTAGCTGTAGGAAAAGTAGGGAAAATCCACTGATTTCAAGCACCTGGTCTAGTGTATCAAAGCAGGGCTGAAGGTCGTTTTTCACCCCTCCTAGTTAGAGCTCCTTGAATCGCTCTTTTGTGGGAGCAGGGACCAAATCAGTGTCTTGGAACATTGTGTAATGTCTAGTAAAAGACTGGGGATACAACAAAACTCTTTTACTATTTACTTTTACTGAAATGCAAATGCAAAATGAATCATTTGGGATTTTTTTAAAAAAAGTAAATTTAAAAATCAATGTCTGATTCAGAACTCAGTTTTAAGAAACGCCTGAATTCAGATTGTATGCTACAAGTACAAACTCCCCTTCAGAATCTTACAGGTATTTGGGCCTGGGTAATAAACAGTGTCAACACTGATGATTTCCCTTTGCATCTCAGCAACAATTAAACATTTCTCCCATCTGCCAGACCACAGAATTTTCAGTTCCCGCTTCCACATTACATACTCATTATCTCAGTTAATATTAATTGGTAAAAAAAGAGAAAAGCACCTGAGGCAAAGAAACAAGGCAGACTAATTTTTATTCCCACCAGGCAAGAACTGAGATGTAGCAATAGGGCAATATGTTTACTATTTATGTTTACCCTATACATAATAAAAGACTTCCTTAACCAGGGTAAATAGGTATTTTTGATCAGCACTTTTGTTTTTCAAATGGAAGGCTTTTATTATATGCAAAATTATATTAAGCATGCATAATGACCTATTCAGTGATTTGCATAAACATCTTCCATGGTGTGCACAGAACTTGACAGCTGTGATTTGCTTTACCCATGCATAAAGAACAACAAAATTGGCCCAAAGACTTTTACTTTGCATTTTAAATGTGAAGCCTAACAGGGTAAAGAAAAAGGTTATTACTTCCAGAAACATTGGAAAAACACTTAGCCTTGACCTAGCAAGAAAACACTAGAAAACAGGACAAAAAAATAATACAAAAAAATTATAAAATTCGTAAATCACAGGAGATTTGTACTCTATTGACCTCAAGGCTGAATGGGGCATAAATATAGTTATACTGGCAAAATCAATAGATGCTTCTTTTAAATGGTAAAGAATATTTTAAGTGTTTTGAGAACTTAATATTTCAAATATCCACTATTTGTATACTTAGAGAAGATACAAATATTTCAAATATTCAAAGCTCTTAAAATTAAAATTAAGATATTTTCAAAATGCTTTTAGGACTTTACAGTAATTTAAAGTATTTTAAAATACTTTGGTTAATCTATTCTATGGTTAAACTTAAAGATATTTTAAGTCTACAAGAAGTCATTGGCTGGAATTTACTGAATGTTTATTGTTTGGTTCTTTCTATAACTATTTCTAGCTATTCAAAAAGTGTGTAAAAGTAATTTTTGCTTTAGCCTAGGTGACTTCACTGTGTCCATGCAACGCCAGGTTCTCTGTCAGGGGAGATGACTTTCTTCAGATTTAGGTAACTTTTAAAAGGCATGAGGGTATGGAAGAAAATTATTTGCATGACCTTTGCCTTCTTGCACTATCAGGTCTAGACCATTTAAATACTTTAGACAAAGTATCCTCTTTAAACAATACAAGCTTTATTTAGACAATAAGCTGATCAAGCCAGACAGGTTAATTATTTGCCTTCAGCACGATATGCACACTGGTCATGGCTGAAAATCAAAACTACTTTTGGACTAAGTTCTACAAGACAACACTATAATGTACATGTTAAAGTCAAAATGGAATCACATATAGTGACAACTCTTGAGCGAGCAGTTAGTCTTAAATATTTAGAAACAATAAAATTAGTCAAGATTATTTTTTTCAAAAATTTAAAAAACAATAATCTTAACAGAAGTCTAATCAGTAATTAATATTCCTTCCTATCCAATAGAAATAACTAACAATTCTGCAAATTCATCAATTTTAAAGGTTAACCACTCCATTCCTTTTTCCTTCATTTTTATTTACAGCTTTTACAAAATCGTATTGCCCTTTTATTTCTTTTTAAATTAATAAACATGTGAAAGTATAAATCAGGACACCTTTTGGATAGCAATCTCTTGAGTTTCTAATAATTTACTTAGTTGCTTAGAAGGAAGGTAGCAGAAAATATGTTACTATCCTTATGCTAAAAAAAGTTTTACAGCATTTGGGGTTAAGAACAATATGGCCTTGACAGTAGTTTGCTGTACCGGAAGGCATATAACATAGCACAGGAAAAGAGCCTAGAGGCATTAGTGTAATCCATAGAGGTTAAAGTAGGAAAGCTAAAATTATTTAATACTTTTTAAGCCCATAGTACAGTAAATGGTCCGTTGCTAGGAAGCAATCCTGGCTAAAAATACAGCTCTTTTTAATATGCTGATTTATGTCTAAAGAATGCCGGAAATGGGTCTCACTGAAGGAATTTCTTACACTCTTCCTCTTGTTCCACAGAGTCCCCAGTTCACATTCACAGTGTATGGACCTGACGTCCTTCTGAGCCTGGAGGTGATGTTTGATCAGGGAAAGGTAGGCTGAAAACATGGATGATCTTTACTAACATCTTGCCAGGAGTGCCCACATCAGGAGAACCATGGTAATACGTAAAAACTCCTCACAATTTTAAGATTTGAATTCCTGATCCCCCACTCTGACCATGGATCGGCCACCATGAAGGAAGACTTTCCTCCTGAAAACCTGAGATCCTAGGGAGTGGCTGACCACCTGAAGAGATCCTCTGGGGGGAACTGAGGAATGCAGTAAATAGTCCCAAACCCCTTCCTGTATGCTATGATAAATTCCCATAAATAACCAAAATTTGCCCTGATCTGTCTGTGAAAACAAAAGCATTCAACTGTCCTAATTTACAGCTGTAAACAGGTAAAGCAATTCTTAATCATGCAAATTGAAAATTAAAAACCTCAGAAACAGAAAGCAGGATTTGGCAGTAACAGTGCTGAGGAGTTGCACCCATTTAGCCAGAGAACTCACCAGTTCTCCAGTAATACCGGACCACGAAGTTCAGTACTATTGAGGAACACCAAAACATGGCTTGCTATGGATTAAAGTGCCATGAAGAAGTTGAAAAATGTGAACGCAGACAGAAAAATCTGGATGAAGCCACAGTTGTTACATTTTGTGCAACAGTACCACAGTCACATTTCAGAGGATAAACAATACACTAATGGAAAGAAAAAGAAAAAAAAAAAAAAGCACAGAATTCCAAAGATATCATAAATTACTGCAAGCACACTGAAGACTTTTATCACAAAATATTACACTGGTCTATTCTAAAGTGTTTAGTGAATGCATTCTGTAAGTAAATGGTGACAGAAACCTGCGTTTCTAGTATCTACTTAGTATCACTGAAAATGAATGTATGAGTAGAAATTGATGATGGCCGTAAAATAGATAGTAAATAATGTAGATTATTCTTTTTAAATACTAGCTAAATTTCCTGTCAACTATTACTGTTAATGCTAAATTATTTTGTAATTCAACTTTTTTTATTATGTTTTTACTCTGCAATCCTTTCTCCTTTCTAGGTGGCTTTCAGTTAGAAAGGAAGATAGGTTGTTTTGACTGCAAAATTACTTCCTTTGCTACATTATTCTAACCCAAGCAGATGCAGTTTAACAAGCAGAGTTAAGGAGGAAAGGCTCAGAACTACAGTATGCTTTTTTTTTCCTTTCTTTTTTTCCTTTTTTTTTTTTCATTTTTTTTTCCCCCCTTAAACTAACTTACAATGGAAATCCGTCAGTTTCCTGAAGACTGTGAGATCAGATACAGGTCCTCTTGTCTTACTGAGTCTTGAAAGTTAAGCTCTCACTCATCACATCAGCTATTCTCCTTAGCTTCTTTTCTGGCCATGCTGGGTGATGGAGAGGAGAACTGGAATACCTCTGATGGCTTTCAAGGCCCCAGCTCAAAAATGGAACAAATCCTTGCCTGAGAAATGGATGGCCATGGATGCTTACAGTTAGTTCAAACCAGTTAAAGATAAAAATGAAAAGATTTCAACATTCCTGAATGTTCTCTGTCCTCTGGATTAACTTTCTCAGCTATGCTCTCCTTTCAGATTTTCAAGAAGGTTTTTTGTTTGTTTTTTTGTTTGGTTGGTTGGTTGTTTTTTTGGGTTGCGTTGGGGTTTTATGTTAAAATCTTTTTCTCCTGTCTTAAGTAGAGAAAAGCTTGGCCACCCTCTTAAATGAAAACCAAGTTTGTCCCCATTCAAGGAGTAGAAAAATGCCTCTGTTATGTTCATAAACATTACATTTGAAGTCCTGCACTTATCAGTTAGCAAAAAGCCCTTTGCACCTGTGAGGTATAAAACTCTCTCTCTCTCTCCTCATTCTTTAACACCATGACTACTTGGTATCTCTGGATTTTATATTCTCTGTCAATTCGCACATTATGGCCACACAAGAAGTGAACATCTGACTAGGCTACTTTTTGTGTCGCTTGATACAAGTCATGGCTGATACCAGAAATAGCAGAAAACATTCACTCTGAAAGGACAATGGTTTTGAACGCCTTTCTTCAGCCTCCTCCTGTTAGTCAAGCACATTGATACAAGAAAAATCCTATCAGAATGCATGCATTAAGTAGTTAATTATGGACTTGAGGAATTACCTGCATACTTTTACAAATTACACACTCTGGCAAGCCTTGAAAATTTCAACCTAAACTACAGTTTTAACAGTGCCATTAAGTCTCTTGTTAATGACAGATGGACCTGGGTCAGGGTAATTGCAAGCACAAATACAGGCTGGGCAGAAAATGGACTGAGAGAGACCCTGAGAAGGACTTGGTGCTGGTGGATGAGAAGCTCAACACGAGCTGGCATTGTGCACTCACAGCACAGAAAGCCAACCACATCCTGGGCTGCATCAAAAGCACTGTGACCAGCAGGTCATGAGTTGTGACTCTTCTCCTTTGCTGTGCCCTTGTGAGATCCCACTGGGAGTACTGCATCCACCTCTGGGTCCCCCAATACAAGGACATGGATCTGGTGGAACAAGTCCACAGGAGGCCACGAAGATGATCAGAGGGCTGGAGCATTTCTCCTATGAAGACAGACTGAGCAAGTTGGGGTTGTTCAGCCTGGAGACAAGAAGGCTCCAGGAAGACCTCAGAGCAGCCTTCCAGTGTATAAAGAGGGCTGTCAGGAAAGCTGGAGCAGGACTTTTTACATGAGCATGCACTGATAGGGGCAATGGTTTTAAACTGAAAGTGCAGAGATTTAGATCAGATAGGAAGAAATTCTTCACCGTGAGACTGATGAAGCACTGGAACAGCTTTCCCAAGATGCCCCAACCCTGGAAGTGTTCAAAGCCATGTTGGATGGGCCTTTGAGCAACCTGGTCTACTGGAAGGTGTCCCTGCCCATGGCAGGGAATTAGAACTGGATGGTCTTTAGGATCTCCTAAATTCAAGCCATTCTAAGATTCTGCAACACAAAACATAACGTGTTTCAGGGATAATTTTGTTTCCAAATATACTCCAACATTATTACCATTGTTAATATTTACCTTCCTATTATTTACCTTTACCTATATGTGTTACACCTGAAAAAAATATAGAAAGTTAACTCTCCTCTTTTTCACACCATGGTGAGATATGGCCTTAAATCTTCACTACTTCAACTTCCTGTACAGATTTAGAACTGTAATACCATTCAATGTGGCAACAACGCAAAGGTTAATATAACCATCCAACATCCATAAAAATCACACTGCTAAAACCTATCAGCAGGACATTAGCACACTACACTCTATCAACAACAAATCAGCTACTAGTACTTGAGTACAGACTGTGTTCAAAGACCATCACACATTATAATTAATCTGAAATGCCCGAGTAATTGCTAAAGAACTTTTTCATTCCTTTTCCTTTAAAAAATGCCATATTTACAACAGAGAGTTTACACCATCACTAGGAGAACATCGTTTCCCAGAGCCAATGCGTTCATTACTCGTGATGTAACTCATGGCATGAAGAGTTCCTTTAAAACTGTATAGGACAAGAATACAGTAGTTTCCATTAGTGTGGGAACATACCTCATTTCTCTTAGGATTCAAAGTATTTCCCTTAGCAACAATAAATTTATGGAAAAAAATACAAGGAGGTAGTTAAAAGCACTGGCTGCAAGTAAAAAGAAGTCCTCCATTCAGGATCATGAGCTGGTCTAGCACTGTTCCAGTCATAAATAAGCAGAAATCACTCCAGTAGTTTAGAGCAACTGGGGTTTGGATTTTTTTATTTTTTTTCTTCTCTAAAGAGGACAATGTGCACATTTTTAAGATTTATTTTAGTTACTAAATCATTTCCAAGGAAGTACTTTGAAAAACAAACCAGACACTTTCTCCCTTGGAAGAAGTCAACTAAAAAACATCTCTTAAAATTATCTCTTTCCAATTTACCAAGATGCTAAGGGAAATTTACAGAAAAGGCTGCAATTCTGAAGCCATTTCTTCATGACTGCTTGCATCACCCACAAAACCAGTTCAAATTAAAACCTGCATGCTTACTTGGGTCTGATCACTTAGCATATTGTATTCCCAGTAGCATTTCAGACTTAGAGAGATACAAGAACACCATTTACCCATCAGTACATGAACCTTTCCCCTCCCTCTCCCACCAAACTGGTCACACTTGTAACACAGTGTGCAGGTGACCCTATCAGTGAGGTGTTGTAGAGCTGTATTACCTGGGCAAGACTGTCAGACATACCAAAACTGGGACAAATCGGGAAAAAAAAAGTGGTTAGGGGAAGGCTGTTTATTTGGATGAGAATGAGGGTGGGAAAGGTGAAGAACTTGGGAAGAGAGAAGGGAAAATAAGGGCTGGCAGATCGATGCAGTGACTGATGGTGTTTGGGGGTGCTTATCAAGCAGCCCCACACCTGCGTCCTCCCACAAACAGATTAAACATCACAGAGCTGGTCAAACAGCCATGCTGCTGGGCTATCAGCAGGGATTGGCCTTGTTTAGACAAAGAAGTATTTGCTCTCCTCATCCCCACCTCACTCCAGTCATGCACAGTAGCTAAACACTCCACTCAGGTTCCCTTCAAAACCCTGCAGACCAGCAGTGCCTGGTCACACCTCTCAGTTCTCAGGCCCAGGGACTGCAGCCTTGGGGGCTGCTCCTGGACTACTGAACTTGCTGAAATAAAAATAAACTTCCCACTTGTTTTGGAAAGGTGATACATCAGGTTTACTCATTTAAAAAGACTTCTGGCCCAGCAGTGTACAGAGATTATAACATGAGATTATCTGATAGAGAAAAACAGACCAATAACATACGTATTGAAGTGCAGCCCACATTCCCTGTCATCCTAATGCAGGTGAAAAGACTGAAATGTCTGATCTGGTGACAGTAGACTACGATGTTGTTTGACTGATGTTATGTTACTCATCAGAAATACAGTATAACCATACCTAGCTTTGCCCTCTCAGTTACACAGCACACAGAGGTTACATTAGAGCAGATTTACCAAGTTCAAGCAAGTATTTAGAGATAATTACTTAACCTTATAGGACTACACTGAGCATGTGACACAGCTGACACCATTTGAAATTACACTTGAGAGTACAGTTTGTTCAGACGAAAGTTGGAAAGTCACTCAATAGACTTTACTCTTTGTGTCATTTAGCCAGGAAGTGAAGAGCATATCCTCGTTTTGCCCTGTCCCCTCTCCTGCTGCTTTGTTGGCCACAGCACTGGGAACACTTTGAAATTTCTGGCGATCCAACACTTTTTTACTTACTCTTCATATCAAGCTCATAAGAGAACTCAATTAAGTTTATGAGCTTTTTTAAGTGACCTTGCAAGGGCTCAATTGTCAGTGCTGAAATACTGGCAAACAGCTTATTTCATTTCAGGTTACAATGGAAAAAATACCCTAGCACAAGTTTCTGTGATGTCAAGATGTACTTTACAATAAAAAACCAAACCAAGCTATAAAAAAAAAACCAAAAACAAAAACAAAAAAAAAAACAAAACACCAACCAAACAAACAAGCAAAAAAAAACAAACAAGATTTTGTCAAAACTCTTAAAATGAAAGCTACCTAAATGAAACAATATAGATTATAAAACATTAATAATATATTAAAATTACATTAAAACTTTTTAGCATTTCAGAATAGATTTAAAATTAGATGGTTTGTTTATTTGCCATGAAAGAACACAATTTAACAGTTGCCAAATTGCAAATCTGCTTAAACTGGCAATGGGTGATTACATTTCTTCTTCCTCTGCAAAAATCTGCTCCTAAAAATATGTTATTTTAAGAGGAAATTAATGTCCATTCTACAGTCATATTTTGCCTCATTAGCTTAATTCTCTCAGTTGTTAATGACTCCAAAGAACACCACCATGTATTATTGTCTTCCAAGTACAGGATTCCATGCACGTATGCCCACCAAGTACTTACAAATTTGTGTTTTGTCAGCCTTCAGAGAGTAAATCATTAAATAAAATCTCAATTTCTGTACAACAGAAAGTAAGATAAAAATTAGAAGTGAGTGGACTTTTTTTCTAAGTGATCAGTCAAACAGAACCAAAAAACTAGTTGTCTGGTTTGTGAGAAACAAGGTATGGTTTACAAGAAACTTCCAAGTTTGCAAATCAAAGTTCTTGTGAGAAGAAACAAATTCTTGAATTTGGGCGTTGTACCATGGTGCTTCTGCTTCATACTCACCTGACATTTTGAAATGACGAAACAGCATTTGGCCTGGAAATAGGGCAAGAATTCAATATGCTGTATCTGATAGAACTGAATCTATTATAGTACCTAAGCACCCAAGCCAACATGAATTGAAAGGAATCGGGAAGCAGAGGCAGTGGGAAGTCAGATATAAAAGCGAACCCTTGAGCCTCTGCAGAGCAGACGTCACTGACAGGGTCTGGGTACGGGTCTGAACTTCTGAACTCTTGAAACCTAGAGCTTCTACAGCTGTATTTACTTCTTTGCTGGTTTTTTCAGACAAATTATTGTCACTCCCTAGCGCTCTTTGAATCTCCTCTCATTTCCAAGATGTTTCACTTGCAACTGAAAGCATTTAGAAATCATGTATAGTGGAAAGAGAGATTTTCATTGCCAATGTGTATCTTGGGAGTGTAACATATTCTTCCACAAAAGTAGCCTTTTTGCAGGGTATTTGTACTTTTTTTTCCTGTTTGAATTACTTTTGCATATGTTTCTTGAGATTCATCTAGTCTAGTGATCAACTGTTACATTCTGTGTTAACAAGTGATGATGCTGTTTTCATTCTGGTGTCTTACTGACACGGCCTAATGACACCTTAAGAGGAAACAAATATACACTTTCTAGTAACTATGTAAGTACATTCCTGATGATCATTCAGAAGAACGATATTAAATGTGTTGCAGTATGTTTTTTTATTGTGCTATTTTTTATTATAGTTCTTTCTACCACATTAAATACTAAAAATTCATGGGGTACGTGGCTTAGTTTTCTGGCACACTATTACATTCAGATTGGTTCTAAATACTCAAACACAATTTCCACATGGGAAATACTGTTTGTAGTTTCCTTCAAGAACAGACTACTTAATAGAAAGAGAACTTCAGAAGGCTCTTAATGTAATCAGTAGCCCTTAGGAATTAGGTATAAAATAATTACTGGTTAGATAAAAATATTCTCTTATGAATGAGTATACATAGGAAGAAATAAACAGATGCAAAATAGTTGGAACATAAAATTACTTTTTTATGGTATGCATAATTTTGTTCAGCATCATACATTACCTGAAGGACAGTATAACTGGATGGTCAAAATAACTGCAGAACATTACAAAATCTATGGAAAAGCAGAATCCCAGTTGAAATTTAGCAACTGTGATGAGGACAAGTACTTTTAAAAGGGAGCAAGATGAATCAAACAGAAGGTTTACAGCCTTAACATACAGTACCAGTGTATTCAACACAACATTTCCCTATCACCTGTAACATTAATATGAAAGAGTTAAAGCTTCTCCATCTTCCTTAGTTTTTAGAGAGTATTTATAGTTGCAGTATATTCTCTGTCCTAAATCTCCACTATCCACTCTCTTGTCTACCCTTCTGTTTCCCTTAGCTACCACAGTTTTAGGAATAATTCTCCCATTAGTGCATTAATGTTTTGAGCGAAAAACTCGTAAGTGCTTATGCAGTTACATGTTTAAATTTGTCATGCATCACTGGAAATATAATCCATTTACACTTTATGCACTCTGGGCCCATTTATGCCTCTAGAAATGTAAGATATATCTGGCAATTTGTCATAAATTTCAGCCCCAGCCAGTTTTAATCTTTGCAATTCAAATATAGGAAAATTACTGTACAAATTTATATTGCAAGCATCTCCAATTTTAGCAGGGGGAAAAAACTTAGAAAAGAAGATTGAAATGACAATAGAAATAACTAAACCACTGGAATATACAGCTGGCATTCCTGGATCCATATTTTAATGTCAAAGGCCACTAGAATTACTGCTGAGAAAAACAAGTACAATTTCCTTTTATGCATAGATGCTTCTGTAATTTCACCTTCTATTTCAACTCAGACAACATTACCTTCAAAGTCAGGTTTGTATTTTTTTCCTACACTCTCTTCTGTCCCAGAATAAACTGAAGGTCTTTAAAATTTTCAGGGTAGCTCAAATCAATTGTGACTGGGTCAACTAATAACTTCTTGTTTTGTTATTAACTCTTGATAGTGAAAACAACCCCTCTAACTCTTACATCTTAAAAGGGGGAAAATATATTCCTCTTACCTTCCCCATTATGTTTGTGTGGTTACAAAATTCCACAGAGCTTAGAAGTAGTAGTAAGAAGTCTGTGGTAAATGTTTGTGCATGCTATTGTACAGTATTAACAAAAATGTATTTTGGGAGAGTTAACTTTATGTTAATGAAAGTTAACTTTAATTTCTCTATGAAGTCAGTCAACAACTTTCTACCTTTAACATAAACTGCTCTCCAGATTATTCAAAATTGCTGCCCATTAGTCACAAACTCAGCACACTCTACGCAAAGCTGCAATGCTAAAATTAATGATGGATTCCAATTTGGAATCCATCATTAATTTTTCTGACATGATTGCTTAATGTGAAAGATCAGGCAGTCTTGCCTGAGTCAAGCAGTGTTGTCGATGGGGATGCATCAGCCCCATCCAGTCCACACTCCCAGTGCCAGCAGACCAAGTACAATCACAGCCTTGCACACTGGGCCAATACTCCCCACAGAAACTGCCATCCATGCAGCTGTTTGCTGGCACAGCCCAGCTGCTCTGAGGCTGTGACAGAATCCTGGTTCCCTTGATTCAATGGGAAACTTTCAGAAATGTCAAGGGAGGCAAGTCCTCTAGCTTACAGCAGACTACTTAAAGTTCTGCATGACCCGATGGCCTTTCTGCTAATCGGATTATGAATGTACCTCCAACCAAAATCAGTGGGAATTACACTGATAAACAAGTACAAGAAAAAACAGAGGAAGGGATAATATGTAGCTAAGCTTTTTGCCTTTTGTTTCCTCATGCTTTGAATCCCCTTAACATTCTGTAACACGCCACGGGAGCACTGTGCAAGCAAAGGAAAACAATTCAGCAGCCACAGGAGCCTTCCCACAGGTTTGCTTCTGAAGGACAGAGACAACCCAGGCCTGCCTCTAATAATAGAAAAAACCTGTGCTGCCAGCAGAGAGAGACAAAGTTATTATCAGAACTTTGCTGAAGAAGCTTGTCCTATTATGCAGGAATGTTTCCAATAGAAACTGAGGACTTGATAACAACCAGAAAGAAAGCATAGGACAATGTCATTTCAGTCCATGATTATTTGACTGACTATCATTTTTCATTAGCATACACTAAGCCACGCCAAGACAGAACCAAAACAGCAACGTCTCAATTTACTGAAAAGAAACACCACTTCATAAGCAATGTAACACACAATTTTTTTTAAATTTTTTTTTATTTTTCTGTTTGTCACCAGTAATGGTGCATTTCAGCCAAAAATATCTACAGCTGTTTCAGCTATGTCAATATTTAAATGGCAAGAGCCATGATTTATCAAAGGACAAAGTCCTCCACGCAAGCCAGAGTTGAGTAGTCAATTGCCTCGTGTGCCACAGACTGCTCCAGTGCATGGATGCACATTAATGCCCACAGAGATACACACTTTTGCATTCAGCAGCTCTTTTCTTAGACCTTCCATCAGATCCTTGCCTACCCTCTTTCAATAACATTTTAAGGCAGCTCTGTGAAATGAGCAATCGTTTCATTATTATTTCGCAGACAGGTGACACGCCCACCTTCAGTATTTCCTGACTTCATTCACATTTGCAGTCTCTTCACAAGATCAATACTAATCCAAAACTGAGTAATAGCATGCTTGTGAACAACAGTCACTTCTCTCCAAGTTTTCCTCTCAATCATGTGCCTTGAGAACCTCAAGCAAAGAGAACTCATCCGAGGGGACCTTTTGTCCTCTCTGTTAGAAGCACATCAAATTTCATTTGTATTACCATTATCTTTCATGTTTCAGGGTAAACATGAAATCATGCTCAGATAGCTTTCTTATTATTTCCAAGCTTTTTCCACTGTCTGTCTTTCAAACTACTTGTTTAGTTTCCTTTTTTCAAGTTGACCTCAAATGAAGACAAAAAAATAGAGCTCTTAAAGTAGCCATGTCCTCCTCTTGGTGTTTCTGAATTTGTGTAATCCTTCCTTTCTAATACTATCACATCTCTTTGCATTCAATGCTCTACTTTGTCTTTTTCTTTATCTCTCTTTTTTCTCATAGAATTCTATCTCTCTCCATTTTATCCTCTCCCTTTTTCTTTGACTACACAATCCTCCATTTTTTCAAGTTTCAAGAGCTTAAATATAACTGAACTATATATTGTCCACAGATGACCCATGATAACTTGAAATATTCTGAGCTGGAACAAGCATATTTCACTATTTACATCCTATTTTTCTTCTTTCTTCATTCACTTTCTATACCATTGTAACACTAAGTGTATCACCATGTAAAGTCTTAAGTAAAAAAGTGATATAGAAATACCAATCCCTTTTATTAACTGAGGGAATTCATCAGGAATTGTAATTTAGTTGATCACATAAAAGTCAGCTTTTCTCCTCTGTAAATTCCACTCCTTTGAACTTGAGTGATACTAGGTGTGCAACAAAGAGCATTTATAAATAAGAAGACAGAGAGAGCAGATACTTTGCAATCAACAAAAGTTTTTCTTAAATACCAACACTGACAACTCAATGTAAACATTAATAAAAGCAGAAACATACTGTGTATGTACTTATAAGTATCCTACTTACAGTAATAGCAATGCAGCAAATTTCCTACACACCCCAACCTGTGTTTCTGGGAAGAAGAATTACTTTACCCAAGTGGCACACAGACTTTGTTCTTTTTTTTGCAGTGGGTACCACAATCTATAACTACTTACAGCAGAGCATGGCAGGAGGTTCTACAGCTTTCAGCTGAAGAGTTAGAATTTATTCTTGTGCATTTGTGGCTCAATGGCCTTTCTGCTCAGTAGGTTGCCTTGGCACAGAGCCAAAGTTTGCAGCCCTCCAGCGGGGCTTGTATGGTTCCAAAGACCAGAGGACGTTTGGATAGGTAAAAATGGTTGTAGTTAGAACACTAAAATGATGCTACCTTTGAAAATTACATCACGTACACAATTAAATCTCTTTTACAGAATACTGGATGGTGTATATTCCTCTAATATACTGGTATAACAGACAAGCCAAATAGTTTACAAAAACTATAGGGAAGAAATCTTTCATTAACATGCACAGAATAATATTTTGCAGATGCTATGGTACTTCAAATTTCAAAGTCCCTATAAGCTCAGTTCTCACTATCATCTGCTGCTTAGGTTGAAAACATAATTTAAAGATATATACCATGTCCCTTAATTGCATTTATTGTAACCAACTTACTTTTCTACAGGCGTAGATCCCACATACAGTTGTCACAGAGCTCAAAGGTAGCTTTCTTACATAAATAAACAATCAAATTGTTTATATTAGACAATGAAAATTAAATTCATGTCAATAGGAGTTAATTTAACAAAATTATTCCATTAGGGATAATTAAATGAATATATTTTGTCAATCAGATATAAAAAACCTCAAGGCACTAGATGACAAACAGATTTTACAGTCATCTTGTCTAGGTCAGCCTCAGCTCTTCCCAGTAACTTTCAAAAACATTCACGTGGCAGCACCAACAGCCATTAGAGAGAGAAGTGAAAAAGTTCTCTACATAAGTTAAAACTAAAGTCCCCACAGCTCCTACAGGGCCATTTAGTGCCTTCAAATGCCAGACACCACAGGTAGGAGTGACCAAAGCTTTCCTCAAGATCACATGCACAAAAACAGGTCTGCGATTCACAGAGCCTGTATCAAAGGCATGAAGATCTATCAAATGGTGTCTGAAGACCTTTTGGGGAAAAAAAAAAACAACCCAACACTAAGAAGTTGTCGACTTCTCAGTTCTTGAAAGATGTGAGTTATTAATTTCTCAGCCCTGTGATTTCTGAAGTGAGGGTCCTTGCAGCACTCAGGGTCTGTCAGGCACATTGGCAAAGGTCCCAGAAGCTGCCTGGTTTTTAAGCATTGTAGCAGGTTTAGGTTTTCTTTGGCACAGAGGAAGGCACTCAGGTAGGCACTTCAAAGCCCTGAAAAGGAACTATGAATTATGCAGGTAGCAGGTTTTCTTGTAAAAAGAACCACCAGCATAGCATGGTTTCTGTCCTTAAGAACATTGTATGCCAAAGACACGAGAATCAAATGCCAACTTCAATTACAGAATAACAAAAATTTAGCAAACACACTAATTCAGTGAAGTGTTGGCCACAAGCCTAATACTATGCAGGTGAAAAATCAGCTGAAATTTCAGCAGATATCGAAGTGCCCTGCTAAATTTCATTCAAAATTTTTTTATGTACTCATCCTTGTAAGTCTGCCTTGGACTCTCGTATTTTCACTGCATCTGCACAAAGGTCAAGATCAAATCCCCAGTCAGGTAAAACTTCCAGAGTCAAAATCCAGATTTTCAGGGAGTTGAAGATAATCTCCACTTGCTGGGATTTAAAGTAAGCGATACTTTGAGCAGGTACCTGGTTCTGTAAGGTTCCTTTGTACTTTATACTTCCTTCCTTTGCCGGGTATGTCAGGTTTTCAAAATGTTAAAGCACTAAACAAAATCACTATTCTCATTACTTATTTTAAACATTCTCCATGCAATAAGTATTTTTTTTCATTTAAAATACTGATCACAAAATTATCTTTTTAAGTACTAAGGAAGCGATACCTTCCATGACTTAGTAGTGAATAATTTTTACATTATATTGCCAAAGATGGATGATTTAACACACCAGCCCTGCAAGAAAGCCAAAGGGAAAGAGATGAAAGCAAGAATTAAATAAAACTATCATCTTTTTATAGCTATAAATGTCTTATTTTTGCTCAAATAGCTATACAGTCACAATTGTAAATTACTAATACAATGCACTTAGTTCAAAATGAAGTCAGAAATCCTTACAGATAACTTCTGCAGTTTTTGTTTGTGGGTTTTATATAAGGTGAAAAATAGTACATGAAGTAGAAGTAACCCCAAAAGCTACAGTGGTTTGGATGCTGCACCTATTTCTTTACATAACACACAGTTGCAATCATGTAAATTGTCATTTTTGTACTGGAGTTTTCAAATCAGTTTACAGTTTATACATTTCAAGCATGCAACCATGGGTTTAGTGAAACAATTAAAGGTCATTAATGTCTGCAACATAAGGCTATGCTATGATAGATAAAATCTGTATCAATCACTCAATTGAAACGATTACTAAAATTCACCATTTTCAGGACAGTATACATATATTTCTTTTATTACACAAATTGGTAGTGAAAGCATGGAGCGGGAGAGAGGACTTACTTATTTTATTCTTTGTGACTATTTCACAGTGCAAAACTATGGGTAAGTGTCTCAGCGTTCTCCAACGTAATTGCCAGAAACAGGTATCTGAATACTTAAATATACCTTATATTTAAATACTCAAACCTGGAGACCATCATAGCTGAAGACATATGAGATTTCTACTTTCAGGAAGACCCAGTGTATATGTGAGCAGTTTAACCCTCAGTACATAAATTGGGGGATACAAACATCTCTCAACTATGCTTACAGACAACCACAGGCTGCTTCATGAACACACTTAAATTTCTAAGTAATCTGAAACTTAATGCATTTTCATAGCTATTAATCAATAAGAAGGGAGAGTATCTGTATTCTCATGGCTGGCAGTAACATGCTTTACTCCCAAAAAAACCCTGCACTGTAGAAAAGGTAATGCAGTTATGGGGAACGTTGTTGGGGCAATATCTGGGACTCAGTGAGGTCACTGAAGAAGCCCTCAAGCCATGTACTGAGCAGTTGCCAGCACTTCCAGGACTCTGCGTGGAACCGGGATTTCATTATATTCTGCTTTTTCAGGAGAGCAGGCTGTGCATTGGTAGCATTGTATAATCATACATGATGGGGGTTAGGAAAGGGCACTATTACTTACTCAGGAATTATATTTTGAACCTTATTTTATTAGGAATCCCAGTTTCTGACACAGAAATAGCACATAAGGGCAAAATAACAATGTATTTTCTTAGTAAAAAAAGAAGACAGTCAACAAAAAAGATGCTGAAACAGACTCCCTCATCCCACTGTGTATTATAACTTATTACACTATACTGAAACAACTCCTGGGACTTTTTAAATAATGCTTAAAGATGTGAATCATACTACACAGAAGAACATGTACAGAATCAAATCACTGAAAAATAAAATAAACAGAAATTAAACCACAGTTAGTCATCAAACCCCTCATGATCTTTAAACCTTAAAGTCTTGACCATGCACCCTGAAAGCCACAGCAATTTTGTAATGGATTTAAAAGTCTATAGCACAGATCCTTTACTAGCATGGATGTATATATAAAGTATATATATATATATATAAAGTATATATAAAAAACCCAGGCAGTTGAAAATCTGTAATTGTAAAATTTTCTAATACAGTTCCTTCAAAATTCCAGTATTGAAAATACTGTATTTTCTTAACAAACTATTTTAAATCATTATGGTATTTAAGGATTTATAATCTTTTCATCTACCATACACCTCATCCTGTATAAGTTTATATTTCTACAAATATACAGGGAAGCATATTCATATATATCTGAAAAATGCTTATTTATAGAAACTTTGTTCATCTTTTTGTACTTACCCAGGACACATTTTTAGCCTTGGGTGTTTTTAGCATGGCAACATGCAAGGCTGAAATGACCAACAACAGCCCCACCAGCATGGAAAGTCAGATGGAGGGGTAGTCCAGGTGCCTTGGTTACACCAGGGTGTATCTCCCTTAGCCTGGCTGACACAGGCGCTCTGAGCATGTGGTCAGGTAACAATAAAAAAAGTCATTTTTCTTCCCAATACGCAATCCAGTCAAACCAAGACACATCTGTCTTCAGCAGCAGCTGGCTGTATTTCTGCATATCCATGAAATCCAAAGTTGGCTCTTTTGGAAAAGTTAAAACCAAAAGTCAAAAGGACTTACTTTCACAGACACTTTCCCCTTTCAGTGAGAAAATGCAGAGTCCGGTTATCCTCCAAGCGTCCACGCAAGCTCTGAGCTTGTAGGAGAATGAAGCCCAACACTGGAAGCCACTTGCCTTCAGAGGATGGCAGAGATACACAGTTGCTGGATGCACTGTTTAACTGCTGCTATGTCTGAATATTTCACGACCCCAGGATCTTTCAAGTAATTAAGAGAATTAGGATCTCAATGTCAATAAATAATGCATGCCAACAGCTCATGCAGGTACCTGTTGCACCGTCTGTGCCCGTGGTGTGGTGGCTGCGACTCCAGCCCCGCAGAGGGCACGTGTTCTCCCAGCACCTGCCACGACTCTGGGCTCACCCACCGGCACAGATGCGTCCCAAAACGGGAAGCAAAGGCAGAAAATCACTGTCCCTGCTTGTTTCTCTTTGTTCCTCTGCCCTTCTGTCCTTTTACTTTTACCTCCTGTCAATCTAGATTACCAGAGCAGATCCAGGCTAAATTTTGCAACTATCAGTAGTGATTAGAGTGAGTTGATTGAAATCGGATTATACAGGAAGACCTCTGCTTCCTCACTCAGCACACGGGCCAGTACCATTTGCAAAATACTTATGCTTCACTGCACAGTATGAGAGCATTTGGAGCAGTCCATTATAAGAGAAACAGTGCAGTAAAAACAAGCCAGACTGCACTGTCTTTAAAAAGAGAAAAAAAAATTGATCCTGTTTTCAGTAGCTGCATGAATGTACAGGGGAGTGTTTCAAACCATTTCCAGATGGAAGAGTGTGTTGGAGTCTCCTAGATTCACCAGAAAGCATGCTATATCCAAGAGTGGTGCCTACATGTACCTAAAGTGCTCTGTATATCTGGTTTCTACTGCTCAGATATGGATATATTACAAGTGTACCTGCCTGGTGTCCGAGCACTGAACTGGTGAGAAGGATCACTCTTCCCTGGGATAACATCTAGAAATCCTACTGCCAGTATCTACACAATTCACAAACAGAATCTAATTCAAAGCTGCTTTTACCAAAGCATATCATTACATTTATAAGGAAGTGACCTGCCTGAACCATGTTCAAATATATATATATTATTTTATATAAATACAAATATAAGCTATCAGTTAAAGAGCTACAACATATTATGAAATTACAGTGCCATCCTAAAATGGTGATATTATATCTTGAAAAGAAGAAAAAAAAATACAAAAGGAGGTGGTGGAACAGAACAAGCTGACAGATATTCCGAATATGACACACAGATGCAGCTTGCATTACAACACACCATTTTTCTAGGACTTCCAAAATAATAACTTAATATTATTATCGACTCATGATAAAGACCTAGATTATGCTTCAAGCATCATCTGTCACTTTCCACTGATTATTTAATGTATTTGCATAAATGCAATGGGTTCATGGTTCCACAAATTCAATTTGTGGATGGCCCATAATTTGTTTGTGGGTATTAAAATAACATTAAGGTCTTTTCCAAGGTGGCAACATAAACTTTTTATTTTGTTAGAAGAAACTCTAGAAACTGCTTATCCTGACTGGGAGAGACATAAAATGTGTGTATCTTCCTGTGGAAATAACTATCTGATTTCAAAATAATTATAGTCTTCTTCAGATTTGTAGTCTACATTGAAGGCAATCAGAACAAGCCTGGTACGCTCTGCTTTCAATATATTAGAATGAAGGTTTATATGCACAGAGTTTTTAATTAGATCCCTCTTTTTTTCCCTAAGTCCACTTGGTCTCATGAAACTGAAGCACTATCTGTAGATTCAAATTATTGACACTTAAAACAGTGAATGATTGCCTCCAATAAATGCACTGAGGTTCAAATTCTAGTAGATGGACAGGTGGAACAAAAAGGTATATGACTGGACAGACATCCAGCAATATAGCAACTTTATGCAGTGAAACACTTAAAAATACAAAACAGACTCTCAGTGAGATGTTAAGCACTTATGAGAAACAGTACTGTTTCAAATATACCATGTTGAGACATATTAAAGAAAATATTTCACAGTGAAATTAATGACTTTATTCCATTCCCATGTTAAAGAATATAAGCATAGAGTCTGTTAAATTAGTACTTAACATAAAGGTATCCTACAGTACCCTCACTCGTATAGAACAGATTACGTCAGATCTGTCCCTATATATTGTAATAATAAACATAAACCTGGTCCCGTACATACAAGCTGGAAAACAGCTGGTATCTGAGCTTTCTCCTTCTTAATATTAACTCAGTTCACAGAATTTTAGGGCAGCAGCTGCTAATGGCTTGCCAGACATGTGGTCAAATAAAGTGAACTAAATTTATTCCCTCAGACAGAAGGATTTTGAAATACTGGATTTCACTTAAAGCAGCTCAATCAGTGCCGATGGCATACATTAAAAATTCCTACTGCAAAATATAATTAAATAAGAGACAATAAAGGTTACAAATTTAGATGCTAACAAGACTAGGAAGTCCAGAAATTAGCTCTGTTATATGTAGGACCTATGGTGTAATCTTTAATTCCAGAGGACACAAATCTCACTGTAGAAAACAGAGAGCCCTTGTAAGAGGAACAATGCTGAACAATAAACCTAAAATAATCAACATATTCTGCATGTGTTCATCATGCATCCTCTCCTTTCTGATCTTGCATTTCTTGTATAATCACTGCAACATTTGTCTTTAATGAACACGTTTTCAGAAGATGCTTGTGAGGGGAGATGCTACTGTTATTCTCATTTGATGGTTGTAATATGAATTCCAGATGAATCCATTAGTTAATGAGGAATCTAGTCTGAGAGGATTCTGGTCTGATGCTTTCCAGAATTTAACATTCTGTAATGCTTTTTGTATCTGCAGCACATTTGTGCACTTTTGCTGTTTTTCATACTCAGCAGTTCCACAAACAAACCTTCAGCACTTCAATTTCGAGATCACAGAGCTGTTTTAAGCCAGGTATTCCCAAATGGTGGTACAAGAGATACTTACACTATTAACTGAATCTCTGATTTAAGCAAAATGTTCAGCCTTGCCAAAAGCCAAACAAGCACCAAATCCACTTCCATTTTATTCATAAAACTATCCTCTCTCTTCCTGCCCTACATTCACTTACTGAGCTCTGCCTTCAGAAACAAAGTGATGCCTCACATCAAGAATATTGATTTTTTTTTTTTTCCTGAGTATCAGCCATCCTGTAATGAATTTAGCTGTGGTCTTAGAAAGAAGAGAATGTGGTTCTTGGTCTTTAAATAGCACATTGCAGCATATACACAAAATTCTAGGGTGTTTTAGCTTTCAAATAACTGAATTCCTAATCTCAATACTTTGAGAAGTTTTCATTTTTTAATAGGTTTGAATAAAAGTTCCAGCACCATCAACACCAGAAAAGAAACCATATGAATGTATGCATTGATTTTGATTGCAACAAGTTCCACAGTAATGCCTGCAACTGTCCTCCATTCAGACCTGAAACAGATGCATGTTACCTGAGTCCTTTCACTTTGGCCTCTCAAAATAAGCTGACACTGGAATCAACACATCTACTTTCTAGACATAAAACAGAAATAAGTATGTAACCTTGCAAAAAAAATGCTGCAATTTGCTCATTAAAAGTTTGTGAAGTAATTAGATGAACATTATAGGACTGCACTGCTAAACGAAGATCATTAAAGAAAAGCTTTTGCATACATAAGACAGGAATCCATGACATGGTCTGCCCAACCATAATTGCTATTCTTTACACAGAATAATGGCCAGGCCCACAAAAAGGATGAGATGCATGCTTACTGATAGTGGAAAGATACTGCAATTTAGACACTGTGTCCTCCTCTTGTTGTCCCTGCCAGCTCTAAATCTTGGTGGTCACCTACTCCCTGACACCAAATGACTTGTGACTGCACAATCCAGTTGCTGGCCTCCCCTCCAACTTCTCTCACTTCCAGCCTCACCATTCCTCATCAGTCTAGCCACCAGTGCTCTCACCACCCAGCTTGGCCAGCCAAACAAGGGAGAACAACAGACTGACTCCTTGCTCTAGGCAGACTCCCATAGTCTACTCCAAACCAAACTTGTAACCATCATTTTTCAAAGGACCATCTTATTTCCTCTAATTTCATTCTAAAAACATTTCTTCTGGAAGACAGGCCATGGTTGTAGAAAACCTCCAAGCTGCACAGTTCCAGAGTAAATGTATATGAGATGAATGGAGGAGTTGGTCAGTAAGTCAAGAAGGCTGCTACCATGCTGGTACACCCAGCAGGCAGGGAAGAAAATGGGATGGATTTACAAAGAGCCAGAATCTCCTGAACTGCAAAGCTGTGAAACCTACCAAAATTCAGGTAACTGGAAGTTTGAATTAAAAATAATGATTCAGCATTTGTCACAGGTTATAATCATCATTCATATTATCAAAGTATTTATCTGAGATGCTACAGCTGACTCAGGGATTATGTTTCTCAGAACAGAAAGAAATTCTGTAGATATCATGCAGTATCTGTTTCCTGTAGTGAGTTTCTAAGGTTGGTAGGACAAAAACTACTTTCCATATCTGTCCTGTTCAGCAGTACAAAGAAAAAATATCTTTCACAATAATGTAGAAAAGTGTAAAAAACAAGTGGTTGACCATAGGAAATGTAAACAAAAAATATCTATGATTTTTACAAGCTTTTGCATGATGCTTTGGAGGTAACTGAAAAGTTCACATTAGATATTTATAAGTAGAAAATTAATGACATGTTCACAGCAAAGGAAAGCTTAAAGAGTATGCAAATGTAATATTTCAGTGATATTTCAGTTCATTGCATATACAGAATAATGGAATTACTAAAAATACTCATAGAACTGAGATTTAATACTTGGTGAATGTCACATACTAAATTGTATTCGAAATCACATAAAAAAATAATCAAAACCATCAATCAATAATCAGTGAGAAGCCAAATCAAACCTTTCTGTGTAAGAAGATGTACTACCTGTTAAGAAAGGTATCAATTCTTGAAGCAATATATTAATTCCAATGAAACAAAATTCCTCAAGCCTTGGTGAACAATGGAATTTCTGCTATCTTTTTCAAAATCTATTGACTGTTTCTATGCCTGAAAAGTTCTTGTAATTCTTACATGAGAAAATCAAAAGTACAGCGAGTACACTGTGAAACCTCCTACTCCAACCCATTTATGTGCATCTCTCATCCAAATATCTTTACAATAAATAAATGCTTTTTAATACATTTATTTATTTGGTTAGGCAATATCCTTTACTACAAGTTACTGACATGACTTAAAGCATTTTCTTTTTCATTTTTCTGCTCTTGGTCTTATGACTATTCCAACAGTTTCTTTAGAATACACACAGAGACACAAAACAACAAAAAAAAAAAAACAAAAAACAAAAACAAACAAACAAAAACCAGGAGCTGATTCATTTGCAGCATTTTATGTAACAAAACTACTGAAACATTGTACACACAAAAGTAAAGCCATGATAGAGTATAAGGGTGCATGGGGAAACAAAGATTTATTTTAACTTTTTCTTTACTTCTAACTCAAATACAGCATCAGATGATACTATTTTTGTGTGGCTATCTCTTGCATTGATTGAAAAATTTCACAGATTGAAATGCCAAATACCCTAGACTATAGCAATAATAGAGCTTACTAGATGTTATTAGAAAATATCATTGAGCATTTCAAGCCCAAACTGCTAAAAATGAGCAATGAAGTTTAGAGCAGTGATATCCAAACTCATTACTAGAACTGTGCAAGCCTTTCAGAGAGACAGTTTCATTTTAAACTCACAAAACATTGTCTTTCAATCAATGAAATCATCAGTGAAAAGCAAGTACAAATCAAAATCTGTTCTACCATGTCACATCATTCCTCAGGGACAAGCAACATACTGTGAATTACAGATGTCAAAACAAGAATCCTCTGAAACATGCCATTAAAAAAAAAAAAAAAATTACAATATTTGCCATCTTGAAGACCATGCACCAAGAAAGATACTGATTTACACAGCCTTATTTTTTATCTCGCCTTTCTCGTGCCTACTTATATTTGCTATAGGCAAAGTGATATGATGGATCTGTAACTCTGCTTCTTGTGTTATAGCATCTACGTGCAAGGAAGACAGCAAGAGTGGTGTGAGCAGCCAGTCCAAGAGAGATCAAGGCAAAACACTTGGCTCTGGCTTATAGTACCTTTGTAGTTAAAGTCAACAAGAGGCTCTGGGGGGAAAAGGCAGAACAGGGGACAAAGAAAAGGTAATTAAATGAAGTTCAGCTTGCTCAGGTAATATTTATGTATTATATACACAGATTATCCTCCTGGGCTACCCAACACAATCCAATATAATCAAGAGTATTGTACTGGAAAAAGGCCACAAATTACATCATCTTTCATGCACAAAATTAAATGTTCCAGCAGCAGAGCAAGCTCAGGAGCACATCTCGGGCATTGCTGGATGAGAACGACTAGCACATGACAGAATGATGTGCAGGAATTTATGGCGCCTGTTAACGGGAGTGTCCTGTTCGTAGTGCCAGAAAGTGGCCTCCTGAGCTGGGAGAAAAGTCAGCTGAACAAGACCGCCCTGCAAATCAGAAGGGTTTATGTGAAATAAAAATTGGAGAGATTCTTTTAAGTGCATAATCTAACACAAATACCTTTATTTCACCATGATTCACAACACGTAACAGTGGGGCTGCAATGTATCTTCAATGCAAGCTGGTGAAGCGGCATCAGCACTCAAGCCTCTTCCTCCTCCTCCTCACAGAGAAGGCCACTTCCCATCCTGGCACTGCCAGGCTGTGGCACCGGGCAGGCAGGAGGTAGGCAGGAGGCAGGCAGGAGGCAAGCAGTGGCTGCAGTGGTCTCTCCTGGCATGTCTACTCTGGCATGTCACAGCAAGGTGCAGCCACCAGCAAAGTCTTGAAACTTCATTTTGACAAAATGCGTGAAGCCAGATATTCCCACTGATCTCCAAGACTTTAGAGCATTTGGAGACAGGTTTCACTTGTGCAGCAGCAGCCCAATTGTTCCCACATATCCCGTGCTGGGCTGACACAGACATCCTGCCTCAACAAGCTGAAACTGAACCAGGAAAACCAGTCTTGATGGCTGAAAACAGTCCTGGTCATACTTTTTCCAGCTTCCTGGAGTTTGCATCTAGTTTTGGTAAGATTCCGTTGCAATTCCATCAAAGAGAGCTTCAATTCATCTAATTTGCTTGCCTTGGGCAAGAGCTTTATGAGTTGTAAGTGGCACATTTTATTTTCTCATCCCAGTTCTTATTGGGACATGCAAACAGTTCTCCAGTCCAGAAAGAAGGAATTTCTTATACTCAGTTTCTCCTGGGTCCTAATGTTCACTGTCACTGATCTGTGCTCCAGTTTGG
This sequence comes from Xenops minutus, assembly GCA_035221455.1. Taxonomy (NCBI): domain Eukaryota; kingdom Metazoa; phylum Chordata; class Aves; order Passeriformes; family Furnariidae; genus Xenops; species Xenops minutus. Next base: position 19,110,766 of record JAWWEE010000074.1, read on the forward strand.
ACAAACTCATCTGTAGTGTTGTGATAATGATACTACATTGTACCTACTCATTTTGGGAAGCACACTGAGAAATCTCTGAAGCTAAAACTGAAAAAAATAACCTACTGAAATCACGGTAAGAGTTCTGTATTTACCTCAACAATTTAGTCACTTATAATCACAGAATCATAGAATGGATGGAGTTGAAAGGGAACTTAAGTATCATCCAGTTCCAACCCCCTTCCATAGGCAGGGATGCCATTCACTAGATCAGTTTGCTCCAGACCCCATCTGACATGGCCTTAAACACTTCCAGGAATGGGGCATCCACAACTTCTCTGAGCAAAATAAATTCGTATATTAAGAATTGTCAATGCAATTTGCTACATTGAATCAAGGAAGCAGATTATAATAAGTTCTTTTTTAAAAAATAAAATAAAGAATTACTTTTGCACCTTCTAGGTCAGAAATCCACTTTCTATGTGTTAACAAAGTGACAAAGAAGTTACTTTCAATTTGTGATTCACACACCTTTTGAGAGCACCCCAGAAACTTGTCACATAAACTAAAAAAGAATACAAGCTCTAAAGAAATTACTGCAAGTTTTATTTGTCTAACTTGTCCTTTTTTAGCATGCTTTAAATTTTACAGCATGAAAGTACAAAAAAAAACCCAGAACACACAGGCACATGAACATGTGACCATCATTCAATCAGCAAATTGCTTTGGGTCTTACTGACTTTGGCAGTTTTACAAAATTTTGATTTCCAGCTGGTTGAACTGTTCTTGAACAACTGGGGTTTTTTACTGCAGTAGCCATAAATTGACTTTTGTCTTATCTACCATCCATGTTCTCTGAATAAATATATTTTTTTCTAGAATATATATGACTTCCCTTATGCAAAACAGCTAACTATTCCTTTTGTATTTTTACAGTATCTAAGAAAACAAAGAATTTTTTCTGCCTATAGTCATGCATTTCTCAAAGGGTACAGAAAGCCTTCCTCTTCAGTGTTCCTGCAACACAGCCTCACAATAACTGGTACTGTGAGCAAGCTTTGCACAAGAAGGCAGAGAGATTTCCTTTGAACCCTGCCAGGAGTGACTGCAGAGATCAGTGATCTCAGTCTGTACCACAGGTAAACATCACTATTTCTGGAATGAGTTTTTTTTCTTCTCTGTTCTGTCCCCTTTTTATTTCTTTCTTTCAATAAAAAGTTATTTCACTTCATGTCTGAGGTTTATTTCAGTCTACATTACTTTGGCATTTTTTTTTCAAAACTTACAAGGATCAATTTATCCAGCTTAGAAATCTAACTATGACTGGGGTCAACTCCTTAATAGTAAGTATCAGTACTAGCAAAAAAACACAATGGCGTGATGTCTTACCTCTTTGAATCCAAAGTAATTTCAAACATAAGTATAAAATAAAAGGAGAATATTTGGCCTAAACACTGCATTTTCAAATGCACACCTGGAGGAAGGGTCCCCCACAGAAAGTCCTGTGTCTGCAGCTGGTAGGAGCTCAGCAATGGCAAGGTGAAGCCAGGTCCCCACATTTTGGACCACAGAAGATTTGCTCTCCCAAGCAGCCTTCTTAGTTTTGGTGGGTTGTTTGGTTTTTAATCTCTTAATTTTTAAGAAATCCTACTGCATATGGATGTGAATGTGTATCATCATAGAGCATAAAGAGGAAAACAATTTTAAAACGTTTTTTTGGCAAGGTCAGTAGAGACCTGTTTAAAAATCGCTGTCTCAGTTCCCACCAGTGACTCAGACACACAGACTCACATGACCCTGGGACACACTTTTCTAAGGCAAACCTTATTACCTTTGGTCATTCTGAAGGACACACTGGACAAACAGAATATTTCTTAACACATGCAGTGAACACATTGGGAAGTTTGACTCCCAATAGGCTTGGATGAGGCAAGTTATTACCCAGGAGCTTTTCAACCTTTGACACGAGCCATTTTAAGGTTAAAATTAAAAGAAAAATATCTTCTTACAACTTCCAAAGCAGTCAACAGTTATTTTTTTTAATTAAGACAAAAGTGAAGAAGCTGAATCTTTTTCTTTCAACAGACTATTTCTATTGCATTTTCCATCTTTCTGCATCTCTTAACCCTCAGGCTGCAAACCTCACTGAATATCTGTTTTTGGTGGAGCACTTAGCATTTTATAATTAACACGATCATTGAATTCTCCCTCAGTGTTTGTCACTGAGGCTTATTTCCTTCTGATTTATGAAACTCTCTGGTCATTCTTCCTCTAAAAATAAATTCTGTTTTGTTTCCTCAGATACACAAATATTTCCTTCTTAGACAAGGTATCCTTTCATATACTTGCCTGGTTTAATGAACCCTTCTTTGCCTCAGTCAGGGTAACATTTCTCTCATTCTCATGCCCTTTGGTGACCTATTGCACCTGTCACCTGCTACTAAGATATGTACTGTAATCTATATGCAACCTACACAAATATGCTAGCCCATGTAGATAGTGACTATTACTAAAATACACATAGATTTAATGGTTAATGGCACAGTGACAATTCAAAAGATGACACATGACAATACTTTTAGAATTACCAGCAATCATTTGACAGCATAGTTTAACTAAAAATTGCAAAAATTGAATTGTGGTACTGCATTTGCAGATATATATACATGCAAATATGTATCTTTAATGAAATATGTGCACTGGTTTTTAACAACATTACTGTTTCCTCCATAAAAGAAGGTGTCACGCGTGTGACTCCTCTCCATCTAGTTTTTCGATCTACATGGCATACCTCCTCTGGGTCTGCTGACTTCTTTGACATCCTCTCTAAATGTCTTTCACGGTTCCTCTAATTCTTTCAGTTTGTTATTATTCTACATGAACACAATCTAGATTGATCTGACTTCTAGCCTCACATTTAGATTTTTGCTGGTAAGTTCCTCTAGTGTGATCATAAATGAGCCTTGGTTGCCTAAGGTATGTTTTACCAAAAGGTGGAAAATTCAAGATACAGAAATTACATTGACAATGTAACTGCTGAACAGTATTTTTTTTTTTTAAACCTATAGTCTAATAACAATGCTTCACAACTTGATAGTTCAATATTATTACATGGTAACAGAGGTTCTACGAAATAGACAACAATCCATTGCTGTATTTCCTCCTGCTCACAAAACATATAGGATAGCATCAGTCAATGGACACAGTCTGAAAGTAATTGCATGACTTAGGCCTTCTTCGCTTAGCTGCTTGGGACCAAGAATGAGCCTCTTATATTTATTTACCAGTGCTGGCTTTGTGTAGGGCCATGCTATTTCACCAGACTTTCAATACTCTGGGAGAAAATGAAGACTCAAAAAACTCTGATTATCTGTATCACATCTTTCTTGTCTTTTGGACAAAGTTTTGCTATGTTTGATTCTGATTAGGCAGATAGTTAATTAAACTAGTTTATCTTCTGAATCTTCTGCATGGCCTGCAGTGAGACAAGTCTTGCACATAAATGCTGCTCTCAGAAATAGCAAAGTATCCAGCTTAATTAAAATCTGTGGTTCACAAATTAATTCAATAAAACAACATAAAGATTATATTCTGTAATACATGTAGCTCACATTCACAACTGGGAAAATGAGTTAGACTACTTGTAAGTCAGGTAAAACCAGAGAAATCTTGGAAAAGTTGTATTTAAAAAAACTGGGAAAAAACCCCACATGATCACAAAATATGGGAAAAGTGTTAGTAAAGAAAAAGAAATCTATTTTAACTGGGATAGTTTCTAGAGTAACAAATGGAAATAGAAGAGCAACAAATGAAGCAAGATGTTTCTACAGAAAATAGAGGTATCAATGGTATAGTCAACCAAGTTTGTGCAAATCCATAAACAGAAAAAGTTATAAAATGTGAAGATCTTGAGTGTTATTGGTAGCAGTCTGGTTATAAACCCTGACACAAACTTTACAGAGATAAGGGACAAGGTGAAGCATTTTGCCAGATGTAGAATAAATAGGTCACTCCTCCCATAAAGATAATAATTCTCATTACTCTATAACAGATCAAAACTTGCAAACACTACCTTCAAATTATTTGTTTTCAGAAGCAACACAACCCCCATGAGCATTCCTTCTTTTGCACCATGTCCTAATGCCACACAGTATGATCCTAGACACACGTGCACTCGTTAACATAGAAGCACGACTGCAAATACATGCTGGAGAAGTTTCTTCAGCTGTTAAACAAATAGTATTTCATGCAAGTGAAGCAGCAGAGTGGTTCCATCTAGAGGAAGAGTGTGTAAATACTACTCATCCCTGATGACTAGCTACTTTTTAAGTAAAGAACAGACATAAACCATTAACACAGCACACTCAGCGTAAAGACCTGGTACCACAGCTTCATGAATTATCTGTTTCTTAGAGTAGTGTATGCTTGGTTGAACTGGACAGAAATTATAATGTTGTAAGCATCAGAGCTATTAACAAGTACTGTCAGGACAGTCCAAGGTATATCTGCAGCCATGAATAATGTTAAACTTGATGTGACTAGAAATGACATATAAAAGAGCTCTACAAGTGAAACTGCTCTCTGAGGTGTAAAATATGTAATCAAACCAATGCTTCCTTCATTCACTAACTAACAAATTACTTTTTATAGAACACTAGAATGGTCTAGGTTGGAAAGGACCTTAAACATCATCCAGTTCCAAAGCCCTGCCATGAGCAGGAACACCCTTCACTAGACCAAGTTGCTCAAAGCCCCATCCAACCTTATGTCGAACTCTTCTAGGGATGGGGCAGCCCCAGCTTCTCTAAGCAACCTGCTCTGGTGTCTCACCATCTGTATAGTGAAGAATTTCTTTCTAACACCTGCCCTCTTTGAGTTTAAAGTCATTGCCCCTTGTCCTATCACCACAGGTCCTTGCAAAAAGTCCCTGTCCAGCTTTCTTGTAGGCCTCCTTCAGGTACTGGAAAGTGCTGTAAGGTTTGCCCAGAGCCTTCTTCTCCAGACTGAACAACTCCAAATCTCTCAGCCTGTCTTCATAGGAGAGGTGTACCATCCCTCTGATCATGTTCATGGCCCTCCTCTGGACTCACTCCAGCAGGTCCATGTCCTTCTTATGTTAGGGCCCCAGAGCTAAATGCAGTACTTCAGGCAGGGTTTCAGGAAAGCAGAGTAGAGGGTGAGAATCAACCTCTCTCTGATGGCCACAGATCTTTTGAAGCAGCTCAGGATACAACTGGATTTCTGGACTGCGAGTGCACATGTGTCACATCGAGCTTCTCATCCACCAACATCCCCAAGTTCTTCTCCTCAGGACCATGGCTCTCAGTCCACTCAGAATACTCTCTACCCAGCATGCTCCTGTGCTTGGGATTGCCCTGACCCAGGTGTAAGACCTTGTACTGAGCCTTATTGAAATTTATGAGGCTGGCACACACCCACCTCTCAGACAGTCCCTATGGATGGCATCCCTTCTCTCCAGTGTGTCCACTGCACCACACAGCTTGTTGATGTTGGCTAACTTGCTGAGAGTGCACTTCATCACACTGTCCATGCTGCTGACAGATGTCAAACACTGCCAGTCCCAATAACAACACTGAGCCATTGACCACAACATTTTGAGTGTGACCATTCAGCCAATTCATCGAGTGGCCCATCTGTCAGATCCATGTTTCCCCAGTTCAGAGACCAGGATGCTGTGCAGGGCAGTGTCAAATGCTTTGCACAAGTTCAGTCGCTCTTCCATCATCCATCAATGCTGTAATCCAGTTATGGAAGGCCACCAAACCTGTCAGGCATCATTTTCCCATAGTAAAGCCATGCTGGTTGTCACCAATCACCTCCTTATTTTCTATATTCCACAACATATGGGATTGTTTCCTTTTTTCCATTCAAGGGGAACTTCACTGGACTGTCATGACTTCTCACATATGACAGATCGTGGCTTAGCCACTTCGTCTGCCAGTTGCCTCAGAACCTGCAGACACATTTAATCAGGTCCCATGGACTTGTGCATCTTTGAAGGTCTCAAACATCATCTCCTACAGCAGGCAGTTCCGCATTCTGACAGGCTCTGCCTTTGCCTTCTGTGACTCAGGTGGTGTGGCTGAAGCACTTGTCAATGAAGACTGAGGCAAAAAAAGTTGTTGAGTATCTCAGCCTTCTCCATGTCCCAGGTACCCAGGTCTCCTGTCTCTGTCTGGAGAGGTCTGACATTTTCCATCATTTTCTGTTTATTACCAATATACCTATAGAAGCTTTTCTTGTTGCCCTTGACATCTCTGGTCAGATTTAATTCTGCCAGGGCTTTGCTTAGATAATTTCTCTGTATTCCTTCAATGTTTCTGCTGGAAAGGGATGTTCAATCACACCAGAACCATTGCAAGACTTTTTCCAGAAGAGATTCTGCTCAGTGAAGCATTCTTGCTATGCTCACCACTTCACCAAATCTACCTTTTCAAATATAAAAGTATTCTTTCATTTTCATTTTCCTATCAGTAAGTTACTAATTTTATCACTTTATTTTAGTATAAAGATAGTAGGAAAGACATTAAACATGGCAATCTTCCTTAGAGAATTCTGGAGACTCAATTAGTATTGTAAGACAGCCAGTTAATTTATCATGACTTCATAGTCTCATAAAATTGTTATGGAATGCCAATTCATCAGAAAATGTATTAAAATTGCCAAAAATACTTAAATTTTTCCTCCACCACTGAAGTCAGAAAGTATCATACTCAAAGACAATACAGCCAAGAAGAGCAGAAAGAAAGGAAAAAACAATACAGTCACAAAAGAATGAAACAACCAAAGCAATAAAAGACTAAGAACAAAGGAGAAAAATATTTTTAACAAGTAAGGATGGCAAAGTTCACTGTGTATGAAGTGGGAGAAAAGGGAGAGGATAAAAAGACTATGAGCCAAAAAGAAATGGAGTATGAAAATGGGTTACATTTTACTTGTAGCAATCCCTTAAGATAGTTTTAAGTGTTTATTTTTACCAAACACTCTTTTTTTCAGGTTTCGTAAAAAATATACTTCTGTGCACATGATTGTGCAGCAGGATTCTCCTTCCATCAAAGAGTCAGTTTTATGGAAAGGAAGTGCCCCAGGCCTCTTTCCATATGATTTGTTAACAGCCACAGGATGAATCACTGGTGGGTTTGGAGACAGGGGTTACAAGTCCTGATTCCCACTTATTTACTCCAATAGACTAATCACAGAGCATACAGTACTCTAAGTGCATGACTTGTGAATTTGCAACTTATTTTCAGTAATATATCACAGGTACCAGGAAACAGAAAGCCTTTTTAAGAACACCTTATTTAAACACAGCTTCAGAAAACTCTAACATTAAAAATATGCATGAAAAAAGTCAAGGTGGAGTAGGAGGAGAAGTTTACAAGGGAAGCAGGTTCATTTCACAAGCCTGAGATTTCCTGCCCGAAACAATGCAAATAATGTCACTACTTTGATATGCTCAAATTAGAAGGAATTAACACAGTAATGCTCCAATTAAGCAATTAGTGAAATAGTGATAGGATTAATAAAGGACATATGAATTCAACCTTAACAGTTGGAGGAAAATAATTAAACTGGGGTTCTTATAATTCTTTACCTCAGTATAAAATTAAAATTGTGATACTGCTGCTGCCTTGAAATTTTACAAATTTTAAATCTATTATTCAAGCAGCTACATTTTATGCAGAATGAAAAAGGAAAGACAGCAGGTCCCTATTGCAGATATCGTATGCAGTATTTTATCCACCAGCCATACTGTTATATATACTTTTACTTCAGAAAGCAAAATGAAATAGAAAATATAAATGTTCCATTTAATTCTCCTAAATGTAAAAAAAAAAAATAAATAAAAAAATTCAAAAGAAGCCCTTTTTGCTAGTTAATTAAATTCAAAGACTGTACCTAGGGAATGCAACAAGAAGAAAGAATTTAAAGAAGGGAGAAAAGAAAATGTATTTTCTTTAAACAGAGGCTTTGTAGTCCAAACTCTCTCCTATAAAACAGACAGCAATCATTTAAATAGAGCTCCAGAGTTCAAAAGAGAAATTATGACCACTTAATTACATGAAAGGAAAAACAATTGGTGTAAATGAGTAAAGTTTCACTTGAAAGGACTGGAGCTGCAATCAAAACAGTTTAGCTTCAATACTACTCTCCAGCATAATGAATACAAGTTGTTAGACAATTGTAGCAGAGTCAATGCAGATAAAGGGCATTTATTTCTTTTAATTTCAGCAGCACAAAGTTTAGCGGTCCGGGTTTGGCTGGTATACAAGAACTAACAGAGTCTTAGTCCAGGTCACTTTTCCCTTAAATATTGCCACATCAGTTTCTTCCACTTTATTCACTTACTGTCTTGTTCCCATACTACCAAAGCAACATATTAGAAAATTAGGGCATAGAAAAAATGCAAAAGGACTTCCAAGAGACATTTCAAATATAGAAAATATTCACCAGATCCATAGATTATGAGTTGCTCCTTAACAGTACTGAGGCACCTAGTACTGAGAGCAGTCCAGTCATTTAAAAAAGTTAAAGTACCACTTTTCCTTTTCCAGACAATTCATTTAAGTTGTAAATATAACATGTTTAACCCAAAAGAATTCCTTTAAATTTCATCATCAGTAAACCACAACCTCTCTATACCTTCTTACCTCCTTCTCTTCACGTGCTTTTCTGCCTACAATACACAAAGAGGAGAATCATGGAGGTAAGTCCTGATAATATCAGTTTATCCACAGCTGCCTTAGCCTGTAACTTTTGCTTGTGAACAGCTCAAACTCCCACTAAAACTGCCAACAGCAGCAATGGAGAAAAGAGGGACTGATGCAAGACTAGGGCTGATGGCACAAGAGTATTAGGGGTCATAGAAATAGCCCTGGCAGGTGCAGTCTTGGGAAGAGAAAATACAAGGCTGAGAGTCATGTCAACAGAAGGAAAAGAAGTTCAGAAATGTGAAGCAAGAATTCTGTAGGCCAAAACCAGAGAAGCAAGGTGAAGAGTAAAAAAAGTAGCTATATCTGGGGGAAAAAAACCTCCAAAACTATAAATCAGAGACAAAGAAGAGAAAGGCAGTTAGTGAGCAAAAGGAACACGCAAAAGGACAGCATCTGCTATGATAAAGAATGGTCTTGTGAGAAACATGATTAAGTGATAGATGGAAAAGATTAAAGTCTCAAAAGGAACAGACAAAAAAGCCATAGTCCAAATGTAACAATACCAAAAAAGAGAACATTTGCTCAGGAGGTCTGAAATATCCTCCAGACATAGGCACAAAAAGCCTGCCGTCTGGATCCTGCTCACTGCTGCAGGCAGAAAGCTCTCCAATTACAGTCCCCACCATTAGACAAGAAGCATCTTGAAACAAAACCATACTAAGGTCCTTAATTACATTAAGCTAAAATATACAGTACAAGTCCTACCATAAATTTCACTACTAATATTTAAATATAGTTTATATTGTTTTGGAATGTATTTTTAAGTTTGTTTTGTTTGTTGTTTTGTTTTGGGTTTTAATCGCAATTTACAAAAGTCCTTTGTTAAGGATTAGAGCCAGAGTAATGAATTTTTTCTTTTCAGACATCATCCCCAGGCTTTATCAAATTAGTTATATATCTGAGAAAAACATTTAAAACATTGGCTCAGACTTATTCTGAATAGTCCATTCAGCTAAGCAAAAAAATAATTTGATAATTCTAAAAAAACCCAAAACAAAAGAAAAAAAGCCCACAAAAATTCAAAATATCAACAATGTGAGCTTTCAAACAAATAAATATTTTAAAACAAATCAGTATTAAAAACAGTGTTGGGAAATTCAGACAACTAAACATTTTAAGCTGTTATTAAAAGTACAAGGAATTCCAGCCTGTGGCTTGCCTATCCAGCTTATTATATGCTGGTCCTCCCTGGCTGCATTCACCTACTCCTTGTTTATACAGCTGTAAGAATGGCAATAAACATGTACTCTGCAAATATGTGCAACCTGAGAAGGCAGGAAGCTCTGCAGTTCCTTAACAGGCTCAAGGAGCTTGGATTTACCTCTCTGTATGCTCCAGTAGATCACTTCCAGATATGGATTTGGTCACTTGCGAGCTCATTGACTTGAAGGGTCTTTCAAGAAACTGTATGGACTTTCCTCTTCAATTTCACTTGCCACGGATAAAGAGTTCAGAGTCAACCTCTATTACATTGCCATAAAAACAATTTTTCCAGCTTGGCTGGCAAGTTGCACCACTACAAATGAGATCGCTCGCAGCAACAAGAGAAGGCAGCACGTACAGTCAGGCAAAGTGGTTGACAGAACTGCTCTGCTCAGAAACATGCAGACTCTGGAATAATCTTGGATTCTGTTCAAAGAGGCTTCACTTCCAGACACTTCCATGGAGAAGAGCAGAGACTTGGAGGCAGGGGAAGAATTCTGAGTGACTTCCATCAGATGGCAACTTCTCTTGGAGGCTGGACCAACAGATGGATAGACTGGACTAAAGTTTGATAGTGAAATAAACTGGTCACTCTTCAGGCTCCAGTGTTTTTAGATGTTCTGTATCATGCAGGCAGTAAGAGTTGTGAGAACATTTTTGGGCAACATACAATTAGGACTAATGTTTTAGACTCCACTTCCAGAAAGAGATGAGCTTGTTCATGGAAAGGACTCCACACAGCTGTTCCTCCATACTACCCCAAATAGATCCTATTTTACAAATGGCATGACACCTTCTCAGAGACATGACTAATGAAATAAGGTGAAGATGTTATTTGGACTTATCTCCAGCTTTTGCCATGAAAATGTCCAATATAAGGGTCTTTATTTCTGGAACTGGGTATTAGTATGCAGTCATAATGTCCATATGACACATCCCACCGTTAGAGCATGCAGATTATTCCACACCATATTAAGCACATTGCACTAAATGACACCTCACCCGCCCATCACATTGATTCCCCATCAACCCAGAAAAACTGCAGAACAGGATGAGAAAAAGTGGGAACTCTGTGGATGTAGGCATTACATGATGCCATAATAAAGGAAGAGTCAATGATGAGGAAAGCCTGAGTAGACCACCTGAGCCAAATTTAAGCCTGTTAACATTGTGTGGTATGCACATCACTCAATAGCTGCAAAACCTGGGGAGAAGGTAAAGACGGATAAAACCCATCCGGCCTTCAAGTTTGTCCCTGCACACAGATGCAGGACTAATCTCTGTGCATGACAATCTAACACGCAAGAGCTCATAGAAAGGAGAAACATATGAATACAATCTTTCTCTCTACCAACAATGCTGCACCTGCAAAGAAACAATCTGAGCCTGTGTAACTAAGGGTAACTAAGGGTAGTGATCTGTTCCTGACCCAAAAGATCATCAAAGGGATTGATTATGCTGAAGATCTGCACAATTTTTAGGACCTAAACCAGAAGGAGCTGTACTAGTAGCAAACAATAGTCAGTTAGCTTTGGTCATACATTTTTTGGTTACATAAAGTACAGGATCTTAAACTCCCCAAGAAATGAAAAAAAAAAACAATCTTCTAAGGTGGATTGTTCACCACTACAATGCATAAACAATTTAAGAACTGTAAACTGATAACCCAGAATAAATGTCTAATGTTTTTCCCCAGTGACTCAGACATTAATAAAAGGGTCATATCTTGGCTCACTTTCATTTCAGTGCTTTCATCCCTAAAGAATCACAGTACAACCTCAATTATCCCAATGCCATGGGGAGTGCCAAAAAAATTTAATAATAACGGGTTTGGATAATCAAGGATTCAAACAACAGTGAGAATTTTCATTGTAATTAAGTTATTTAAGAACACGGTCGTCTTTCACGTAATAGGGGCTGGACCAAAAAGATCAAGGGCAAACTTTGTTTCACTTGTCCTAACTAAGATGGAATAACCTTCTTTTTTGTAAACGGTGAGATATTCAGAATATCACAATATCCATCAGCATTGCACAATACTCTTTACACAAAAAGTATCTCAAAGTAAGGTATGAACTTTATTACTTTATAAAACATTCACTAAGCATCTTCCTTTCCATTATCCACAAACATCAAAAAAATTATGGCGTTCCTGGGGTTTAATCTGAGACTAATCCTGAGCAGATGTCATGGTGGTTCACAGGCGAATATTCTGACACTTCCAGGTTGTGAAGTATTCTATTCTGTTTAGATAATACTATTCACGATGGCTCCTGCTACCATTAAACAACAATAACAAGGAGAAATTAAAGTTGATGCATCTCAAGAGATCATTATTTTCATATGCCTTCAACTCCACTGGCTTGAGAGAGCTAATGATTAAGAAGTGCTTTCAATGTATTTGTATTGCAATTTCTGCATAACAGTGGGAATAGATATATATCAAATAAGTATGTGCATGAGATGTCCAAGTTTTGATTTTATATTGAATTAATGGCTAAAAGTAACTAAACAGTGGGTTTTGCATAATTTATATGAAATATTGTACTGGTTTAGTTCTTACCCTGACCTCATCTGATGTTCCATACTTCTGCCTGCTTCTTACAGAACTGTATCAACTGTTGCACCAGTGAGAACAAAATATGTCCAAAGTCAAATTAGCTGTGCAAAACGATGACCATAATCACATTTCCAGTTGTTTACATCTCTGAAATTTGTTCTGGAGAGATTTGTTTTCTTTTTAATAATTTTATTCTCTCCATCAATCCCCTTCACAAACTTTGACTTAGATTGCACCTACCTATGACCTTGCTTGTTCTGTGATCAATTTTTAAGCACTAAAAGACCTTTCTAGGACACAAAACCCCACAAATTTCTGACAGTAGAACTATTTCTTCAGATACCTTTGCTCATGCAACAAGCTACAAGCTGCTTGTTGCTAATACTCAGCAATTTCAATTTGTAGCTTAGCCTGATCATTGCAACCTCCTGTTTCTCATCATGCCTATCTGACAATTGAACAGAAGAATAGAAAAGGAATATTAAAACATAAACTAATTAATCAGATTATCATGTCAGCCGAGTATAGTTCAGACATATTTCAACTAACAGTCAATCTTTTTCATGACTAATACTTAAGCTTTGGTGCTGGCCTTGCCTGTGGAATTTATTGGAGACAGCCATTTTGCAAGACAGAGCAGTCATACCACACCAGAGTATTGAAATACCCTTTTCTGAGAAGCAAATATACCATGCAAACCAGCAGGCTATACTTCTGCCCCAGTACTACTCTTTTTTTAAACAAACTACCTCACAACATAATTTTTAGGTTCCTCAGTGTCTTTAAAATATTTTTTGTGCCCAGTTCCTAATTTCTTATAACTTTAATGGATTTTCAGTTATCTTACACAGATAAATAAAGACATCCATTTCTAATGTCTCCACTTAGACAGAGCTACCACCAAGAATAAATACACAATTTAGAAAAAGAAGTCAGAAGGTCAGACTTTCAGTCTGTTAATACTACAGGTTGTTTTAAAATAAGATATATTCTTGAGAATACAAACAAGTTATAAGAAAACAGATGACAAGAGACTCATACCTGTTAAAAAGATCCTTGTGTCTTTGGGCTGTAAAAACATACTTCACAGGTACTTAGCACTCTGGTCGGTCACTCAGCTATGCATTAAATACCTGCCTCAGTCATACCTTACAATCTAATACATTAGGAGTTGAACACACAAGTTAGCATCATTCATCAAATGAAAACTTACATAGGAAACCCGTACTCGCCGTCGGTGCACCAGCCCACAGCACTGCATGAAGAGGACAGCAGACAACAATCAGGGTATGCTTTCACCAAGCTTCGGTCATTCCTGTCTCCTCTGAGACACTGTCCATCTCTTCTCACTTTTCAGCTCCAGGTGCAAGGGCACAGATAGCAAAACGGTCACCCTTCAGCTCTCAAGCTGTCCTTTTAAATTAGCTTGAAGACAGATGAAACTTTCTCTGAGTAAATCAATCTCTTCTGTTTCCGATGATTCAAAAAGAAAGGCAGAAAAAGACCCCAATACCAAAAATCCAGAGGCACGTCTTTATTTCCTCAGCATCCAGTTATTAAAAATTCCATATTCATACACATCCATTATTACATGTGGCATAAGGTTTTTACCAACCATTCTGAAGTTGGCAGAGAGAGAAACATTACAGGATCTTTATACCTCAGACCACTGCAACCTCAGCTTTCCGAAGGTCTCTTGCTGCTGCTGCTGCTGCTGCCGCCGCTGCTGCTGTTGTTATTGCTGCTGCTGCTATTACAGCTTTCTTCCCAGTGCACAAACCAGCAAGAGCATCCCTGCTTCAGTGTTACCTCTGCTCTATCTTAGGCATATCTAGTTTGTTATTTAACCCTTCCTAACAGCCTGGAAAAATGACGGAGTCTAGACTTTAATTCACTCTGGATTCACAGGACTACAGAACCTCCCTCCAAATAGGCAGATGCTTTGTCTGGTGATACGTGTTTCACATGAACTGTAGGCAGGACTACTGAGTGGCCTTGCTACCTGACTTGCATCAGAGGCACTGTCTCCTCTGCTGATACTGTTTACAAAAAGAACTTGAGAGAACATTAAAACTCAGAATACACACTTCAACCTTTTTTTTTCTTTTCATCTAAACACTGAGAGAACTAATTAAATACTTGGATAATTGTGACTTACAGATAATGATTTTGAAAAGACAAATATAATGAAAAATTATTACCCTTAAAGCAGTAAGGGTACACTTCTGAAATCAGGTCAGATTAAATTAACCTGTTTATGATCACAGTTCATCACTTTTCTCGTGGGAGAGACTGAGTATTCTAATATTGAAAGGGCTTAATAGCTACATTATATCTTAAAATTAAATCCTTTCCTACTTTATAGCAGTGGTCTAAGAGTCTCAAATGCCTCCAATACTGTGTATCTCTGGTCACATAAATATATGAGGCACTTTTTTTAACACTGAGGAATACTTAACTCTTTCACCACCAGCATTTCACTAAAAGCTATGATATGTAGTATGCTTAAAATATTTATTAATAAAATAACAGTTATTATTACTAAAAAAATAACTAGTAAATCAATATTTTATAGTGATACCTATAACTATTATTATATTATTATTAAAAGCTGCAACTATAAAATTAGAGATTATACAAGAGATCTTTATCCTGTCTTTATGTAGGCTGTGTGATGATGACTAATGAAAGGGTTAAATCTTTTCCAAAAGGTAAAGAATAATAAGATGGTGCTCCTCAGAGACTGGTTTGGGTTCTAAGCTTGAAAGAGGGGACTCCAAAGATGGCAAGTTATCTGTACAAAACATTATCAGATACTCAAACTTGTTGAATGGTCAGAAGAGTTTTAGTCCAGTGGAAGATAATGAGGTTCTGCCCATAGAAGTGGGAAGTCCTCTGATTCTGTGATGAAATCACACAGCTAAGAGAGATAACATTTACAGACCAAAAGCGTGGCAACTAAAAGTCACTTCATGCACCTAAAATTCCTGCTCATTTCAAGTACACCTTTTTTTCATATGCAACATCCCTCTTAAAAAAAATATCAGCCGTGTTAAGCATCTATGTGTCTTCAGGGACAAAATGCCTATTTAGCCTCTTAAATATCACTAGCTTGACTGGTTTGGCATTTTGTCTGCAGTGGAAGGTTTTTGGTAGTTTTTATTTCACTCCATCTAACAACCAGCAGTTCCTACGGACACCAGTAGGTTGACTGGTCTTTCTAAGCCAAATGTACTTTTGGTGTAAAGTCACAGTGGTTAGTGAAGATGTATTGCTGATAACTCAGCTGGAGCTGCAGATGCTCTCAGCATCTTAAAAAAATATAATAAGACTAATAAAATTAAAAACAGGAAACTGTGGATGTAAGGACCTAACCTACACACCTGAATGTAAGTTATCTTTATTTTACCTCTTACTATGCAGTCAGATAGGTATTGACTTATCTTTAGCAGAATAGAAGTTGGTACTTCATAGTGACACATAGGGAAGTGTCCTTGTAACAATTTCACAATCCAAAAGCAGTACACTTGATCATTAACCTCTCAAAACAGGATTGTTTAGAGTTACTCTAGTAAAACAACTAATAATACAAATAATGACAACCAGCAGCCGTGTTTCAGCTATATGTTATATATTCAACTTCTTTAAAGATTCAGGAAATTTATTTGGAAATCATCAATAATATTGGCTTCACGTAAGCGTTTCTTGCACTGGTAAGGCAAACAATATGAAAATTACAAATTAATTTTAAAAGTTTCAATTTTTTCTGAAGAAGATATGTGCATCTATGTTTTTAACTATTCCTGCAACTCATCAGGAAGACCCATAGCAACTACAACTATCTCTTACAAAACCAGTACGAGAACTCTTACTCAAATTAGTCTGCAACTACTCTCACAACCAAAGATTTCATAATTTAACCATAACATTTTTCCTTTCAACACAGGCAGCAAAACTGCTTGGTTGTGTCTCTCCCTTCCCTCTCCCAAATTACTAAAATATTTTGTCACGACCATACGTCAAACAATTACCAAAGACATTTTTTTTCATTGTGATTTCCAGTTGCTTTTTATGGAGTAGTGGGGGAGGAATGACTATTTTTGGGATAGAAGGGACACAGATATGTCCAAGTCAAACTCATCGATAATTGAAATCCAGTAAAATTTTATGTCCAGCAAGTATGACTTTGCCACAGCCCCCATAGGACAATGCAGTGAATACAGAATCAGACCACTTTCATTTACCATTAAATTTCCTTCAGCAACACATTGTGCTGTGAAGGATCTTACCTTTTTTTTTTTTTTTGTCTTTCACATTCTCATTACAAAATTTATGATGTCTAGCAGTGTTTATTGCATTTAAAGAAACAATGATGACTTGTGGTAGCAAATTTTATCACTGTTTTTCCTGTACTTTCTGGTGGAGCTAAGTCTTTAGGCAAACTGCAACAATCTAATGTAATGATTCTCAGCAAAACTGAAACCAAAACTCCCCTTACCCCTGTCACTCTAATAAAAAACCTTCATGTAACCTTAAATTGAAGGTACAACGAGGCATCTAACACAAGAGTAACTAAAAAATCTGAAAACCTTACTAAAAGACAGAAAACTACCAACATAGTGAAAGGTATTTTCTACATGCTCTAACATTGAAAGAGAAAAATAAAACTATGAATCTTTTTTCTCTTGTGATGTATTTTTGAAATGACCTTTTAGTTAGCCATTAGCATTAAGACAATACCAAGGATAACATACTCAGTGATTGATTTTATTTTTGCACACAGGGCAAAATGATAGCACCTTCAAAAAAGGAGCTTATCAGATACACACAAAACATTCAAAAGACTGGTACAGACACTTGGGAAGCAGGAAGAAACAGTGACACATATACCAACAGGTATAATAAATAAGGAGAAACTTTAGAAGAGTTTTGAAATAATCAGTGAGGCTAATTCACAAATATTTAGATGCAGCTTTTCCAATACCCAAACAGCACTGACGAAAGGACAAAAGTTCTTATCTGAAATTAAACGAACAGGCTGGCATGAAAACTGGAATAGGAATGAACCCTTAGAGGGTAAATGAGTGATACAGTTATTTGTATTCTCCTTAAGTGCTTCATTTCACAGGTTATATAAACTGAAGGGTGAGAAAAGAAAAAGAGGCTGTCAGAGAATTGTTATCATTTATTTTGATTGGCTTCCTCAGCTATCTGGGTAAAGCCTCTGCCAGCTCACAGTCACCCAAAGCTCATGGCCAGATCTTCCATAATCTGATCAAGTGACTGCCCAGAGCTAATGAGATGGATCTGAAGTGTTCAATGCCAGAAAGCTCAAGGCACAGCTGCCCCAGGTACCTCAAATGGCATTGCATCCATTCCGAATGAGAGCAATGACAGAAAAAAACCCCATGCTGAATCCTTTTTCTGGGGGTGGGGAAACAAAAAAAACCAAAACAGATGACAAAACCTCCCCTCATAAGAAGTCACAGAAAAAATGACTGTTAACTCTATGCTACCTCCAGAATCATTTACAGATAAGTTATATTAAATTATTATTTAAATTTATCCACAGTCACAAAATGGTTGAGGTAGGAAGACACTGCTGGAGATCACTGAGTCCAACCTTCTGGTCAGAGCAGGCTCAGCTACAACAGGTTGCTCAGGGCCATCTCCAAGTGAGTTTCACGTTGTCTGCAAAGATGGAGGCTTCATAACCTCTCTGGACAACCTGTTAAAAGTGCGTGACTATACCCACTGAAAAAAGCTTTATGTTATATTTAATTGGAATTGCCTGTATTTTGCGGCTCTTGGCTGAAGTCACTTTAGAATGTCCATGTATCTCTTGTCCAAGAGAACCCAGAACTGGATGAAGCACTCCAGATGTGTCTCACAAGTGCTGAGCAGAGAGAGAGAGCATCTTGCTTGACCTGCTGGCAAGCACTCTTCCCAGCACAGCCTAGAAGACTCTTGGCCTTTGCTGCAAGGACACATTGCTGGCTCACGTTCACTTGGAGTCCACCACAATCCCAGGGCGCTCACCATCCACTTATTTAGTCCACCATTTTGTTTATGAGGATGCCCTGGGAAACAGCTTGTAAATCCTCACCAGAGCAAGGCAAAACAGCATTCATTCCTCTGCTCTTGTCTTCTAAGCCAATCATCTCATCATAATAGGCTGTCAAGATGGTCAAGCCCAATGTGACCTTTGTAAATGTATGCTGATGGCTTCCAGTCACCTACTGGTCCTTCATATGTTTAATAATGGTTTCCAAGTGGACTTGCTCCAGCAATTTCACAGGGATTGAGGTAAAGGTGACCAGCCTGTAGCTCCCCCTATCCTTCATTTTCTTCTTATCCTTCATGAGGACTGTGGTTATATTTGCTTTCTTCCAGTCCTTACAAACCTTTCCCAATCACCATGACTCTTGAAAGATCATTAAGAGCTACTTTTTGGGGAAGTCAGTGTTGTGGTATGGATACTCAGTGTAAATCACTGTCCCTCAGAAAGGCCTCTCACTCTAAAAATGTATACACACATTTATGTTGCATTATAACAACTCCATTCTAAGTATGTGCATGGATTCCTAAATTTGGATCAAAATGTTTAATTTGTTTCTAATTGTAATCCTTCTAAAGCTTTTCAGGCTCACTTCTTAGTAGTTTATGAGTCAGTGTTTATGAAATAGTGTATTATTTTTAGCTAAAGGTTTTTGGCATATCGGTCAGTTGTTAAATAGATTAATTTACTCATTACCATTTAATGTGAAGTACTTCAAAGAAACTGATTTGAGATATTTTAAGCCACTCCGTTATCTACAAATAAAGCATTTTAAGCATACATGCAAAACCATATGAGGAGTTTATGGTGACCGAGAAATTATAACAAATTCATCTCAGACTTTTTGGCAGAATAAGCTCTTTCTGAATCCCTCTGTTTTCTGAACTATAGAGAAAGAGATGCAGTCCCTTCCCCTTAAAAATCGAAACCAAACCAAAAAACTTTACTTATGAACTTACAGCTAAAAAACCTATATGACAGTCTCAAAAACAGTCCAACTTCTACAAAGCATTTCCCATGTATTATGCAATGAATTACACAAACACACACACACACACACAAAAAAAAAAAAAAGGATTAAAAATCTGACTCTCCAAAACTGCTGGAAATAACTTTAAGAACATGACTGCTCTCAAGAGGTGTCGTCTTTCTGCACATGACATTTACTGATCATGTGCTGTGCTCTCTTCCTACTAAAGCTTTCCAAGAATCTACTGTTTTTGATGTCTAACTCCTCCACTGCTTGAAAGACCACAATGTTATTCAGTTGGCTGCCTTTTTACTGGTATTCCAAATAAATACCTCTACTGTATATGTATTCTGAATACTGTACTGTATATAATCTGTATATGATCTCTGTTGTTCAAGGAAAAATATTAATTTACTACAAAAAAATGCAATACTAGCTCAAGAATTCTAAATTCAAAGTACATTTTTAAATAACAGCTTGCTGATTTAATAATTGACAATAAGCTTTTGCAAAGTACGGCTCCCACCTTCTTGTTGACTTTCCGTTAATGTTATGTCTTCTCTGTTCGCCTTTCTCTGGGAAAGAATATTAGTGCTAAGATATCTTCATGGTCATTAAGAAGACTTCATGCTGGCTGCCTACACCTCAGAGCTGTACAGCTCAATTTTTATTTTTTTTTTTAATCTTACAAAGCTAATGATATTGCATACAACTATTTTTAAGAGACTGGAAAGGAGCAAAATCCTTTTAACATGAAATATTTTGATTTTGCTATCTATCACTATATTGTTTTTATTGGTTCACATGTATTAATTAGCAACATTTAGATTTTACTTACAACATCTATGCACACATAATTTCTGAGCAAAAATAACTTAAATAATTTAAAAATTATTTTTTAATAAAACAGTCCCTCATTATCATAGCTGATCCTCAAAGAAGCAATGTATGCAAACCCTACTCTGCCTGTTAATCTAGAGAGGTAATGCAAACTGCAATTTTTTTCAAGCTCATTTTTCAATGTTAAAAGTTCTTCAAAGAAAGATAATAAACAGTTTGCCTTAAATGATTATTAACCTTGGTTTGTATGAATCTGCCAAGATATCATCCAAGTTATAGCTGTAATTTTTCTCATACAGATTTACATCAGAGAATTGCAACCAGCAAGTCATAGTGTAAACTTTCTAGGAGATGAGTTTCAAACAAGCAAAATAAAGTCAAACAAATAAAACAAAATACTTCTTACAACATTAGGCATGAAATTCTGAAATTTGTTGCTAGTGGCAGTACCACACACAGTATTGGAGAGGACATATTCAAGGACAGCAGATACATAAACTGACACAAATGCAAACAGTCAGGGATATACCCCCTGACAAAACAAGGGACCTCAAAAAGTTGACAGGCTCTCTCCTACCCTCTAAAACAAGCTTAATTTTTAACTACAGTTAGAAATACACTACTGTGCTAAAAGGACCATTGCTCTGATGCAGGAGGAGATTTTTTGTTATCTGCTATCCGATACCTAGTCTTCTTTAAAGGGATTTCTGCTCACAGACACATTGTCTCCACGCCAGCTGAAATTCTTTATGCCTGCAGTTCGCTCTGTCTCTTGTTAATGCAGAAACATCAGCTGTATTTCAGCTTCTTTTCTTGTGATCCTCTACTTGTATCCATCACCCTCTGAACTGGCAGCCTGCTTGTCAGGTTTTCCTGTCAGACAGGTATCTGAACACACCATGTCTCTATGTGGTATCCTCTCATCTTTCCTTCAATTTGTCTACAATTCTACTGTTTCCACCCGAGAAGTCTAATGCTCAGATATGTTCTGCCACCAGCTCAGGTCATATCATGCATATACAGATGTTATCAGAAATCTCATTAGCAATACACATTTGGCAGCTTCTACACCCAGTCATATTTGTTTTCTCCCACAACGTGAAGGTCATCTCTGGTGCCATTTCATACACTATCAGCACCTCTCCTAGTCCCCAGCTCAAAAGTCAAGGACTTGTTTCTTTCTCATTAAAGAGAGTCTGCACACCACCCCTCCTTTTTGTTCTGCTCCTACTCATTCCGGTACTTTAGGGATTTTTTGAACAAGTTCCAAAAGTAAAATAATTTGCTGCATTGAATCTGATAATATAAATGCTATGAAACATTAAGATGTCCATGCTACTTCTTATTGTTAGTTTCAGTTTCTTATGGTAGTTTCTTGTTGTAGAGCAGAATGCTCACTTGGCACTATTTTAATCAAGATGTATGACAGACTTTCCCATAGATTTTTAGATGAGGTTTCTTAAGGGAACAAAACTTTATGTAATTCTGTGATTCTTCCTTTCATCCAGCAGATGCTCCTCTCTGTCACCACCTCATCTTCTCCACCTGTTAGTCAATTTAATTCAAGTACTGAAAATTTGAAGGATAATTTTTTTCTACAGGATTGGCGACTACTAGAAGACACATAAGAGACACCCAAACTCCTGATAATTACAAAATCATATGAAATTATGAACAAGCATCACATGCTCTGCCACAATACTATACTGTGCTTATATCTGTGGGAAATCACCATATATGTAACTTTGAACAAGTCACAGCACATGCTTGTCACCTGCCTAGAAAGAATGATTGCCACTGGGACATATAAAATAAAAAAGGATATACAACAAAAGGAAATCAAGTTTATGTGTCTCTGCTGCTCAGAGAACAGCTATTTTTTTCCTTTGGAACTCTAAAGAGATTGACATAAAATAATTCATGTTTGAAAAACAACTTGCTGCAATGGCAGTTGTGATATTTTCCAAAATGAAATATCACTGTTAATTTCACATTTCCATGTTACCGATAGAAATGCTTTTTTTCCCTGTTGAAGGAATTAACGTTCCCTCAACAGTTCTCTTTAAGACATTTTTTACTAAATTTAAACAAGGTCAGCTCAAAGTACACGAGGAAGAAAAGAGATTGGAAAAAAAAAAATTACATATAAACTGGGGAGCTGCCTTGCCTGTGGCTTGGTGTAGTCCAGAGAAAGGATGGCAGCTGGACCACTGTCCAGAGGTTTTAGGGTTCATTATTGTACCACACATTTCCTGCCTTCTGCAGTTGTTCATAGTTCATGCAGGATACAGAAGACTAAGGATACAGGTGCTACAGTTTCTGTTTTAACAGCATTTCACAGAAAAACAGGCACTACAAGATGTAAAATTACAATTTAGAGCCATATTAATTTCTATTTCTTTTGGATCTTGTTCTGCATCAGAACTAGGAGGAAGAGGAGAAAACAATACTTATAGAGTCTTTATTACTTCTGCTGTGGAGTCAACAGCCTGCCAAGGTGTCTATAAAGCGTACTAGAGGCACAAGCACTGCTGCTGCAGGTTTCTCCTTTCTCTACATTGTAGGGATGATATCTGAAGAAGGATAATTTATTTTACATATGCTACAAGGATATTAAGGGAAAACAAACTCACAGTACATACGAACAGAGGCCTAAAATGACATCTTTTCATGAGTGATTTTAACAGGGATTATTTTTTTTTTCTTTTGACTCTATTATGAGAAGACCAGTTTCTTTGAAAAAAAGAAAAAGGAAAAAAAAAAGTATCAAACTCTCCTATACCTGCAGTTACTCATTTACTAAAGCTTTTAAAAATTAGGAGATAAAGTGTTTATTTTCGTAAGCATATTATTAGTGGATTCAGTTGCATCTGAAAATTGCCAACTCAAAAATTATATTCAATGCAAAAAAAAAATACAGCAGTACTGTGCTCTGCTACTTTCCATTAAAAAAAAAAAAAATAAAAAAAAAGAGCTGTTCTGTTTAATTACAGCCGCTAGGTGGCAAAGTTGGCCAAAGAACTATTACCAGTAACTAAATATTTGAAACTTGACTGTATCTCTATATTTGAATATAAAAAGCTTATTTAAAAAATGCCACAGAAGGCAAAGAAGTGTAAAGTAATAAAAAATCAGTAATCATAAACCTATTTTATGATATTATTATTAAACTGCTTCATCAACCTATTAAAATCCCTTAAATAAAAGAAGGTAAAATAATTTCAGCAAATATTCTTGAAATCACATGAAGAAATTGCTGCACTCACAGCAATAAAAATACTGAATAGAGATTTTAAGTTTAGAAGAGAATACCTATTAACACATAGGCTATCTTCTGACTTGACAGCAGGCACAGCAATGCTATCTTTTGACTACATAAGACACAGTACTCCTTATGTTTCTTGACATAAAATCTGCCTTTTTTTCTTTTCAAATCAGCACAGTCAAACTCTCCATCTGGTTGAATTTCAGAAAATACTTTAGACAGACAGGCAGTCTTTTAACTTTTTCATGTAGTACTTTATTCTCGCAAACCTTTTCTGACTAGTTCTTAATTTTTCCTTTTATTTCAGCACATTTGCTTGCTGATTCATGCTTTAAGTTAAATTTCAAGCTGTCTATGCCTACACATCCTAATGTAGTGGATTTCAGCAGTACCTCCAATGCAGCTAATCATGACATGAAACTCACATTAGTTGATCCACAAACTCTCTGGAAATATATTGCAAAGCAAAACCCCACCTGACTCATCTGTAACTCCTGTTAAAGAAAGGATTTTGGAAGAAGAGCTTTCTTTTCCCACAGTTCCCACTGAACTACTCACAATATTAGTCTTTCCTTCTACCAAAACAACACAATAACAAACAAACAATCACACAAACCCCAAACCAAACTAAAAAACCCACACCATGAACCAGGAGCATGAAGTGCCCAAAGACTGCACAAAGGCAGGAGGATCCTGGCTTGTTTTCTTGTGTTTGATGGGACAAATCTGCTTAGCTCCAAGAGAGAAGTATAGTGAACTCCTAAGTCAAGGACTTTTAACTTGACTAAACTACTTAACCAGTCAGAAAATTATAAACTTACTGTATTGAGTGTGTGTGCTAATGGTAAGCTCTTGTTGTATCAACCTCTTTTTTACAAGCAGCCACTGGGGTTCCAGCATCACACTATCAAGGGAGGGAGACTGGAGAGAAGAACGGGTGTGAGCATCAAAGGGGAGACTGCAGATACTAAATGCTCAACAATTTTGATCATAATCTCCTCAGTAAAGGGGGAAGAGCTAATGCTGAGTATCAACACTTTTTACTTTTCGTTTTCTTTTAAGTGGCAGTCATTAAAAATCATCCCACTCAGAATGAGGAGGAAAGAAAACAGAAGAAAGCAGACCAAGAACGAGTCATTCCAAAGCCATGAGCAAGGCCCATTTGGAAAGTTACCAGCTACACGCAGTAGATGTGGAATGTATTTTTGCTCAGTAACATCCACTCCCATTCCTAGACGTGTACCATTTAACATGTCAGTAAACCACTGATCCCAGTGACACAGCTATAAAATCTATGAGCTTCTGTGTCACGGGAGAGATTAAAATAAACAGTTAGAACCACACTGAGTTTTTAACCCAAATTGCTGCATTTCTCTATTCAGAGCACAACCTGAAGAAGGAGCAGGGAATGATAAAGGAGGAACAAAAGACAAGACACCTGCTAAGCACATGAGACACAGAGCAAGGTGTTCTCACAGCTACCTTTGTTTTCCAGTCCCCAAAAAAAGCAGGAGTCTGCTGACAGGTCACTTGGAAGCAGCTTAAAATTATGTCCCCAGTGAGGGCACAGCATGAGCCCCCCATCTCAGGAGGGCTCCAAACCACTCACTGGCACCTTTATGAGGTGCCATCACACATTTCCAATGGGGCATAATCTTGCAAATCTTTCCTATAGAAAACCTTCTTCCCCAGGAAACACAGCTTCATCAAAACATACATGGAAATACCAGAGTGAGTCCAGCCAAGGGCCATGAAGGTCATTAAAGGCTTGGAGCAACTTACATGAAAGAAGAGACAAAGCTGGTAATGTTCGGCCTGAAGAAGAGAAGGTTCGGGGAGATTTTAACCATACATTTACATACCCAAAGGGACACTATAAAGGGCACCGCCTATGCAGTGATGCCCCATAACAGGACAAGAGGCAATGGGCACAAACTGAAATACAGACAATTCCAATTACACATTAGAAAACTATTTTATAGTGAGGGTAGTCAAGCACTTTTAAGAGGTTGCCTGAAGAGATCGTGAAGTCTCCATCCTGGGATATACTCAAAACCCTCCTGGACATGACCCTGAGCAACCACCTCTAGCTGAGCCTGCTCTGAGCAGCAGGTTGGACTCTATGATCTCCAGTGATACCTTCCTACTTCAATGATTTTCCAATTCTACACACACTAAATACACAAGTATCCACAGACTTTTGCCTAAACTCAACTTGCAGCAGTCTTGTTGCTTAAAGAAAGAATTTACAATCTCCATTTCATATTCTACTTAATGTTCAGCTTTTAGAAAACAATAGGAAAGTAATGTTCTACCACTTCTGTATTGTAAGCAAGGGCATAACCAGTTTAATTTTTATTAAAAAGAACTCTGCTTTTCTAAATCTGTCCTTATTACTAACCATAGAAGAAATGAATTCAAAAGACACATGATGCTTTACAGTTGTTTTGTGCTGCTTTTGTAGATACAAAGAAGATGCTGGAAAGTTGCAAGAATGCGCTGCTATGAAAAAGCAAACAAAAATTAAGCATTAAAAAAAAAAACAAAAAACAAACAAACATAACAGAACTTTCCTTTTACGGTAATCGCATTATCTTCCAAAAACGCCTTCAAATATTCCCTCCATAATTGCCAAATTTTTGGGGCTCTTGGAAAACAGCTAATATATTTCTACTGAATTGTGTTCTTATTGATTGGCAAACCACAAAATAAGCAATGGAGAAATTCAAATGCAACACGAATCACATTTTTAAGAAGTTCAGAGTACTTAGTGAAATTCCCTGGTAGTTCTTTCTTACAAAACAAATAAACAAACAAACACAAACTCCATTTTCTAAAATATGTATCACAGCTTATTTAAAATAGAATTTTCCTAGGAAAATAAATCCAGTACAGTAAAAGCAGCTGGTGCAATATGAAGTGGATTTTCTGCAGATGATGATAACTATTTCACTATTTCCAAACAAACAGAAGTAAACAAACAATCACCTTTTAGACTGGTTTCCTAATAAAATAAAACTCCTCCCTCTTTGTGCTGGGCTCATTTACCAGTTTTGATAACATTTGACTAAGAGGGAGAACCTCACTTAACATTACTTTTCTACATATTTGCTTAAATGAATAGCTAAGTAAAAAGAAACTGTAGTTTCTGTAGGAAAAACTGAGGGATAAACATGACTACTATTACACAAAGGATCTCAGTTTTGGACAAAATGCCTTATAAACGAAGGCTAAATATATTTGAATAGATTTTCAAATAGCAAAATAAATCTTATTTTATTATTGAAATTTCAGCACACTTCATTAAAGTAATTCAAAACATTCTTTCTTGTCCAACCTGACACAGGGCCCAAAAAGGATGTCTGCATTACACAATGGTAAGTAAGTGAAAATAAACACATTACTACCAGTTTTGCACTATCCTCTGGGCTTTGCCAGTCTCTGTGGGGATGTGTATTTCCCACCTCCTGGCTCCCTGGGCAGCTATGATACCCCAGGCCATAAAAGCCCAGAAGCTCTGGAATATCAAGGCTGGAGCTATGGGGCAAGAGGCAAAGAGACACAGCAAACCACGTTACACCTCTGACACCCCTCAGGATCTGCCAAATCAAAGGCTTTTGCCAAAAGAGCATTTTGCAAGCAAAACCCAATTGAACCAGAAGATCCCAAGCTTCCTCCTACAAAACATATCCAATGACAACCGAGATAGTTTCAAGGATGCCATTAAAATGTCACAATGTTTAGGCCGAATATGCTTGTCTGGAGTTGGCAATGCTCCCAAAGTTCCTATAAACCTTACTGCAGACTCTAGGGGTGGTGAGCAGAAAAAAAAAGAGAGGGAGAAAGAAGGATACACTGAGAAGAAGGATATACTGAGAGTAACTTATTCAGAATTTTAAGGGATAACTGGATGAAAAGTAGAAGAAAAAGAGGCAGTGCTTGAAGCATAGCAGTATGCTGCAGAAAAGTTTGGGCTGGTTTCATGGCAGAGAAGGGTAAACTGGGCAACTCTGACAGAAACAGACTTTTTATTATTTAATAATTAATAGATACTTTCAAATATATCTCCCCATTTTATTTTGGGCACTTCCAAAGTAATTCAAATCAAGCACCTTAGAGCTCTTCAGTGTCCAAAAAAGGATGCAGCATGTGAATGAACAAGAATTTCCAGATGGCACATCTCATGAACTCAAATAAGACATCCCTGGGGTATTAACTAATGAAATCTCTACTTCCTCCAGCTACTTGTTGCTTGGAAGAATTCAGATTGCACCAAAGCATTTCACTGGAAATGAGAATATTTTAAACATCACAGTCCTACTTTGCTTCAAACCTGATGTGGTGTCAGGAAGCCCTTGTCTCCTGAGACAGACTGCACACATGATAACTTAAGTCTGACTAATCTTGGCTTCTCTGTTTGGATGGTACACTGTTTTGACAACAGAGTGATCAGAAGTTCACACAGGCTGGAATGAGGGAAGAGTAGCAGAACACAGACTCCCGGTTTTATAGTCATGTAATGTATATATGATAAGGAATACAGCACATTATTGTGAAATGCAGCAGGTCACTATTTTTTTTTTCTCCTAGAGGTATAATCAAGTCAAAAAGTATTACTAGTTGCAAACAAAAGTATGATACAGAAAGCAAACTGTAGTGATGTGTCCTAATACCTTTACATTTCCTTGTAGATGTCACCTTGAATCCTCAATGAGTATAATGTTAGACATAAAGTGATGACTAAAATAACTGACAAATAGCAGCTCCATTCTGAGAAGGAACAAGAGCAAATAACTAAAAAGGGGACAAAATTCACAAGATGTCCTGTATAAAATAATTTTTTTACTGTTGCAGATTAAGAAAGAATAATTGGTTTGCAGTAAAAGGAAAAAAACAGATTGTTTACGCAGACATGAACAGTTCAGGAAAATCTATATTTAGAATTCCAAACCTTTTGCTTGATCTATAATGAAATGTTTAGTTTCTGTATTCTTGTGCTATTTAATTAAGCACAATAAAAATATGGTCAGCTTTGAAAAGAAAAAGTTTGTTTCAAAGCCAGCACTTAAACTCCCTTGCAAAAACTTCACTAATTTACACTGTAGCTTAATATCCTGCGGGGCCCTGCTGGTAGCCAGACGAATACTTTCCTACTGCTCACCACCTCCTCCACGGGAAAGACCAGGAATTGGCATCAGCATCACTCACAGACAAGCAAACACAGGCCGCTTCCCACACCCG
Source organism: Xenops minutus (assembly GCA_035221455.1). Taxonomy (NCBI): domain Eukaryota; kingdom Metazoa; phylum Chordata; class Aves; order Passeriformes; family Furnariidae; genus Xenops; species Xenops minutus. The sequence goes on from JAWWEE010000074.1 coordinate 19,139,617, forward strand.
CCCAGCAGTCCAACCTGGATGGGAAGTGACTGCCAGACTGACACGAGGGCTGGGGATGGAGACATCTCCTGAACGTGGGCTGCTCAGAGCAGTCCCTGCCACTGCTGCTCTCCTGCTAAAGCCTGCAGGGATCTGCTCCTGGAGTAGATGGTCCTTTTTTTTCCACTTTAAATTATCCCTGGAAGAAAGCTTGGGGTGGTCCAAGCATATCTAATTTCAATCTATCAACACGACCATTGAGTTTGGTTATGAATGGTTAAAAAATGGCAAAGAGAGGCCAGCATACCCTTTCACACTTCTATGCCACACCTGAGTGCTGGTATTTCAATCTCTACTTCATGAAAGTCAAAAGAGAGCAAATCTTTATGCAAAAATATGTTCTGCTATCCTCTCCAGTCTCTCACCTACTCTTCACAATGCACAAAAATCTGAACTTCTTCTAATTTGGGAGTGAATATCCTTATCTGAGGACAATCTCTTCAAAAAGGTATGCCATAGCTCTTTTCAAAAGCAATACAGTACTTCTGCTCCTTTCATCACAGTTTTATCAGGTCACTATAAGCAGTTACATAAAACTTGCTTTCTCTCATCCCTTCACAACATTCATTCTTTTTAGGATTTTTCTTCTTACAAGGGAAGATTGTTATAGTTAGGCTTGAGAGAATTTTCTTCACATATTACAGAGGGCAGAAGTCAGGTGTCACCTAATTGCATGCTATAATAAATGCACTTTGTAAACAGAACTAAAATCAAAATAGGACCAATCCTCACTGGTTTTCCACAGAGGATTCAAAGTGCAGCTTATCTCACTCACAAAACAGTTGATTTAGACTGTATCTGCATATTACTTTTGTTATGACAGAGCACATAAATTATACTAAAAAAGAGTACAGTTGCATTCAGATCAATTGTAGATGTATTCCTGTGTAATATCAGTTATACCAAATCTTGGCACTTGGTAACAGGCTAAGCACCACTATCATGCGGCACACACCAAACACTTACTCCTGGATGATTACTAACTTGGTTTTATTCACAGATGAAACAATTCAGAAGGATTTGCCCCAAATTCTACTTGTCCAGGATCACAGATACAGGAAAGTCTGTACATTTTGGGCTTAGCCACACCCTCCAGCTTGTCCATAATGTGACACCAATAATAGACAAATTATCGAGATAATTTTTGAAAAGAAACAGACATTAACAAACACACAACATTCAGAAGATTAATTAATAAAATAATTTAGAGCTTTAACTTCCATAATAGGGATTGAAACCAATTTTGAATTTACAGCTCTTTCTCTTTTGAAACACACTAGTGGTTCCTAAAGTGAGTACTAATAATCAATATAAAAATTGTTTTGCATACTTCTCTGTTCTCATAATCACTTCATAGAGAGAAAATGTCAAAAAGACTAAAGCAAAACAGACAGAGGTTAAAATCTATATATTAATCTATTCCCTGGTCTTCACCTTCAGAAAAGTAAGCAGGGTAAATGGGATAGGACAAAAGTGTCCAACACATCTTCAACGTTTTGAGCAGCTTGACACTTTTGCAGGGTAGGTAAAAGAGAATGTGCCTCATACACGCTGAGTTGTCACTTTCCTCAGCAGAATTAAAGACAGAAGTGACAGTGTTAAGGAAGTGGCAAACAGGTCCACACTATGGAGAAAGACGCATCTCATGAAACAGAAAGACATTTCTTAACACAGTCCTATATCTTAGAATAACCAAGAACATTACTCGCCACCAATGACTCATGGAGATGAGTATCTATTACACTGTTCACAGATGTCACACTGTTGGTATTGCATTCAACATAAGGACAGCAACCTTCTGGTGCAGCAGCAATGTTCAACTCACTGACAGCCTTACCTTTTCAGCACCAAACTGCCTGGACAAAGAACAGAGAAAATAAACCTACAATTACAATTCCGATCCAGAAGGATTTTTTTTTCTTTTCTCCTCTCCCCTTAAGATGGCATGAGACTTTTCTTCCACCAAGGGAAACGATAGCTGCAGCAATTAACTATATTCACAGTATAAGAAATCATTTAATACAGCTGCTGCCACACACACAATAGACAGAACGGTTTGGCATCAAACAAAGGAGGAGGGAGTTTTCTACTGAATGAAGAAATTAGTTGTCAAGCACATTTATGGACTTACTGTTTGAATTTATATTATGCTCCAGCAAATTGTGTAGATTTAGTTGCCACTAGGAATCTCGACAGTATATTCACTATTTTTGTTAAAATATAGCAAAGCAAGTTTTGCCTCCTGCAAGTTTGATTAGGAATTTAGTTCTGTGTGCTACATCTTACACAAAAATTGTGAAAGCTGAGCAATGGTGGGGATGCTAAATTTAGTCCAAAACGACTCCTGAATTCTGAAAGAAAACAAGTAAGGATATTTTTCCTTTCCCTTTTTTTTTTAAGTTATAAATATATTTTTCCATTTTCTTTCCTTAAAAAACAAACAAACAAAAACCACCACAAAACTACTTCATTTAATCTTGTCTACTTTTCACCATCTAGAATGTGAAAGGAGGTAATATTTATAATACCTGATAATTTTCATTGCTCCTGACTGTGCAAAGTACTCTGTACTCTAAGGAACTCAAACAGAGCAAAGTATGTGTTCCAAAGAGATTGCAATGTAATTTTTAGAAGTAGCACAAAGGGGAAAACAAAAAGAGCCAGAGGACAGAAGGAAGACTTTAGTACAATCAACAAGAAAGCTATCACTAATAATTAACAAAACATATTAGTAGAGAAATTAATATAAAGGCTTTTCAGCTAACATTCACAGCATGCTGAGCCATTAAAAGTCAATTCCACTCTCAGAAGCAAATGATGGATTTAGATCTACAACCACTTTCAGCAAAGGTGCCATAAACACCTAATTTCAGGACCAACTTTATTTCACTTTGACTCAACACTTCGACAGACAAACTTTCAGTTCTAAAAATACAAGTATACCCAATATCCATGCCACATTTAGTATTCTCCTGAAACAACGGGAAAAGAAACCTACCTCCACAGTTCATTACAAAGCACTACTACAACAAGCATCGAACATCTCTTAAAGAGAAAAAAAATCCCTGCATTACTGGTAATATTTTTCCTACAGTAAACACTGACCTGAACCCCTCAAATCACATGGGCATTATTTTGTGGGTTTGCTCTGAAAATCTTATGTTGAGTCTATCCTTTCTTTAAGAAGAAAAAACAACCAAACAAAAAAATAATAATTAAAAAAAAAAATTAGAGTCTGTTTCCATGCTAATTTGCAACCAGACACTAGATGTCTCTCCCTGAAGTGGCACTAACAAGCTCTTACTCCTCTTCTGACCCTACAGAAACATCCTGCAGTCCTACTCACACTTTACAGCAATATTCTCCAGGTTTTTAAAAGCACATAAAGCTCATTACAGCCAAAGAAGCAAGAGCTGTCTCACTTTTACTGAAAAAGTATTAAAAGAGCTAAAAAGAGAGTCAGAAATGCATCAGCCTTCTTTAAGGTATAAAGGAAATCTCTGTAGGAAGTACATAAACCACACGGACCATGCTCTTAAAAAATCCTTAAATTATTTTTGTTGGGTCTTAGGTGTTTTAACAAGTCATTTAAGAATTAGAATTGTACAAAAAGGCTCAATCTGTAAGAAATAAATGAAAAATACTTAATCTGTAATTAAAGACTATCCAGTTGCCATGTAACTACATAAAGTAAAACTAATACTCAAAATTATCAAGACATGCCTGAAATAATATAGATACATGTATTCAATAATGCAGTCAATAACTGAAAGTTATTTATGCCAGCATGGCACAAGCAACATTTCCTCCTCAAGAACACATAATACTTGACTTGGAATAAACTGTGACTTCTAGTGGTTAGTATGATTTTTCTGTTATCCCTAGATAACAGTGATACAAAAAACCCAACAAAATCTGGACTTACAAAATAAAACCTAGCAGTTTTAAGAACAATCTCTGGATTACATTTTATATGATACTAGATGAGCATCCATCTGTATGCCTATCTTCAATACTATCCACATGGACATATATTTTAAGACAAAGTTTGATTTTGGAAACAGTCCAAACCATAAAACACAGCACAGCAGTCTTAGTAGTGTCTTTTAAAACATAACCACTTAAAATGACAAAATTAATATACCCTGATGTTTCCAGATGTCAGATTCCCAATGCATCTTGGCTGACTAGGCTCAATTATCTAGATTAGATGTCTTTCATTTTCATTATCTGCCATGCAACAATAACAACAAAAAGAATGAATGAGATAGAACAAAAACATATGTTACCCTCCATTTCAGTGTTGAATCTTATAGCAACAGCTTCAGATAGCTTTTCTCAATGTTATAGTCTCTTGGGTGAATGAAAGACTTTTAATATGAAAAATTATGCTGGAATGTTCCCTACCTCACTGTTGAAGGGTCTTCAATATAGTATTGGCTCTTTAATGGAATTTATCCTATCCTTTGTAAATATTCATAAAGTATTACATATGTGAAAATCCATATTATTAGAATATGACAGTGCCCATACCCATGGTTCATACAGACTGTGACAGACATACAAATTCTGTGAGTGCCACACACATGTGTTGGAAAGGGTGCAATTGAGAAGTTAGTTCCTACAACATGACAAACTTCTCTCTCTCTCACACAGAATCAAAGATTGTGCTTTGCACTCATAGCTATGTGATCCAGTGTTTCTCCAAGATGCAAAATTCACATATTTTTTCAAAACAAAGGCATGAGAACTAAACTAGAAGTACATGTGCTACTCAATTTCAGCACTGTAAATCATATTAAGAAAAAAATTCAATTCACCACATTTAACTCCATATATTTATTACCTTGAAAAGGAAAAAAAAAAAAAAACTAAACAAAACCACAAAAACACAAAAACAAGATGGAATTCTTTTGGGAGACTTTAACTTACTGGATGACTTCTAGGAACTCAACACAGTGGAGAGAAGACAGTCTAGGAGGTTCCTACGGTGTGTGGAAGATAAATTCCAGACACAGCCAATAGGCAAGCCTACCAGGGACAGTGTCCCACTTAGACCTGCTGTTTGTGAACAGAGAAGGTCTGGTGGGACATGTGGTGGTCAGTGCCCAGCTCAGGCATAGTGACCACAAAGCAGTAAGAGTTTTCAATTCTTGATGAAATCAAGCAGGGGTTCAATAAAACCTCTGCCTTGGACTTTGAAGGGAGGACTTTGGTCTGTTCAGGACACTGTTTCAGAGTCCGTTGGTTAAAAACAAAGGGGTCCAGGAAGGCTGGACATAGTTGAAGAAAAAACAAGACAAGAGGAAATGGCTTCAAATTGCACCAGGGACATCAGGTTGGACATCAGAAATAATTATATTCACTGAAAGGGTGGTCAGACATTGGAATGGGCTGCCCAGGGAGGTGGTGGAATCACTGTCCTTGAAAGCATTCCAAGGCACTTAGATGAGGCACTTAGAGCCATGGTTTAGTGGTGAACATGGCGGTGCTGGGTTAATAGTCGGACTCGATGATCTGGAAGGGTTCAAGAAATGTCTGGACATGGCACTTAGTGCTATGGTTTAGTTGATTTAGTGGTTTTTGGTCAAAGGTTGAACTCTATGATCTTGGAGGTCTTTTCCAACCTTAATGAGTCTGTGATTCATGACTCTATAAAATGTGAGCTGTAAGGCAATTAGTTAGGCTGAAGATGAATTGCCATTTAACTTATACGAGTCTTAACTCTGAAAACTTAGTTACCCTAATGTATAAATAGTGCACAATGCATACGCCGGCAGAGGGATCCTGACATTTCCAAAGGTTTATCTTACTACATTTCCAAAGAGCACACATCATTTCCCCAGAACACCTCTTAACAGAACAAAAAAAAAGTTATCTTTATTCTTCCTTACTGGAAGTTAAATATCAAAGAACATTCCACATCTAAAAACAGAGTATCAATAAGCTTTTCTATCTCAAAATGAGTTTCGCTTCATGATTCAAAGTCTTTCCCTTGAAACAACTCTACCAAAGCCATACACGGATGCACCCTGATGGTCTGGCAGCAGGCAACTGATAACTGAACATTTGCCATAGTAGGTAGATATCCTCACTAACCTGCTTCAGATTCGGCTTTCTTTCTGGATACAACTATTCTGCATGAAAAATCATCTCATCTTCACCTCAGGATAATGAATGATAAGATCATCATCTTCGCCAAGGACTTGTTCATGATATCCTTAGAGCATTTACTGAATATTTAGTTTTTGAAGTCTGACAGAAGCTGATTTTTTTTTTTTTTTTAATTTTTAGTTGCCAAATCCAGATACAAAAACTGCAACATGGAAGTGTTACATGTCTTACACCCTACCCCACACTGCTTTTATTTCAGGCTGGCAGAAGGATGAAGGTTGGAGGCCAGGACAGCTGCGCTCCAGCTTATTCACACTTAGCAATCCTAATTGCTGCTGCCTTTGGGATCTGCTGGAGGGCTACAGCTGCCACTAGCAACTGCAGGTTGCACAACCAGCTTCTTTGGCTGCTGTAGCCTCCCTGGAGACCCAAGGTTTCTGCCTTCAGAGGTTCTGGGTGCCTTGTATACACTCATCCTCAGTCAGGGAGTGTGCTACAGCAAGAAAAACAATTCTGTCTAGCAGTGAATTAACAGAGTTATTTTCTTCTAATATTAGAGCATTTAAAGAAAGCTGTATCTGCAGAATTCATCAAACTAGCTTTGCAACAAATTTCTGCCTAACTGTTGAATCCAACAGTTGGTGGCAGAAAGCGTTAATTAGCATGTCACATTACTCTATCTGCTGTTAGAGAATATTGATTGCAAGTTAACTATTACATGGAGTATCACAAAAAATTCTAAATGACACATTACACATAGCAGCTCTCTGCACACCATAGCAACCGGGAGAGATTGAAGTAAAATGGTCTGGTTTCTATAGCAACTATCACACAGGCCATCTGTAATCAAAGGAAACCTGGCAAAGGAAACAAAATGGGGGATTTTGCATACTACAAGACTACTCATGTATTTAAAATACATCACTTTAATGTTCTACTCTAGTTCCAAAATATTATTTAAGTGCAAAAAATCTACAAAAGCTTCTGAAAAAACTTTTTACATAATAAAATAGTAATTAAAGCTCACCAGTACCCTCTCCATAACTACAAAGACACATCCTTACAAAAAGGCCAATGTTTTTCAGACTCCAGACATATCTGACCCTCAAGATCTGTAATCCACGTGTTCATCAAGTATTTGGTTACTATTTTATTCTGAAACTCAAATACTGGAAGAGGGCTACTAGTACACTATTTCTGACTATCTACTATACAGAATGGTTTTTAGAAAGATATCATTTCAGACAGAAACATTTAACCACACCATTTCTAAAATATAAAATACACAGACTTATCCAACTTTTGGGGGGAAAAAACTAAAGAAATAACAACGGGAAAAAATATTAAACCCCTCTATAACCAGAGAGGCATTTTTGTCATGCAGTTCATGTCCTGAACAGAACCATATTACATTAAGGCACACAAGACGTGAACGGAAGGTAAATTCAATGTCACTGATGCAAGGCACTCTCTTCTTTACCTTTCAATATTTTAAATCCTGAGAAAATAAAAGGGAGTCTTATTTCTAGATAAGGAAGGACTTTTGTACTGAATGTAATTTTTGGTGGAAATTAACTGACTATTCATAGGAATTTAATAAATTATACAACTAGCAATCAGTGACTAAAACTTATTATTAACATTAGTCCATCTCTTTTGCTTGGGAAAATGCTGATTTGCAGAACATCAATCATCCCCATGCTAAAAGCAGGCATTACTGCCTCTGGGGTCATTCAAAGCAGAAAGGGGTAATATGGAATAACAAAACCACTTCCCTCTTCAGGGGCCACCACCATGGTGATCTTGTGCTGTCACAAGTTTATTATTCACTAGATCTTGCCTGACAGCTGCTTAAACATACTTGCTCACCACCAGGATGAACTAAACCATAGATGCTCAGACTACTACGTCTATGGTCTGTGTGTGCCTTGTCACTTCCCTGGGACAAGGAGAGGGATGGCTAGATGGCAGTGCTGGTGACTGCTCCAGCACACACCACCCTTCTCTGTTCTGCTCTGCCTGAGGCACCAAGGTGAGAAACAGCAGAAATCTCCGGTCAAGGTGGCAGCTGAGAGCAAATAATAATGGCCAAATATTCATCAAGGCTGTAAACCTACTCTCTGCCTGTATCCAAACAGCTCTGAAAAAAGCACATATGTCAGATGAACTGCTGTGGCAATGGCTGTGCATTTCTCTGACACCCTTTCCGCTATTCATACATGGAATAAAACAGCCCATCTCAGGCTGTTCCCTCTAGTGGCACAAAAGTTGCCACAGAGAAGACCAGTGTCTGGTCTTCTCACATCATTTGAGAAAGAAACATGGCCTAACCCAGACAGGAAAGTGCAACAGGAATAAAACAACAAAAAAAATAACATTTTAACCATTTTGATGCTTTTACTTCTACAGGAAATATAGGCTTCCATTGCTACTTGAAGCTGTAAGTTGCTTGACAAAGTATAGTACTACAAGAGAATTCAGAATGAATCTTGTAAGAAGAGTTTGATCCAGTGTTAGAGAGTAACTTTCATGTTATGGACCTTCATAATCCATTTTGCAAAGATATCTATATTTATTTAGATGTGAAAGTAATCTCATCCCTCAAGCAATCTTAGCTCAGATCTATAATTGTCCTGAAAAACAACCACCAACTGTAGTCAGTGTAGACTCTTCTTTCCCAGATTTAGGCAAAATTAAATAGATCCAAGCACTGTTTTCAAAATTTTTCCCATAAACCCATTTGGTGGGTTTATCTCAATTCTGATATCACTGAAATGTTAGGATGCTATACATTCCTCCTGATAATACATATACGTAAGGAGTAGTTTTCAAAAACAAATCCTCTGGCTGCACAAGCAAGTACCTTACACTACTAACAATCCTTAATCTCTTTTTAGCCAAAAGTCAAGGCAATATCATAACTTCTAATAGTTTTGTACAGTGTGCAAGAAATGGGAGCCTAAAACTGAAAAAAATATCCACCTCTATTTAACTTGATAGTAACATGTTTTACAAAATGTACTAGCATTTAAAGAAGGAAGAAGTGGAGAGGCTGTGGGATGCTAAGGAGGAAGGTTTGAAATGGGCTATCTAAGGAAGTCATTAACACCCGCAGGAGATTACATTCTTGGCTATGTCTACATTAGCAATTATGCAGCACAACAGGAATCATTCAGTAGATCAACAAAAACTGGTGCCAAGGTCCCTACAGGCCTCCACTATACACAGAAAGATTTTTATTTCTGACAAGATTTAGTCTTGGACAAAATGCCTGCAGCACATATAAAGTTCAACCATTGGTTTGGACAAAGGATTTTGGATGCCATGATAGGCGTACATTTGGGGCACAACTTCCGCTTTCACACACAGCTGCCACGTTAGTTTCCTATCATGCTTATCAAAACCATTCTATAATCAGGAGATTTACTTCCATTTCAAATTTTAAAGTATTCTCAATATATAAAGAAAGAAGACCCTGAAATCTTGCAGTAGACGAGATTTGACTTGTGTCTCATTAGCAATAAAATTTTCAGCATGAAATCAAGAACATTTATGAGTTTTTTTCAGTTTTGATCTTTAAAACCTCACAGTGAAAGTGGGAACATGAGAGCAAATGGATCACCTATGGAGAAAATGACAATTTGGAAAAAAAAACCCCAAACTTCCTAAGAATTATATGAAAATGTTTCATAAATGTTTCATAAAAAGTGTTTGATCCAATTTGCTTTACATTTTCAAAACATATGTCTTACCCAGTTAATGAACATTAATAGTAATTATACCCTCAGATACTCACAGTACTTCAGAACTTCTTCCCTGCAATTGTACTACTAATACATAATCTATGATATCTGGGAATTCTATGCTGCTTCATTCATTATGACTTCATTGTTTTGGTGCTGTATCTATGATAAATGCAAGTGCACAACCAGAGAAATAAGAATTTATGAAAATTTTAAAAATAACATGCATGAATTTTAAATACAAAAATAATCCTGTTGGAACAGAGAACTGCTTTCAGCATACAGTGGTGAAGTTTAAGATGGAATCCTAGCTATTCTTATTAGAAAGTTTGTCTGACATCTATAACACTGCAGCATGAGATATATTCAATTTTACATGACACTGCAAAAGGTCAGAACAATTCCCTAACCTTGTCAAGGCTGGCGAGATTGATAATTGTTTTAGGTAAACTTAGCATCCATGTCGTGTATTAGACTAAATATAACATTCAGAGAAGAGAGGGAACAAACATATATTTAGATATTAAAAATGGAATTTCATTTTCCAAACCAACAGTTTTGTATCCAAGAATATAATTCTGTAAATATTAACCAGTTCACTGTCATCTGATTGTTTTTACAACTTATGTGGAACTTGCACACAATTACTTTTTTAACTTCAAAATTTAGAAGACAATGAACACATTTGCACTGTCCTCAAAGCCAATTTTCCCTTTATCAGAGCATAAGTCAAGATAACTGACATATCATTTTCTATAATCGTCCTTGAAACAGTGATTTAGTACTCTATATGTACTTGCTGCAGCCTAATTCAGATAGAACCAAGTAATAGCCCTGCTTTTGTTTATCCACTGTATTGAGAAACTTTACGAAACATTAAACTGCGAAGGACAAAATCAGAATTATGGAAGCACATTTTTATGTGTTTGTGTCCTTAAGCTTAGATATCCCTTAGCGGACACAACACTACAAAAACAAAAAAAAATCTGTAACATTTGGGGTCAATGAGAGAGTATGTTGTGAATATTACAATTACATGCAGCAAAAAATTTATCCTCAGAGGACATATGAAAACACAAGACGAGGAATCCATTACGCACACGCACATGCTGCTGGGCAGCCCATGCAGCAGAATACATATTAGGAAAAAAACACAGACATCCTGGCAGTGCACAGTAACTTCAGTTCAAGCACACTTATCTCTGTGCTACTCTAATCCTAAAATGACAAGAGATAAACATCCATATTCAAAGAGACCTAAGCCTGATTGCTGAGCAGAAAAATAGAAACTTATTTCACAAAGAATCTATGCAATTTAGAATTTCAAAATGCTTTGGCTTTGTTTAAATCAATAAAAAACATTCCCTTGTAATAATTATGGACAGAGCACCACGTCCATTAAAAGATACATATATCATATATTATGCTTCTCTAAGAATGATTGATAGTTTAGAAACTATAGATAGACATGTGTTCTGTTTCCCTGAGTACGTGTTGATGAGAAACCACAAAAACAAATTACCCAAGTAGGGCATCACCTTTGTCAGCAGAAAAATATTATAATTTTCTCTCAAATAAAACTACTATACTTACAAATTGAATATTATTATTACATTATATACTTTTTTTTTTAACTTATGTTGTAGCAAATTTTAATTCTACTTTACTCTGTAAATAACTTAACAAAGCCTGGGCAATAACAATCATGAAGAGCTATCCCTTGTGCAATAAACACAGGTACACACAGTTATGTTTCAGCAGTGGTTGCAAAGAGGGAATGAATTACAAAAACCAGCTGTAGCAGCTTCTCTAAAATATGTTCCAATGCACACTCATTTGGACTGTATTTTGCACTTAGAATATGCTTTACTCAGTTATTACTGAAACGGTGATGACTTCTTATCGTCCCTCATCTGATTATTGGTCTCTGTCTTTGATTAATATACTTAACCTATCTGACCACTTTTTCAGTCACAAGAAGAAAAATAATTCAAATAAGCCAAAGAAAACAAAAAACACTTAAAAGCCTCCAAAAATAATATTGATGTGGTCTTCCTTTTTTTTTTTTGTTTTTTTTTTTTTTTTTTTGTTTGTTTGGTTGGGTTTTTTTTGTTTTCCCTACGATAATCCTGTGTATAATTTTTTAATGTGTTGGTCAAAAAGAAAAAAAAAAAATAAAACAACAAACAAAAACCTAATTTTATATTCAACAGATGAATCCATCACGCTCTTGTATCTGCAATAATACTTCCTTGTAATGTCTTTCCGCTTTCTCGCCAACTTTCAATAACACTTTTGAGCATTTTTATCACTTTGAGCAGTATTTCCAGAACATGTCAATTGCAGCATGTAGATGAACTTCACAGTTTACAATTGAATGTATAGTATTTGACAAGAAATTAGATGTAAACTCTGGTGAATTCATTTTCATGCACAAAATAGTGTGTATTAAATTTCATTGTCCATTCTTAAATCTGTCTTTTTTGAGTGTTATGCTTTATATATGACTAGAAGCAGGCCAAGAGTAGATCACTGGACATTGATGTTTACAATCTGATTATTTGAACTACTGGCATCCACTTTGTAGACAACCAAAATGGTAGGCTTAGCCAATAGATGAGGCAATTTATTCATGGCACAATATTTATTAATTCTTGCAATCCATGTCTAATTCCATCATAGGCCAGATGTAAAAACTCTTCTTGAAGGTCTAACAGCTTTTAATTCAATCTCCTTGCATGGTAAACAGACAGCCCTTTGAACCACAAGAAAAAGAAGTATTTCATTAAATTCTCCAGGCAAAACAGGATTCTTGTGGCTGTATTTTGAAGGTTTTGCTGTATTAATAAACTGGAAAAATATAAGCTGATTCTTCAACCAATTATTGCTAATAGGAGGCATAATAAAAACTTAGCCTAAAATGTCACATAACAATTTAACAAACACAAGAGTCTGATTTCTTAGACAGTGCATAGATAGAAATGATACAATTCTGGCCTTAATGGACTTAAAATTACTCCTGGCATTTCTTCAGAGAAGAACATTAAATCTGCATGGGACCTCACAGGTTATGTAAGAATGGAGTAGAAATTAAAATCATTTGGACACTAGTGGATAACAGAATGAGGGGGATACAACTGACCCAGTTTCCGTACCATTAAAAAAAGCACCCCAGAAACAATAATATATTCCAATTATCTGCTTTTATAGTAATTTCCTTAATTCTCATGATAAGTCAAACCTACCACAACACCATCTTTGTATACACTTATACTGAGCATTTGAGCTTCATGGTCAAATACTCCATGGCCAAGTGTCTCCATCTTGTAAAGTATAACCCTATACCTTTGTATAACCCTAGCAAATCTGCTGTGTCACACTTCAGAGACATTATTAGAAAGTTTATTTGAACAGTGCTTGGACACCAGCAAAATATTTATAAGAGATAGCCTTGGTAGAGCAAATTCAATGAGCAAATCATTTAAAGGGGGCATGCAACATGACTTAATGTCTATATTTTTACCATAGTGCATTATTATTTAAAAGATATTATTAAAAAAATTGAGAGAAAGTAACACAGAAAAAGTCAAGTAATCTAGCTTGGTAACTTTTTTAAAACTTCTTCTAAAGGATGCAGTTGAAGGCCATATAATATTTATATCTGTTTCTTATATATATACATGTTTAGAAACATTTCTGCTAGAGTATTTTTAAGAAATAAAATATTACCTTGACAAAAATATACAGTAATGTAACCCGCCATCATTAAATGGTGTTACTCTAAATTGAACCACTGTTCAATCAAAAAAATCAACAAAAATTAATATCTTCTCACTGTCATTCCCTTTTTTTGCATTTTACAGTCTGGTGCCTTTCAGCACAGCAGAGGAGGGGGTCTAAACTGCCCTGTAACAGCACGATGCCATCCGCATCATGTTTCTCCATGGCAAGCAATGGCAAGACTAGATACTACTGCTCTGGCCAGCCATATGTAACTATCAGCAGAAATCTACACCTCTCCCTCGTATCACATGAATAATGCATTAAATGCCTAATCATGTAGGATTTATCTTTGAAAATATAGGCTAGCGCTCAAACAGCATTCTAATCACAAGACACTCAAAGTAGCACAACAACAGGTTTCTTCTGCTGCTCTAAAATATCTGCTTAAGTGTTTCTAGCTACGACTATCTTCCATTAGCATTTTTCATTGGGAAAAACTAGGATAATAGAATAAATTCTTTAACTTTTTTTTTTTTTTTTCAGATAGATGTGGGTGTTTAGTATGGTGACAAATAAAAAACATGCAACAACGACAAAAAAATTACAAGCAATTAAATTTCAGTCTGAATATGTAACCCATACCCATAACACATCTAATATGTGAACATACAGACGGTAAATGGGTTCAGACAAGTTCAGTGGAATGGAAGCCTAAACCAGCAAAACCATATTTGTCTTAAGTCCTTCTGCATTTCTGCATCCCACCCATTACATTAGCCCGATGTCCCTGATTCCCTAAGCTCCTTCATGCACCAAATTCCTATTCTTGGCAGGACCACAATGCTCCTTGCTTTCACCAGTATCCTCTTCTACCTCTGCAAGAGCAAGCTTCAGATGACAGTGGATGTCCTGAACCTGTACATGAGCTTGTTGCCCCACAATGAGCTTCACGTCTACTGACCATCCAATCATTGCCTTACAGGACAAAGGTCAGATTTCACCCATCTGCTCGCAGTGGAACTATCCATTTCTTCCTGTTTCACAGTCCCCACTCTTTTTTCACAACTTCAGCATAAAATTAACATCTTTGGGATCTTCATTTCTCTGCCAAATTTGAAGGAGTAAGGTAATGATTTTGCAGAAAAAGGGTAATCAACCAAGTGGACACTTCACTGGTAAGTTGATCTGAAAAACTTGGATGCAATAAACAATGATGGAGATGACTGGATTATGTGGAACTTGACCTGACTAAATTAATTGAAGCCAAGCACATTCAGGATGTTACATTTATAAAACATGACTTGCTCAGGACATGCCAATCATAGATTCCAAGAATGGTTTGGGTTGGATGGGACCTTAGAGATCATCTAGTTCCAACCCTCTGCCATGGGCAGGGACACCTTCCACTAAACCAGGTTGCTCAAAGCCTCATCCAATCTGGCTTTGAACTCTTCCAAGGATGAGGCATCCACAACTTCTCTGGACAGCCAGTTTCAGTGCTTCACCACACTCACAGTAAAGAATTAAAGGGGCAGTATCACCTCCCTCGAACTGCTCGCCATGCTTCTTTAGATGCAGCCCAGCACATGCTGCCAGCTCATGTCCAGCCTTTCATCCACCAGCACTCCCAAGTCCTTCCTGGCAGGGCTTCACCCCCCAGCTTGTATTGAATCCAGGGGTTGCCTGGACCCAGGTGCAGCACCCTGCACTTGATCTCACTAAACCTCAAGAGATTCTCAGGGGTCCATTTTTTTGAGCTTGTGCAGGTCACTCTGAATGGCACCCCATCCCTCAGGTGTGTCAGCTGCACCACCCAGCATAGCATCATCTGCTAATTTGCTGAGGGTGCACTCAATCCCTTCATATGTTTCATTAATGGCAACAGTAAATAACAGTGGTCCCAATGACATAGGACACTACCCTATTTCCAAGTGAACCCTCCTACAAACAGTTGAAGTAATAATCAGTAACACAGACTAGAAGAAAAGCCAAAAATCATGAGTTATCTCAACTACAATTAAAAGGATTCATGAAAAACTCACAAAGCATTAGGCACTCAGACCTGTACATGAATTTGTACATTATTCAAAATTTGTATGTGAATCCCTTAAGGGAAGAAAGCCATTATCATGGGCATTCCAAATTCTGACAAGTAAATGCTACTGAGAATAGCAAACAGAAATCAGACTGCTTTGGATGCATGATATCCACCTCTACAAATATATTGTTTTCTTCCTTCAAGGATATTATCAATCTAAATTGCTCCTGATCACAAACAGAAAAAAAAGTTACACATTCTTTGGGAAAGAGCAACATCCACTTGTAGTGAACGTATGTGAAGATGACACACGACAGCACTCTCTGAAGAAGGCATGATGCAAAAAATGTTGGGAACGAGCCAATGCTGCTCCAGGTCCTTTTAGTATTGCTTACTGATTGCATCCAAAGAAAGCCAAGGAACTGTGGTAAGAATGTATAGGTTATACCAACGAGTTGGTCTGAATCAAACTTAGTTTCTTTAGCCAAGATCTACTAGGCTAACTTGGAGCAATCAATGAAGTTATTCTCATAGAGGAAGGGAGCAGAGCAAACAGTATGGAATGGGAAATAACAAGGCGCTATGCAGAATAACACCTTGAGAGTAATAAAATTCAAATACTTGGCTGAGCGTTTCACTTGTTCTTATTTAAGCACATGCACACTTTACAGGCAACCTTATGGGAAACAACATTCTCCTCTGCCCCATTCAGTCTGGGCTCCCCTAGTAGAACATGCTTCTGCTGTTATTTGGGGCAGTTATTTGCCACCAAAGATCCCCCATTCATAGAATAAGATTGGTAAGAAATGGTGGCTTTTTCATCTGTATGATGATGCTGGGCTGGCCACTGCCTAGCCTGGATTGTTTCTACAGGAAAGGAACCAGAATTTCCTAGTCCATTACACTGGCATTTCTAGCAAGCACTACTGGCACTTTAAAAAGAGAATAGTGGAATATCTGAATCATTACAAAATGATGCCAGAAAAGAAGAAGAGGGAGGGAGACCATGAAACAGAAAGAAAAAGACACTCAAGATCCATAAATCTACTAGAAGTCCCTGAATATAAAGGCTGGGGAATAAATGGCATTCATACTGCTGTGTTAGAAAACAAACTGTATTTAGTCTAGGCATCTAATGAAACTGCAGGTTCTAACTTCTGTTTACTTTCTGTCACCAGGCAGAATCTGTTGTATCTCAAGTTGAAAAGTTCATAAACTAAACATTATTTTAAAAGTTCAAGAACTACACACATATCATTATATAATTCAAGTACTTACTGTCCAGAATAGACTGAAAGTTTGCCTCTTGACAGTCCTAAAAAGGCAGAAATATTTTTAAAAGTATTGATTAAGCATTTTGTATCATTACTAACAATAGCATTCTTTGGTTCTTCATAAATGGTTCTTTGCTTTTATTTACCTTACTTCAAAACACTAATGGAAATGACTCCTAAACTTAATTGTATCTAGTTCAAAGTACTAAGACCAAGAAATTTCCTGAGAGAACATATTTTTTAATGAATCTTCTTTTTTTAGCTAAACTAAAAGTTCACTAGAGAGCTTAAAAAATGTTGGAATGAGTTTTAAAGACAATAAAAAATGCTTCTGAATATAAGCAAGAACTTCTGTACACGTGCCAAGAATTTTGCAACTTTATCAGCATGATTAACAGTTTCATTTGGAAAGGGGCCACGTACACATACAACCCTGTAACACATGAGTTTTTGCACATGCAGTCAGCAACAGCAAAAAGAACTCAGGAAATATTACAGAACTAAACAGCAACAATTTTTTCCAGCTATTAGACAAAGAAAAGAGGAGAGCTATGCCCAAGTGAGCGTTTTGACAGAGCCGTATTTCTATATTCTGAAAAAGTATGTTCAGCAGCATCAGAGCAAAGTAATAAAGTATGTCAAGATTAAATTGCAAGGTTTTGAAAGAGCCCTTGTCCTCTCCTGACTCCATACTTGAAGATGCATATTGGGGCTTATTTCCTCTCAATTTGGCTTTACAAACCAGCTTCAGGAATGTAGGACGTAAGGCTTCACAACTGCTCATTAATCAATCAATCAATCAATCACACTCTTACATTCAGCAACACTTGATTTTACCTGGATAAAGATATAAAAGATGCATGTTAAAGTGGAACTCAAGGAATTCCCTCACACTTTAATGTTATAGATGGAATAATATTCTTATTTACTAAATAAACAAGTTATTTGACAAATAGGAATATCAACGATTGAAGATTTAGAATGAAATTTGTTCATAACAAGAAATCATTTTTAGAAGTAGAAAGAAAGCTGTGTTTCAGCAACATTTATTCTTCATAATTTTAGCACCTGAATTTTTGCATGTGTCCTGGTTTTGGATGAGGTACAGTTAATTTTGTTCACAGTGAATGGTCTGGGGCTGTGTTTTCGAATTGTGCTGAATGCAGGGTTGATAATGCAGAGATGTTTTTGTTACTGCTGGGCAGGGCTTACACAGAGCCAAGGCCTTTCCTGCTTTTTGTAGTGCAAGGCTGGTGAGGCAATTGGGGGTGCACAGGAGGTTGGGAAGAGACACAGCTGGGACAGGCGACCCAAACTGACCAAATGGATATTCCATAGATATGACATCATGCTCAGTATAGAAAATTGGGGGAAGAAGGATGAAGGGTGGGACATTTGGAGTGATGGTGTTTGTCTTGCCAAGTAACTTAGCATGTGATGGAGTCCTGCTGTCCTGGGGATGTCTGAACACCTGCCTGCCCATGGGATGCAGTGAATTAATTCCTTGTTTTGCTTTGCTTGTGTGTTCAGTGTTTGCTTTTCCTACTCCTATTAAACTGACTTTATCTCAACCCATGAGTTTTCTAGCTTTTACTCTTCCAGTTCTCTCCTGGATCCCACTGGTGGAGGAGTGGGGGAGTGAGAGGTTGCGTGGGGCTCAGTTGCTGGCAATCGTGGCATCATGTCACACTGATCAAGGTGACAACCATTCCACCCTGATCCTTTTCTCTAAAACTCAGATAAACTCTCAACAAGAAAAAAAAACCAAAAACCCTCAATATCAGAAGTTTGGATTTTCCAACAGAGACAAGGGACTGTAAAAAACGTTTTCAGATTCATGAATTCTTATAATGTCAGACACTTGTTAATTTTCTTGTATCATTATTATTACTATTATTATTATTATTTCATCCAGAAACAAGAGTCATCTTTTCATTCTGACAAGGATTTCTTCCTAACATTTCTTGATTAAGAGTTTTTCAAAGCCAACACTATAGATAAGAGGAATCTGCCAGTTAGACTTGTTGCAACAACATAATATTTTTAATGAAAGTTTCTTTGGGAGAGGCTTCTCAAGTTCCAGATAGAACTGTTCATGAAAATCTCAAAAAAAAAGCCAAAGCATTTATGACAAAACAAATATTTAGGGAACAGAAAGACACCCATGCAGGATGTAGATAGCAGGCTGAGATCCAACTTCTGGTAGATCTGGACTACTGACTTGGAGAAAAAGACATGGACCCACTCACTTGCTGGGTAGGACATTCAACTGGTGTGTAGGAGATGTTTCAACTGCCTGCTGCAGAGACAGCTGAACAGTTCATACAAATGAGAAAATTTTACAGACAAACACTATGAGGAGAAAGTTTCTGAGCAGAACCCAGACTAGCATTTAGGACATGTCTGCTTCTTGCAGCACAGAGGAGCAAGGACTTGTTTTGCCATGAAGGATCAGATCACCAGGACTGTTCATCCAAGCCTCTCTGTCATTCCTGACATCTTTTCTTCACTGGTTTAGAACAACATTGAAAAAGATTTTAAGTGTGTTCCAATGTAGAAAGCCTATTTTACACCTGCTCTACTTGAAGCCCCAATATTCATGTTTCTCCTTGAACTGTGTGATACCAAAGTAGAGTACAATTTTCTGCAGAGGAACTCACTACCACAAATACCATAGATAGAAGCCTATATTTCTAGTATCAAACAAATATTTCTAGCCTCATTTTCAAGAGAGGCCAGTAATTTCAAATTGTACACAAAAGTCCACCTCATATTAAGATAGATTCAATTTATCCACTACGGATAGTGCTCAGTGTTATACCTAGAAGTTGGCTATGTAGGTCACCATGCAACAGATACTCTCATTCCATTCAATCCACCTGAAAGTGACAGAGACATACTTAAACTTCTGCCTAGCTAAGGCAAAAAGGGTTTGCATAGCATGCAGTCTTGCTGGGGCTTCACAGATCCGACCTCTAGAAATAATAAGCTGAATCCATAAGCAAGCCTTCTTAAGTATAACTGAGAAAACAGTAAGCTTATAATTGCTAATAAATGCATTACTGCAATCGTAAAAATGCCCCAAACCTTTAATCTATAATATCCCTTTGCTGTACCTGCCCAGTCCCAGGTTTAATGTCTTGCGTTGCTTCAGCAGGAGCAGATTCCTGCAAATCCTCAGGTTTAAGCTCTTGAATTTCTTCCACAGGAATTGTTTCCAGCTCATCCTTGGGTCTAGGACTTAGAGTATCCTCTACAAAGTCTGAAATACTTGATTCCTGAGGCCTATCAAGCGTTGGGTCCCGTGCCTCATCTCCAAGAGCCGATTCCATTGCCCACCCTGGTGCGGAGAAAGGTAAAGTGCTCCTTGCAGAAGCAGGCTGGTAACAGGAGCATCGTCACCTACATGGAACAATTACAGACACCCGAACCCTGCTCCCAGCAAGTAAATAAAACAAGAAACACATCTGGTTTAAAATATTCCTACTTTAAAATCTCCACTCTGAATAATCTTTTATTCTGCTCATGAGCTGTATCTATTAAAGAACAGATTTCATTTTACAAGAAAGAATTATCTTTGAAGTGACTTATGGGTAAAAAATGGCACAGTGGATCCTCTGAGAGGAGAATTCTAGGAAATACAGCAATGAGACAGAGCCAAAACTGACACAAATGACTCAGGATTACTGAGCTTCAGCTCACTGATACTGCTGTGATTCAAGGAGTTTTTTTGAAGCTTCCAGTAACCTGTCCTAAAGTTTAAAGTAACTCCAAAATGGGGACAGGAACAGATGTGGAAAGAAATGTTTTTGAATTTACAGGCATCCTCCAGAACACAGACGGGAAGGAAACTAGATCCCAGACTAGATGAAGGGGAGACATCTTTTATGGCGAGAATGGTGGGACACTGAAACCTGTTGCCCAGAGCAGTGGTAGGTGTCCCATCCCTGGAAACTCTCAGGGCCAGGCTAGACGTGGTTCTCAGAACCCTGATCTCATTGAAGATGTCCCTGCCCATTGCAGGGAGGTGGGACTAGAAGACCTTCCAACCCCAACTATTGTATCATTCTATGAAACACTTCATACCAAACTCTGTTCAGTATGATAGGACTCGCAACACTGTTGGAGCTCTCAGGCTCAAAGATCGAGTAACATTACTGAATCAGAGGAAAAGACACAGAAAATTAAAAGAAAAAATGCCAAAATACCAAATGGTATAAGTAGCAATGCCATCAAAACATGCCTCCCATATCTAGAAACAGATAGAAATTAACTTTTGCCATTAATGAGAAAACTTAAAACTCATCTTTTTTTATTCCGTTCCAGTTCATATTCAATTTTGCTAACTTTTGGAAACAACCACATATAGCTTAGAAAACAATGCACAAATTTCTTCATAATATATTATATATAATGCATTTTGATCTCAGCAAAGAGAGTATTTTATTTTCTTATAGTTTTCTTTCTTCTTAAGAAAAAACTAATCCATAAATTTAAAAGCATCATGAGTAGAGCCAGTCTGTGTATCTAAAACTTCCAAAAAAGTAAGAATAAAAATTAAATATATTTAACAAGCCTTTAGTAGTCTACCATGACAGCCAGCATCTTTAAAAAGGAGTGAAAAATCCAAGTTATTCCACAGACAAAAAAAACTAATATAAGCTTTGTATAAGAACAGAAAGAAATATGCCTCCTGAATTAAAGATACACTGGGTACCCCACTCAACATCATTAATTTGATCAATGTTTTGTGCATAGCTCTATGCTGTCAGCTAAAGAAGCAGATGGGTGACAAAAAAGTGGTGTGGAAACAGCAAGGGAAAGATCTGGATCACACCACCTGTGGGGCAACTTATAAAGCTTAGATGTAGAACTGCTGGAGAGCACTATCAGATAAAACAGGAATTTTTCCTCCCTGCCCATTCAAGAAAATATATTTTCAAAAAAATTTTGAATAGAACCTATTCTAATTCACATCAATATTTTGTAGAACACTGAAAGCAGGTATTCCACACACTCTAGAAATATTATGCACTCTCTTTTACTGCCTGTAGTACAGAAGATTATATTAATCAGTTAAAAAAGATATTGCTATGGAAATCAAAAAACAATGAAGCTTAGATAAAAACATTATAAACATACGTATAGTTAAGCAAGGTATAGGACAGTATATTTTTTTTTTTCATTTTACTATAAAACTGCTAATATTTGGGACATCACTTTCTGATCAAATTTTCCTGTTTTTCACAGAAGTACTTTAACTAGAATTTATACACAAATCAACACAGTGTCATCCACTGTGAAAAAGAATAAAGATTTGGACAGAATAATCAAAAAGAAAAAAGTGGCTATCGTAGCATTTATCTTAGTTGAGAGTTTAAGAATTCCAGACAGGCAATGGACAGGCCACAGAAGAAATCTAAAAAGTTATCCATGGACTTCAGATATCTAAAAATCCATTTATTACAGGCAATTCTGTCTGTATAATTTACATGTTGCTTACTTGCTCATTTATGTTTCTGTATCTTGAACCAAGACATGTTAAAGCACTACCTGCTAGACTGAATTGCATGTAGATATACTCTCCAACTTAAACTGGAGCTCACTATCTCGAGTTACAGGAAGTTAAAGAAATATTTCTTAAACTGGAGTACCCGTGCCTAGTCTTGTATTTGCAACAAACAGAAGGTCCCTGGAATGCATACAAAGTTGAACAGAGCAGGTGTCATTTACATGAGTCAAATTAAAAAATAAAATATAAAAAAAAAAGAAATCCCAAATCACTGTGACTCAAAGAACATTGCTCTCCAGAAACTGTGGGGCAAATTCACACAAGTGCTCACTAGTCTGCCCACAACTTTCAGGACAAGAGAACTATTTTTATGTCCTCTGGACTAAAAGGAAATAAAGCATGTATGCACACACACACATACCATGGATAACTTAAAAAAAACAAAGCTCAGGTTCAGCTTGCTATCTTCTTATATGCTCTACTTCCTCATGCAATCTTCTTACAGCACAAAAAAAAAAAAAAAAAAAAAAATTGAGAATTGGGTGAGACATACTGTATTTAGATACAATGTTATGTAAGCTGCTAACCAGAAGATATATACTA
>JAWWEE010000074.1:19170995-19198637 GCA_035221455.1 Xenops minutus
CTTCCTTCCGTCCGTCCCCCCTTCCTCCCTCCCTCCCTCCCTCCCTCCCTCTCTCCCTCCCTCCCTCCCTGGGCTGGAATTCAGGGCTGGCATCTCCCCTGCTCTCTGGCAAGAGGCCACATAGGACCACTCAGACACCTCAGATCATCTTAGCAAGCTTGAAAACAATGCTGACAATCATCTCAGCAGCCATCTTCAAAATTTCCACTGCTGCTTGGAGTACAATGTGTTGACTTCAGCAGCATACAGAGTAACATCAAACATGTACACCCATTCAAGGCTATAAGGAGAGCTCCTATCCTTCAAATTTTAATAATGGATTATATTCAGTTGTTTCCCTCTGTAATTTTCTCACACCCTGCTACAAGAAGAGTAAGTGAATGTGTAAGAAGAGCTTTATGATGTTTTGCCTGTTTGTTTTTGTTAGAGGGTGTGTGGGGTTTTTTTAAACATATGCCAACATTTTGATTTCTATTCTTAGAAACCATTTGAGGCAAAAAAGGGCCCATGAAAGAATTGAAGTCCACAAATGAACTTCCTTTCTGCTGGGTTTTTCTCAGCCATCTCCCCTCCAGTCATGCCTGCCAAAATCCCATGCTTTATAGGGGCATCTGTTCTATTCTCACCAGGCCAAAAAAGGAGACTTTTCAAACTCTTACTACAGATGAGGAAATCTACAGCTCAATGAACCTAATGCCATATTTTTTCCCATGTCTGCAGTTTCACGACTTCCATCAGAAGAGAAAGTCCCTTTCTCCTCCTTCCTTTTCTGCAACCACACACTCCCAATCCAGGCCTCTTCTAAAAGCTGTCCTCCTCCCACTCCCCATCTAGCTGGTTTTTACCACATGACTGAGGAACAGATATCAGACATGAATGAAACTCTGTATCAGCCACTGAAATGACATGGTCTTATGGATCCCCCACAGTGCTCTAAGTGTTTCACACATTCTTCTGCTGTGAACTTCGTACACTTCAAACAACAAGAAATACATAAAAAAACAGTTGCTTTCCCATACTAGCACTACTCCTAGAGACATGTAAATTTTTATCATAATAAAGGCAGTCTCATTGGATTTAACTGAAAACTTAACATCACTTGACACAAATAGCAGGTCACCCTGAAACTACATTGCCTGCCCACAATTTAAAGTCACACCCTGGCTTTAAGAGCAAAGTTTGGTTGTTCCCACTAACAGCAGAAGAACATAGCAGTAGAGACATCATACTACACATGCCAAGCTCACTGTAAGGTGGCTTCATCCAAGGGCAAGACTTTCCCTCAATAACTTAAAATTTACCATGAAAAACATAGAGCACCACAATTCCATCAATTCCACAAGAAATAGCAGTTATAATGTGTTTCAGATAAGCGGATGATCCAGTACGTATCACTTGTGTAAGGCTTCAATGCAACCACAACAGCAAGCACAGGCCACGAGCATCACTGTTGTGGCTTTCAGTAAAATCAGCAAAAAGAGACCAGAAAAAATCTGAACCTAACAAAATATCCCCAGACATCAGAAACAGCAGACGAGAAAACTAAGCTGAGCAGCAGGTACATATTTTCATGTATTAAAATCAGTGTTTGCACAATACCTCTCAAAACACCTCACTTCTTTTTGTTATGGGTAAAAGCTAAAGGCAAGCCTGAAAAGCTTCTTTTTTTCTCTACAAGCAAAATATGTCTTATCATTTGAGGCATACAAAGAATCTAAGAATACATCAATTTGCAAATGAGTTGGGCTTGTAATTAATTATTTAGATCTCCTGGCTAGCCACAATCTTGTTCACATATAGTCTTCAAGAAATAATGATAGTCCTAGGAGGGAAAGCACAGGCAGGTTTTCAGCACAAGATTGTCAGTAGTGGGCATGAAGACCAGAGCTAATATCTGTGCCCACTTTACATGAGCTCTTTGTGGCTCAGCCTGTAAAAGCACTGCCTCACTGGCAGCCTGCACGTATGAGCTGAATACATAATCTCTTCCCCTCGTGAAAATGAAAAGAAAAATTAAAAAATCAAATCTAAGCTCTACATCTGGGAAAAAGAGACAATTAAAAGAGGAATACATGTCTGACATGGCCCAGTTCTCTGATGAAATCAAGATTAAGAGGCATATTTACGAGCAAAACTAAGTCAATATTTTCAAATTGATTTTTAGTGCAAATCTTAGTTTTACCATTCATAAAATTCAATAGGCAATTACACAGCTAGACAAACGTTCTTAGAGCAAAGTAGAAGAATAATGAATTCCCTACATAATTATTTATAGCTGTGTTTTTGAGCGAACACAGTGTAACAGGCATCAAGCCAATATTTAAAAGCAAAAAACCCAATTTGTAAAACCTTAAATATTTCTGTAAGCCAGTCCATAGACTACAGCCTACTTCACAATCTAATCTGCCTTTGAAATACAGAAAAATCCCAACAACTTAGACTGCCTCTGTGATTAATCATTAAGATTTAAAATAAAACCTTGACAAAGACAGGTCCAGAAGCACAACCACAAAATATGTAATGCTATCAGAACATGCAATTTGCTTAAAATAATGCACCCAGGAAGTGCCATAGCGTTGTGTGCAAAATATTTTGTCTGATCCATATTTTGAAAAAACCCTTGGGAACAAAATCATTACAAACCATCAGTCAAAATGGCAACAAGTAGAGATCAGATCCAATTCAGTCTTTCATAACTAACCCTAAGAACAAGCTGCTTATCACTGCAAAGCTCAAAAAAGATGATGAAAACTATATAACACAATGTTCTTTAGCTCCCTAAAGACAACTGATTAAATTCAGTTAGG
Source organism: Xenops minutus (assembly GCA_035221455.1). Classification (NCBI taxonomy): domain Eukaryota; kingdom Metazoa; phylum Chordata; class Aves; order Passeriformes; family Furnariidae; genus Xenops; species Xenops minutus. The sequence goes on from JAWWEE010000074.1 coordinate 19,173,803, forward strand.
AGCTGATTGGAGTGCAATGATGCTTCTGCTTTCCAAATACACAGCTTAATTGCCAATACAACTTGACAACAAAACAGAGAGGAAAAAAAATGTCCCTCTCCCACTACTGAAAAGTCAAGCAGTAGCTGCTGGCAAGTGGAAGAAAGGCCAAGTTGTTATTTTTAAGCGCCAATATCATCAATAATATGCTGGAGACAAAACTAAACAAACAAATTTTGGTAACAAATAGAATATGATTCAAAACATTCTTCTAAAATCTTTTAGGTTTTATAATGTCACAAGTAAAAATTAAAATAATAATCTATATCAATACATAAAATTCCCAGCAGAAAGGAAGATTAACTGGACTGAAAAGAATGTTTTTTTAATTTGTATATTATATGCAGATGCTCTTGCTCCAGTTTAAGTCTTCTTCTATACACATTAGAAACAATACTGGATAGCTCTGCTCTATTTCAGCACTCTGCAAAACAGATTTAAAAGGAAAAGATCACTGTGCACAGGGTTTGCAAAGTGCATTTTCATCTTATACGACAGCAGGAATTTTCAAGAAATTTGTGTAAAATGTTACTTTGTTCTGTCTCATTTAAATAAAACTAAGTTGGCATTATTTTTACTACCATAGCATTTGGCATACATAGCAGGAAAATTGCCAGGTAAATACTGGAGCCAGAGGGGCATGTACCCTTAAGGAAACAGCAAAATGCAGACACAATAAAGCTTTATCAACGTAAGCAATAGACACTCAGTCACTCCCTCCTGGAGCAGCTCTAACTTAAATGCCCAGTGGCTCTGTGGGTGCAGAAGACTGAATCCTATATCCTTGCTCTTGCCAAATACCCCCATTGCCTTCAATATGCATAACATTTCCTTAGGAGCAGACATTTGTCTTCTTTTATCCAGCACTAACATATTTCTTTGTTATGAAATATCCACTTTCCACTGATGCTGATGACAAGAAGCTGCATGCCTCTCACAGCTCCCCTAGTTTAAGGAAAGCCCATTAAATAGGATGCAAAACACCTTCCAAAGATTCTTCTTTATGAAGGATGTAGACAGACCTTAGTGACAGATGCTCAGAACAATCCCAGGATTCTTTCTTGAGTGCAGAAAAGAGTGCTTGTAGAGATGCACACAAAAGTTGAAGAACAAGTTAAGAAGTTAATGGGAAAGGAGATGACAGGAACCAAGGAGAGGGAAATGAGGCTGGAGAAAAAAAAGGCAGCTATAGGCACCATAAGCACTGTTGAAACAAACAGGTGGTGTGTATCCCATGTGTAGATCAAAACCCATAGTGAATAAATTCGTTTTTAAGCAAAAATTGACTTCCTGGTTTTAAGACAGCATTAACATGGCAGAAAATAAAGGGTACATCATTGATTATATTGGGTTTGGATTCATTTGTCCGCTCTGCTTTTCTGCAACTTTCATCCATCTTGGGAGAAACATACTCTTTCTCCTGCAAACAGATATTGCAAAACAATTATGTTCATTTATACCACGTAAAATATCCTCCAAGACAAAGACAAGCAATATGCAGTGCCAATGTAATTTCTGGGAAGGACATAGCAGCTGAGCCCGTAGAAAATGACTGCATCCATTCTGTTTAATATCTGGGCACTCTGGTCATGTTGGTGGTAAATTCTTCCTTAGTGCAAGAGAAACCAAGCTGTCCCAGGAAAAGTCAGAGCAGGAAAACCTGTTGAAGATGCAGTCCAAACTCTGAAATAACCTCCCAGCAGCAATATTGAAGAGACATTTCTCTCATACATCTGCTACAACTTGAACAGCTCTGCCTGTACATTACTTGCTAGAGCTGTTCTGTGGGGATTTTTTAAAATTTATTCTGGACAATGTCACGTAACATATTTATTCATTAATTAATTTATTAATTATCATCCCTTCATCATCTTCAGTAACAATACCATTGCAAAAGTGAGTTTTGCTTCAGCAATCTATAAAATCTCTGCTTTTCAACAGAAGCCTACTCAGCTTTCAATCATTTGTATTATATCACTTGAGTAATTACTAAATTTGGATTTATTTCAGGGAAATATATAAATCTCTTCTGTAAAAATCTACACTTGAGGAAGTCACACTCTATGGTCTTTTAGAGCCCTTGGAAAGATATAGATACACTTAGATTATAGCTCACCAATCCTGTTTTATATGTCTGTTTTAAAGATTTGATAAATCATGCTTCAACAGTCTATAGAGACAAACAGACCTCCACTGACTACAGGAGTTCACCTCAGCATCTGTTTGATGATCCATCTCCTGCTACAAATCCTTTTTGCCCTGCTCTCCCTCATGACAGCAAGAGGAGATATTTGAGACCAACTTCAGATTTCATTTGGGTAAACAAGAAAGGCAAAGAAGCATGTGCAGCTGGTGTAAAATAAACACTCATACTCTGCTAAAAATGTTCCAGGCTGAATTCAACATCCACCAGGAGCTACAGAAAACAGCAACAGAGAATTCCTTACACAGATTCCTTGGAACTGGGAGGTCCTGTTGCTGCTCCCAAATACTACTTGGACTGTTTCTTTTCAGGGCATTTTAAGACAGGAGAAAATGTCACAAATAAGATATCTACTTGATCTGGGGTTTATGCCTTGACATTGTTTACTGACACTGAAAAACTGTCATGATAAATTAATATTTCATGCTTATGTCCAACAGACACTGAAATACAAAAGGGGCCTGACGTTATGAAATCCACAACCTATCACAAAACCTAACAACATGGTTACAGCAGGACAAAGTAGAAGAATTTTGCTAAGAGAAGATGTGCATTGATTCAACCAATACAACAGCAGTGGAGATGAAGTTTTGAGACGAAGGAACATACATAACAAGCCAGTAGAGAGGGAGGTGTGATGCCTGCTTATGGTAAAACCAAAAACTCTGCTATGAAAACTCCCAAATACCAGAACGCCTCTGAAAGAGATCGCAAAGTCTATATTTACAATAACATGGCTTAAATCAGCAGGACACAAGAAACTGTATTTCAAACTCTGCAGAGGCTCAATCACTTTGATGCTCTGGGTACCATTTCTGCTCTCCAAGTCACTGTCAACCACAAGCACATTGAAACACAAACTCCTTCCCCAAAAGCACAGTCTCAGTAGCACCATTCTCCAGCCAGAGACCACACTAGGCTCTGGATACCCTCCCAGATACCCTCTGTTAGCCAGATTGAGCTGTCCTCCAAGTACCCACACTGGTCTGGGATCCCCATAAGGTTCCACTTGGATCTCTCCCTTTGAGGGAGAGACACACAGACACCGATCATGTGAACCTACAACACTGCCCCATCTTCCACAGACTTTTTTCAACATCAGTGCAATGGGGACAAATGCTGCCAGGGATTTCCCCTTCAAATTATTCCTCAAAATAACACTGGGATGTGGGAGGAAAGCATCTAGGTTCACACTGCCTCACGCAGCACTATTTTAAGCAGGAAAACTCTGAGGATGGTAGGGTTTTGATTCTTTCTCCCAAATGTTGCCACTTTAGGCACTCCCATCAGACTCTGCCTCCTCCTACAGCCTTAATCACCTGATGGCATAAGAGTAACAAAAATAAAGAAAACTACTATACATGGAAATGAATGAGAAACGAAAAAGTATTTTTCTGCCAAGACCAAAACAATAGTAACCAAATATTTTTCATTGTGCAGAGAGAGACTTCTGCTATTTGTCAGGCTACAGCATCACTCTTTGATTTGACAGTTGGCAAAAAAAAAAAACCAAAAACATTTCTTGAATATTTACATCAGTAAGGCACCCAGTCTTTCAGAAGCCGAAAACCCCATACCTGGCGTACAAAACTGTTAGAGGTAGTGTCAGAAGATGTACTCCCATCTGATCCTTTAAATCGGTTTTTTCTTCTTGCCCCTTTACCGTAAGACTGTAAAAAAACACAAAAGAAAACAACCAGATTAGAGAACCAGCATTACAGCATTAGTCTGTGTTGCACAGAAAGCTTTCAGTGTCACCTAGGCTAGCAGGGATTCAGATTATCAGCTTTGTGCCAATCAATAAGGACATATTCAGTAAGTAACTGATGGGGTGTGTGAGCAAGTGCTCACCAGGCTTGGTCAATCGAGCCTCAAATGTTTTTCGTTTTTTTGTTTGGTTGGTTTTTTTGTTTTTGTTTTTTTTCACATTGAGGTTTGGAAAAGTATTTACAGATTTGTATAGATGTAGAATTATTCACTCAAGTCACAGTGATTCAAAAGTACAGCTTGCTTTGCAGCTGGTTTAAGTAAACAAGGTAGGAAAGGAGACACTGGAGCAAGTCTCCAGTACACCATGGCTATGAGCCAAGTCAGCTGAGGGAACATTTAGTAGCAAGAAGTGACCAACAACTTGTTGATTGAGATACAATCTTATATCCTAGGGAGAATTTACAATAATAGTTTTTTTTTGCAAAATGTTGAAGAAATTAAAAACAGAATAAAAATAAAAAAGGACTGCAGGTGTAACAGGAACAGGGACAATATGCAACTAAAAGCAAGGCACCATCTTTATCTGTTAGGAATTTAAAAAGACACCAGGAGAAACCTATGTTTGGCTGAAGCAAAAATTTAAAACCAAGTTTTAGAAACGCAGCAAATGCATGTGTTTGTGTCCCCCCACAAAGAAAATCCCCTATTTGTTTTGTGCATTTGAATACTCATCATCAAAACTATGTTATCTACAATAGTTTATGCAGTGACTGTAAACTGTGCCACGACACCACCTCTGACCAGGGCATCCCTCCCAGCTATAGCAAAGTCTCACGGATTTGTTCTGCACAATGACATTATAACACAGCCCTTCCAATTCTAGTCCAACTGTTTAAGTTCATCTAAACTTACAAAAAAATTATGTCTTGACTACTTAAAACATTATTTTCCTTGAGGCTGATAAATACTTTTTTCTTTTTCCTCATTCATCATGCTCACGTAAAGGTCATTTTACTAATCCATCTCTCTGGATCACGTCTTCTGTCTTCAAATACCTCCTACAGTTCACTGCAATAAACAGGGTCTTTGTCTTCTCTTTCAATGTCTGTGTTGGCCAATTCCCAATCTTACCTCTCATCCTGCATTCAGCACTGAACTTTTGAATTCTACAATAACTCAGGGAAAAAAACCAACACAAACCCAAACATCAGTCTCCATCATCAAGATGTTATATTTTCAGAGAGTAATTTCATATCCTCTCCCATAATACCTTGCAATCTTTCTCCCAGGGACAAAAATTCCTCCACAGAAATATCATTGTTCTTTAAATATACAACAACAAAAACCCCTCTTGATAATAAGGAATCAGTGTATCTCAAGATATTATACTAATAAAGGATATTATTTATCCACTATTAATTCTGAGGATTCCAAGTCCACACATCCACATCCTGCTGTTGATTTTGGCCATAAACTGCTCTCAGTCTGGGGTTTAGGCACAATGAGAAAATTATGATCAGCTTGCTGGAGATCATGACTGTGCATGCATAACAGCACAGTGCTCCTGATAACATGGCCCTAATAACGTGTGTCCCTCCCTGGCCCTGGACACTCTTCGGAGCACCATGCTAAGCTTTGGGCCTGAGTCCTCCAGTTCTCACAGTAGGGAACAATGGGCTCCAAGGCTGGCTCAGAGAGACAGCTAAAATCTCGTAATGGCAGATTTTTAAAATCATGACTTCATAATCTGAGCTGTTGTTCTTAGCAGTAACACATATGGTAAGTATACTTTGCAACTTAAGAGTAACTGAGGAGGACAACATATAGCCACTACAAACTTCAGATCATTTGACAAATCCAGGTAAATTGCTCCCAAGAGATGCAAGAGAACAATTCTCAAACTGTATTGGGACCATAAGTGTTGATTCTGGACAAGTTTGAAGCACATCAAAATCGAATATACCAATCTTTTAGAAAGGATGTCTCAAGTAACAATAGTTCTCTGTCAGCCTGACACACTCAGCAAAAAGAATATCTGTTATGTCACTGACCTAGCAATGACCGCAAGAAAAGCAATATAGAAAATATAGATTTATGGGAAAGATATTTTCCCAAGCTCATATGATTTTTTCAAACCTGTAAAATAGCCATGTAAGAAATTTCTGAAAGGCACACAAATTGCTTCTACACATGCTGGTTAGGGCAGAACTATATGAAAATCAGCATCCTACACATTATGTGGATGAAAATAAGACTTTCTGATGAGTCTAGAACTGTAACCCAGCAGGTCTCAAAATGTAAAATTAAATTTCAGTGAGGAATAGTTTTACATGGTTACACTTCTAAATGGAATCTTAAGATAATAGTAGAACTTTTTGATAATAGAAAGGTCTTAATAGATCAATAGAAATACTAAGTAGGTTGGAACTACTTTCACCAGCAAATTATTCAAAATATTTTCCAGTTACAGTTAGAATAGACAGTTCCATCAGAATCATCTTCTTCCATGTAATGAATATAATACAATATAATACTCTACCTCATATAATATTACAATACCTAAAATACATTAAAAGTAACCTTAACAGCAGTAGTTTTCAAATAAAACAACATCTTTACTTCAAAATTTACCTCTTAAAAATGGTTCCTGTTGAGGTAACTGACTGCGGTCACCCACAAACATTCTGAACCCCTTTCCTACAATTTTTGCAGAAGAAAATAGAAAGATACTTACAAAAGAATAACAAATTTCTAACAATCACAAAGCTGCTCAAGAATATAAAGACCACACTATCTAGGCAATTTCATAAATGGTGTGCAGCCTAGTATTGTGTAATCCCCAACAAGATACTAGAAAAAATGGACACATATTCTCTTTCACATTTTTTGTGCATTTGTCTTCAGTTTTTACAATATTTAATTTACAGTATCATAGTGTTCAGTTTTAAAATGCAAAAAAACTACAATAAAGGCAAAAGAGGGACAGTCTAGAATGATGAGGATAAAACAAACAAGAGCAGAATAAAACCATGTTACAAGCACAGATAAAATGCACACTTCCCTATCTGAGTAGCAACGACTGAAAGCGTGCATTTCTGGCAACATCACACGGCAAGTGCAGCTCAGACTGAAACTCACCTTGATTTTTCAGTTTGAGAAGTTTTGTTTGTGCACAGCAGTACATACATTTTTGTTCTGATCTTCAATAAGTGGAAACTATTCAAAAGCACAAGCTAAATAATAACTTTAAACACAAAAAACTGTTGACATGATGGCAGGCTGTGGCTACAGAGTGTAGGCAAAGTCAGATTTACATCTGCTTCTTTGCACAGACTGATTCTCAGTCAGAGGAAAGGCGGACAACTTCAGCATGTGGGAAAACTGGGCTTTGATGACTCTCTTCATTATTTTAAACGATGCTAATCAAGGACTACATTTGTCTTTCATGCCTTTCAAGCTTATTCCCACAGTCAGAAATGCCTGAAACTTTCTTTTGAAAATGAGATAAGCCTTCCATAAACAAAACAGTCTTCTATATTTTTAAAAATTATTAACTATCTCTGTCATGTGGAAAATCATGAATACTCATCCTGTCACAGTCATTATGTTTTGCTTCTTTAAGAGGGTTTTTTTTTTTCCGCAAGAGCTTAATGTGAGAGCAAGACCTCTGTCCAAAAAAACCCAAAAATCTACCAGTTACTTTCAATTCTGGGCATTAAAAAAAAAAAAAAAAAAAAGGAAAATTTTTTAACAATAAACCCAATATGTTACTGTGATTTTCATATTAAAATTAGCTGTCTTATCTGTGTTCTGTGCAGCAGTTGGCTGCAATTAAGTAGCTAAAAATAAAGGTCTGAATCACGATCCACGGACATCGGCCAGTAAAAACAGCAACACGGGGCAGTCGTTCTTAACCTATATGGTAGCTGTACCCAACAGAAACCACGGGAGACCAAATGCCTCTGCACCCCAATGCCCAATGATAATGATCCTGAAACCCAGGAGAGCCGGGTGCCTATGGCACACCAGCATTTGCCGCAGCTAATTTGAATACAATCCACTCCAGCCCTGCAAACAAGCCTGTTTATATACGAAGTTTAGTGACAGGAACATTCTCACTGGATTTTAGTAGAACATCTTACACAAACATAAAGTTATATATACATTTAAGTATTTACAAGATCAAAACTGTAGCTTGGTTTATTAGTCAGATGTGTGAAATTCTTTTAAAATTGTCTGAGTTGCCAGAGACAAGAACCAAACACACATTTATGTTCTACAGCTTCTTAGAATACCTGGTAAACAAAAAAAACCAAACCAAAAACAAAAACAAAGTTCATAAAAAACATTTCATCACCAAAGCCTTAGCAAAGCAAAGAAAGACTCTGCTTTCCAACTCTGACTAGAAAGTACATTGTGCAACCTTTATTCAATCCATTTAATTAAATGAAATATGGGAATCATATGAAGCATTAAAGGCATACATAGCAGTTTTCTGATAATTAAGTTTTATATACAATTACTCATTATTGCAAACAGATGAGATCAATGCTGCTCAGTGAAACCCTTTAATTTTAATGAGGTTCTGCCTCAACACATGAAAAGCATGCATCCGTAACACTTAATTCTCTAACACACATGACAAGCAGAAGGTATGGTTTATCCCTGTAGGCAAAATGCTATCATCTGGAAGAGAAAATATAAAACAATTTAAAATTACCAACTAGCTACAGCCAGGGAACAGATCTTCAGTGAGAATCTTAAAATGCCCTTTACCAGTAACCGCTCTCATAGCACTTTATATCAAAGCAGCAGTGAGGACTATACACAGGGTGAGTCTGAACCTTTATCATAGGTAAAGTAGCTCCTTAAAAAATATCTTACTGGTCTCATTCAAAGAATGATAGAAGGGTGTAGATGATTTAGGCAGTAGAGTCACAGACATCAAGTCAGGTCTTTAAACAAAGATGCAAGACAGAAATTGGAAAGAACAAAACCAGAAAAAAAATTCAGAAATAGAATGATCTTACATCTTACATGATCTTGGATGAACAAGTGATCAATTACAAAGATCAAGAGAACACCTAAAGGTAAAGAGTGACTCCTTGAAGGGTTAGAGAATTGCTAGAAATGTCAGAAATGCAAGAATGTACTAAGTATTTTTCCTTCCCACGTTAAAGTTTTGAAAATAGTTAAAAATGTCCGTATTCCAGACAAAGAATAGCAAGTCAGGATAGTGCAGAACATGCATATCCAGCTCTACCCTTCCCTTAAAAGAATGTCATTGCCACTTTAACCAATGCCTTATAACAAGGCAACAAATGTTCCTGCAGGCCAGACCCCCTAAGCCCTCCCTGGTCCATGGACAAGCTTGTCGCCACTCAGAAATGAAACCCTTCAGCTACTGGGCAGTGCAGCATCAGCTGCAGAGCTGTAAACCCCCACACCCTCACTCTGCAGAAAGCAATATGAAGATTTCTGATCTTTGCACCATGAATCATACTAATCTCATAAGGGTCGTGGAGTCAGCCTTCTGACAGCACAGCCAAGGGCTAGAAGATGTACACAGACCTTGGTGATGAGCTCCTCAGCACTCCACAGCTTCCTTCCATGAAGAGAACAAGGGCAACAGGGTAATGTTGAACATAATAAAATATTCTGGCTTGCCTCCATCTCAGGGCCAGGGTTTCAGGTCATCCTACATGGTCAACATCAGTGCAGTTCTGTGACAGGCATTCAGCCTTGTGACATACCTTCAGCAAAGCTGTCTGAGGAGCACAGACTCATGTCCCCATAGCAGAGAGGAATCACTAGGTTAGGCCTCAAAACCTGGATTTCTCCAATCAAACAACATTTGCTATCAGGACACAATTCAGAAAAGACAGGGCTCCACTCCAGGAATCCTATCAAATTGAGGATCTCCAAATACAGTCATCAAGTTCATGCAAGCTACAATGATGAGTCTGCAAAGTCCATTCCACAGACACTTTATAAAATTCTCCACCTACACCACCAAAAAAAAAAAAAAAAATTATTTCTCAAAACTTGCATATATAATACACAAATAAGTATGTGACAGATGCTTCTTTTCCCTCGTAAGAAAAAAAAGAAAAACAATTTCTGCTGAGAAATATGTAATAGGATTAAATCTTAGGTGCTCTCTTCTGCTGGCCTGTGATAAAGTCGTGTCAATACTGCAGCTAGAAACAGCCCTATTCTCACCAGTTCCTACACTTCTAAGCCATCTCCCAGGGCTCTCACCCTGGCCTCAGACCAAGTCACCTGGCAGTTTCCTTCCACCAGACAAGAAGCTGGGAACTTGGCCTGCTCTCCTCCTCCCCAGTGTCTTGGAACTCCACCCCAGTGCAAATTTGCTGCACATGTATCTGTAATGCCAGTGATGAAGATGTCAGCTCCCAACTCAGCCAAACAGGAGCACACAATAGCAGAAGGTGCTGAAGCTCACACTAAAACCCCTCCGTGCCTCTTGCAGCCTTTTAGCATTGGCAACTATAGTTGTAGGCCACGTGCCTACAGAAAAAAACAGAAAAAAATATCCGATTCCATGACAAAGTTATTTGCAGGGAGCAACAGCCAACTACAGAGTAACTACTGAGGACCTCTGCTAAGAGTCTGCTGCTCTGAGGACAGAGATCAAGGCAAGCCCTTGGAGGGCAGGGAAGGAGATTTTTGTTTCTTTGTGTTATTTGGAAATTCTGCTATCCTGGCAGAGGAAAGAACTGAGTAAAAGAAGCAGAAGAAAAGTAACTGAGACTCCAGAGAAGCCAGCCTTGGAAGAGCACAGACTCTTTTCATCTGTAACAGTTCGAAATTAGAAACAGAAAGACAAAACAAGACAAATCCAGAGACCGCCAGGTAATGGATAATTGCCAGATACGCAAATAAGTTAGGACTGAAACTGCAGAATTGTTTCAGAAGGATTTTACACCCTAGGAGAATGTAAAGAACAATTATTATAGCTCATATATGCTGATAATGTGCAATACCCAAATGGAAAATGTCTCTGGAAAAGATGAGCAGGCAAAATCACTTTTTTACTGATTGAGTTCAGGACAATGCAAAATAAACCTGAAGAGCAGAGGAGAATCATCAGAAAAGTAATAGCTGAAACCTAAAGGGCCTTCTTCAGTAAAAGACTACTAGAATTTTTTTTGTCAGTAAGGAGTACAACACTGAAAGGAGATTACCATATTGGGAAAGAAAACACTACCCCTTGCTGAGGACCATGAGAAAGCCCAATGAATGGAGGTGCATTTTAGCTCTTCTTTGGTTGTATATACTCCAACAAGTTGCTGCCACATTGGATGTGGTCTTTAGGGTTGCTGCCAGAAGAGAGTAAAACCGTCCATGTCTCTATAATGAATGGGTATTGTTATTATTTAAGTAATAAAAGTGGTATAATTACTGTTTGTACAATAATGTTGTACAACGTGTTGTTACAAAGTATTCTTGCAAGTTAGTACTGGGAAATACACCGTGGTGAAATGTTTGCTTGAAGAATAGGTAAACACGGTATGAATTGTGATAAATCAACCCAACTGAAAGAGAGCAGCAGAGGGCAGGGTGATTAATCTATTGAGTATGACTGTCTGGAGATTCCTTCCATTCCTCATTACCACAAGAAGTAGTGAAGGAATGGTTCTTTGCAACTGGGAAGGTCGCTGGAAATCCAGGAAGGACAACAATCAGTGCAAAGGCCAAATAACTAGGCTCATATTCTGGATTTACCACACACACATTACTCTAAAATTCATGCTAACATCAACTGTATCTGATACAGAAGGAAAACTGAACAAGCCTGTCCCTAGCCCCATGCATTCAGTTTACCTTCAGCAATGCAACCTGGAAAACAAGCCAGGCGCTCCAGGGAGGATGAAAAGTTTAGACCTGGAAGGCAGAAGCACCTAACAATACCAGATAATGGAGGAAATCTAAATGCAAGTGAAAGAGCTGAAGAAAACAATCAGGAAGAGAACTGTTTTCCTTTAAGATGTGTCAGGTTGTTAGGACCCGCACTGACAGATGATGCGTAAGAGGGCAAGAAAAAGAACAGGAGGAAAATAATAATGAGGAATAGGGAAGAATTCATCCAGGTAAGATACCTTCTCCTTCCACAAGATAGTATGTAGTTGCTTGATGGAAAGTTTAATTATATTTTCTTTGAAACATCTTGTGTAATTTACTGATCTGATTTGCTATGACGGTTCCTAATGCGCAACACAGGAAACTTTATCATGAAAAAATAGCAATAGAAATTGAATCTAATGATTTCTGGGGACCAAGGGACTTTGAAGTAGGATCATAAGAAAATTACATGGGAGGGAGGGAAAAAAAGAAGAAAGGCCAAGAGTTACCATGAAAGGTATTAATATGCTATAATATAAATAAATCAGCATAGATTCTGGGTTAATTAAAATTATTAAATCAAATATTCTACTAATTCAGAGTCCTAAAATAAAGGGGTTCTTGAAACAAAACACTAAAAAGAGTTGATTTTTTTTTTTAAAAAGATAGTGATCATCAAACACTGATGCATTTGAACAGTTTGCTTCTTTTATGATCTTAGAAAATCACATGCTGATTTTATTACAAAAGGGCCACATCTAAAACTACCACTTTACATTGACATATACCTGAATACTGTGAATAACTCCACAGTGTAACTGTTAGCATGTACATTTGTCTGGATAAAATTAGCCATCTGAACCACAACCCCATCTAGACTAGGATCACAGTGAGTACCTAGAGGTATGTTTTTTACAGTAATATGGATCTAAAAGTCATAAACTTCAGGTAATACAGAATAATACACCAATACCTTTCCCCATTGCAAAGAACTTCCCAGGGACAATACAGTATAACTATCATTATCAACAGCCAGAGATATTTTACTTTGTTTGCAGATGTTGTTAGGAAAACACATTATGAAAATAAGAAATAGATTTTACATAGAGGCTATCTAGGAATATTTCATACATTTAACTACCTTTTACGTGTATTACTTCCAGAGTGTTAACTACATTTTGCCACAAGTTTAGCCAAAATGGGCAGACAGGTATAATCCAAGACACTGCCCATGATATACTGCCAGGTTAGAAGAAATCCCAGCTTTCCAAAAGTAAAATTCTTGGATAAGACAATTTTTGAGGCTTGTTACAACTCTACAAATGATCTTCAATTATATTTTGCTAAATCATAATTCCCAGAAGTACCACTTCAGTGTGAATACTTTTAAGAGTGATATCACTCCATAAGCTCACATGTTTTTCCCTGACACATTACTTGGCATGAAATGTTTCTAGGATTGATACTCAAGTACCTTGGTGAAAAAGATAGTGTTGCGCATAACTGAAGTACCTGTAGGCAATCTGCTTGATGATTCACTTGTCCTCATTAAGCCTCTCCTTCTCCCTGTGAGTGTGTTCTAAAGCAGCAAGATTTTACAATATTGATTTTTTTTTAAAATCATGTTAATGGAGCAAAAATTCAAATCAAAATAATTGTCTCAATCCAGTGCATGCTAAGGAATTAACTTACACTATTATTATTATTCAGATAAAAGGCTCTTTTGCTTTCATAATCTTATTTCCTCCATACCAAAGGTTTATGCCTTACTAAAATAAGTACATTTTGAGAGATATGATTCCTGTTTTGCCTAATATCTTTGATTCCAGACACTGAAAAACATTCTTGAACCAAAAAGCTGCATGATTACTGTCTTAAAAAGTGAGAATTTTGGCTTTGAGTGTTCAGAAACCTATTTTATAAATCAGAATATAAGTGCATTACCTGAAACATAAATAACTATTCTCCCTCTCTAAACAGAGGTTCTTTATGCCCAGTTAAAAGAGGGGTGAGAAATCAATTTTATGATCAGTATTTGACATTAGTCCACAGTAGAGAGGCACCACATGATTTGACAGTTGCCGATTCTGTGCTTAGGGGTGAAAAGATGTAAAAGGAGGGATTTGTAGGTCAGAAATTAAGTTTCCTTGCCACTTCTAGAGAAGCTGGCAAAACATATGGCCTTCTTGAAATGTCTGTTCTGCGCTTGGAGGCTGCAGATAAATTCACATCTAAAGATGTGATACTTTTTCTTTTTTAGCTTAACCTATCTCTGCTTCAGTGCCTGGATTTTGTTCGGCTGCCACCGGTCCCCAGTTGGTCTTGCTAAAGACCAATTAGCAAGTCTTTTGACAGACTGACAGCTTTTGTCTCTGTCTATGGAGCACTTCTGGGATGAAAATGGACCACCTTCTCAAAGAAAATAAACCATTAGAAATATTTTTGGCAGCAACAGTACAAAATGCCACCCCAAAAGGAAAAAAACTCCGTCCTAACAGGAACATATATGTTTGCAATTTAAAATGCACACAATCAGATTTACCACTCTTTTACTGGGTTTAAAAATAGCACTGTTAAGTCTTTGTAGCCAACTATTGCAAACTCAGAGATATTATGCAACATTCATATATTAAACAGGAACAACCTTTCAAAGTATAAAATCTTTACCAAGTGTGCAAACATCCATACCCTGCCTCCCCCTCATTATCATCCACCTGAACACCCTGCACACGGACCGAGTTGTTAAAATTTCAGAGATGCCTGTACAACCACCCTCCCGCACGGCTACAGAGCAGCTTCAGTCTGCAGTATGCTCAACACCTTCAGCCTCCCCACAATTGCTGCTCAACAATCGGCGTGAATCGCCTTCCCTCGCCGATACAGACTGTCACCAGCCCGTGTAACAGATGAGGGAGGTTTCAGTCGTGTGTGGTAAGCATCAGGTACAGATACAACAGGTTACTGGAGCAAAGGAAAACAGCCGTAACCTGTGAGCAATACATGCACGGACGAGCAGCTTAATAGTAACGTGTTCTTACACATCCACCCCACCCCCCCCCCCCCCCGATAACCGCAAGGTTCCTTTGACTTACGATGCTCCTATGGCACAGAACACCCCATGTATGTTAATTACACGGCATTTTGGGGGTGGGGGTGAAGACAGGGGTTTCGGGAGCCCTGGGGAAGCCGTCAAACTTTTCTGCCGGCGGGGACGAAAGCTGAAGGACGGGGAGCTCCGGCAGCCCCAGAGCGAAGCCCCCCGAGCCCGGCCCGGCCCCGCGGTACCTGCGCTGCCGCCGCCGCGGGCAAGGGGTTGTCCAGCAGCTCCATCTGCACCTCCTGCGCCGGGCTGGGAGGCGATTTGGACATGTCGCTCTGGACCATTGGCGAGGAGAGCGGGCGGCTGGGCGCCGAGCCCCTCGGCGGGACAGAACCGAGCCGAGCCGAGCCGAGCCGAGCCGAGCCGGGGCGGCGGGCGCCGCTCAGCGCCCGGCCATGCCGAGGAGCGGGCGGGGGACCCGACCCGACCCAGCCCAGCCCAGCCCAGCCCAGCCCTGCCCAGCCCTGGCTGCTGCCGGCAGGAGCGCGCTCGGCGCCGGGGGCCGGGGCAGCGGCGGCGGCGGGCGCGGGGGAGGGCAGGGGGCGGCGCTGGGGAAGAGGGAAAGTGACAGCGAGCATCTCCCTCCCGGCAGCGCCGGGCGGGGGCGGCGGCGCAGCGATCCCGCCGCGATCCCCGCCGGCTGCGCCCGGGGGCCAGCGGGAAAGTTGGGGCTGCGGACCGGGGTGGGGTCAGGCCCTGCTTTCTGCTCAGGCTGGCCGGACGTTTCGGCCCTGGCCGCACGGCGCCGCCCGCCCCAGCCCGCATCCAAGCCCGATCCGCGGGTTTAGTGGGGAAACCGGCACTTTCAAAGAGAAAGTTCCATAGGGCTGTCGTGTTACGGGTTTTGCCAGTACGTGGAGATTCCTGTTCACGTATCGAGAAGGAATGAGTGAGATGAAACCCACTGTCTAATTTTTTATAACGTCTAGCTGCACAATCTCAATCGCGCTATCGGTGTCCCACACGAGGCTTTTGGAAGACCTGTACAAAACCTGACCTGAGAACATCACCCTCCACCCCTGAGACGACCTGAGATTCGTTTCTTATGAATGACATATCATCTTTACGACAGCCAGCTTAATGAGCGTCTTGATAGAAACTAAACCCTCCGACCCCGTAAAGCCCCGTGGCAATCTTGTTACCTTTCATTCTCATCGCTGGGTTGGACCTACCTGCGCTCCACGCAGCATGAGAGGGAAACTTTCAGTATCACTTCGTGATTGTTTGCAAAATCTCCTATCAGCTGATTGTAAACAGTGAAAAATCAGTACTGAAACCGAATGGACTGTTGTCGTAGGCTTAAAATCACAACCATTACTAAGGACAATTTAACAGTCACTTACAGAAAAAGAAGCCAGCAAAGCAAAGCCAGCACAAAAGCCAGATCAATTTCAAGATGTACTTTCATGCTTTATCCCAATTGCATAGTTGGTTTATTGTATTTTTCATAATAGTTAATAAATTTCCTCTCTGAATTAGCTTACCTCTATGGATTTTCTCATATGAATAGTGAAACTCCTCTAGGAACTGGCTATTGGGTTGGGGAAGAAATTGGCTTTCTCTGCAGTGGAAGTGCTCTGAGGTTGGAAGAAGCTTGAGAACTTTCACTTGTCCAAAAAGTTTCACATTTCATTTTGAAATGTTGTCATAGTATTCTTTAAAAATAATTTCTAGAATTTTGTTAAACGGTTGTCCATGGCAAAACAGAACCTTAATTTTAAATGAAAAGAATGCCTTATATGTACTTAACTTTCATTTAAATAATTCAATAGAGATGCTCAACAATCTTGAACCTATAAAGATGCTAGAGCCTGGACGGCTTTCAGACGTTCTCTTTGTCATTATAACCAAAAATGGGTATCTTGAGACATTTGTTGCAAAAAATGCATACTCTGCCTTCTAACAGAGGCCTCAAAGTACTTATTTCTTTGTCACTTCCAAATTAGATTGTTTTAATGGAATTACTTTTGGTGACCATAGTCATAATTAAGGAATTTACTAAAAAACCTAAACACAAAATTCCTGTTAATGATTGCTGAGGAGAGTGTTGTTATCAAAAGATGTTGGCTTTTATTTCCAACACCTTCATCACTTTGGAACCATTTATCCTTCTTTTTCTAATTGTGCTCTAGGAACTTCATGATCCCCCATGATTCAGTGCATTTATTTGGTAGATTTTCAGGCATCTGTCAGAGATTGCCTGTTCTCTCTCACACAGAGAAGGGAGTGGAAGTTACTTAATAAATGTAACAGTGATCCTTCATATTGCCTTCTGAATTTTCACTTTGTAAAGAGTATATAAATAGCAGCATTTGTTTTAAGGATACCATACCTCTCTAAGAGTAGTAGTGATCATTTTGGGAACACTACAATCCAAATGCATATTTGGATTGAAAGGGTATTTTTACTTCTTTATAAATTAGAGCTTGAATATATCAAATGAAATTCATGTCTTGTGTGCTGTCATATCTCTGATGATTAATTTATCTTTTATTTTCTTTTGTTTATAAAAATATAATGATTTTGCTTGTTTATATACCCACATGTAGGGACTGTAGAAAGCACGAAAAGTTTTTAAGGCACAAATAAACAAAAGAGAAATCACTGACTTTTTTAAAAAAAATATATAAATAGTTAAGTTGCACAGTTTTCTCAAAATAAACCCACAAGAACCTCCTCCCCAAACACACTAATCACATCTGAATTTCTAGCAAGTTTACTTTGTTTTTCTTTATGAGTTAAAGCCTTTTACCTAATTGTTGTTTAGCAGCAATTAGTATTTGTTGCCTTGATGTAATGAGTGGCTAGAAGATTAGCCTAGAAACACAGTTGTAAGTATCTTACTTTGTTTCACTCCTTTTGTTTAGCAGTTGATCAGAGTACTTTAACCTTGAAATGTGCAGTGAAAATCCTGCAGCTGAGCACATACACATGCAGTCATCCTTCTGCATGCTGTTTTTGGCCACATTTACTCCAGGATAAGGGTCAATGTGTAAAAACAATATGCAGAGATTCTAAATTGCTTGTTGTTTCTGAAAGGGAAAAGCAACCTGGTGTGCCTAGCCACTTCTCAACAGAAAACCACACTGCTGCATTTATTTGCACTTTTATCTGCAATGGAGAGGTGTTATGCATGCTTATTTGGAATTTTCTAAACATGTAAATTTTAGAAAACCAGAAAAAAAAAAAAAAGAGCTGTTTTGTTTGTAGGGGTTTTTTTCCTTCAAAAAACCAACTCCAAAATCTTGGACTGACAAAGAAGATAACCTGATTTGGGTGCCAAACAGTAGGTGGTTTTGTTGCATGAGAGATTAGATATTCTTTTAGAGCAAGGATGACTGTTTAATGTTTATTTGTTCTTTACCACCAAGATAAGAATATGGTGTCAGCATCATGTCCTACCCTTTGTACACACATATAGTGAGTACAGGTTTAGTGCAATCTGTAACTATCACCTGAATGTGCAAAAATAGGCCTAGGAGGGTTGTCTGATATTTGTGCAAATGCAGATAAAAGCTAATAACTTAGACCCAAGGGATTTCATTAAAAACTTGCATAAATACAGATCAGTGAGCTTACAATCATTCTTATGAAACTACTAAAAGTCTTCTAATTGAGCATATGTTTAAAGCCCTGATATAGCAAATTTCTTTAGGACTATCAGTTAAAAAGAAGTGCTGGCCATCTATTATTCTGTGCCACGTCCTGCTTAAAATGCATTGTAGATAGAAATTCAATATTGTGAAAAGGATTCACTTGATTAGCTGGTTTTAATATCTCAAAACAGACATAGTTCATCTTCGTCTCCAATGATAAACTGGAACCTGGCTGTCACAAGTGCAAACTGAATGGATTCCTCTTATTTTTTTACTTTATCTTTCACACAAGTCTGAACAAAACCACTCCAGACAGGTTCACTTATGAATCCGTTATCAGTCTATATCAGAGCACACCACTACCTGGCTGGATTTAATGAACTGATCCATTCTTCCAGTGTGTGTTTATTATGTTTTATTCTTTAGGCCATAGGTGCCATGCAGCAGAAAACCCTTGATTGATATTGCTACAAGGGAAGATGGGATTGGAAGGAGGAAGCTTTCTATATGACGGAAGATAGAAGCAAGATATAAACACTGGCAAAAATGGTTTTTAATGCACAGAAAGGCTCACAATATTTGATAAAGCTACAACACCTACTAAGAACATATTTTCAGCCCCTTGCAAAACGTGACCAAAAAAGGCACGCTCCTGCTTGCAAGCTGTTCACTTTGTGAGAGGCAAATTTGCTGTCGATGGGTTGTATACAAAGATTGTATTTGATTAAGCACTTCTGCAGAAGTTGCTGGTTTCAGTTGATATTTTCTTTCCTTTTTCTTTGCCCTCCTGTCATAACTGAGACTGCATATCTCCTTTTGTATCCCCAGTCCTTACCAACTATGGTGTTCCTATTTATAGCGTTATTGCTCTCTTATTATTAAATACTTGAATCACAAGAGCACAAAAAGTCTTTAAAGCACTCTCACCCACAAATACACTCAGCCTGTGTGGGTTGCTGACATGAGAGACAGCTTTTAATAGATCGTGCCGTCTATGTCCAAAAACAGCATCCAAGCTCTCCTCAGCTTCTTAAGGTTGGCCTTTCCTCCACCCTTCATTAAGCCCTGTGCTCAGCTTGGGCTTCTCTGCCTTTAGGAAGACATTTTTTTTTCCACTCAACAATCACTTATTTGTGGCGTTGAAGCAAAACTTCAGTCACAATAGATGGTGTAAGAAAAGGCAATGACCACCTCTAATTTGTGTGAGGATTGCACAACCATCAAGGTGGTTCACAATCAACTCATTATTACCAAGTTTGCTGGCAGTGTTAATGCTCCTAGGTGTTTACAGATTCTTTGCCAATTTCTACATGCACAGATCTGAAGTACAGAGTACTGATGGCACTGCTCCATGTTGCCATCAAGTCGATTTTAACAATGAACATTTGCCAGATGTCATTCCCCTCCTTCCTTGCCTTGGCTGTGCTAACCTAATCCTCCATGGCACACCACTTGTGCCTCTGAGCACAAGGGACTCCACTCCAGAACTAAAGGTAAAATGCAGCAGAAAATTAATTGCCTTTCCACAAGGTAAATCTGCTGCTTTACCTCCATGAGCCCTCCTACCATGGAGACCGAGCAGTGCAGCTGCCAGGGTAAAAGGGAGAGGGGAGACAGCAGGAATACACAGCTCAGAGCAGGGCTGAAAAATTCCTTCCTGGCAGCACACCAACCCTTAAAGCAGCTTAGCTATAAACATCAAGCTGCAAGCAGGGTGGGTTTTGAGAACATTGCTGCAGAATAATGTTGATTTAGTTTCCAAAAAGTAATTTTGGTAAGTACTTTGAGTTTATGCAGCAAAAGGAGGGCAAGGGAAGACAAGTCTTCAAACTTTAGTTGGTCCCTTCTTTTTCTCCTTTATTGCTAAGCCTCTTTTACTCAACTGTCCCCAATCTTTAGCAAAATTGAAGATCTCATTTCATAAGAAAATTATTTTCAATAAAGCACCCTTCAAGTTTCATAAGAAAAATTATTCTGAAAAATAAGATAACAGCAGTCACAGTAATACTGTGATGTAAATTCTGTAGTAGCCAAGGTCAATTAATTGCCACCAAAAACACCTTATTTATTTCTAGAGAAAAATGTTCAAGGGAAAGGTTTGTCCTCCTGAAACATGACATGGTGCATAGGACTGTGCTGCCCTAAATTTTATTGAGATAACTGTCCTTGAAATGTACTTCAAAAACCTAAGAACCATGTTCGTATTGAGATAAGTTTCTGTTGTACCATTGCAAGGGTATCCCCTATGACTTCTCCAGAAAAAAAAAAAAAAATCCCAAAGGACTAATAGAAACATTTTGATCTCAATCATGT
The DNA here is from genome assembly GCA_035221455.1 of Xenops minutus. Classification (NCBI taxonomy): domain Eukaryota; kingdom Metazoa; phylum Chordata; class Aves; order Passeriformes; family Furnariidae; genus Xenops; species Xenops minutus. The sequence continues at coordinate 19,194,630 of JAWWEE010000074.1, forward strand.
GCAAAGAAGAAAACAGTGGCAAGTATCGGTCAGATTTACACTACATTTTGAAACTGAATATATACTTTTATATTATTTTGAAACCATGTATTTAAAATACACTCTCAAGTAATTCCTAAGACATGTTTCTCGAGTCTGTATGGTTTCATTATATCATTAGATGCTAAGAAAATTAATTTCCCTTCAAATTTTACCTGGTCTATTTTGTAGAAGGAAAAGCTTGCAAGAGTTTTGGTTTGAGGTTTTTTTTTTTCATTTTTCCTTCATGTGGAATTACAGTGTTAAAAATAATAGGAAAGGTTCAACTTTTAAAATTAGTATCTATTAAAAGAAAAAGCTAATATATTGGTGTCCAAGCCTGTGCCACCCAGGACATTAAAAATCAAACCGTGCTGTACTACTCTGGTGGGCAGTGCAGGAGCTGCTGCTCCCAGTGAAAGCCATGGTGGAACACACACATGTTCACTTTTGTGTTACTTTCCTGGATACATATCTCTGAAGAAGGCAATAAAGAACAAAATTTATGAAATATTGATCTTTCAAGGAGGGCATCTAAGGCCTTCAGTGATCTCACAAAGCACCCATAAAAACTGAATCTTAAGTATTACTTAAAACAATCCCTTAGCAAGAAGTCTGATCAGGACCTGCTTTTCCTTATGGCATTTGTGAAATTCTGTGGTCACTGAAGACACAAGTTGGTGACAAGCTGCATCACCTCTGGTGTGCCATCTGAAGTCTGCCCAGGTGAATTCAATAGACAGGGGCAGCTCCATGGCAACAAATACTAAAGAAACAGCCTGTTAGCCAGGGACCTAATTCTACAAAGATACGTAGAGCATATTCTAGCACAACAGGAAGAAAAATACATTTCAGAGAGTGATAATGAGCAAAGCCTTAAAAAATTTCCTCCTCAAGAAAAGAAGTATATCATCGTCTTTGGTAATTAGTCATAAACATTTTTTCCTGAGAGCAAAATATACTCATGATGAGATTTTGCAGCCTTTGTTTGGAAAATATTCAAATAAATTTCACACAGGTGTTTTGTTTCTGTTTTTTTCTTTTTTTTTTTTTTTTTTCTTGTATAATCCGTGTGCACCTGTTTAGTCATTCCAAGATCATGAACTCCAATTTTTTCATGCCCACCTGAAGAATCAAAAAACAGAGCCATTCATGTTCAGCTATTATTTAAGACCAATTTTCCAAGATTTGTGAATGAGCTTTATATGAGGGCACCAAAAGGAGGTCTGAAAATAATTCATGGAAGTATCTGCATTAACTTCATAGAACATTTTATGAGTTACACAGTGGTCTACATTAGTTTTCAACTGGATGCCAGAATCCCAAACATGTTTTCTCACACACTTGAGATATTTCAGTACGGCTCATAAACACTAACACAATTCTTACTTCATGCAAACATTTCCTAGTGCTTTATACAAACTAATTAAATATTTCCTGTAGTAAATATGCTTATATCTTCCAAATGCTCAACTACTATTCAACACATAGCAAAACCCTATGTTTTCATTTCTACAGGGTGACACAAAACATTTAAAATAGCTCACATACACAAAAAAAGACAACTCTCTGTATTAGAGCAAGGCTCTTAACAGACAAACACATTGGTGAATGGTTGCTTGCATAAGTAATATGGCCAATGTCAAAAGAAATACTTATCAGTGTGAACCTCAGGCAATTGCAGTTTGGTTCACTGTGAAGTTGTTTCTTTGAGAAAAATCTCTATTGCTTGCTTTTGCAAAAAAACAGTACTATTTTATTCAGTTTTGCTATATATGTCAACCAGCATAAAGGAAACAATGACAGTAAACACAGTGAGATAGTCAGAACAGAAATTTTAGCTGTTTGTAGCCAAACTATTGTTCATGAATCAACTCCTGAACTCCTGCTGTTTCAAATCCGGTATGCTAATTTGAAACAAGATTAATTCTTGCTTCTCATTTGTATGTGGAGTGTAATAATTCTCCAAACAGTAGTCCTTTTTTCCTGAAGAGCAATGTCCTAAAGCAGCAAAGTGGCCAGCTGAGTGTGGTCACCCACTCAGTGATTCCAACTTCATTTGCTGTGTATTTCCTTCTGAAAGAAACATTAGTTTGTCTGCAGTGTTTGTTCAGCCACCACTGTAAACTAAAAGGGCTTTTACTAGGAACTTTTGCCAGAGTAAGTGTACCAGATAAACTTTCTTTTTTTTTTACCCCATAATTAACAGCGTCAAATTTGTAATAAGGGGTTTGAGGGTTTGACATGTTGTTTTTACGATTAGCAATGAAAACAGAGTGTACACTGAAGCATTTACAGGAAGATCATGTGGATCATGTGGAAAGACACTTCTTACATCCTTCTTGTTCTGAGGCTTCAGAAACAGGAGATTAGGTGCTGCTCCACACTGCAGCCTTAGATCACTGCGTAGCTGAATGTCTGCTCTATTTTTATTGGACTGCACATATGCTGTTGTGCAACAAGCCTATAAACTCTTTTTAATTAGCATTCATGTTGCTGTTTGCCACTGCAAATGAAAGTTTATTTACCACAATCTACTATATTGTTTATATATAAACTCTTCATGTGCACAACTACATTCTGTGTGCTGTAAGAAAATTCACCACTCTTCTTCACTCTTCAAATTGAAGCATTTGCCACAGTGCTTCAATTAAAAAGGGAAAACACAACCTTAAGATAGGGGTCTTTCATGGACAAATAGGTGTTCCAGTACATTTAATGCTTTCATTATTCTGAATGTCTTATAGAATTAGCAATTTTTCCAAATGTCTGGTACTGTGTAATTTTTTTCACATTTTTATAGATAATGTTGGTTAAAAATAATACCATAATTAGACAGTGAAATTATAACTTACAAATCAGGAAAAAGAAGTAAAGAACAGTTCAGTGTTTCCAAGGTGAGACTATTTTGTCTTTTTAACCAAAAAATTAGATAAATTAAAATGCCCTTTAAGAAAATCAAATCTCAAGATACTCAAATCTCAGAAAAATATGACAAAAAGTATTGAAAGCACAAGTGGTAAACAAGGCTAATATGACACACATAAAAATGTCATTTTCTTGGCTTTTGGGTAACAAAACAGATATCAGATTACAAGCCAAAATATCCTTAAAAAACAGAAACAAAAACTCTCTCAGTGGAGTTACTGTTTGCTCAGTTGGTCTATGCATCTACCTTTTTTTAATGATGAGCAATATAAATACTAAAAAGACAGATTGGCTGCAAATGTAAGATACAAGTACAAAAACCATAAATGCAAAACGTTTTTTAAAAAATTCCTTTAACAAAATTAATCTTGCGGGAAAAAAATGTCTGGGAGGTAAAATGATGTATTGCAACCTACCAGCACAAAGGAACATTCAGCATTCACTAACACTTTCACATCTGCCTTACTAAACATATGCTTCAGTAGGGAAAGCACTGAAGAATAAACTTAGGTACAATATTAGAAAAATGTAGTTCGGTTATATTTTCAGAGCTCAGAGAGTTAGAAGTAGCATTGTGTTACATTCAAAGTTAATGATCAGACTGGGAGCTGTTTGCAACAGGTGTATACCACCAGTTTGTTACAAAACCAAACGCCCTCCCCCTCCAAACCAAAATGAAGTCTTTCAAAGTTTAGTATCTTAAAATTGTTTGCTGCTACCACTGTTATCCTCCAGACAAGCAGAATCAAACTTCTTTAGAATAATTCTATGCAATTATTTTATAACTGGGTTTCGCATTTGTACAAAAAAAGGAGGACTAGATTTGACTGGCTAACTTTATTGACAAAAGCATATAGTAAATCCCACTCATAACCCTTAGCCCAGATTCATCTGTCTGTCATCCAAGACCAAGTTTGGTGAAAAAAGAAAGAAAAGAAAGAAAGAGAGAAAGAAAGAGAGAAAGAAACAGAAAGAAGGAAAGAAGGAAAGAGAAAGAAAGAAAGAAAGAAAGAAAGAAAGAAAGAAAGAAAGAAAGAAAGAAAGAAAGAAAGAAAGAAAGAA
>JAWWEE010000074.1:19198737-19228083 GCA_035221455.1 Xenops minutus
GAAAGAAAGAAAGAAAGAAAGAAAGAAAGAAAGAAAGAAAGAAAGAAAGAAAGAAAGAAAGAAAGAAAGAAAGAGAGGAGGCAAAATAAAATTGCTGGTAAAAGAAAAAACAATAAAGGCCTTAAAGAGTTGAAAAGTGAAAGCAGAGACAAATGTATTTGATGATAATTGTTTTCTATGAAGTATAAAATATTTCCCAAGCAGTTTTAATCTTTACTTAGCCATTCAGGTTAGCAATAGGAAAATCATATTGTTAACATGGACAGGCCATGGACTTTACTAAATTGTCTCATTTCACTGGTATCAGAGCAGTACTGTGAGTGTTCAGAAAGTGTGAAGCCCTCAGGCTGTACAGTACAGAAGAAGTATTCCTGGTGCAGAAGCAAAATCAACACCCTTCATTGTTTGTTAGGTGACAGGGACTGCGTGACCGCATTTGAATCGGGTCTTTGTCGATAGGAAATTACAGTTCTCCATGGAACCTTTGATTAAAAAGAACCAGCCTTGTCAAGAGGCATTTTCATAATCCCTATTTCAACTTCCCTTGCTCTCTGAAAAAAACACTCCAATGTGTTAATACTGTGAATAATTACACCTGCAGACAGATTACATCTTTGCGTTTCTAGCACAAAACATACAAATTGTTAAATATTTGTCAGTCAGTGACTTTGCTGAGAGCAAAACACTGCAGATTGAAAAATCCAAATTATTTCATCACCTTCTACCCTGCTTCAATTTTTTTTTTGAAACACTACTGCTGATCCACAAAGATTTATGAAGCCAAGGGTACATGAAATATTGCTCTGGAGGAATGGTTCTGTGCCAGCATGGCTTAGCAAAGTGTGTAAAGGTGTCTCATGGCTTGTCCCTGGCAGCCAGAAGTCTGTACTGCAAACAGCTGAAGTGAGCTGGCATGGAGACCAGGAAGGCACTGGGGTTCAGCCAGGGCCATGCATTCCACCTGAGCAAGCTGGTAGTACTCAGGTGGCTGACACATGCTGCACTCTGTCCTGCTGCAAGCGTGCTTCTTCTGTGCTGGCCAGCTTGCAGAAAACCAGCTTTAATTTATGGCTTCAGCCTGTGTGATCCTTGGCTACAGGGGCATACAAGCTGGAACTCATAGATAAGCTAAGTGTAGGGCTCTCACAGCATCTCTAACCCTTCTGGTGCTCATTTTCCTTATTTTTTTAGAGGGATGATGATTTAACTGCAGATTGCTCCATGTGGATATGACTTCATGTATGGAAACTCTGAGGCCAAAATGCCCTAAGACAAACACAGCAGAATGTCATGAATGGGAAGATGCTTGGCTATTCCCTGGATCCTGTGAGTGAGTGTCATACACAATTTTTGTTAGCACTAATCCCCATGCATTTAGAGCACAGACAGATTAGATTCCTGTGGTCGTACTTTCCAGATTGTGCTATCTAATCAAGAGAAACCATACCAAATTCTAATATTTCCTACAGCCTGAAAATGTGTGCAGTAAGATCAGTTCATACAAAGAGCCCTGTAACTGCAGCCCTTTCAACCCTACAGGAAATAATATACAAGTGCAAAAAGGTAACCACATATACTACAAAGCAATGACAGTAGGACTGACTGGACTGATAATAAAGCTTCTTAAACATCTGGTAATTCATCTTAGTTTGGAAGGATTTTAAAATGTTTACTTATATGACTAATTTTCTTTCACTCTATTAAACATATAGTAAACATCTATTCCAAGAGACCTTTGTTTCTAGAGCTTCTCAGTTGCTTTTCATGAACTTTAGGAGAAAAACGTGTTTAGAGCTGTACATCCTGCTTAGAAAAAGGTGAAAATGTCAAAAAGGTACACTGTACTGAGAGGTACCACAGAAAAAAATTCAGCTGTAAGCAGAGCAGAATCAAAAAGTAAGATTCATTGACACATTAGGTATGACTCTGCATTTCAGAGTTTGGAATTAATCTGATGCCTGCTTATATACACCTTCCAGGCTGTCATATTGAGTACCAATCTGTGGTTTTGAAATACTGTTTAATCCAATACCATTGAAGCCACCATAGAGAATGGAAATAATTTGCCTAATAAATCTTATGACTTTCTTGAGGCTAAAATTCCACAATCTACTCTCTGATGTCTCCCTACCTTTTCATCAGAGCAACAGTTTCTCTATTGTTCAGTGTTGTTCTATATAATTCCATGCCCTTGTACCCTTGTAATTTATGTTATCAATGCATTTCTACCTGGTAATTTTATTCCTAGTCTTACAGCTCTCGTATCCTGGCTATTTTAAGCATATATTGTTTGTGGCACTCAGAGAAGCTTCTTAGATGAACAACACACATCTAGCAGTACTATTCTCATGTACAAGAATGCTGCTAGTAAAAACACTACATATGATAACACTTCCAAAAATAACATTTCACCAGTAATACTTGTAAGCAACAAAACTGTCCTGAGAGACTTGTAAACATCATACCCACATGAATAGTTGTGTCACAGACAATCATATCACAGTGTGCCGGGTCTAGGCACAACTTTTTAAAAATTTGGTATTTTATTTCAGCTCCATAAATACAAATCCAGTCTAGTAAAGGATATCTTAGCAAGCAGGTTAGTAAAAAAGTATTTAAACCACCCCCCTCCCACCTTTCTGTGACATCAGATGTCCTAAAATGACTACAACCAAGTAACAGCCAGCTGGCATAACTTTTTTGTTATTTTGATTGATGAATTCCTATAGGAGAGCTCTGAATCGAGATACCAGGTAAGCTCTAGTTATTTTAATAATTATTTTAAAAAATCAGTTATTCCCAACAAAACTCTTCTAATGTATTTTATAAGGATGAACTATTTTGGAATTATTATCATAAACTTGTAAGGGAAAAGATAAATGGTAGCAATATCAATATGCACTCTTATTTATAAAGTCATCTCATTTACAGGCCATAGGGAGTGTTTCAAGCTACTATAGAATGCATGTTTTAAATTGTAATTGTCTTTAAAATGATGACTCATTTGGGTTCCAGCTAAGACAGCTCAGTTTGTATAGTTGCCTGCTGGGGTAATGGGATAAGATACAAGCTAGCCCTTGCCCCTGAAATTTTATCATGAGTAGTTTTTAAGTGCTCTTGTCACATTTCATATTAGCATGAGTGCAAGAAGAGTAGCTCAAATTAGGTCAGGTTCCCTGAGCATTGCCAGATAAGTCACTCCAGAGAAGGGATCAGATTTTTCTAGTTTGATTCTTGCAGCACTCTGGGCTTCTATGAAGTATTAAAACTGCCAAAAGAGGAAGCTGATTTATTGCAGTTCTTTAAACTTGCTAAAACTATTGTTCTTCAGAGAATTTATAATGCTGGCAGCTATTAGATAACCCTTTTTGCATAGTAACCTGAAACCCAGGTTAGAATATTGAGTGTACTCCTCTTCCCTGTATCGATGCAATAATGTCATCCTGTAATACCAAATAATCCAAATTTGAGTCCTAATCAACAAATCTGAATGACACATCTAATTCTCATTCTAGTACAACTCCTCTGCACAGTTGTAGCTGGTGAAAATGTGGAACCTGCGCAAGTAAAGTGGCAGTGCATTACCTAGTCCTGAGTCGGGTGCTGCAGGCAAAGCCACTGCTCTTTCCCTGATACTGTCTTGCCCTCCAAACTGATGAAAACAGCAGGGAACACTGTAGCTATGTTTACTACCATCTTTTCCATTCCTCAGTATAACTTCACATGAATGCAACTTACTTTGGTAATAAATGGATACAAATCTCACATCAAGATTTTGTACTAACCACTGTTTTAAATACACAAACCTTTAAAATGGGATCTATTCAGATAGCTACTATTACTTCCTTACAAAATATAATCACTGAAGAGACCTGAATTACACACCTAAGCTTCTGGACCTCTATACAATCTTGGGTAGGAAACAAGTTCACAGGATAGTAACCTGTTTTCCACAGCAGCTTCCAAATTTTCTCTTCCATTATGTTAAAAGCCTCAGACAATTTAATCTTATGAGGAATTCCCAAATGAGAAGCAAAACTGCAGTTAAAAGAGAGGAATGCTTTAAAATGAGAAGAGATGAATATTACTTTAACATTTTTTGAAGGTCTAAAGCCTTTTTCTTGTCTGGTCTTGGTAAAGTGCTTTATATTAAACAAAAAACAAAATACAACAACAACCAAACCCTTCAACAAAATGTAAATATTTATTGCAAAGCCTGGATTTGTATATCCAAAATTCTAAGGATGACAGCCAAATGTCTTGTCGATTCCCTGGGACAGCCCAAATAGAAACAGCCCTTCTTTGCTGTGGTATCTGTGTAATAATGGAATTCACTTTCCTGCCAGAAAAATACTATTAATTTTCTTTTCTACTATCTTGGATCTGGCCCATGCCATAAATACAAGGTTAGTAAGAACCATACAGTATTCATAAGAATATATTTACTACCACTTTCATTATCTCCAGATTTTCTTCAGACCATAAATGTGTTCTCAGGGAAAACATGCAAAATACAGGTAGAGTTGCCACTAATATTTTCATATTATTTATTATATGCACTGATTTTGCTATGATTTCATGACCAATATGTATCTTACTCAGAAAAAAATTACAACGTTTAGAAAATAGATACTAGTTTCTCTAGAGCACCCACATCTTCAAATTCTGTTTTATATTGTTGTAAAGGTGTCAAGAAACAATATTCAGAAAATCCCATGGATTGCAAACCAATGAGCCTATAGCAGATTGATTCTAAAGTCAGTAACTTGTGTCATGAGAAGGATAGGAATTGTACTTCTTAAGGAAATGCATTTCAAAGATTTCACATTAAATATTTCCATGTGATTAGATATTATTGAGACATAGGCTTCTTTGAACGAATGAAATTGTTTGCAATTGCATAGTTGTTTACAGCACAAGAGATTGTCTTTCATTCTATCACAGTGAAATACGAATCTCACGGTGAATGAAAGAGCTTTCCTTTGAAGAACCAAATGTTGAACATTTTGGAAAAAGTCAACAGGAATAGATTATCTTTTTACCTTTTAGCAGCTTTGTGAAGTGCCAGATGGCTGTAATTGCCTAATAAACCTTTGAGAAAGTCTGTGATCAAAGTATTAAAATCATGTGGAGCAACACAGAAGTCTGTATTTGTAAACTTTCAAAGAACTTATTCCACTGTTAATGAAATTATTTAATTTTGGTTTTCTACAGAGGGAAAAATGGGCATGTAGCTACATTTGCAAATATATATATTGATCATTTTTTGACAGCAAGAAATAAGTAATTCAATTTTTTTTTGGTGAATGGATAAATTCATGAACCGAGTGCTACACTTAGAAAAAGGCAACTTTTTCTCTTAATTTTTTTTTAAAGTAATCTTACCATTTCATTAGACTCATAATTTTCTACACCAAAACATGTCTTCCTGTCTGTATAATTATGAAGTTAGCTAGAGACATACAGCTCTTCTGAGATGGGACACTTCATTAGAGGTGCATCAAAAAAGTTAATCTTGCTATTACATTTTAAGTAGCATTTCCCCTCTAGGCTTTTGCCAGACCAGATGGGCCCCTCAATTCAGGAAGGACATAGAGGTGCTGCACATTGTAGAGAGAACCTCAAGGAAGCAAGTGAAAGGTCTAGAGTGTGTGTCCTATGGGAAGCAGCTGAGGGAGGTGGGGTTGTTTAGCCTGGAGGAGGCTCAGGGGTATCACTCTCTACAATTGCCTGACAGGAGGTTGTAGCCAGGTGGGGCTCGGCCTCTTCTCCCAGGTAACACATGACAGAGGAGAGAACATAGCCTCAAGTTGTGCCAAGGGAGGTTGAAAATTAGGAGGAATTTCTTCACAGAAAAAGATTAAACATTGGAATGGACTGCTGAGGAAAGTGGTGGAGTGTTGGTTTGGATATTGTCACATTTGAGTAGTGTTGTAGAAGCTTGACTTGCATTTAAACAAACTTTCCTGAGTAGGAAGATAGTAACTTGGAGCTGTTTATTGAAACTCAAGCCACTGTTAAAACTTTGAGCATAAGGGTGAACTGCATCCTACAGTGACTCTTTTAGTTTACTTTTCAGTGGCTGTGTGATCTAACAACATATTATTCTATCACTGCTTCCTCTCTCAACTAAATTTGCAAAGTTGGGGATAACTAAGCTGCAACATGCCTTATGAACAGACCAGGCAGAGAAGCACTACCCCCATGATGGCTCTTCCAGAGAACAACCAAACAGTGCAGATGAATTTCAATGGCTTAAAGCAGGAGTCAGTCCTGAAATTGATAAAGAAATGAACCTAGGGCTCTGAACACTGTCCTAATTAAAAGGTCTGTGATTTATAAAACTTGTATTTAATTAAATTATACAACTAAAATGCATTGAGATCATCTTTAGATATATTAATTTTTTATTGTAATTCTCTCATGTTTATCTTTAATTTCTTCTTCATTTCTCTTAAGGCAATCTCTGAAATGTAAGGGACTATTGCTTTAACTGGGGACACATTCACACAGATAAAGAGACATCTTTCTAACTTAGCATTTTAAAGCTTGTGTTTCAGAGTTACGCACAACTTTGGAAAGACAAGAAGTGCTATCCAAATAGAAATTTTATCTGATGGACACATTTTGGGATTAACAAAAGCATGGAAAGCTCATAGTATAGTCAAATCTGTGCAGTGCAGGAAACTGAAGTTTATTGATAACAAGTAAACTATTGGAAAAAAACTATGGAAAACTATGGAAAAAAAAATGTTATACCTTAAATTTCAGATTTTCAAACAAGCTGATTAATAAGATACTGTTTGGGTACTCACATATTGACATTGTTTTGGCAGAAATGAAGTAGAAAAGTAGAGTTCACAGCTTTTAATTTTCAAAAATGCTTACTTGTTTAAACTTTTAAAAATAAAAACCTGTAGCTCTAGTGTTTCTTGTACAGCATAAACTGTACTAATTTGAAGGGATGGAGACTAGTTGGGCATATTGGATAGAATGAAATAACTACGTAAAATCTGTCTCATCTCATTCTCCTTCCTTCTCTAGAGTCTGTAGCAGTAGTTTGACAGAGAATACTGTATACTATGGAGGTCTATAAGGCTAGATGGAAAGGACAAAATCAGGACAAAGTTGCTACATATGCATAATTTTTAGAGTTACATAAGCTTGTTAAATAACTCCATTTGATTTGTAAGCTCCCTAAAATTCAGCTTCTGTCACAGTCTGAGCAATTCAGAATGTTTCTTTCAAGAACTCAAGCCCTAGAAATAAAGCATTTTCTAAGGCTCAGTTAGGACATACTTTAAAATTGCCTAATGTACGAACTGTCTTCTGACAAAAAGTATGATCACTACCTTTCCAGAGATGGTTGCTAGAGAAACACAGATCCTTATGCTTAGGTAAGATATCTAATGTATGAAAAACTTTGCTAAAGATATTGGCTTGTTGCTTCCATTTTGAGGAGATTGAAATTCGTGTCTCCTATACCTGAAAGAACATCACACTTAGTGGCAATTCCATGGAATGACACTGCTCTATTCTCACTGGAACTCCATAAGAATTCATTTAAGGTAGTAGATCAGAGAGCAAGAAAAGAAGGAATGTGACTTGCAGTTGGTACTGAACTGGGAGATGGGCAGCACAGCCTAGGGGTTGTGGTGCCATTTACAGGGACCTTGACAGGCTGGAAAAATGGGCAAACAGGAATCTCATAGAGTTCCACAAGTGGAAGTATCAAGTCCTGCCCCTGGGGAGGAATAACCTCATGCACCCTCCCAGGCTGGGAACAAGCTGGAAAGCAGCTTTGCAAAGGAGGCTTTTGCCCTTATTTGCTTTAAGGACAGGTTGCTGGTTCGTGTCCAACTTGTCCATCAGCATTGCCAGGAGGCTGAGCGAGGTGACCCTTTCTCTCTACTCAGGCCTGATGGGACCTATCTAGAGTTCTGGGCCTAGTGCTGAACTTCCGAGGATAAGAGACACATGGACATACAAGGTCATCAAGGATCTTCAAAGATGGTTAAGGGCTTGTAGCATTTGCTGCATGAGAAGAAGCTGAGAGAGCTGGGGCTGTTCAGCCTGAAGAAGTGCAGACTGGGGGGCATCATATTCATGGGTATGGATACTTGAAGTTAAAGAAGTCAATCTTCTTTTTGTGAAGAAGATGGAGCTAGACTCTTCCCATTAGTATCCAGTGATAGGACAAGAGGTGATGTGCACAAATTGTAAGAGGGTGACTGAACACTAGCACAGGTTGCCCAAAGAGGCTCTGCAGTCTCCATCCTTGGAGATTCCCAAACCCTAGCTAGACATGACCATGAGCAACCTTCTCTAATCTGAGCCTGTGCTAACCAAGGGTGGTTGGACTAGAGAATCTGCTGAGGTGCCTTCCCATCTCAGCTCTGCTCTGAATCTGGTACTCTTCATCCTGGTGACCAGTTTATCACTTGTGGATTTTAGTCTTTGCTCCAAGAAACAGCAGGCCCTGGAGAAAATGCACAAGCAGTCTCTGGAATTGGTACTAGCTGGATTTGGACTAGCTTTTGAGTACTCTGATCTGCCATTATGTCTTATACAATTTATCAGAATGGCTTTCTTCAGCCAATATCTAAAAGAGAAGAGTGGCCAGATTCAGACCTTTGATAGAAAAGGTATGTACTCTCAGGAGAGGGTCAGATCCAGTTCTCTACACCCAAACTGCTTTAAGGATTATCCTTGCAATCTCAAAGGCCTCTGAACTGTTGAGGGAAAGGTGGGATTAAGATATTTTGCTACCTTTTGCATTAGCCGTAACTAGGAACAGATGATTTCTGTATTGGGTATTTGGGGCTTTTCGCTGACAATTTTTTTCGGTTCTCCTGCCCTTGTGCTCTCCTACAAAGTCTGTTGAGGAGATAAGACCGTGCACCTAGGGGAGCTTCTTTTCTTGTATCTAACTACTGATACACAAATTGGCAAATTTACCAAGCTCTTGAAGGAGCCACTGATGCTGCTTAAGACTGTTTGGAAGTCTCTGCATTTAGTTTTCTCTTGAACTGTGGTAACAGTCTTTCAATTTCTTACCATTCTGCAGAACTCAGCTGATGGGATAATGTGATAGACAAGGCATGGCAAAATCTCACATGGGAAGGAACTCTCTTCTTCATTAGATTTTCCCTGAGAGACCTTGATTGATTATTTTTTATTTAAGTAGGTTATATGAAACACTGTATAATTAGAGTGAAAATAGTAGATATAGACAATGGGCAGAGTTAAAGACAAGCAACTTGGTGCCAAACTGTTACATTGTCATTGATGATTATTATTTAGTATCACAGAGATATCAAACACTGCTTCTTCCCTGTCACTGCATGGGGATTTGTTCTGTCTTATTTGTCTTATCTTCACAGACCTAAAAATCACAGGGACGATTCACACTGTGAGGTGCAGTACCATGTCATTTAGAAATTTACTTTCAACTCCTTTTTCTTTTTTTTTCCCCTTGGAGCAGATTAATTATGGTAAAAGTATTTGCAGCAGCCTATCTGTCACCAGAAAACAATAACACAAGGCAGCTAGAACTGTAGGGGTAGACTTACTGGAAGGGTATTACATGATCTGGTTAAACATAACAAATTGGATTTGCTTCTATTTTGCTAAAAATCAGTTCCACAGTGGATTAGCTAATGAAATGTCATTGCAGTGACTGAAGGATGTAAACCAGATATAGGTTTTTTGAGTTAGTCTGTGGAAGAGATGTTTATATCTTACATTTTAAATAGACATAGGGGATAAATGAACATGCAATGTGTTTTTCATCAAACATACTGCCTAGGAACTTCCAGTACTTGAGAAACAGTGCTGTTTGCCAGCTGTATTTCAGATGATCTCCTTATCATGTAGATCTAGTAACAGAGGCACTGTGCAGACGTGGGGGTTTCGTTATAAAGAATGCAAAAGCCCATATTGTCTTTTGTTTAAAATAATATGAAGCAGAAATTATTACTTTTAGTAAAATTATGCCAATATGAAGATAACCTGAGAATTCAGAAGTGGTTTATGCATTTACATGCTACAAAATAAGCACTGATTTTAAGAACTTTAGAGAGCGAAGTCTGAATCTGACATCTCATGCTGTTTTGTAACCATGGGTATAATGAATGTGAGTGTCTCTTTGGCCAGGACTATGTGTGTCTTACCATGTGAACCACCAACTTCACCAGGGAACAAACTTGGCAATTCTTTTTAAAAGGTCTCTGTTTCTGAAATATGGAGGACAAAAGTGCAGAAGAGAGAAAAGGGCCTTTTTACTATTCAAATAGCCATTTTGAAGATACAAAAGTATAATTCTTGAGAAAGCCAGGAACCTGAAGGGGTTTTTTAACTGTCTGAGATACCTTTTGTGTTATGAATTATGATACTGTGATTTACATTCATAACAAAACTAAAAACTGCAAGAGCATATTGCATGCTCTTATCTAGTTCATCAGAAATTTTCAGTTTATATTGACCAAATCAAATAATTATCCATAATTAGAAACTGTTTTTCTATGTCTTTATCTGTAGTACTAGTGGGCTCTAAAAGTGAAAGTGGTTAGCAATTGTTTTACTGAGAATTTGCAAAAGATTAGGCACATGCCCAGTGTCAGCTAACAGGTCTCAGCTGGGAAGCAATAACTTTAAAAAAAGTGACTGAAGATGTTCAGGAGACCTGGTCATTTGAAGTCTGGTGTAAAATGACAGGTGAATACCAGGGTTGGTATTTGCATGGTGAATTTTAAATTTTAATTTGTTGGGATTTTTTGTTGTTTCTTTTTTGTTTGTTTTAAAGCTGGAGTATCATTTCTGATAACAAAAAACAAACCAATTAACAACAATAAAAAAAAAGAATAGGAACATCTTGCTCTATTTAAGCTTCCTTAGAATTCAGAACATCCTTTCTGAAGTCCCCCTTGCCCATGATCCAACACACACTCACACACTATAATTATGAAATGTATGAACAAAGATCTTCTGACAAATTAGATTTCCTTCATCAAGACTAAAACTTAGCACATATCAGGAATTATACTGGAGGAAGAAACAAAATGAAATTAGAGAAAGTGAAAAAGGAAAAAAAGGCCCATTTCACTCAAATGAACTCCATTAGAATTACTTCTAGAGAAGGCTGTTCCATGAAAGAGAATCACAGTCAAGAATGAAGGGTTAATTTTGTGCAATCCAACCTAAGAATTTTGATGGTGTATTAAAATATTAAATGATAGAATGGAATTTACAACAAATAGTCATGTGCTTTCTTATTCCATCCTAGTAATGCCAAACACCAGACACTTAGCTACTCTGTTGTCTAGGGAGACAACAAATGGCATATTTTTGCTAATTGCAAGTACAAAAAGCCAAATGGAAAACTAGGGTTTATGGCAGTAGGAAATGAGAGAAAATGGACTGTACTCTCATAAGCTTTTTTTCTTCTCATTACTCGCGATGGAATTGAAATCCTGCACACAAAATTATACTGATTTCATCAACTATGAATATGTATTTTCCAAACTATATGGCTCTGAACATATGGATCATATTTTTTTTCAGTGCCTGTTTCAAGTTTAAGAGTTATTAAAAGTCATCTGTTTTGTAATATGTGAACTATTTCCAGTGTTAAAGCTTGACTTCTTAGCGACAATATTTTCCAGCAATATTTGAGAGATTTGTGTGGGGTTTGTGTTTGCCAATGAGAATGGGCCACAATGATGAGGAGGTAATATTCTTTATGTATTTGTTGTTTGTTCTGCCATTTATACTTTCATCTACAAGAACTTTCTCCTGGACACTTCCTGGCTTTCTTGTTATGTATCTGTTTTGCCATTTGTCTCAAAGTGAACAGAGGGATGTTTTGCATTTGTGCAGGATGATGAATCATTGTGCAGTTTAGAGTTTGTTACCATTTGTGTTCATTTCTTTACCATATTAAAGGCTTTATTCTCCATTGCATTTTTTCCTCTGAAGCTTTGTGCAAAGTGCATAAAAAATTATCATCAGAGAAGTTCTGGAGCATAACAGGATGATTCTAACATGCTTGGGACTCCTCATGTGGATTGTACCTTGGAAAAGAATTGCATTCATGGACAAAGCTCACTGCGTGTGTCGCATTTTCTGAATGTTGCTATGCTGTCCTGGGCATACTAAACCACCAGATCTACGTAGTCCACCTACAACTTTCTAAACTTTCTGATAATTATTGCTACTTGCTACTAGTTGCTGTACCATGTGTATAGCTGACATTAAATTGTATCGTAAAGTGCAATACTCACTCACTTCTGGACTGAGATGGCAGCCATAAAGTCAGTGTACTCTTGCTTTAGAGGTCATACTACACCTTTGCACAGAAATATGTAGATGGCCTTTGAAGTCTTGAAATTAGGTCACATTACCAGTTGCTAATGATAAAACCACCCAAGACCACCAAGACAGCACCAACACACTTCAGTGTGGAATCAAAAGAGTGACTTACTTGGGTTCAGTACAAACAGCAGTGTCTCTCCAATGAGAGTTGCATTGCCAGTACCACTGTGTAGATAATAATATCTCCTTCTGTGTGATTCACAGTGAGATTTCCAACATTCTCTTTCCCTTTCAGAACATCAGGAGTCATGAACAGTTGCTACACTGTGGTCCAAAACTACCAGTATGGGTGCTGGAGGAGAATGGGTTATGGTATTTGCATAGCAGGTAGCAGGCCAAATGCTAGAAAGTCCTTACTGGAAAACTTAAAAAGAGTTTTCCTGCAAGGTGGTGTGCTGGCAGATGCAATGAAGGGCTTACCTGGGAAACTCTGAAACAACTATCATGCCTGAGCTATGACTGCTGCTCACCTACGAGGTACCCTGGAGAGGACAACCTGGGCAGCTACTGAAAAGACCAGTGCAGGCATTGTACTTGTGCCTTCCCTGAAAGCATGAGAGTTCATGGAGATGAATTTGGTGTGATCTTAAATTGAGACTGGAATATGTCATAATAATTGACTACTATATTTCCCTATGCATATCTCTTGTAATTTCTCTGGAATAGGTCAAATTAGGTTCCGTTGACCCCTAGGAGAAGGATGAGGGAGGTTTCCCCAGTCAGCTGCAGTGGGACAAATGTCACATACAGACACATCTATAACACTGCATTCATTAGTGGTTGGTTGGTATTATCTTGGGCCAATATGTAAAGGGTTGCTAGGTGGATTTAGGTAGGCAGGTAATCTTGTGTTTAATGCTTTTTGGCAGTGTCAGAGCTAAGACCCTGAGAAGGAAAGACTGCCTAGCTGGGCTCATTTGGGTGCCCTGCTGCTGTAAGGTGTAGCTGGACCACCCTGGGAATCCCTTGGGTCACCCTGGCCTCTGGGTGCAGTGTATTATTGCACTGCAGGGGCCTGCACTCACAGGAGTATCAGCCAGACCACTTTCAGGATATCTTTTACATCCAAAGCCAAGACAACATGAACTGTCTGAGAATCTGCTCTGAAGTGAGCTGTTGAGGGTCATAGAGAGACAGCTATAAAACCTTTGATCCTCCCACTGCAAGTGCTGAAGTGCCACCCTGAGATACCCTGCTTTGGACTGCTCTGTCTCCTGTCACCTCTGCAAGAAGAAGCAGCACCAGCCCTCTAGATTGCTGCACCCCCTGCACCAGGATGCTGTTCTGCACTGCCACTGACGGGAGCTTGGCAGTGACTTCAATGCATCCAGACGTCTAGGCAAGGTCTCCCATTGTGCTTGGTCCTGTTATCAGGGACATAAAAGGAAAGAGGCACTTCTTCCATTCCCCGACATGACCCAAAGCAACAGCTCCATGTGTGGATTTTTTTGTTCTTTTGGGGAGAAAGGAATGTAGGTGGGTCTAGTAAAATAAATTGCAGGACTTTTTGTTTTGATTAAATCCATTGTGAAACTACTGCTTGTATTTTCTGTAGTCACATTCCTACTGCTACACTCACAATAGAAGGCAGCTTATTTTTAAAATGAGAGGAAGACTTGACAAAATGTTACAATTAAGAAACAAAAGCTAACAACATCAATAAAGTATGCCCTTAGTATAAAATGATCAGCCCTAATCCATACTTCAGACAGATATAAACCTGATTACAATGATAATTTGCTTTCTCACATGCAATGGCAATGTGATGAAAAACCAATCCAAACATAAATATCAAAATTATCTTTTCTTATATTAAAGAGGTATTCTTTTTCCCTCTCTGGAGAAATGCCACATTCATATTTAAAGCATAAAATACAGTAAAGGAATAAACAGCAGTATTTAAAACATGCAGATGAGCTCCAGAAACTTCTGAGGGCATTAGCATAGCTGGCTGCAAAGAAGGTACTATTTATCTTAGGAGTCACTGGGTAATGTGTAACATATACAGAAAAGAGAGGTACAAGGTCAGCTCTCATGCTTAGGAGTGCTGGTAGTTTGGAATTGGAAATATTTTTTATGAGGCCCTCTGCCATGTAACTTCCAGGAAAAAGTACTGTAGCAAACAAATTCTTTCAACATTTCCTGTACTCTCTAATTTTTTGTGTAGGAAAGCAAGATATTTTCTACATTTTTCATCTTGAGAATGCCTGAAAACTAAGAATAGATGAAAGGGAGAAATCCTAACCAGCTTTTTTTCAGAAAAAT
The DNA here is from genome assembly GCA_035221455.1 of Xenops minutus. Classification (NCBI taxonomy): domain Eukaryota; kingdom Metazoa; phylum Chordata; class Aves; order Passeriformes; family Furnariidae; genus Xenops; species Xenops minutus. The sequence continues at coordinate 19,213,375 of JAWWEE010000074.1, forward strand.
TCCTGCATCTATAGAATCATGTATTTCAGGGTTTCAAAGGAACCTTATGATTATCTAGTCAGAACTGCCTGACAGGCTGTAAAACCACACCAAGTAATCTCTCCATCAAGCACATAACATCTGTTTCAGTAATTGCATACCTCTTAGAGAGATACCTAGTCATGATTTAAGAGCTGCAAGTGATGAAGTTCTGCAGTCCTTACTCAGGATTTGACTCAGTGAAAACACTGGCATATTATACTCTCTGTCTGTTAGCTTTGAAGCAACAAAAAAAAAAAAAAGTCTGGCTTTGAAGCAGTTCTGTTTCAAATCTGTATGAACAAACTCTACAGAATTTAAAACAAACTAAAAGAGAATGTATCATAAGAATACTTATGCAAAATCTTCCCTTTTGTAAGGCCACAAAAACATATTCTATTATTTTTCTTGGAATTTTCAGAGAACATTTACTGAAAACATGAATTCTGCAGGTGGATCTCTTTGGTTTTAAACTTATTTACTATTTTATTTTAGTGATCTATAGGAACAGTTCCCAGCCCTCTCTATGACATATTGTTCCTAATACACATTTAGTCTTATTACCTTCAGTATCTTTTAAAAGACATTAATGTAAAGAGATTTACAGTAAAGTAAAAGTACTATTACTGTAGATTTACAGGACTAACTGTAAGTAGTGAGATAAGTTCTCTCACAAGTGCCACAGGAATTCAAACTTCCATATATTAATGAGACTTTAGGTGTTCAGATCCGACACCATGGCAAAACGATGACTGAACTGTTCATTTACTGGCAAACACCACAGAAGCATAAGAGCTCTGTGGCAGAAATAAGCAATAACTGGCATTCTGATCAACATATCTGTGCCTGCAGTGGAAGCTGTATAAGTATATTTTGTTGTTAATGTGATCAAAATACCTGAGATATATAGATATATATACAGATATAGATATATACAAAAGATGGCATTTTCTGAACAGATATGGATACAATATGTTCACAGATCATGTCCGGATGTGAATCTATGCTCATATGCATCTTTAAAGTACACACTGAGAGAAACTACCGGCTCTCTTTCAGATACATTAATAAGTAGAAAAATATTTCAGAATATAATAGCATTATCAAAATATGGTTGTATTGGTAATTTTGTTTTCTATGGCAGGGAACATTAGGTATACATAAACATTCAAACTATGGTACCTCTTCTCTTTGAATAATGAATGCTTCCAATATTCATTTGGACCATCTGATACAAGAATAGATTTTGCTTACATCCAGCAATGCCCTGATATTGCTTGAATTGACTGTCACGGCTGAAGGTCATGGAGTGACTCAGTACCAATATAAACAGATGAAATACTGGGAAACCACTTTTTAAGAAACTTACCTTACTAAAAGAAAGCAAAATTGCCTAAAAAATTTGGAAACTTTGAAAAGAGAAGCTCACTTTTCAAAGCTACATCAACAGAAAAACCAGTCAAAATGTTTCCACACCTAAATAAAAAAAACCTAGGATCTTACTTTGGGTCTTAAAAGAGCTCAGTTCATTACCCTAGTTAGACAGAGACTTTCTGTGTGACCTTGGAGAAATGGTTTGGTACAAGGTTTCTGAAGGCATGTAAATGTCTACATTCACATTTAGATGTGCATTGGGGTATTTGCTAATTGTTAATTTGCTCATAACTAACAGGCACTGAAAATGAGGGCACTGAAAATGAGTGCACATCTACCTTTAAAATGATCTTTAAGTGTTTTTTTTTTTCCCGGGGGTTAGTCTGTTACTAAAGGTAAACAAGCCCATGAATCTGCACTATCACCGAATCATAGAATCATAGAATATACTGAGCTGGAAGGGACCCAAGAATCACACCATGTGAAAGTATTGTCCAAATGTTTCTTGAACTAGGACAGGCTTGGCGCTGTGTTTTAACTTTATATTTTTTTGATAAGTTAGTATGATTCCCATAAAGCTTCTGGGAACTGACAGGCCTGACAGTCTATTCTAGGAGAGTAGACTCTGTTCCCGTCTGTAATGTGAGAATAATTGTACCTTCACTAGGAGCTATCAAATAAACACAGGACACAATGTGAGAAAGTCATATTGTGTCATCATGTAGCCGTATTTCAAGCTTGAGTTAAAACAAGGAAGAGAAAATTTCCAGTTGCTGCACAAAGAATATATGAGGGTTTGTTGTAGCTTGCTCTCCCTGTTTCCACAGCTCATCAAAAGAGGAAGAAAGAACACAACATACAAAAGTATAAATTAGGTAGGGGGAAGTCCTTACATCAGGATTTGATAGTGTGCAAATAGCTGAAATCACACAGCTGAGTGTTGCTCAGTATATCCTGGAAGTTTCTCAGCACCTCAGAATCAGGGCAGAATTTGTGTATTTGGTTCAGACTTGATTCTGCAATACTAAAATAAATGAATCATCTCAACATATGCAGAATTCCCTTGAAATCAAGATGACTAATTACTCAAAAATCACTCAGGATGAGACGAGTTGCAGTGATGCCGTGTGCACTTTAGACAATTGAAAAAGCTCTTTCCACAGTGCACTTTGCATATATGTGAATAAGATAATTGCTGACAGGAAGGCTCTATTGGTGTTTATTAAACATGATGTCTCAGAAGCAACATTTGGCTCAAGGAATCCCTTCATTTGAGGAGACTGGAAGGGGTATCAGTGAAAAACAATTTAAACATATTTCTTATAATCCTTCATAAATTTTTGCTATGAGCAACTACCAGAGGTGAGAAAATGCGAAGAGCAGCTAGTCCAGTGCTTGACTGTCACAGATTTCATCACATGTATGAGAAACTGTTCTGCAGCTGGAAAAGGGTATTCTCAGATTTCTAGATCATAAACTTCAACATTTACAGTTGTCATGTTTTCTCCTGCCACAGTGGACCAGTAAGAGATGACAGCTGAGGATCTTTCTGTTGATAAAGTAGGTAGTGTAGACATTATGAGATTGGTAAATGCCATTTAGCAGTTTAGTTTTGCTATGTTTTTTAGATTTGTAGAAATATCTTAATTCTTTGTACTAAGAGGCAAAAAACCCATTTCTTATTCAAATTATTCAACTGTGGTTAGTCCACTTTAATTATTGCATATAAAAGTGGTTTATTCTTTTCTTCAATCAGACTGCCAGAGATCATTTAGAGCATTCAACTAGAACAGTCTCAATAAAAACTAATCAAAAGCTCCTGTGAGTTTGAGCATGGGATCTGATACACTCAGTAACAAATAAAATATAATTCTAAACATTCATGTTTACAAAAAATAATGACAAAATCTGAACAATAAGTTAATAAAGTAAAACAGTTATCTACTGTTCAGATATAAAATCCCAGCAATTTCATTGACATATCACTATAGCAGACGATAAAATTGTGAATAATGCTATCCACTGTCATAAGTGGTACTTCAATATTTCCAACAGAAAACTTATATTTTAATCTTCTGTTCATATATAGCCAAAAGTAAGAGGCAAAGCCAGCCTAATAGTAATCCAAGGTTCTGTAGGAGAAACACCAACCAGGGTCGCCGTGTCTGAATATGAGTCATTTCAGGAAGCTAAAAAAAGAATAAGACACCAGAATGAGAGCCAGATACATTCATCTGTGGGAAAAAAAAGTTATGGGAAAACAAGGCAAACCTCATTAAAAAAAAAAAAAAAAAAACAACAAACCAAAACAAACAACTTACAAAATGCTGAGCTTCTGAACACAGTTATTACTGTGTAGCATTTTCAGCACATTGTAACAAAGCTGATCTTTACAATGGAATATTTAAATTAATCAAATATCCATTTGGTTCTTTTACTAGCACTTACAAGAATTATAAATGAGATTCCAAAGTTTGTTAACTTCTCAATAGTTTGTAGTAATTTTATACAGCTGTCTGCAAGGAAATGCTTATTTAGTAAAATTAGTTATTTCCTTTTGTGGGAATAAACTAGTGGAGTATTTTTTGTTCAGTTCTATATATAGGGTCCATCATGCTCTTTCTGAAATAACTGGCAACACTCCTATTTACTTGGGCTTAAATAAATGTATAAGAGGAAAATGAGATTTTTCAAATATTGTTGAAAAAACCTGTGTTTAATACTTTTCTCTGGGAGCTTTAAATCAAGTAAAGGAGCAGGGCCTGTTTACGATCATATTTAAAGCTACTTACATTGACCTTCCACTCTACATGGTCTCTTTTATAAAAGTTTTAAACTAAATGTTTGTCTAAACAGAGCCTGTGAAAATGATGTATCGCGTTCAAATTCTCTTAATATTTTTGCTTTTTTTTCTTATAGACACCAGGGAAAACATTAATGACTGCTAATATTTTCACATCAACTCAGGAAATAAATATAAAGCAATGGCCTGGTGCTGACCTCTGGTTTTGGTTGGGGTTTTTTTGTCTGCTCCACTCACAGCCTGTGCTTGAACAAAGCTACTGAATTCCTCTGCTTTTTGGAGCCTCTTCACAGTAGCTGTAACAGCAGCAGCCACTGGGAGACAGTGGAGGGGTGCTGACCAAGGAGGTTAACATCAGTGTTTGCTATGCTTGTCCTTCTCTCTCTCAGAGGGGGGTTCTCTGGGGTTGCTTCTGTACCCTTCTTTCTCTAGAAATTGGCATGGGCCCAAAAGAAAACTGTAGTGAAAAATCTGCCTCCACTTTAAAGATTTGCCTGAAAATAACAGGCAAACCCAAATACCCTGGATCTTCATTACAACTGGGCAGTGGTTTAAATTATGGTACAGAAAGTCATATAGTTGTATTTGATCTGTATTTAAAGACAATCAGAAACTTTTAATCCAAAGCAAGTGTAAACACCTCAAAGTTCTGGTGTAAATCAAAATTTGAACTGGCGGTTTATTGAACTGATAGAGCAACTGTTTTTTTGTTGTGTATATAAGACAAACATGTTAATTAGGACCTAAGCCTGAATCCAGAGTCCTAGTCTATACATTTGGTCTTTCTTCTTTATCTTTATAATCAGTCTATTTTGTCCTCTTCCCAAATGCCTGAGTGAATAAGTTCTCCAACCTGGAAGCTTATTCTCCTCTCACTGCAAAGTCTAGTATTTTCTCTTATTGCTGTCAGTGACAATTTTTGACTTACACACATGCACAGTAGATTTCTAAGAGAATTTTCAAAAAGAATTCTCATCAGGTAGTACCCTTCCTCTGTCTATCCCATGTGCACATTATCAACACTCAGACCATTTCTATAACCATACCTAGCGTGACACCCCTACTTATCTGTAAATAAAAGCTGATTGCTGTCACAATATCAGCTATGGTCCCCCAACTCCCTCTGAAAAACCAAGTGTGTGGTACAGCAGAGAGTATATTGTTGTTTGGGAAGCATAAGCTCATTCAACTGGCAGATGCAAACCACTTCACAAACTGAGGGAACATAGCACCACATCCAAGTTATTGGATGCTATCACACCTGCTAATGCTTCAATTCTGTAGTAGGCAAAAGAGGTACTGCTAATCAAAGGACTACTCTATTCTCACTCCAGCTCATGCTATCATGAGCACACAAAAAATAAGAAGAAATAGGAAGCAGCATGCTGAAAGAAGGCATGAAGAGCTCTCTGCCATCCACTGGCTAAAAAAAGGGTTCTACCAAACAGGGGCATACATGGCATGACGGTTGCAATGCAACAACTCAGTAAATCACTTTAAAAACTACTCCTTTATCTTCAAAATTGAACATATTTGTAAGGTTAGTCAGAGCAAACATCAGTTTTGCATAATTGCTCGGTGAAAAATTATGAAGGATATAAATGATTTTATCTTTTGTCCTTTTATCAGTTTTTAAAAAGATTAGTCTACCCTGATTGCTTGTGGAGCTAGAATGCCATTAGTTGAAATAAAAAACCTTCAGTCAACTACAGAGGTAGTTTTGTGCTAACTTAGCTGTGGTGGTAGTCTCACAGTGATGTTCTGTCAACAAACCTCCACTCATACCCCTCAATGTTCCTCAACACAGAAATCAGTGAGTCTGTTCAGTTTTGCTTAGCTGGTGCCTCAGGTGACCTGAGGCACCTGACATGAACATGTGAAAGCCCGTGAAACAAGTACTGAAAATGACAGTCAAACTTTGTATACCGTTAAGTGTTTGTATACCATTAGCAGGAACACTGATGATTGTTATTTGTAGATGAGAATGCAGCAGAGAATGGAAGATATTTCACAGCAGAAAGTTGAAAAATACATAAAGAATGGCTCCTTTTCTTGAGATGTACTATACAAACATATGAAACTTTTCAGATCTATAGATTTCTGCAGTGCTACATGAGTGATTTTTAAAATAAAATTAATAATATTTTTAAAATCAAATATTTGACATTTCTGACAAATGTAGGTGACCATCCCAAAAGCAGTTGTTTTGAGAAAATACAGAGAAAGATCTATTAATAAAAGGTATTGAAAGAAATAAGATACTCCCCTCCCTCTCCCTTCTTTTTCCTCTCCCCATCAACACCACGATGATAGTGACAAGCCTGAGAACAAGGGAAAACATGTCACTGTCTCTGCCTGGAACTGTATTATCTCTTGAGATTTACAGCTGGCACATTGCTTTGAAGACTCAGGGAAAAACACGGTATTGTTCTGGGAGCTTGTGGATCCCGTATGAATTCTAATCCTACACCGAAGGAAAAATATGTCTACATCATTCTTAGCCCCATTGGTAAAACCATGCCTACTCAGTAGGTAGGTCACCTCATTTCCAGATTTCTCAGTGTCAGAACAAGCTGCAGCTTGGTACACAGTGTTCTTGTCTGTTATTTACCACCTCAATCAGGACTGTTGACACATCCACAGTCCTTAGGCAGTTCTGTCTTAAGCTCTTAGAAGCACTTTATTTTCACTTTAGTTACAACAGCAAAAATAGACTAAATACTACCAAGGTCTAAGGTCAATTATTATAAGTAGGATTTAAGATAGGTTATAATACTGGAGTGGCATATCAGGTTTAAAGTATTATGCTTGAACCTGGTAAATAATATCTCAGGCATGGGGTGGTGGGGGGTGGGGTGGTAGTGAACACAATTGAGAGACAGCCAGACTTGGGCAAAACATAGCAATAATTTATGAAAAGATATTTTTTCCTCCTTTTTTATCTAATCGCTCAAAATATTCCATCTTTGTTCAGGAAATTGCAAGCAACTTCCTATCAACACATGATGGTGAAAGAGCCATGTGACAAAGCTGGGAAGGCAATTAAGTTCTGCATTGCTACAAGCGTAACAGTTAGACATCTCTTCAATAAATGATGTGGCCTGAGGCACCTGCATGAGCTGATTCCTACACATCTTTGTACAGTCCTTAGACCTTTCTTCAACTGCATATCAGATATAGACATAGGCAGATCATTGCTATTGAACTGGGACTATGAAAAGTGTTGGGCAAATATGAAAAAGTTGAGGCAATCTGATGGCTTTTGAAATGCTTAGGAGCTCATCCAAACTACTCTAAAGCAGGAAAGAAGAATGCAGGATAAGCATCTTAGATTTTAGTTCAGAAACAGCAAATTCATGTTGAAACAATGGATGAAAAAGCTATAAAGAAAAGGGCAGCTAAAAGAAAAAAGTAACCAGCTTCTTCAAGATTTCAAAACCCTGCAGGCTCAAATATTTAAGTTTTACTGAGTAACTAAAAATATATTTTTTTACCTTTTCCCCTTTAAGAGTCCTTTAAGCTTTTTTTCATATATTAATCTCTTAATGACCTTTATTTTACCTTTTCATTACTAATGACACCCAGCATGAGAATGACATGAAACAACAACAGATTGTTGATATAAGTACTGTAAGCACACAGGCCAGACAACAAGGTCTTCCCAATGAGCCTATGAACTCTTTTTCTCTCCAAGTTCATCTACCTGCATTTGTCTGACACTCATCTATGATGTGGCTATGCTAAAAGGAAAATATAACCACAGACTGAAGTTCTCACCATTTCTGCTAAAGATAAATACAAGAACATTCCAGCTGTAATAGTAAAAATCCAGTTTTGAATGGATGGGTCAGTTGATAGAGAAAGGCCAATATAAAGTCCTAAGAATGCTGTTAGAGCACTTATAAAATTCATAAGAATTGCAATCTTCGTGGGGAGTCCTGTACTTAGCAGCACAGCAAAATCTCCTGCATAGAGAAAAAGACAGAAAATTTATTATTTAGCTGGTAAATGTATTTGGATGACTCTTGGTAATAAAACATGAAGGGAAATAATTAAGATATATACAAAGATAGTGAATGATGGAGGGCTGCCTTTAGATTTCTGTAGAATTAAACTCATCCCATGTGAAACAAACCCAAACACCTCAAAACAACAACAAAATCGTATTTACTTGTATTTGTTTAGCTGTTCCTAAAGATAGCATCCAGTATACAGGAGTAGCTTTCCATTAGTTCTTGATGTTCCATGACATTTCCAGCTTGGATACATGCAAAAGTGAAGTCACGTGTTTTCCCAGAGTTTCTAAATATTTCTCCACTGGGAACTTGCCAGTTCAAAAAATGTGGGTATATTTGCAGCATGGTCTTTGAGTGTTTTGCACGTGCTGCAAGTCAGAGAAACCTATGCCAGTCTGATTCCAGTTTGAGTTTAATTCCACTGATTTCAGACCAAATCCACTGGAATAAGTCAAACATCAGAATGCCATCACAGATTTTTCTTCTAAAATGAAAGATTTCATAACAGGCCCACAGTAAAAGATTTTAAAAATTCTACTCTGTGAGCATAAAAATACCATTTCAACACCGGGGCACTACTGCCACAGGATTAAGAAGGTCTGTCTTTGGAGGTAACTGGTGAGTATTTCAATTTGCTTTGCTATGCAAACAAGAGCTGCCAGTTTTACTACAATACCTCATCCTATCTTTTTGGGGGGAATTTTTCTATATATCACATGAAATCTTCAGTCATTTAAGGATAGAAATGAGAATCTGCAGTTCTCATCTCAAACTTTCCACTTTATACATGTTCATGAACACAATGTGAGGAACAGCTTCAGGCATGCTGAAAATTTTACCACAATAAGTTAATTCAATAGAACAATCTTCCTGTCCTGTCCATTAGGTCATATACTTTCTTTTATTACCTTATTATTCTTGATTAGCAGCAGGAACGAGGGTAGCATGAGGAATACTTTATTAAACAGCTCTGCTGCATATTGAAACTCTTGGAAAGCCCATTGTGTCAGGGATGTCCATTAGGCACACATGGCTCTTGCTCACAGTTCATTAATTTTTGTGTCTGTACACATAAGAATAACAGGTCACTTTTGACATGATGTTCTTTACATTTGGAGAAAGTGAGATGGGTTGGCATCAAATAATGAGTACAGAAGCCTCCTCTGGGTTTTGTGAAGGGAAAGAAAGGAGTCTCATGCATTAATGTTATAGTTCATGATGTTATAAGTAAGAACTCCCAAAATATCATACAGGAAAGAACTCTTTGGGAAACCTGGACATACAAAGCCAATCAGGAAAAACACACATATGTATTTCTTACCCATCTCATGAGGAATTTCATGGCATAAAATAGCAACAGTCGTTGTCACACCTGTTTCAGTTGAGGATGAGAATGCTGCTCCTATTACCAAGCCATCAGCAAAATTGTGAAGACTGTCACCCACCAGAACCATTATTGCTAACAAGCTGATTTTCTTACCTCAGAAAAGACAAACAAACAAACAAATCAAAAGTCCAGAAGTTTTAACACAAATAGATATTGCAATTTTTGTCATTTACTATTTTTTTTTTTTGGTGACTTTGCATATAACATTATGAAAAGTCATAATAATCAGAGGAATATACTGTTTAACTTCTATTCCCTTCAAAACATTTGAAAAAAAAAGTAGATTGCGGTACAATTCAGAGATGCAAATATCAGGAAGTAACTTCCTTAGTCTTACTAGGTCAACTATAAGACAAAAAGTCAGGTTTCAGTCCAGTCTCATGATACATCTTAGAGCTTTATATTAATCTTCCTTTATTTGCCAAAATTCCCACAAATTTTCCTAGGTGTTATTTGGAGTTTTTCCACTCTAACTCACAGAATTGCACAGCTGTAGTGAAGATGAATATTTGGTCTCAGGCAGTTGATTGTTTTGATCCTGTAAAGCTTGCAAATACTGAATATTTGCAGGGTCTGGGTTTTTTATGAGATTGTATTATAGTGAAAGATAGAGATGAAAGACAACAAGCCTCAGAGTATCAGTATTAGTACAGGGTTATAGCATGCTCCTTTCCAAAGTTTGTTCCAATCAATTAATGGCTGTTATGCTCATAGTACTCCTATCTGGAGCACAACTTGTGGGTGCAGAGGGCTGTTTGTCTCTCCCATAGTGTTCTGTGACCTCCTTTTACTGTGGAATAGTATACTGGATGTTCATGATCAGGCATCTGATATGAGTGAAAAGGTGCTACTAGGAATGGAAGTGCTGAAATCAAGCTAGGGAATTAGGGTCAGACTCTGTCCAGCCTGTAACACAGACAGCGGGGTGGCATACTGAATGGTTTCACAGGGAGTTACCTCTTCAAGTAGCAACAAGGCTCCATATAGGTTCAATGTCTCCCCTATCCTGTACTTTGTTTCGTTCATTTTATCCACAATCTTACAGCAGGACTGCCTAATGTCTCTCAGGAAACTCACCCAGCTTCCCCCTATACAGAATGGACAGAACACTTTGAAAAAGATTGGTTTCATGCCTGAAGAGGTCGTGATTTGGGTCCTAAATATGTATTTTGCTGACTTTTGATGACCCCACATAGACATAATATGACAGACTAAGGAGCTAAAGTGGAGCTGCACAGAACTGCCTGAATACAATGATGACAAAGTTCCGCTTCAGTAATGTTTTTCAGAAATTACTATTTTATAGTGAAAAGGGAGATATTTTTCTTACAGAAACTGGCTAGAAATGAAGTCTTCAGACTATTATATAAAAAACGCCCCCCAAAAAAACCCCAAAAAACCAAAGGAAAAAAAAAAAGGCAAAAAACACAGAACATAGCCTAACAACCGTATTCATAAAATCCTCCCTAGTTGCCTGGGAGCTCTGCGGGTTCAGAAGAATTGGCAGGCTTGTTAGATTTTCCTGCCAGCTTACAGAGCCGGACGTGGATGTCCCCAGTTTGCACAGCTCTTTCTAAACACTATGGGCAGTTTATAATCAATAGGGCAGAGCATGAATTACAAAGAAATAATAGATTGCTGCATCACGTTAAATTTGTGATTTGTAATAAGCACTAGCAAGGACAAAATTGTGGCCTGCCTTGAGATCTTATTAGTCTTTTTTGTTCAAGTATCTTATTGTTGAAGAAAATATATCATGATTACTGGAACTCACCCCAGCATATTGTACGCAATGTAACAGAGGGATCAGGTTAACATTATGGCACAATCGCAAATGTAAGCTTTGTGAACTTACTTGACAGAAAGTTAAGAACATGCATGTATAAACAAATCTGAATGTTTATCTTAATTTACTTTCAGCCTATTTTAAAGCAGCTTTGTTACTGGCAGTTATCTCATTGCACTATATTCCAACAGAAACTATTAACTATTAACTTATTACCTTAACTGTTTCCATAGAGTCTCTTCTTCAGCAATCCTACTTTTCCCTCCCCGCCCCCTCCCCACTTAAACAGGGGATCAGAACTCATAGAAATTCTATTCCATAATTTTCATAAAAACACAACACTAATGGATGTAGGACTCTGATCATAGATTACAATTTTTGAGTTTTAAATAAGAGTTCAAAGTAAACATCCATAAAAAGATATTTTTTCAATGTTTCCGTGACTCGCACTTAAAAAATATTTCTAGTAAATGTAAAGTGTCTCTGAGTATACCAAATATAAAACGCTACTGTTTGGTCTTTTCAGATATTGGTAGAATAAGTGTGAATAAATGAGGAAAGGGACAGCAAGACATCATTTTCTTCAGAAAGCTTCTCACTTTCTTAGTCACTCACTGCCTGTCTAAGGTGACCGACTCCTTTTGCTGTCCTGCTTGACACGCATTTCCAGTGAAGCCTCACAGCTCTGGAGATGTCAAGCTTCTGTCTTAAAGCTGCAGATTCCATCCAGTTTTGGGGAAAAAGCACCTAAAAATTTAGCTCGGTACCAAGGTACCCAGGTATGTTTATGCACTTAGCTGTATAAAAGAACTGTAATACACACTTTTCACAGAATCACAGAATATGTTGAGTTGGAGGAGACTGACAAGGATCATTGAGTTCAACTCTCAGCCCCACACAGGACCATCCCCAGGAGTCACACCAAGTGCCCCAGAATATTGTCTAATACTACCTGAACTCTGTCAGGCTTGGTGCTGTGATCTTCCCTGGGGAGCCTGTTCCAGTGCTCAACCACCCTCAGGGTGAAGAACCTTTCTCTAATATCCAATCTAAACCTCCATGACAGAACTTCAGGCCATTCCCTCAGGTCCTGTCACTGGTCACCACAGAGAGAGATCAGTGTCTGCTGAAACTATGTATTCACAAAAATAACCAAACCCAAAAGCAACCCCCAAACAAACCAAACCTCCAAAAAAACCCCTCTTCCCTACTAAGACTTCACTTACTGTTTTCTAATATGGAGGTAAGACTGAAGTATGAGGGAAAAGGGAAACCAAAGATAACAGAAACTGTCCCAGATTTAGTTACTTGGAACAAATAACACTGAGATCACTAGAAATTTGTTTGTGCTTAGCACATAATGATAATTGAACTGAACTGAAATATCTAGAGATGAACTATGTAGTCACTCTCAAACTGGCACTGGATTGTGTACTGCTGGAGAGTTGAGAGTGAAGGAATGAAAACTCAGATTTCTAATACCCCAAAAATGAAAATGAAATCCACAAGAACAGAGAAGAATATTAAAAACCTAGAAGAAGATAATGACATCATAAAATAAATCATACTGATCACCTGATATCTGAGATCACGAAATTAAGGGGAGTTGATTATAACAAATAAACTGATTTCAATTAAAATATTAATCCCTCAGTTTAATGACTGAAACTCTACTGAATTTATCAAGGTTACAAGGTACAGTCAAAGGTAGAATTTGGGTTATGCTCTGTTTTCCAATTTTTTCACTAAGCAGCAGCAAAAGACAGACGACAAGAATTATCTGAAGTTCTTTGAAGGAAACAGATAATACTAAATCTGAGAGCCACCATGAGCCTGTAATTCCATACCTGTAATAAATCATTACTGGTCTAAAGAGGCTATTGCTTTACTGTGTAAGACAAGAAGGAAGCAGAATTATATTAGTATAGTGAGCCAAAAAAAGTCTTTTCACCACCCTCGGAAATAAAAGCCTGAGTTAAGTTTACAGTTAAAAAAATCTGTTTTGTATTAATGTTTTAATGTTTCCCTTTAAGCAAAGGGTTTCAAAAAATAGGTTGCAACAGTGAGACAACAAACACCACAGAAAGGACAGTATAAGATTAACAAACTTCACAATTACAGAGCTGGCAGCTGCGAAGGTCTTGAAGCAGAGATTAAATTATGTAGCCAGGCGCCATCAGATGTGGTGACGTAGCACATAGCAAACACAGAGCTAAGCCAGCTTCACACTTTCAATTCCATCTTAGGTCTGAAGGATTTCCCTGTTACTTGTCTAGTCTTTTATTGATACTAACTTTTTTTGCTGATTGCCTTGCTCTCTGGAGGAACTTCAGCAGAGTCAGAATCTTCTGGGCTTCTCTAGTTAAAAGCAAAGATAACGGATCAGTGTTAAGGGGATCTTCCAGCTGCTGATATAAATACAGGAAAATATCAACTCTGTTCAAGCTATTTGAATAAAAGATAGTCAATTGTTATTTACATAGATATAATTAGAATAATTTATTGACCACTGGCAGTGTGATTGGTTCTGTGGAAACACATGAAAAAGAAATCCCCCTTGCCAAAAAAAGGTTACAGTCTAATTCAGTTAGAAAGAAAGACATCCATGGGTACTGCTGTAGCCCAAGAAAACCATATTTCTGCTCGAATACATGAAAATCTGAGCCAAAATCAAGAGTAAAAAGGACATTATAATTCAAATTGTATGTTTTTATTTTGTCATGACTAGATGACTGTGGTTTCCTGACGACGAAAATGTCCATAGGATTTCTAAGGACAAATAGGTTGAATTTCTTTGGCATTCATGTTCTTCACAGTCACTCTGTGAAAACTCAAGACTAAGAAAGATGATCATAGGTAGGTTTCATCCCCTTTTCTTCAGTGTGGTGCAGCCTTTAGTGCCTTGCCACTTGGCTTTTACCTAGGGCTTTGTCTCACCATCAGGCATCACTGGCTGGGTGTAGCAACACGAGTACACTGCAAGGAGTGAAATTTACCCTTACTTCAAATGACGAAAGAGACAGTATCTTTGTCCTTGTCCTAGAAAGATACTTTGATGCATCAGCCCCATGGATTAATTAACTGATAATGAAGTTATGGGAAGAGAAGTAATCTCTGCTCTCCCAATCTCCCTGGGCCTTTGCTTTCTGACTGGAGAAATTATTGGACATTCATGTGAAGGAGAGATAAGTCAAAAAGCTTGTTTGCTTGAAACTAGAAAAACTGAATTTATAATTACTATTTAAAAAAGAAAAGAGAAGAGAAGAGAAGAGAAGAGAAGAGAAGAGAAGAGAAGAGAAGAGAAGAGAAGAGAAGAGAAGAGAAG
>JAWWEE010000074.1:19238006-19257672 GCA_035221455.1 Xenops minutus
CCGCCAGCACAGCTCACAACCTCATAAGGGCACGCAAGCTTCTCCCCCACGACAAGGGGGTGTCCATGGAGAAGATGCAGGAGCTACCATACTGGAAAATACCTTAATTTTATCTATTCTAGGCAGAGGTTTTGACACTAGAGGTAGGGCACACCAATGTCTGGTATCAAGTTGGTGGCTGGTTATGAGCAGCATTATTGACCAGTCAGAACAGGAATGATATTATTTGACACTATCACTAACAAATTGAGTGAAGGAACGGTTGCATTCACAGGTGAAATCCAACAGGGACAACTAGTCAATATGCTGATGGGCATGGCTGCTATTTAGAGGGGTCTTGACAAGCCAAAGAAAAGAAATGGGCTGACAAGACCATCACAAAGATAACCAAGACATTTAATGTGCTTCAAACAGAATAACCCCAGGCATCAATAAAGGCTGGGGAAAACTACCAGAAGGAAGGTAGGTTTACAGAAAAAGCCCTTGGGATGGGTTCTGACAGACAGCTTGAACATGAGCCACCAGTGTGCCCTTGTGGCAATGACCACTAACTGCACACTGAGCTGTATTAGCAAGAGTGTAGCCAGCAGGAAGTGGAAAAACAATATTGCCTGCCACTCAGGGCAGATGAGTCCATATCTGGACTCAGCCAGCAGTACAAGGCTTTGGCAAATTGGAGGAAGTCAAATGGAGGGCCATAAAGATGGCTAGGGAACTGCAGTGCCTGATGTGCAGGGAAGGGGCTGAGGGAGCCGAGTTTGTTCAGTTAGGCAAGAGAAGAGTTGGTGGGTATCTTGAGGTCTTCACCTTTCTAAGGCAGTTTATAGGGAAATAATAACCACAGACTTCTCAGGGGCATGAGAAGAAAGAATGAGAGACCAAGTAAATAAAAATAAGTAATAAAAGTAATAAAAAGTATTACTTGCATCAGGGAAAAAATCCAATGTACTCTAATAAAGAAGTCCATCAATAAAGTATTTGTACAGGTTTCCCATAAAACCTGCAGAATCTCTGTCTTTGGAGACGTACAAAATACAACTGGACATAGCTCTGTGAAAATTGATCTGACTTTGATGTTGGCTCTGTTTTGAGAAGTAGGCTCTGTTTTGAAGAACAGAGAAGATGAGGTCCAGGATTAGTAGGAATCTAAATTTTAATGTGAATTCATTATCAGGAATTTTAAAAGAAAGAGCAAAATCTCAAATGAAAAATAAACTTTCCACCACACATAAAAAATAACTGTTAAAGTTTATTAAGTAAAATGTTCTTGTAAGACTTAGGGTGTGAGGACCTGCATCTTTTCCAGTTGCAAGACCCAGACCTTTAAGCTTTCTAATATGGGGATGCAGAGCATTAAATCTCCATTAGTAAAGCAACTATGTGTGTACTCCTAAAGGATGATATCAAAGAAACAAGTAAATCAAATTTGCATATTTTCATGTGAAAAAGTGAATGGATGGATGATTTTGGTTTACAAAATCCATGTTTGTTTAATGAGAAATAGTAAATGAATACAGATGTTTTAACACAGTTTACTGGAATTTAAGATTATTTGTCTTATTGGATCATCTGCTACTTTCTTTTTTTATATATTTTTTTTTAAAAAAACGCAGAGACAAGGATGACTTTAAAAGAAAGCAGTGACCTTTTTTTCCTGTGATAATGTTTGAAATAGTGACTCCTATCTAAAAATTAAATTGCAGATCTTAATGGAGTTAGCAAACACATGCCATAAATGAGTAAATTTCTCATATGCAGCAGAATCTATTACTAATGGAGCACAATGGCAATCACAAGTGCAGAAAACTGGGGACAAAATTAGCAACAAAACAGTGAAACAATGTCTTCTAATGAAATATGTCAAGGAAAAGAAATATAGCTAGAAAGAAGAAGAATGGAAAAAAAGAAACACCCGTAGAAACAGAAATTAATACAGAAGAGCAATTATCTTTTCTCCAGATGTTTCTTTTTGTTTTGTTTTTTTTTTATGTATATAGAATACTTGGCTCCCAGATGACTCCTCGGACTCAGATAACTCCCCTGCACACTTATCTTTTGAGCTACAGTCAGTCTTGGAAGTTCAAGAAATCAAAAACTGAGCTTCATAATTTCTTCTATTGCTGGAGAAGAATTTTATTTCTCTTACAGACAGTATCACTACTGATTCTGTCCTTCATAATTTAAAGTTTGTATGAAATACATTTAAAATGACATTGATTTAAAATTATCTTGACACCCCATTAAAAGGCTCATCATGATGATCAGCATGATTCTCTTTTGTGGTCAGCTGGAAAGAAAACCTATTGATAGAGTATGCATTTCAAATGCAATAAAATTATACCGATGAATATCTATCCAAATGGCATTTAACCAGATGCAATTTGTCCCAGTTCCACACCATATAATGACCACACAGTGAAAGTCAATTGCACAACACTCATTCTCCTAAAGGGAGAAGAAACATTGTCACTGAGTTACTGTAAATTGTAAAGAACTGGAAATAATAGAAATGTGTCCTTTGAAGTATATCTATCAAATGTATACATCAAAATATATATCATTTATTTGCAAATTCTTAGGATGAGGATAAATTCATGTGCAATGAGTCAGTGTCCTTCAAAGTTCTCAAAGAGGATACTGGGTAACAGGTAAGACCCTGTCTTACAGACTCTATACTTTCTAAAGAAAGCTTCTGGATTCCATAGATGTCTGTTAAAAGAGTTTGGAAATGCCCAATCTTCAGTTTACAGAAGCCTTTTAAAAGCAACTTATATAGAAACTTTAACAGACTTTTTTTCCTTAGTACAAAAAAACTCTTCTTTCTACCAGGTCATTTAAGGGGCACTAGAAACTTTGTGACATAAGAGCACAAGAAATCTCTAATAACAGTGTGAAAACATTGAAGCCATGTCCCTACAGCCCTCTGTGTCTTAAGGAAACACCTGATTCCGTGTAACACTAACTATTCTGATAGCCTTTCCCAGCTACTTTAATCACACAGTCAACACCCATGAAGTTTTTTCCCCAATAAATATTTAAACAAATATAACTAGATAAAAATGTATTTCCATCAGTATCTGCATGACTTTTTGAAATTAATAGATTTTACTTCAGAATTAATGTACTGTTTGCAAACCAGTTTGAACTTTTGTCACTGAAATTTTGTAACCAATACTATTATAACATAAAAATAAATTAACCTGGTCCCAATCTGTGTTCCTTTCAGGATCTTCCAAATGGCCTTTCAGATAGTCTCCTTTTGTATGGTTTCCTTTGACTGGAGTATTTTCTCTTCCAGTATCTCTGATTGCCATACTGTAACGCCTTTTGTGAGTGTGGAATAGTCCATTTACAGTGCAGGTCTTTTTGGCTGTAAGCACATTTAGTAGTTGTTCTAGTTCTAGTAATTCATTAGAAAATAGATAGGTTACCATGGGAGAATACACATTTAAAAGAGAAAAAAAAAAATAACTATTAAAATTTTGTGAGTTAAAACATTAATTCAATTTCTCATTTCAATACTCTTTTCTCAGTTTGGTTTTGGAAGCAATTTCTGCGTATGAACTCTGGAAGTTCAAGACACCTAGATACTGAGCCTTTCCTTCTTTACCTACCACTCAGATGTTTTGCCTATGACTTTCTCAGAAGAAAACAGACATGATTGAAAGGCAATTCATCTTGCATTTAATCATAAATCTCTTACAAAGTTATTGCTAAATAACTTTACTATTCTTAAAATTTTCCTATGTTAGTGGAACTTCACATTAAGCTGTCATGGTCAGGTATTCAGATCAGAAGACAGATCTTTTATAGGGTGTCCTGAAATCAATCTTCAGGACACTATGCACTTCAGAAATGGAACACAAGGCAGCAGATTTTCTCTCTCCTTTGGTTAATTTAGAAGCATGTCTGCTCATAGCACTGAAATAGGAAGGAGGGAGTCAAAATCCCTAATCCAAACCCGAGATAATGCACGGATGTACCCCATGACATAGCCTGAGTGCTATGGGGGCTTCTGCGGATGAAATGCTTGGTGATTTGAGTGGGCATGCCCCATCCTACCTTACTTAGCACCCTCCTTCACCCTGCATTTTCAAAGGTAGCCATAGTGATAGTTTCTGCAAACCTTAATTTGTCCATTAGAAACAAAACTGGTCCACAAATTAGTTTCAAAGGAATTTAGATAAATGAGAATGTTTCCATGTGATAATCCTTTATTTTTCAATGTTGCTAATCAGAAAATGCAAATGTCATAATCTTAGTGGTAAATCTTACAAAAAGGCTTCTGTTAAGATGACTACTTCCTTTTGCCTACTTAAGGAATGAGATCTGAATGGAGCTGCAGCTGTTTCTGTGTTTCCAGTTCCTTAGTCTTTCCTGAATTACTATTAAGAATTTAAATACATTTAAAAGGACAGTTTAATTAATTTAGCCTTAAAATACACTTGCCTGTAACAAACTGGTTAAGACTACCTTTCTGTTTTTCTGAATGACACCCCAACTCCACCAATCATAAAGGCCTGCAATTATCTTTGCTGCAGCCCAGATTTCACCATATACAGCTACTTAATAGCTCTGGGCTGAGAGGGCTCCATCCATTCTTGTGAATCAATTATTTTAGATCTGTCTGCCCAATCTTCAGGAAAGAGCTTTTTTTTTTTTTTTTTTTTTTGGTATTTATTTCTGTAATTCAACATACCTCTCTGTAACCTATAAATGGTAAAAATGGTTTTACCTATGCTCAATTCAAGTTTTTAATCTGTTTTAACTCATACTTAATGTAACTTTTTCGAAAGTTTACAAACTGTTGCTGTGAGCAGTTGTCACAAACAAGGAAAAGCAGATGTTTTATAATAACCTTCTAAATCCATCCGAGGCCTGAGTTGATGGTGTAGCTTCCTAAACTGCTAAGCATGCAGAAACTTTTACAGAACTTAGTAGCAGCTGCTGAGAGCTCAACATTTTTTTGTTGTTTTATTTCATTTCAAGGTGGGATTTTTGTTATTTTAAAACTACTCAGAACTCTTCTATACTTCGACTTATGGTTAAGTTGCATTTCTGCTAAATCCAACAACAAAGTTCCTGAAGAAAATGAACTTTGCATATTCCAGATTCACTAACTGGCTACTAAGAGCAGAAGGTGGAAGCAAAAACCATAAAGATATTTTCAGGTACAGCAGGAAGATACTAGCATTAGGCCGAAACAGAGAAACCCCCATCTATTTTAGCTCTTCTGGGTATACATCTACACTGATGAGTGTGACTAAGTCATCTAATCTGGCTATCATACGAGAATTATCCCATCTACCCCTAAAAGAATCTTGCAATGTATGAAGATCTGTATAAAGAAGCAACGTAAATGAAGTCCCAGTGAACTCTGCCCTCTAGATTCCCACCCTCAGAGTTCTCTTGGGTAGTTCAGATGGTGCTGAGCAATTCAGTAATAAATGAATGTTTAATAAAATTTAATAATCTCAGCAACAGTTTGCTTTATACCTCTCAGAGAATTGTCAAAATAGTTTAGTTTCTAATCTATTTTTTTTTTTTTGTTAAAGAGACTACTTAAGAGCTTTCAAATGAAAAATCTAAAATGAAGTGCAAAACGTCCTTTAGGCATTTAAAGATAGTTCACATTAAATGTGTGTTGCAAATGGCAACTAGAGATGAATAAGTAGCTTACCTGTCACTTGGAGCTCAGTGGTACTGTTTAGAGAACTGAAAATATATTTTATAAAGAATTCTGGGGAAGGCAAACTTGCTTTTCCCATACAGACTCCTTGGAGAGCCAGAGTAATGATTAAAGCAGTCAAGCGTGGAAGAGTGTTTTCATCGGCACCACCTCTGTCCATTATATCAGCATTTTTCTCCAGAGTGCTCACATCAACACACTGAAATCAGGATAAAACAGCATGAAGACAGCCCTGGTCACCTCCACTTAAATAATCAGAGTGACAGGAGTAGAAACTGGGGAAACATTTTCACAGACAGCCAGAGTAGAAAAAATGCTAAGACTAAAGCTGTGCTTGACAGCAGGACAACAAAACAAAGGACATGTTCATGAACACAAGCACAGAATTAAAAATCCTGAATTTTTACTCAGTGTCTGATGGGGTAGAAGTATAGTCCTTCGTTCAGGTGATTTGTGCTATGGGCTATTTTTGCTTAGTTTTACTTTATTTTCGTGCCATTTCTATTATTCCAGTGTCCTCAATTGCATCTACATCTACTTCCATAAAGTGGCAGAAAGCGGAATTTTCATTAAGGGACAAGAAATTGACTTAAAAAATACAGATTTTAACTCTTCATCTCAAACTTCAGAGAGAACTCTCTAAATGTTTTTAGTTCTCTAGCTATTAAATAGAATTAATAATTTGTTATGGAGTAGTTATCTGGGGACAATATGGAAACATATAATTTTGCAAATAAAGAATGACTTCTCTGCTGGGTGATCAAACAGGAACAGTAGTCAGTGGTGTATAACCATGTGTGTGAATGTCTGCAGGTCTGAAGTGAGGGAGCAAGGCACAGCCCTCTGTTACATGGAAAATTATCAGTGTTTTCTTTCATTTTTGCCTTTCTTGTTTGTTTTCACTTCAAGCAGTTTGGGTTTGAAAGAAACAACAACAACAACAAAAGGCAAAAATATTTTATTTCTAACTCATATTAACTAAATTAAAAAGTCAACTAGATGAGCCAGTACAATAGTTGTTTATTTTATATTTGCTCATCTCCCCATATGTAGGCCATAAACACTATGAACAGGAGGCTGACATTTCTTTTCCTATGCATTCATTACACATTAAAATTTCCACAACCCAAAACTTAATCTCTCATTTCAAACAAGATATTAGGTGTTATAACTGAGAAGAGGATATTTTCTGTGAAACCAAAACACATAAAGAGCCATGAAAAATGCTTTTCTTCTATTACTACCCTGCATCATTGGCCCTTTTTCATAACTCAAGTGTGATTCTAAGCATTATGCTATTATGTTTTGAGTACCTTTCATAAAAAAAACCTCTTTTCCTTCAGGTCGGTGAGAGGTGAAGTCTCACTTACTGGACAGGCTTGACAACTGATTATACTGCCAGCATAAACAAACAGAACCCACAGTAAAGCACTTTATGGGTTGTTATTCTGTCTTGACATTCCAAATACACACTGATGCCTCTTTACAGTTGCTCAGATACTATTGGAGTTCTTGAAAATCGGCACGTTCACCAAGACTCAAAAACAAAAGTACTGGTCAATGAATAATTTATGATGGGAAATGATTACACAAAGGAGACAGAAAGAGGAACTGGAGGCCCTC
Organism: Xenops minutus; assembly: GCA_035221455.1. NCBI lineage: Eukaryota > Metazoa > Chordata > Aves > Passeriformes > Furnariidae > Xenops > Xenops minutus. Next base: position 19,245,319 of record JAWWEE010000074.1, read on the forward strand.
AATATTCTGGACACAGCCAGCACTCCTACCCATCTTCTATTTGTGCAGAAAACTCTGTAACAGTATAAGGTAAATTAAAATCTAATGAAATTAAAAAGAAAAGGGCAAATTCAAGCTTTGCAGTAAACCAAATTTAACTCAATTAAAAAACTATAAGCACATCTAAGGGGCTACAAAGAGGAGGTCAATCTACACTTCAGGAGTTATCTAATCTGACAAAAAGCTCTTTTATTACCAATTACTAGGAAAACAGTTTTTCTTAGATTCTGAACTCTAGAATGTAATTCTATTATTAATTTGAGGTAGGGGAATATTAAACAGCAGTGATAAAACTCATCACATGTTTCCTGACTCTAGTAAGGATGATCTTATGGAAAATACTCAGTATGCTTTAGTTTTTGGGTTCTTTAATTTTACATTTAAGCTTATCTGTATCAATCTTTCTACAAGGCATATCCATGCTGGTAGATAATTAGTCACAAATGTATGTGTTCCAATTGAAGGAAACCATCATGTCTTTGGACAGATACTTATTTCATCCTGCTTTGGATAGACATGGAAGTGTATAAGCTGGCAAGGATTTCATTACAGCAAAATGATTCATTATTTCTCTTATACAGCTAGATCAGGTTTGGAGCAGTTCTGCTTTATTCCATTTAAATACAATCACTGCTAGTGTATATATATATATATATTTATACATATATACCCCGCAAAATACTAAGAGATGAGAAAGTATTTTCTATCCTTGTAGCCAAGTGAAAGATATCTACACAGGTTGCTCTTTTCCATCTGCTCCAAGCAGGGCAACTGCATCTAAATTACCTATTGGGAATGGTCCCTAGTATGCATTATCTTCCCAACCTTGTCTCAGTGGACTCTGTAGAAGTGTCAGGGAGCACATATCAAAAGTAACTCGAGAAGAAAGCCAGCATTAAACGGCATGCATAACAAAACACCGGTGTTCAGCCTATGCTCTCACACTCTTTATTTACCAGTTTTCTGGTGGCCCATGATACTGACATAATGTCTGCACTAGCATAAAGGCATTATATCAGTAATAAATACAAAACAATATGTACTTATGTTTTCTTTACCTGGGTTTCAGAAGTTTTAAAATGTTGCCTTACTGCAGCTAAAATATCTTCAGTTTCATTCCGTGAAAAATGGTAACAGTCTTCATCATGTCTTAAACTAAGCATACTGTGCAGGTAAAACTTATAATCCTTATTATTCAAGCTGAGTTCTGAAGAACACACATCTTTGTGATGAAGAATGTAGTAGAGGAGAATAAGAGAAATTCTCTCAAATACTTCTTCACTAAGATGGTCTTCTAAATCTCCTCCAGCTATTAGTAACAAAGCATCTGGTTCAAGGCACTGTGAAGAAATAAAAATAAATGGAAATTCAACTCAAGTAACACAGTGCCAGGCTTCTGCAAATACAATTTTGAAGGACAAAAGGAGAATTCAACTTTTATACGTAGGGGATTGAACCTAAAACTACACAGATGAAGGCTGATGGAATGGCAGGAGGAGGGTACAGGTAGTTCACTGCAGCTTTATGGCTGCAAGATCACACCATGGGTGTTTTTCCAGAGCTACTTTTGTTTTTAAGAAAAGTGTTCTAGAGATGGGGCTTTGAGCAACCTGGTCTAGTGGAAGGTGTCCCTACCTATGGCAAGGTGGTTGGAACTAGATGATATTTGAGGTCCCTTCCAACACAAACCACTTCTCGACACCATTTAGTCCTTCAAATACATTTCAAGAGGGACTGGAGTTATGTATTCACCCTGTGCAGGCTTTCTATCTGAGCAGAAGGTTTTTACTATGCATATATATACATATATAAATTTATATATATATATATATATATACATAAACCTTTTTTTCATACAAAGACACTTTCCAGAAACTTTTGCCAGCTCAAACAAAAGTTAGTCTTTAAAATTAGATCAGAAGACTAATAGAGGTCTATGTCATCCTATAAAAAATAAGATACTGAACTCCAGAATAAAGAATCTTTCTTGAAGAGATCTTGTAACTAATGTCATTCATTGTGTATCTGCTTTTTTCCAACAGACTCCTTTCCAAGCATGTTGTGAGTCAGCTAATCTCAGCCATTATGGTAGAGCAGTCAAACTGTACATTTCAGAGAAGAAATTACAACACATGAAGGTACCGTGTATTCTAATAAATTAATGAATCCAGAAAGAGTCCAGTTTGTCAGAATAAATGGTTCATGGCTACAAGTATGATGTGTTGGTCAGTGTGGCTCACCTGATATGTTAGTTCATTTTCCTGCAGTTAAGCTGGGCTAATGAAACACACAGTGTTGTGTTCAGAAGCCAGTGTTCCTTGGAGGGACTGAGAGACCAGCTACTTCTTAATATAAATAATTCTAACAAAAATTTTCAAAATACTCACTCTAAAACAAAAACAAAAGCAACCCCCATGGGTATTAATATCCATATTAACTATTTATACTCATAAGTAAACTAGATTATAGTATGAACCACCATGTCCTGTTACACTGCCTATCAAGGTCTGTAACTCTAACTTTTTCTAATGCCTGTCTCTGGGAATTATTATTTGGGCTAGGAGGGATATAGTTATTATGTTTTCTTTCCCAAAGACCTCAAGTTAGTCAACCTGTCTTTATGAACACTCAATAGTAAAGCAATAAACACACTGCATGTAGTGGAAGATTTTCAAAGATTTTTAGAAGGTTTCAATGAGGATAAATTGTAATCAGTGAATCCATTGTTTTGCAAGGAAGATGACTGAAAATTGCTAATAGGAAGGAAGCAAGTGCCTTGTAAAAGATGCAGTTACTCCATAGTATATGGGTAGTCCATGGAGAGTGACCCTTGAAGAAATATTAAGAGAATATAAATTGGTTCAGCAGTGGTTTTCCTTTTGTTTTTTTTTTTCTTTTTCCTGATACTAATATTTTACAGGAATAACCATCTGCATGTCCTTGATTTAGAAAAAAGAAGCCCAGAAGGCTTACTTACTAATGTAAGAAATACATACCTTCTGTGTGCTTAGGAGATAAAGAAGTGCCAGATGCCTGCCCAAAGAGTCTTGGGGCCAGCACATAGAAACAACCAAAACAGGGTCTAAAAAAAGGTTAAACTTCACTGCTTTTAAATGCCCATTAGAGGCATCATTAAAAATAATAATTAAAAAAAAAATCTGAAAACAAAGTTGTGGTAGAAATGGAATTCTGGGTTTAGAGAAAGTTTAATCTGAAATCAATTAGTTATTCCCAAAAAAACATTAGAAAGAAATGCCAAGCTAAGGTGGGGCATTCTGTTTCAAATTTTGATGATCTTGAAGGATAGTGCTTCTTGCACAGTTTTTGCTGTCTTGGATTACCAAATCTTGTTAAATCATCATGGAAGATTTCAGCACATGTGGGCTCCATGTGACTGAAGATGCCACATCTCTCTCATGGATTCCCTATAGACAGTTGTGTTCCTGTGACACTGGCACAGAAACAATGGCAGTGCAGGATATGTGCAGCATTTGTGACTCAGCCAACACTGATGAGTACTGGAAATGGTGAAAGTCCTCAAATTCTTCCCAGAGGAAACTTCCAAAATGTACTGACCAAAATCAGCCCTAGCTAAGCTTCTCTTAGATTTCTTCCATCCAAGGACACAGTGGGCAGGCTCTCCGCAAATACAAGATAAAAATATGGCAATCAAGAGAAGCAAAATAGAGGGCAAACCATAACCTAGACCCCTGTTTTGTGAAGTTTAGAAGGACCCATGATTACTGCATCCTTCACTTTTGATCTGGATCCATATCTGATACATATCCATTGCCCATATGTGCACAATCTCCATTAAAAAAAAACAACAAACATTTGGGGAATAACAGGTATCTACATTACTTATGTATGAAATTTCACATTCGGGCTCATATGAGAAATGGGAGCATTTATGGAAAGGGTCAATTAAGTAAGCAGCTGTCTACTGCATAGGATAAAAAGACCCCCATTTTATTGGCTTGGCAGATTGCCGAGAACAGTACCTTGTGAGAGCATTCACCTTTATGGCCACCCTCATTATGGGTGTATAAAGTAACACTCTGCTGCATGTAGGTCACTGAACAGGGCCAGAGCCAGAGTAATGTTAGTGAAAGCCAAGACTGACCAAGCCCTTTGTTGTCCTTTTCAGCTAAGTTGCCCGCTTACCACTGTGTCTGTCTTTTCCTCATTGAATCATGAGTCAGTTCTGAAAATATTCTCAACTCAACTAGACAACCAATCCTTCTGTGAAACTGTACCCTGGACTATTTCCAGTTTCAGTTTGGATTTGTAGATTCATTGTTCTGCTTTTGATTTTCCTTGACCTGAACTGCTTACCAAAACCCTCCTCTAAATCTTGAATGTTTCAGTGAAGTGGCACATAAATCTGAGACAATCCTGTCTGGGTTTTACTTTTATGAAGTAAAATCTGAAACAAAAGGAAAAAAAAAAAAAAAAAGGAGGCGGAAAAAAAAAAAAAGCAGAACTGTGTCTTTCCACAGTGGAAATCCTGTACCCCAAATTCAAGCTCATGCCTTATTAGATCAGGATTAAGTAGAAAAACTTTTGTTGGAAAAAAAAAAAACACTTGACAACTTTTAAAGGAAAATTATTAGTGTTATATGACTCAAGCATGATATTTTTAGGGAATGTCAGGTTTGGAATATCTCTTCATGAGCTCAAACAATAAATATGAATAATTCCAAATTAAACACTTAAAGCAGGGATAATTTTTTTTTTTCTGCAACAACAAGCTTTTCACATGTTTAGGTTCTGTATTCAGGACAGTATCATTCTAATAAATAATGTTAGAACTCACTGACGATCCTGTAAAGATATCCCTCATTAATTGAAGCACTAACCAGTTTACAATCCTCTTGCATGCCATATATCCGCTGTGGGCATTCAGTTCTCTCCAGTAACATTTTGACCAGTTCTTGTGAGTGGTTCATGTGGAGCTCAGTGTTTTCAGCTGAAAGAAGGCGTAAAACTTCCATCAGATAGCCTCTGCTGGGAGCATAGCTGCCATCCTGCCCATGCTCTTCCCCAGGCTGTCCTTCAGCAGTGAGCACGCTGAATATGAAAGCAGAACATACCACCCCAAGAGCTGGATGCTTGGTCAGAAAACACATCTCCTCTTCCTGCAGTGCGGGATCTGCACTGAATGTTGGATTGTTGTTTGCACTTCAGAGCTTAAACTGGAAACCTGAGGAATCTGAATGGTAAAGGGGAAAAAAACCCCAACCCTTTAATTAGTGTGAATGCAATATGTTTGAAAGGATTTATTAATTGGTCGGCTAAGCTGATTTGCAGTGACAAGCTGTTTTTGAACAACAGGGAGCCTGTAAGGGCTTTACAGCACAGAACAGCAGGAAACTAACACAGCCATGGCCTTAAAACTTCTGTAGAATTACCAACAAGAGGTTGTCTCAAAGTGCCCTTCCCTCCTCTTAAAAATAAAGTGTATGTCTTTCATTTCAATGCTACATTACTGCATTCAATAATAATTCCTTTCGGTAAGAACAGGAAAATACCATTGCTTTCACTTTCATTCCATAATGAAACAGGGTTTTAGTAGCAAAAATAGATGTAAATAAATATTACTAGTGTAATACTGATATGAATGTGCAGTAATTATGCTACACAGCAATGATACAGAGCAGGTTATATTTTCAAAATACTTTACCAACATTACTAAACTCCAGCTATACAGCACAAAACAAGAATGAACAGGATGTACTTATAAATTAGTGATATTTTTTGATCAGATGAAAGAGTGACAAAGCTGAGGTCTTAATTTCACTCTAAGAACAAACACACCCTAAACAATGTTAGACTTGTTAACTCTAGGTGCAAAAGGCACTTTTTACTATAAATCTGTCTTGTCACTATCCTTCCTAATAAACGACCACTTCTAGTCTATCTCAATATCTAAGCACAAGAAAAATGAAAGAGTTTCACATCAGTTTTCCACAGAAGTTTTGATTATATTGATGGGCAAATGCTGGCAGTGACATACATATCCAGGTAATAATGCACATGTGCTAAACAGTTACATATACATTCAGCCTCTGCTATCTGCAATATAAGATGTTTGTCTTATTTTTAAGGAAACTCTGCTGACAAAGCATTTAAAATGAAAAAGAACGGCTGAATTCAGATGAACATTCACTCAGATAAAGGTTAGTATGTTTCTAAATGTTAGGAAATCTTCTGGTGTTTAGCTATATTTTACTGTTAGCAGTTAGGAATAGATATAGTTACAAGGATGATATGAGCATTTATTTCTAAATGTTATTTTCTTACCTTCTGAAGGGAAAAAGAATGCTTGTGTATCTAGCTTTGTGGCCTTCTGAATCCTCGGAAGTATTTAGCTGCTGGAAGTCCAATGTTTTTAAAATTCCTTGATGGTGCTCTGGAAGCTGGAGAGGATTAGTTTATTGCTGCCTTGAAAAGTTTTCAGTTGCTATGGAGAGAGCTGCTCTTAAGGTAACAATGGAGGTGGATAGGAATTAGTACATGTTCCTCTTGGCAAGTTCTAAGCATCATGTTATTGAATGTATTTCACATATTTATTAGTTATGATTTTATGTAAACAGTATTTTAGCAGTGCAAAATGCATAAAATATAGAATTTATTTCATTAAAATGGATAATATATGCAAGCACTCAACTGTCCTCTACGTTACTAAATTCTTTGATCAAGACTACAACAAACCTGAACTTTTTTTCATAAAATATTGCTACTTTTTGAAAATATGAGAACAGAATAGAAATAGAAATCTTTTCAAGCATCTCCATAAAAAATGTTATTTTTTCTTTGCAAAACACTATCCATAAGGAACAGTCTCTTACTTCCCCACTTACTCTGTGCCACATTTGCACCAACTAAAAAGCTGGGATAGCTCAGACTGTGGTGAAAAAAAAAATTCTTCCACCCACTCAGATTTTCCAGAGGGATGCTGTTACAAAGTTGACATTTACATCATCATCGTGCCATTACAATATCACTGCACTGGAAGTTAGTGAAAACTGTCATGACTGACAGATTTCCCCAGTGACAGGTACACCAGTCATATCATTCTCCCACCTAACAAACCCTCAGTGCCGTTGTGAAGGACTAACATCTCAGTTGCCTCAACAAATCCTGTGAAGCAGAAAGCCTGTAGTAATAGAAGCACCATGATTCTCTTTAAAGCTAGATCTACAAAAAAATCCTGGGTTCTAAAATGCTCATAATGTCTCCTATAAGGTGGTGAGCTCAAAGGAAACAGCCTTCTTTTAGTAAGGCTGAGAACTGACACGATACTGGCTATAAAAAAATTAAACTGACAACAGCAACTTGAGAGAAGTGCAAAATGTAAACAAATGTTCTCAAAAACAAAGTACAATTACATGGAAGTATGGGATTAAGGCTGAAAATTGTAAAAATAAGTCCTATTAAATACTTTTATTTCACTTCATAAATTACAAACTATATTTATCAAAGTAACATTGCTAAATATGCAACTTTATGCAAACAAACATTATAGAAATTTTCATATGAAGTTTATTTTTATATGAATGACTGAAAAGCAGAAACACATGATAATATGCATCTCTTCTGGCTTTTAAATGATCTGCTCTGTCAAAAAAGTTAACTATGTTCAGATTTGTTCCACTAATAAAAATAATTCCTCAGATAATGGGGAAGTAGCTTCCAGCACTTAATTCTGGTCATTGTTCAATCTCCAAGTAAACATAGGACAGGTTTATCTGTATTCAATCTGGTGTTTTGTACAGAATTACAAATTGACACTAAGAATTCATTTCATCCAATTAAAGTGTACAAACAGAAGGTGCATTGTTTCAGTTTACTGAGAGAAGATAACATTTAAGAACATATTTGATGATTTATAGCTATTGAAAGCTGCTGAGAGATTTACATAATAATACTGGCTACAACTTACTTTAACATTTATATTACAGAGTGGTGGTAAAAAAGGGAAACATTCAGTACATTAAAAAGCAACAGATAATATTTGGTACAGGCTCCTATGGTTGATTTCAAAAGAGAATTCACTTTCCTTTTTATGACTAAGTGTTGCAAGCCTCCTCTGGCTAGGAAATTAATTTCTCAGGGGTGGCAAAATCACTGATGGTGATTCAAGGCTCAGCCTCTGCTTTTACCCTTGACACTGTGTTTTCAGCCATGCCATTGTCATCAAAGAATTATTCTGTCTACACAGCACTTGGATAACTACTTTTGAAGTAATTGCTGGCATCAATCACTAAGCCTTTTTTCCAACTCTTCTGTAGCAGCATTATTTCCCTACTATCTACTCATCCTGAAGCTGTGCCAATGGATAAAATGGGACAGTGATAATAACAGAGCTGCATAGTTAGATGTCCATTAGAAGTTTGCTGAGATACACAGACTGAAATAAATCACTGGTACAGTTTAATGTCTTAAAACCTCCCAAACCACCTATGCTTACTAATGTTCTCTCATATATTATGAGACTCTACCATTTTGGATCTAATTTTATTGCATGTCTTTTGATGAATTTTAATAAAGGGGAAAGAAAAGTCCATGCACAATGCTCATAAACTAGAGACTCACCATTTACTGTAGAATGATAAATGGATAGAAGAAAGAGCCTTCAGAGGAACTACAGTACTGGGGCAAGTCAAATTCAAGTAGCTTACCATTCTAACATGACAACAGACTCCACATAGCAAAATCAGAGATATGAACTTCCTGATTACATAAGCAAATTATATTTTTAATTGTTCCATTCCATTATTTAATTATTCAATTCTACTCTAGACAAAGTACTTAATTAAATACCATGGCATGATCAAGCAAGGATCTGAGCTCAAAAATTTGCAGAGATAATCAATATTTTTAAATTAGTTTGAACTGTTACCATGGTGGGATACTTGTAAGAAAGTCAATGATGGCTGAAAGACATAGGTGTATGTCCCAGAAAACTATGTAACAGAAGAAGTAAGATAAAAAGAGGAGTGATAAAAATAAGAATGTCTCAAAACCCTTAGTTTTATTTCATTATAGGATTCATGAACCCAGACAATTGCATATAAGATTTTCTCCACACACAGATACCTTTTGTCATTTAGAAAGACCAAAGAGTAATATCCTAACTTCCATTCTTGGTGAAAGGAAGTGAAGGCAATTTTCAAATGGCATAACTAGATTCAGAACATGCAGCAAGCTCTCTTTGGTTATGGAATTTTTATTTAGTTAGTTAATTTTAAGTGAACCAGTAAGACTTACTGCAGCTTATCATGTTTTTCCCACCCTCACACCTGCTGCGAGAACAAAAGCAAGTTGCCCCTTCACAAATGCCATGGATAACTGCACTCTGCAATTTACTGCATTTCAAAGGATTGGCGAATAAATTATGTAGGAATAGGAAAACTCTTTAAAGAACTCACTCTGAGATGACAGGGACATTCCCATGAGCTCTACCAACATGACAAACGGCTTAATTTTATTTGTACAGCAGAATGGGAGTGGATGTAGGCATAATTTTAGCAAGACCCCTGCTGAACTTCACATCATACTGAGAAATGCAGCTATATAACTCTTATTCCTTCAATACTGTGTAACTTGTTTTGATGGACTAAGCAAATGCCTTTTTTACTTTTTCTAATCACAGCAATTATGGCAAATAGAAGAGAATCCTCTAGCACTGCAGATTTCCTCCATGTTATTAATGTGATGTGTGCACATTGTATAATTACAGCCATAGGCAGCATATTGACATATGAAAGAACTACATTTTGCATGTAATTTGTATAGAATTTCAATATATAAAACATCTTTGCCAATGAATTAATGCCAGAATGCTGTAATAAAAAATGGCAGTACTTTAAAATTACCACAGTCAATTAAGCTTCTTTGGCATCACATGTCAATCCCACAATATCACATATATTAAGGTTGGTAATGAATTAAAATAAATAAATGTTACTGAAATAACATGAATTACATATATTAACATAGAGTCATATATATCAGTATATGTGCCTGTTTTAGTTCAGGATTGCAAAATTCACCTGTTATCAAAAAGTTTTCTAAGACCTGAAAAATTAGTTACAAAAGTAGAACAGAGAAAAGCCATAGATTACTTCCACTTTAGGCCAGCAAAGCCCCTTATATTTTATAAAATATTCCTCCAGAAGTGTCTTCTCACATACTACAGAATTAAGGTGAGATTTATTGTCCCAAGATATTACTGTCATGACAAAGTGACAAAGAACTTAGACACAATGGGAGATATTTGTATATTGGGCAAGAAAAAGAGGGATTTTCATAAGGATGAATATGACACTGCTCATTTATAAGTTAAAGAATACAAGAAGAAAAAGTGCTCTTGTGTTCAACCTCGGAAACTTTATCAGCCTAACTTTACTGAAGTTATCTAAACATTAAAGTACAGCTACTAGACCATCAAGTCAGCTTCGGTTATCTCACCTCCTCTTATACTAAACAGATACAGAAATCAGCTACTGAGTTTTTCACTGCCTATTGTTTAGTTTTGTTCTGGAGCATTATCAGACCATTATGTATATTGGTGCTTCCTGCTCCTTTAGGCTTCCAAAGAAACTCGGCTCAAAAATTGAATTGATCTTTCTAACAGTGTCTTATCCAGTCCAAAGCATTCAATAAGTAATTTCCTAGTTGTACCACCGGAAATAGTTGCAGACAGCTGTTATAGTGAAGTCCTGGCATATCTGATCCTGGCATCTGCTTTGTACTGAAGATCAATCATTTATAAACAAACCAAAAATCTTATCTTCCTACTACTTTATTAGTTAGTCCCTCTTTATCAGTTTTTGAATGGAAACAATGGCTTATTTTATAGCTAAAAACATTTGCTTTAATAAAAGCAAAAATTAACAATATATAGGATTAGTACTTTCTAGTCGTGTAGATGCAATAATAAATTACAATATTGAAAATACTGAACATACTGAAAATAAAACCGATATAGATGTAGATTATAAGAAAAGCTTTATTTACCATGCAGTGATAAGACTTGGCAGTAGTGACAGTTTCTCAGACCTTTTTCAATCTGTTTTGTCATACTCAGACTATTTCTAGGTAAGTAAATATTTGTGTTTGTTCTGGCAAATTCAGCTGGAAGTTACTAAAAATGTGTACATAACCAGCCAAATCTGAAACTGATGTTTGGTCCAATACAAAACAAAAGCACGATGTAAGCAGGCTAATTATAAAGACAGTTTTACTCTTAATTCCCATTAGGCAGCTGTTTCTTAAGAACTTAAAAGCTGTTAATGTCCTTCAGCTATTGATGCTAACAGTATTGGCATAACCAGGGCTCCATCCTATTCTCAAATGTCTTTCTACTTCATATATCTAAGTTATATACAATGCTCACTGACTATACTTGAAAATCACGTAGATGGTATCACTTACTATCAGTGTGAGGAACTTCATGGAGAACTGCAAGTTGGAAAGCAGACTTCAGGCATGGCCCTTGGACTCCTCCTTTGTTAATCATCTCAAAAACTTTATCGCATTGCCTGAATACTTTCTGCCATCTCCAGAACATGACTGAAGCTGCATACAGTTTTTTGCATTAAGACTATTCTTGTATCACAAATAATAAAGGGGAGCTCACTTCACTTCCTGGTGAAGACACAGGTAGGGATCCTGGCCATGATGACAATGAGTAGGAATAAACAAATACATAATGGTAATACAGACACGTTTTGGAACTAATACAGAATGCGGTATTTCAGGGCTGAAGCCCATCCCTGTTGGGTACTAGAACAGAACTTTCTCTAAAGCAGCTCTTAGTGGAATAGGTATTACATCAGCGGGACCTGAATTTCATCAACATGGAAAGACTGATAATACTCAGCTGCAAATGATCAAGCACAACTCTCACTCATTGCAATGTTGGCTGGTATTTTAAGCTTTAATTACCAATTTTGAACTGTTGCCACCCAGACAATCTATGCCTAATCAGTACCTGTAAGCTCCCACACACTGTTCCAAGAACTGCTTGTCTGAATTTTCTATTTAGTTCTAATTTTAAGGTCCTATATAGGAAACTGTAACAGTCTGTATTAAGGTATCTTTTCATCAAAACAGCAGTCAAAGATTTAAAGTGAATAAATCTTCAAATTTCTAAACATTTGTGCCCACAATCATCTTGAAGATGCTCCATACTGTATAAAACTTCCACTGTTGACTTACTAAAACCAGGTGTCCTAGTTCAGCAGGAGGGACCATTTATCACTGGATGGGAGTGATAAAAGCTATGTATTCTACCCCCTCTATTCA